>CM076090.1:24396593-25628737 GCA_038088585.1 Chrysina gloriosa
CGATACAAATGAAACGGATCAAAATATACAATTGAATACCCGATGCCTATGTGAGCACCTTGCTAGATCACCTGTACAAAGACCACGCCGTGCCTCAGCTAAATGGTCGGCTCTTTCTCAGGGGGCCACAATATTTTCAGCATGAACAGGCGGCCTTTAGATGTTATCCCTGTCAGGGAAATATTGAAACCTGACAGGCTATTGATGGAAAGTAGAATTGGCGACAAGTAGCTCACATAAACCACAATATATATATATATATATATATATATATATAAAGAAAACAAAAGAATTTTACTACTAAACGATAATTACTGAATTACCACTACGTTACTAAAGTTACTGCTGAAGGCTGGGAAGTTAAGAAATAAAAGAAAGTATTTATCTGAACGTGTCCTTGATCGACGCCGGTGTAATGGCCGGGTGATAGTGGTGCCTGGTGTCGGTAGCGTGATCTAAAAATCCGGAGCTTCCGTGTTGTCACTCCCCTTTTCTTTCATGGATACATTATCCAAAATCCCACATGGGCTAAACAACTGGGGAGATGACACGCGAGATAGGCCGCCAGTCCTCGACAATCGAGAAATTACTTGAATTTTTGTCGGACCCACCTCGCTATCACTATTACTTTTCTTGATGCCGATGTCGTTCTTTCTCTTTCACCGCCTTCCCAACACTTAATCCCTGAGTCCCTCTTGCTTCTGCGCACGTCACACTTTTCCCCTTTTCTATCATGGTTCCCAATTCACTTAGTATGTCTACAACTTTTAACATTAATCGATAAACCAAACTAAGTGACCGCTTTAAATCTATTATAAACTAAGTACTTTATGAACACTTCATACAGTTGTTTTTAATACGAATAGAAAGACAATAGGAAAGTAGGCAATTTTTACGTAGCGCCATCTATAGGAGACTGGCACTTATTGAATGTAAATAACATAGAGCTTATAATTAAACACAGTACAGGATTATTATAGAAAACAAATTTAAAATGAAGGAAATAAAGGAAAGCAAATATAAGGTGCAACAGTTGACGCAAAATAATTTCGAAATTTGAACATGACTTTTTCGTCAAATGACCAATACATCGTTAAAAATCGTTAAAAAACTCGATTTGCAAATTTGGCCAAATTTCAAATCGCTCTCATCACTTTATTTATTGCTCGATCCCGATCGAATAGACCTTTCTATATGCAGATTTTGCCTAGGAAACGAATGGAATAAGAACGAACGACCTATCGGAACGGTAAGACTTAGGGACCTGCGGGTTGCTCTATGTTAAGCAGCTCCCCAGTACTATAAACCTAGCGCTATCGGAAGTATGCTATCTCGAAAGGCTGACAAAATTTCTATGCGTTGAGGTAGAAATACGTTTCGACAAAAAAATGTTTTGCGTCCAATCGCGTTCAAAATATGACTATCTCACTAATTTTGACCCGTAAATTCCAAATGTTCCATCCTCGACGCTTCATCTCTTACCGTTCTCGAGCCAAAGAGAACTTCCCCGATTGCGTTCGAAATAGGCCTATCGGATAGGTCTCGACGTGTAGATTCCAAATATGGCATTATAAACGCTGTAGCTCCAACCGTTACGGAGATATGGGCGATCTAAGATTACTTCGTCCTGTGGCGTCCATTCATATACCAGTCGACGCGTCTTGGCGCGCTGATTTCAACGGTATATAATTTGTTTGGATTATTTCAAACAGTTGCCGAGAATATGCAAAAAAACGCCAAAAATTGCTAAAATCGCATACCCCTTTTTCGCTAATACGGGACTAAAGACGTTCAATCCTACATCAATCGATGCGTCTTTCGAGGCGAATTCAACGGCGTGCGATTTTTTACTTTACTTAAACGGTTGCCCAGAAAATCGCAAAAAACTGCAAAAAAAATTGAAAAAATCAGTAAATGTCACCATAACCGGGGATTTTTTCTAGTTGCGACATTCTCTCTTATACCATTCGAAAGAGCGCATCTCTTTTGCTTCAGAATGATCTAACGATCTATGCGTTCCACGTCCGCACCGATATATTCTATGTAATTAGCGGCCGGAATATGTATATTCTAGGCCAAAATAAGCACGAAATTCGAACATAAATTTTTCATCAAATTTGATTATCTTTCGCAAGTGCTGCCGGTGCAAAGAAAGGGACCATTTCTCTAACAGACAAAGATCAATGGACAAAAATTGATGATGTAGGTAAAAACTCTAAATAGGCAAAGTGTATCCTTGTGTAGAACATCGTGAATTTATGGCATTTACTCATGACGTAGTTAACTTTCAACAAGGAACGGAAATATTGCTTCAAAGAGATAAGCAGGCTCAAATATTGGTACTATTTCCAGAAGGAAACTAAAATAAGGAAACTTGAAATAAGCATAGTATCAAGTACTAGATGTGTCGGAAGTCCAATAGATTGCTTGCAGATAATTTAGTAGCAAACATGTTCACTTTAGAACTCTGATAATGAGGATAGTTGGCAGTGAGATCAGCCAAGGACTGAATTACTCAGAAGTACAACTTCTAGAATAACTTCTCTGTGCGGTTAAGTGAGAAGATGAATCGGTGTGATTCCACTGAAGCCTCTTCAGGCAACAACCAATAAAGTGGTATTCAGATGAATCTAAGACTGTTCGAGGAATAGGGGCAGAGCCATATATTGGTATGTTCGGAAAGTAACTTCGTTTTTTTATGAAAGTGAAAGACGATCTTCTTATAGCGAATAAACGTTTTATTGAATTATATATTGTCTATTCTGGTCCAATACCTTTTGCCATCTTTCTGGCAATAGTATGATTCCACGCTCATAAGATTTTTGCTCTTTGCTGGCAAAAAACTTTTTCAAGCGATTTTGTGATCTCCTCATTCGAAGTAAAGGTTTTGCGGTCTAAAAAATTTTGGAGAGAGCGGGACAAGTAATAATCAGAAGGTGCTAGATCTGGAGAGACAGTTCATCCAATCAAAGCTGCAAAAGCTTTTAACGAGTTACGAAACTTGTATGAGATCTTGCATTATCTTGGTGGAACATTACACCTTTTCTATTGATCAATTCTGGCCTTTTCTCTTTAAACGAATCATTCAATTTCTTCAGCTGTTGACAGTCAGAAGTGATCGTTCTGTTATCCGGTAGAAGCTCAAAAAAATCGATTTCCTTGAAATCCCACCAAATAGACATCATCATCTTTTATTGATTAATGTCAGCTTTCGAAATGCTTTGAGGCGGTTCATCTTTTTTACTCCGTGATCTCTTGCGTTTAACATTGTCGTAAACAACCCATTTCTCGTCCCCAATGATGATGCGCTTCAAAAATTGATTTTTTCTCTTGACGTTTGAGAAGCAAAACATACAGACGTCATCGCGACGGCACAAATTTCTTTCCGCAAGAACATAAGGAACAAATATGTCGAGTTTTGAGATTAAACCTAGGCGTTTCAAATGATCATGAACGGTCACATTCGATAAATCTAATCTCTCACCAATTTCACGAGTTGATATTCGTCGGTTTACACCAACTAATGCCTATACTGTGTCTTCATCGGCTTCAACTGGCCCTATAGAACGTGGTGCATCTTCAACAACAAAATTGCCCGGCCGAAATTTTGCAAACCAGGTTTGGCATTGGCGGTCTGTAAATACATTTTCTCCATACATATCGGATAATTTTGTTTTTGCTTGAACAACATTTTCCATAGTATAAAAAACTATGCCGAAAATGCTACTTTTCACTTTCCATATTTGATAGGGCACCAATGAAAAGCTACTGCGTAGAATTTATCGAACTTTTTTACAAGCAAACCTTGCTATATCAGTTGCCAAAATATATAATGACGATGCGGCTTAAATGTGAAATTTGTGAGAAAGTACAATTAAGTTCTCTGTTAGGAAAAAAGAGAAATTACTACAAGCCAATAGATCCCGTACCAGATATTCCGAAACAATGGGAAATTGCCCACCGTATTCAACGCAAAAATTGGGGCTATATGAATATATGTCGATATAAATCTAAATAGAAAAAGAAACTACGGGAGCCATTGTATTGTTATCTCTATTGACAATTAAGCAGCCACTTATGGGCTCTAGAAGGGATGCAAGAAAATTAATATTCTAGATAACTCTAACAAGGTGTTCTTGTAATGGCTACATCGAAGCAGATGACAACAAAGCAGATGATAAATTACCAAAGCAGGGGTTACCAACATCACCGAGTTCATCTTACCCCTTTTGTGGACTAAGAGAGCATTTCCTTCGTGAGATGCTAAGGAAGGAAGAGTAACGGAGTAGGACTTAGTACTGGGTAAACCCCCTGGCTCACAAGGAAGCTAAATATCTTTTCAGAAATTATGGCCAGAAGAGACCAGGAAGCCTTATCCTCCTCGGTAAAAATCAACAAAGAACCTTAGCAGGTGTCCTGTCCGGGCACTGAATGAATGTAGATTTCGCAAGCAAGCGGGAGAGACTTCGTAATAGATTCTAAAAGAGTGCTGCAAATTATATAACTTAAAGATCTGACGCTTGATATAACACCAGATTGGCGATAAGAATTACCATCACTGAATGGACGCGAAATGTTAGACCTCTTACGGACATTCAAACTTGAGAAGGAGCTGTAACTCGGTTGACACAACACGGCGGTAGCAGGTGGTACAATACAAAGATACTCTAAAAGGGTCGAAATGGCTCGTTAAATAGCACACACCAATACCAAATGCAATAAATCCAATTCATATTACTTCTTTCTTGTTTTTTTTCAGATTACCGTTTAGTTAAAATGCATTTGGGTATGTAGGTGAGAGGCTAGTTGTAATAGTATACGAGAAATACATATATAGTACTAAAATTATAATCTAAAACTCCGTTGGCCAAATTTAGTGTAGTTTATTACTAAATGCATAAACTATCATTGATGTCAGCAATTTCCGGTGTATGAAATTTTTTAAACTAAAAGAAGAAACGAATAGCCTATGTTAGCCAGCAAAAGCAAGTGAAATCACAAAACCACTTTATATAGTCCGGTATGAACTCGCATTTGCTCCGAAGGTTTTGTCGAAAGTGGAGCTTTACTAATTTGTTAAATTATCTTATCGGCAATTCCTGTTAAGCGTATGCCCATTTTTGATGCTTATTATGCGGGTAAATGGTAACGATTTTTCTTTGTCCTTGATAGCAGTTTAAAAGGCTTTTCTGGACTAGTAGCCGCTCTCCACGTACGGTGGTGTGATGTTCATCGGGCAAAAACAACGTCGACCGTCGAGTATATTTCTTTCTTCATCTCATTGCTACACAGTCGAAAACGTTTCTCTTGGTGTGGAATGAAAAGAGTCCGGGAAATGAGAAATTACGCAGGTCGGAGTACCAATCGTTCAGGGTTTGATAAATGCGGTAGTCCGAGAGCTAATGGACCGAACCCATTAAATACGAAAATTAATGAAGTGGCTCAACATCATTTACGTTTTGGAAAGCTTAATTAAACTTATATTCATTATACCATTACTGGTAATAAAAGGGGACAATAGTGCATTCAATAGATGTCAATGTTGTTTAATATAATAATCTTCAGCAATTATTTCGGAATATCCCTACTGGTTACACATTCACTCCAAATAAGTTTTACCTAATATTTTTTTATACACATAATTAATACCAAGAGAAAGTGATTCTTTATTCTTACGGCGAGGTTGGAAAATTGTATGATTTATAAAGTTAAGTAAGGTAGCAACAAAGTATTGGCTGGGTTTTTTAATTATTTCTCTACCACTATTAGGTCAAACAAAAGATATAAAAATGTATTTATAGAATATACTTCATATCCTTCACTAACGTTTTCGTTTACACATGTTCAGTGAATTAATTATTATTCTGTACTTGAACACGTATTGCTTCATATGTAGAATTTATGATAGATTATACAGCTATTATTTATAGATATCTAGGCTAATATGCAAACACAAATACGTCCTGAATTATAAATGCACACACGTTAAGCTATTTTATACACAATTACGTATCCCTATATAAAAAATGTCTTTGTTGAAATAATATAAATAAAACATATTTATGATGATTTTGTATCAATATTCTTTTAATAAAATAGAATGTAGAGGACTCTATAAATAATCTAATGAATTAGGTTCGTTAATAGGCAGTTAACAAGTAAACATGCAAAAGTTTACAAAGTAAGCGCAATTTGCATGTGCCAATAATCCTGCAGGAAATTTTGAATGTGTCAATCGTAAAACGCAACTGCAGACTAATTAGTTTCGTCCTTATTAGGACTCGTCAGTACAGTATGTATAGTTTTGCGAGTAACACAGTAAAAATTTCCAGGTAATACGTCGATATCTCATTGAGATGGATATGGTCATAATAATGACGCCATCTCCCGAGCAGGAGAAATATTGGCATACCCGGTTACAACAAAAAATTTTAAGAAAATAAAATGTACATGTACATTTTATTTTATTAAAATTTTGGCTCTTGAAAATAGTTCACTAAAAATTTTTTTGTTTAATCGATAGATTAGTCACTATAATAATACATTTTATGTTACGTTACTTTCATCTTCTTTATTAATTTAGATTACTAAACAGAACTTTATTACTGTTATCATATATATATAATATATAGAAAGACACTAAAACTATTAATTTCAGGACCGATATTCAAAATTTAAGTAATGTATATAGCAATTTGTTAAAATGACATTTGCATTTCTTAAGAAGGAAACCTTTGGCTAGGTTTTTAAATTTGGTTTTCCCTAGTCCTTGAACAGAATTGTTAAGGTTTCGACAAAGATTTTTTGATATAAGGTTTTACTTAATTTGCATGTATGTTTACACATTAATTTAGTTTTTATAATTTATATATATATATAAAAGTTGGTTACACATCCTCTATATCAAGAAATCCTAGTCACTAGTTATTTTGTTGATAGTCCCAAATAAAAAACAAAAGTTTGTTTATATATTTATCTAGTTATATTTTCACTGACGAAGGTGTTCCGAAAACGTTTGTAAACGTTCTGAAAATATAATTATCGTTCAAACCAGCCTTCTTTTATTGACCTATTAGTGGTAGATCTCTATCATATAAGATAAGTATAAAAGGTCACGAAATATATATATATATATATATATATATACATTTAATTACTGTTATTAGTAATAAAGGTTATAAGAACATTGTTTGTAGTTAATCAATAACAAACTTCTTACTTACTTAATTCTTTCATATACAATATGGACTATCTTTGCCCTTAACGCGTTTATTACATACTTATTTGACAATTTCTATGTGTTATCACTTTAAATTTTAACACACATCTGTTGTCGGATATTTAGGGATATTTCTTCGAGTAATGGTAGTAACACATTTTATAGGAAATTTTAATAAGTTGGTGCGTATAATATACGATTCGGGAGGACAAATGGTCCAATAATAAAGTTCTGTATTATGCCGTACCACACATTGAGAGAAAATCGTCGTTAGTCATGAGTACGCTACATAGAATCGGAATTTTCAATTGCCCAATGATATCTCTGGTGCGCATTAATAACTTTTTCAAAAAGAAATTAGCTTCATCTGTAAATAGCTTGTTGTTAAAAAATTATCTTCGTGCTTCTTTCTAATCGTTATTCACAAAACTGCACTTGGTGGTGATAATCATCTGGTGCTAAAGTGTATACGCTTTGGTAATAAGGATGAAACTGATTGCTCCCCAAAGTTTGCCACACCATTGAATTGTAATTTGGCCAGTACTTGTCATAGGACAGTGGTGGCGAACCTGTGACACGTGGGTCAGACGCTGACCCACGCAGACTTTAAATGACCCACCCGTTGATTTTTAAAAACTTATTTTTTCATCAATCATAAAAGAGGGAACAGGCAATCAAACATAAAAAAATATACATATCCAATGCAGAATTTATAAAAAAATTCCAAGTAGACATTGGTTGACTGATTTTTTAATGAAAAGAGCAATAATTTTGACGAATTTTCAAATATAGATTGGTTAAATAATTTATTGTTTTTATGCGACGTCACTCAGCATTTTAATGAACTCAATAAAAAACTTCAAGGAAATGGACAAATTTGTTTGAATGATGTTTGAAATTATTAAAATATTTATGACGAAACTTGACATCTATACTAAGCATTTGGAAATGAAAAGCATAAAACATTTTTTCCAGTTTAAAAAACATTTTCCAAACACAGTAATTTTTGAAAATACGCTTGACATTCAGTAAAATGCAATTCAGAAATATTTAATGATTCTACTAGAAATAAAGCAAGCTTTTGAGGAGAGATTTAATCAATTTAAAAGAAAATACATTTCACTTTATTTTATATCCATACACAACGGAATTCGAAACAATGGAGTTAACCAAATTTATGTGGCTAAGTATGCATGATTTACAGATGAAATTCGGAAATAGAAGGAATGTTTGAAAGTAGTGCAGATAATAATGATCCCACACTAAAAGTTGAAGATATTATACTAAACGTATGCGATTCTTTATCAAATAATTATATATATATATGTATATATATGTTTGGGTCCACATATTCTTGTGAAAAATTGTTTTCTTCAATGAATTTTATAAAATCAACCAACAGAAATAAACTTGGAAATGAATTGACTGGGAAACGACTTAAACTAACGTATACGGAATATGAGTCTAATATTAAGAAGCTATCTGACAATAAACAACAATAGATTTCTCATTAAATATACGTTATCAAATGTAACCTACACTACACCTACACTTTCTCTAGTTTTTACCTACGTCATTGTTTTGTCGTACGAGTAAAGACAATCTATTCATTTGACCTATCTTTCTCAAGTGCTACCAGTGATTTGCGCTTGTCTCAGATACAAAGGTCTATCGATAAAAATTGATTACATAGGTAAAAACTCTAAATAGATAGTGTACCTGTAACTATATCTATTAATAAATAATATTTCATAATATATATGTGATTTTCTTTATCCCCTGTTCATTTAAGAGTGTTGGGTACAAAAATGAAAAATTTTCGTTTTAATTTATTTTTGTACAATAAAAAATAGATGGCATTTGTAGTATAATTATATAAGAGAAACAATGATTAAGGTGGAATTAAGAAAGATATGGCGTATTAAAGTTAAAAAGGTAGTGTTTTTGTTTCCAATCCAGAGCGACAAATATTGCGGGTACAAAGTTGGGATTTAGGATATACATTAATGTCTAGCATCTTTACTGCTTGTCATAATCTATTTATGATAAAACTGAACTACTAGCGACGCGTAGCGGATTTACCTCGTCCTTACAAGGTACCCAACAACCTTAAATAATCACTGTAGGGGCATGGTGTCACATATTGCGGTAATTCATGGTATCACCCAATTGATATCAATTTTCTGACGTCGACCTTTATCTTTTGCTCTTCACTTGCAAAAGTAAAAGTTGTAAAACAAAAAGGAAACGTAAACTTTTTAGAGGATTTTAAAAGTAAGAACCAAAAAATTGTTTTTAACCATCCTACCCCCTCCTCTCCCTTTCTAAGCGGCGCCCCTGACTAGTGACCCACGAGCTAGTACCAAAAAAATAATGAACAAAATTTGATCCACTTCTCAAAAGGTTCGCCATCACTGTCCTATGGTCACCCTCTACCAAATGTAACACTGGTCTTTCCGCATGAATATTCTTTTTGCAACAATCATCCGGACCTAGTTGAGGTTACAGGAAACCTCTATCGCGTGGACGTTAAACAACATCAACAAATATTTGTGCTGCTTGTAGATTTCTATTAGGAAATAATTCATGCATGATATCTACTAATTCCGCGTTAGTATAATGATGAGACATATCTATTACTTAATGCACATGTAGATGGGATAAGACTACACACAAGAGAACTTATAAGGTTAAAACAATAACCTAAAATAACTTGAGAACTAATCTATGCTACGGTTAAAGTGTTTACGTGTAAATGGTCTGAATTTCTTATCAATTATTCCGGTGGTCTCTTGCTAAAAACATATTCCAAGTTTCGCAAGGGCGTGTTCTTAGATAACAGATGGGTTAGTTTTTTGAATCCAACAGCAGTATCTGAACTGTGAATCATCAATAGAAGGTGTCGGCCCTCTGATAATGAATACTAGTCCTTCGTTCATAGTATGTCAAGGGTATTGCATTTTAATTCGAACAGTGACATCCTGAAAACATAAACTCGATAACAGAAATATTTTTTCGCTATTTTTTACTTAACTGTTCCTAGGAAAACTTTTTGCTAATTGATTTGCTGTCTTGAACCATCTATACTTAAATTTAAGGTAGGTTAAGACGCACGCCGTGTATTTTGTTTTGCCCCCTACAACCAAAAAGAATGGTACAGGTACGAAGTTGTAGAATATTTATAAATATATTTTTACAGCTATTAACACATATTTTGCCGGAAGAATGTTATCAGCTAAATTTAGATTTCTTGTAATGAAAAAAAAAAAAAAAAAATGAAATGTAGGAGTTATCCCGTCTTAAGAATAAGTATTATTGAATGTTGTGTGACTGAAACTATATTATGCTTACACATTCGATGGTAATAAACGGTAGTAGTATGAGTATCACTAATTTTCATAAAGACCATTTCGTTAAAAGTAGGTGAATGTTCTCTTTTTAATTTTGTTTTTGGCAGTTGTTACTAAATAACTCTACCTTAAAAACTTACTATTGCTTTGTACATTTGCTACAACCTACATACAAACAATACGTTCCACAAATACACACGTGTTCACGAATGTGTGCAATTCGTTTACCAGTTCATTCAACGTTCAGCAAATTCTCTCGAAAATGAAAGCGATTTCTAACGAACTATTGAATGAACCGGAAAATCGTCTTAGTTGAAAATATATGAAATAAAATCACGACTGGCCAAAATTGATCTGAAATGATCTGTGAAAAATATATAAGAGCAAAATATATTCTACCTTTTCGTAGAAATATGTCTTTCCGTATATCGAATTTAATTTTATATTCTTCTGCAGTGAAACATAAATTTTCTGTGAAATGAAAGCTTCGTTTCGTACGTTACAGTAAATTAGTAATCAATTCGATTTTGATTTTCATGTTGCTAGTATACCTATTGGTTCGAACAAAATACAGCAGAGCTATTCACGGGTTCATTAATTCTATATTCCCCTCAAATTATTTAAGAACGCATCTACCGATTTGTTAAATTTCCTATCACTAGTACTTCTTCTCTATTAAAATTTTGGCAAATACTTTACATCATATATGTATGTATATATGTATTAACATTCTTCTCCCGATCTTTATCGTAGTTGGCTACAATTACTACGTTGTCGGCGTACATTAACTCAGATACGTATGTACGTAGGTTATTTATGCCTACTCACACTTCTACAGCTTTCCCATTACAGTTCTTCGCTGTTTCGTCCACCATAATTATAAATAATTATAAATAATTGTGAACCCAATATCTTACTTTGTTCAACTCCGATTTCTGTTGTTAATTCTCTTGATGTCGGGCACGTTGTTTTGAGTACATTTATATAAACTTTATTGCCTGGATTAGGTGGTCAACTTTTCTTTCTTCTTATAACTTCTTCTGTTCTCCTTGAGGCTGAATCTAACGCTTTACAAGATAAACAAAGTATATGAATAGGTTTTTAAAATGCTAGCGTTTCTTTTCGCCAGTTTCCTCGCGGCGTGGATTAAATCCGCTGTTTCTCGTCCCGGCCTAAATCAATATTGGTGATCATTGTCACACAGCGTTAGCTGTAACAGTTTCCTCAATCTATACTTGAGAATCAATTCACACTTTGGTTACCCACATTATGTATGTGCCTTTATAGCTAGGACATTTCTTCATATCATTCTTGTAAATGGGCAGTATGGTTGCTAAAGTCGAATCTTTGGGTATACATCTATTCGTGTCAAAAGATGGTGATTGTCACGACGTTCTAAACAACTAAAAACTAGCGATTTTACTAATCGAATATAGTAAACTTTTATCGTATCCCTCTCCCAAAGCTCCTTCAGTTTGGCAGCAAAGTGTATATGAGCACGTACAATCAATATTGTATTCGATAGAGGAAAAGTCTTAGGGGTAATGTTTCCAATAAAGCTGGATTGTTTCGCCAAGTACTGTATTGTCATTGGAGCTTTGGGGTATTTGTTCTTTGCCGAGATTTTATTAAGGTGTGAATTGTGGTGATACTCGAGATTCTACATTCATCGTGTTAAGACAACGTTAGGGTTTCTAAAGGTTTTCCTCGATATAAATCTAAAGGAGGGAAGCGGTGGTGGTGGCGGCAGTAGCAGTGGTGGTAGTGCGACAATGCCGGCGCAGAATTGATTTCAAGTGAGAGACCGTGGCGCTTAGACGCGATCTAATATATAACCGTGCTTTCTACCTCTGCCTGCCAGTTGCAACAATATCGAAGACGGCTACCATACTAATTCATTATTCCTTTGTCTATGTGGCACTTCGGTACTTGTATTCAAATTACGACCCTCTTTCTCGCTCGTTTCCATTTGGCTTCGTTCCGTTTCTCGTATATTGCCTACGCTCTCTTTCTTACTTTCTCTGTCTGCTTCTGTGCCTCTGCCTCCTACCGTCCCACTCGAAGATTAGTTCTCTCGTTTCGGTAATCGTTATACGTTTAATTTAATATTGATTGAAGGCTTTGGACTAGCGCTCGCCGTTTTGTATTTATTTAAATTCCTCGTGCCTAAAAACGTGGCCGTGACGTCAATTCGAATAAATTGAGATGTTACACTTTGAATTGAACTAATTGTGACACTAATTGTGGTATAAAGGGTTCCCATCATACCTTGGACGAATGCTTATAAATTTAACGCTTCTTAGATTACACTTTAGAAAGTTGTGCATTATTTCATATAAGCTCTACTTTACTCTAGTAGAGTAGGTTGAAAAATGGCTAACTTCATATTTTCTTGTTAGTATAAGCACCTACTTACCTTTTACTCAATTGGTCTTGAACAATAATGCTCCTTTTATATCATCTTTAATGTAGAATGATATGGATTTACTACTATAGCACCAAATAAAATTCGGTTCCATGGTCTATTTAAGTTGGTCAATAAGAAAAGATTTGGGTTGCGAAGCAAAAAGGTTTAACGCAGAAGACCTGGAGAATATAATTGGTATGGTTAGTTCATGTTTAAATAAGTAGAGTTTCACCATCGCATCCGTTTACTTGTGAATCGGGACACTGTCATCGGAACAGGGAATTTGTGTTTTGGCTAACAATAAATGAGAATTCTTCCTAAACTCCACATCAAAATGTGGTGCCCAACGGATATAAAAAATTATCGAACCTTAGTCATTAGTGACATACTTTGTAATACATTAGATCTAACCATATTATACTCCATATGTCTACCACTTTCCATTAAAGGTGAAGTGTGAACTTACTTCATTGACACCTCTACATGATTCTGATGCCGCGGGTGCTCGACTTCACTGATTTGTATTTGTTGTAGAAGCATCTGTCAGTCAGATACCTAACAAGCCTAACCATGGAGGGGTTTATATTTGAAATGATCAGTTTATAGATCAACTGATTGTGTGAGATCGGACAAGGAGCACTTGATAAGCTGAACGATTCTTACGGCTTCTCGCGTTTCGAGTCCGGTTGTCATGTACCTAAGCTGTTAGACCCAAATGAATCCAGTTAGTCACTAGACTTATTGGTCTGTAGTTTAAAGGAAAATGTTAACCTCTCCCACAAGCTTACGGACGTTGACGACTTGAACGTGCTTCCAGTAAGAAGGAAAATGCTCCAGCTGGAATATCGCGTTGATGATTTCGCGAATATGCTTTGTTTGTCTCGGGAGTCTCAGAGCTAGATTGGTAGTGCGAACTGACTCTTGAAACTTGTTTCAAATTCTGAAGAAAACGCGGATTTTGTCTGAGGCAGTTGTGCCGAAGGACGTTCTGCCTTGATCTGCATCTGATCTGTTCATCGCTTCATCCTCTTCGCCATGTAAGTCCTCCTCGTCTGAATAGGGGGAGGGGGCACGAACACGGCAGATAAGGTAGCTTGTGGCCAGCTTGAAAACTGTTGTTCCTTTTGAATGCACATATAAAGTATATGTGGAGGATAAAAGGAATAATTCGATTTGTATTTGTTGTAGAAGCATCTGTCAGTCAGATACCTAATAAGCCTAACCATGGAGGGGTTTATATTTGAAATTATCAGTTTATAGATCAACGCATTGTGTGAGATCGGACAAGGAGCACTTGATAAGCTGAACGATCCTTACGGCTTCTCGCGTTTCGAGTCTGGTTGTCATGTACCTAAGCTGTTAGACCCAAATGAATCCAGTTAGTCACTAGACTTATTGGTCTGTAGTTTAAAGGAAAATGTTAACCTCTCCCACAAGCTTACGGACGTTGACGACTTGAACGTGCTTCCAGTTAGAAGGAAAATGCTCCAGCTGGAGTACCGCGTTGATGATTTCGCGAATATGCTTTGTTTGTCTCGGGAGTATCAGAGCTAGATTGGTAGTGCGAACTGACTCTTGAAACTTGTTTC
Source organism: Chrysina gloriosa (assembly GCA_038088585.1). Taxonomy (NCBI): domain Eukaryota; kingdom Metazoa; phylum Arthropoda; class Insecta; order Coleoptera; family Scarabaeidae; genus Chrysina; species Chrysina gloriosa. Next base: position 24,411,159 of record CM076090.1, read on the forward strand.
AAGTTCTGACGAAAACGCGGATTTTGTCTGAGGAAGTTGTGCCAAAGGACGTTCTGGCTTGATCTGCAGTCTGTTCATCGCTTCATCCTCTTCGCCACGTAAGTCCTCCTCGTCTGAATATTGGGGAGGGGGGACGAACACGGAAGAGAAGGTAGCTTGTGGCCAACTGTTGTTCCTTTTGTATACACATATAAAGTATATGTGGAGGACAAAAGGGATGATTCGGTCATCAGAGAAGGAAGCCAGATCGTAAATGTAACATCTTAAATAAACTACCAGTGAAGCTATTATGTAGGTGTAGCGTAGTCTTAAAGGTTACATTGTAGTGTTTCTAGTTTATGTAAATTTAGAGCGTTAGCAACATATCAGAAAAGCTCATTTACAGCATATCAGTAAAACTGCAAGTAGAGTTGTATATATTTATGTGGACATACTTGTACAGTAGAATTCGTTTATAATGATTTCCTTCCATAATAACCAACAGTTTATTACGTCGTAATTATAATAGGAAGTTTGATTTTCATATGAACTTATATGGAAGTAAGTGCAAAATTAAGTTCCATAAACAATTATAATGTTGACATACATATACTGATGCATTTTTACGCCTGTGCGTCAAAACGCATCGTATGATTGCTTATACACATACATATGTACCAAGAAACGTATCCGATTTCAGATTGGTAAAATGGCCGTTAAATCTGGCTATATGGGGCAGTACCGACTTCGGTGACGCGTCGGGTGTCTAATATGTATTATCTTGACTTGCGTGACAAATTATTAGTCTAATAGTGACTTGTTCAGTGATTTTACGCGAAAATGTCTGCTCAACGTCGCAAAGCGTTTATAATTGCAGAAAAGGGAGCAATCTTATGTAGACTGGAAAATGGAGAATAAAGCTCATCTATTGCAAAAGAATTTGGCGTTAGTTATTCGATGATATCCATGATTTTGCAAAATAAGAACAAAGCGAAGGAATCTTTCAATGTTTTTGAATGTTTTACAATCGACGAGACTAGATAAATCTACACAGAAAAATGTTGATCAACCTTTAATACAATGGTAGAAAGCGATGAGAAACAAAGGAATACCAATCAGCGGCCCGATACCACAGGAAAAGGCAAGTCTCTTTGCAAAACAGTTCAGTATCGTAAATTTTAATTAATTAACAGGGTCCAAAATTGTATCGGGTAAAATTGTGGGTGAGTCTTCTTCTATTGACCAAAATCTTATAACAGAATAGATGACAATTGTGTGGACAAATCTACGAAAATGGTTTTCAGAGGATAACATATTTAATTGGGATGAAACGGGGCTATTTTACAGACTGAGCCCCAACAAAACTTTGAAGTCCAAATCTGAGCCTTGTAGTAATGGAAAATTATCGAAGGATAGGGCAATCCTAATGGTTATAGCTAACATGAGTGGAATAGTTGAAAAGAGATTCCTGATCGTTGGAAAGTCGAAAAGACCGAGTTTAAAAAATGACTTTCGTTTGTTACCAGCTGATTTTGTAAATAACCATAGCACATGGATGACGTCATGTATTTTCGAGAAATGGATTTGAGATTAACATCGCGACTTGACGAATAAAAAAGTGGTATTGCTCGTTGACAATTGCCCGGCTCATCCGAAAATTACGGATCTGAAGGCCATATCGCTTGTTTTCTTTCCGTCCAGCATAACTTCAGTCCTACAACTTATGAATTACAAAATTATACGAGCGTTCAAAACCAATTTTAGAAAGAAATCTTGTGCTTAGAACGATCGAAAACTTGCACGATGACCAAAATCTTTCTGCTGTAAAGGTAACAGCTTTGGATGCGATCCTCATGGTGTATGATGCTCGGACCAAAACTTCGCCAAGCAGAATTTACAATTGTTTCAAACATGGGATACTTGTTGAAAACAGTGACGCTGCATCCATCTCAGGATGTCAGAGAACATGACATTAATAATAAAGATGATATGTCACTATGTGTGTGAAAGTGTAAAGTCTTCTTTAGACAGTACCGTTCAGGACTGTTGTTTTAATTCAAATAAAAAGCAGACAAAGTTTACTGATTTTTCCAAAATTAAAAGTTTTGTTAATCGCAGTAGTTTTGCTTTCCTAATAAACGAAACATGCTATGGATATGTCTTTACATGACTAATTTGCTCGCTTTCTACGACCTATTATGGTTTCTTCTTTGTCATTATAAGCTCATTTTACTGTATATCTAAGGGGCAACCGTCGACTGCAGTTCTTATTTGTAGTTATATATCTGATATAATTGCAAAGTATTGCGTGATATTTAGATCGCGTCTCAAACACTTTTTATAAAAGGAGGTACCACCGAGATATAAGAAAGTGCCGTGTCGAGGAGGAGTCAAGTAGTTCACTTGCTTTCACAGCGTAATATTTCTGTTACCTTTGATTTAGTACCTCCATTCTTTTACAATGGTTTGCCTGAATAGCAAACAATTTGCAGTGCGAGTTAGTACTTTCAATGTGCAACAAAATTTCATAAAGCCATAATAAATTAAACTTATCTTATAAAATGTAGTACGTTTTAATACGATTTTTCTATTACGAGCATAAGAAAGTTCCTGTAATAGCAGCTATACATATCTAACAGCTAACTTATCGCAAACTCTTTTAAATTAAATACAAATCTGCAGCATATAGAAACGTTAAATCCACCGTGCCTTTTGATGAAATCTATTTTGCGTTCAAACTTCATTATTAAAATGCTTTGTACTCATCAAGTCTTGAACTAAATTTGAAATCATCTACATAACACACGTTGCTAGAGTGACAAAGATAATTCGAAGCTTTCTCAAAAATATCAAAAATGAAGCCTAGTGAAGGGCGAGATTCCCGCTGTAAGTAATGATTCAGTTTCGATATCTCGGAAAACGATTATAAAGCTGAACAGAAAAACACAAAATGAGAACGACGTGAGCAGGTACACTTGTTTGTCTGTGTATATATTTTTGAAAGATCTCGTATGGTAGATCCTACCTATACTCACAGAATGACACATTTGTTTCTGCAATATGTGGCTCTATCCATTTATCTCTGTAGATGTAATTTGAAAATGGAAGCCCTTCCTTAATTTCTAGGTATTACTGTGTAATGTATCATGACCTACTTGTATTAGTGCGAAATTTCTTAAAAAGAGAAGACTACCCAGGTTTTAAACCACACTGTCAATTATGGTAGATTTTAATACAGACACATTGACTAAAAATTATTATATGCATTGTTACGTTATTTTTTTAGTGAACTTGGAAATTGTAAATGAATTGAGATGTTTCGGAATTTTGATAGCTTACCAATTCTGTCCAGTTTCTTGTTATGATGTTCGTTACATAATTCTTGCTAGATCAATTTAAGAACAGACTTTGACTAATAATTTCTTATTATATGATTTCTCATTTACATTAATTACATGCTTCATTTATTGGGTATTTATATCCATGAGCCTAATTATAATAACACTTACATTTACTTAACACAAAACTGTTTCCCTTCGCTCTAAGATTTATTATTTCGCATATTCTGCGTTTTTAAAATGAAAGAAAATTAATGTGTAAATGTAGAACTATATAATTTCAGATCATGGAAATATACGTGCGCGTTTAATCAGTCGTTAATAATAAGGTTAAATTTAATTTACGCCAATAGATTAAGTGCGATTTCTCATAATCCGGGAGGTACGGCTTCATAGATTTGAATTAATACAGTACATTTATAGAGTCTACAATTTACAACCTACCTATGAATCGAATTTATCGCATATATTCTACAATGAACAGACAAAACTGTATCTGTAGACAATAAATATTTAACTTACATTACTCGGATGTCCAATCAATCAATTTGGACTAATAACTGAATGACTTCAATTAGATTTTGTTGTTAGTTTTCTCTTTCTTATAAAGTTGCTGCTATCTGGTTTACTATATTATTTTAACAAATGTATCTGTTTATGTATTATCCAAAATCTTCACTTAGATATAGAATATTTTGTGGGCTGCATTTATACACTATACCTAAACATATTTGTTTATGTGTGCAATATCTTAGCAATATGATCTTATAAAGGAAAATTATCTTCCCTTTGTTACTTCTTGATAACTTTCGTTATCTATTACGCTGAATTCCATGCAGTTTTTCTGCTCTATACCAACGACTTGTCAATATCGTATTGTAAAGGCTATGGTGCATCGATAAGTGATAAGTAGAGGCCGGAGTATATGCAAAAAAGTGGAAATATGGGCATAAATATGCAGCTGTTTTGGCCGAAATATGCACTTTCTAATGAAAAATATGCAGATAAAAAAATAGGAGTAATGCTAGAAAATATATTACTATACAAAAAAAATATTCTATTATGTTTACTACAAGTTTATTTATAACATTTTACAACATAATTAACTATTTATATTTCTCAAAGTTTTCAATAGAAAAATTGTGGCGCTTGTCTGATAACATGTATTTATATATTGAAAAGGTTCGTTCTATTTCCACGCTTGTTATAGGAGCATACTTCAAATTAAAAATATCCTCTATTGTCAACTCAATATTTTCTACTGATTCACCACACAAGATTTTAGCAATATCCTCTAGCTTTTTAAAACCCTCATTTTTTTCTATTACACTTAAATTTTTTCATACACGGATTTTCCCACCCTTCCTTTAGCATCAAAACATAACTTTTCAAATTTGTTTATCACATTTAGTCCGTGCGCCAAGCAAGTTGTGTGAATTAAATTTGGTTAAAAGATTTTCAAGTTGCAAGCTGCTTTCACCATGTATGCTGCGGCATCCGTTAAAAACAATAGATTTTTTCTGTTGGAATCGAATCCGGTAAGAAAAAGGTTGCCAGTTCTTCCTATACAAACTTTGTTATTGTCAAATTATTTGCCTTTTCCAACTGTTTGGATGAAATTAAATAAGATTTTGCTGGAACCGATACGTTAAGGATGCCTATCATTAAATGAACCATGTATCGGCCCTCATTATCAGTAGTTTCATCTGCGCATATGTAAAGGTAATTGTTTGACACAGGTGAATATAATTTTTCTTAAGGTGCTCTCGTCGGGAATATTATTTGCTGGTGTACTTTTGCAAAAATAACTTGACATTTAAATTGTTTATTTTATATAGTGGAATATTTGCCGACACAAACATTAGGCACAAATCTTCATTAAATTGTTCTAGTTCCGATTTTTTGGAGGTTAATGGCAAACATTACGGTAATGTTTGCTGACCCTTCTTCGCCAATTTTATCTTTGATAGTTTTGCAGCATGAGATGGAGTTTTAATATGCTGGTCGACTTGAAACTCTCTCTCACTTGTAACCTGCATAAAAAATATCACATCATCAGTTGTTTTCTTATAAAATAAGTGTTAGTAAAAGATAAAGGAGTAATAAAAAACTAATGTTTAAAGAGTTTGCGAAGCAACCGGAATAAACGACATTTAATAAAATAACCAACACAACGCTTCGACAAATAATATTGTTTTAAAATCATTTTTATTTAAAAATCATCAGCAGAATACGGAATATCAGATATTCCGTACTGTGCTGATGATATGCGAAAAATACGCATGAAATATAACTCTCATTTTACTCATTTTAAAATAAAATTTTTAAATAAAATTATTTGTCGAAGCGTTGTATTGGTGATTTTGTTAAACATCGTTTAAGAACTATAGATTAATAAGAGGAAATAAACTTAAATTTTACTTACAATCTTGCTGCATGCTACGCAAAATACTTTTTCTCCATCCATACAATACAATCCATCCAGGCACAGTCGCTATTTTCGGCATTTTTGCTATTAGAATTAATAACAACCCACAAGTTTACACTTCGAAAAGCCAACGTTTAAAATAAATAAGATTGCTTTCGAATATGGGAATAAATTTCTCCGAATAACAAAGAAACATCTGTGCTCCTAATTTTCTGGTAAAACGTATTTTTGTATTTATTTAGAAGTCTCAGGGAATTAGCTTTTCCTTGAATTCTGTCCCGGTCTAGATGTATGGGAACAGCATTAATAAATTATTGGAAGCGCTTATCGGAAAAGTATCGAGAAGAGGCTTCATAGAATGCTATTTTTAATTTAAAGAGGGCTGTTTAACTCTTTGTTTGTTACAACCACGACATGTTTTTAGTAATGCTTATCCTATAATAAATTACATCCAATAAATAAATAAAACTCGGATACTTCAAATATGCTGAATTACTACAAAATATGCAAATAATATACAAAATGCATATATTATGCAAATATGCAAATTTATGCAAACTGCATATTATCCGGCCTTTAGTGATAAGTAAGGTTCGACAAACACGCGTCTTGGTCGCTGAAAGAACAGTCTATATACAGCGAACAAGACACGTGTTTGTTGGAAGAATATATTTCTGCTCCGTCGCATATATCAAACTTGTATAGGTCTATTGCCCTCCTTCGACAAACGCGTGTTTTGTTCAGTGTATATAGACTGTTCTTATAGCAAACAATACACGCGTCTATTGAACCTTAGTGATAAGACTCTTACCTATTCACGTGTTAGAGATTATACGCTCTGTCTAGTTTATTACTTAAATAAAGCATTTATAATTATCACAGGAAAATAATATTAAGGTCAACTTATGGGTTGGTAGTGTAGGAGAATCTATGTCTGCTTAGTATTACATCAGAGTATCGTAAATTTCAACACTATGAAAGTTGACGGTATTTAATGGAATAGCACTGACAGTTGGGATATCATTTATATCCAAGTGCAGACCAACTTTCGACAAAAAGGAATTGAACTTGAAATATTTTCGTATTATTATTTAATACTATTGTAAAAGTGGTTTATGTTTCGTACCAATTAAGTGTAGCCACAGTAGTATCAGTGATAAATTTCGTCAAAATCGTCCAGTAATTGTTAGTATCGTTCCAACGGATATGGGGATTGGAAGATCATTTATTTACTTAGTACTTACCATGAAAGGAGAATCACCGTTAATATGTATATGAAAGAGATTTTGCATAACGTTTTAATTTTTAAACAGTTACGTGTCCGCTGTCTACACCTTTCGCAAAAGCTCGAGAAGTGGCTTGCGTTAAGTGGATCAAAAGCATTTAATGATTATATTTACTGCAAATTTCATTTGAGAGTTTTCAGTATATCCTTGTGCTTAGAATTACGACCGAATTCATAAATTAACAAAATATAAATGGATCCTAACCATATCAATATAATTATCTTTATTAGGTGTCTATAATACTTAAATATACAAAATAAAAGTAATATAACATGCAAATGTTAGATTAAATGTAACATGAATAGACAACATTTTTACTAAAATAAAACAGTACCTATGGTAGCAAGATAGTGGTTTTCGAGTTATCAGAGCATTATGCAAAGATGATCTGTTCTGACATACGATATGGTTAATGTAGAAAAGAAAATGCAAGTAACGCAGATTACAAGTCATAGTTTGGAATTCATTAAGAATGAACTTGGCGTAATTGATCGGTTCTACCCAACAAAGAAGTAAATGAGTGCTATAATAGGTTCTTGGAAGTAATCGTTACTGCAATTCAGGCAAACACGAATAAGGAAATCATAACCGTTCTAGATAAAGCCGCTAAGAACGGCTAATAAACAGCATTAAGACTTTGTGTGAAATAAAGGGACAGTTATATGACGTGCTGACTAAAGACAAAATTGATAAAGAAGAGGTAGCACCATCATAAAACAAAAACAAAATCAACAAGGTGTTTTCGAAAGTCAATGGCGTCATGCTCCTAGAGATGAATTTCACGAAGGCCGTCTATTAGCTATTGTTCTTTAATAAAACATCAGTGCTTGAGATTGATTGATATGTGACCTACAGTGAAATAGACTCGAACATTGGCATTGATATGAAACAGACATCAACCACTTTATGTTCCCGAGCGGTTCCATATAGTTTGCGCGAAGCTAAAAGAATAGTTTGTGTTAAATGCAGCAAGAAAATATTTAAAACTTTCATTCGTAGTCCTTCAAATTTGACGAAATTAGCATTTATTGTTGGGCATTCAATATGAATGGGATGCCACAGAACCCGCCTGTTCACGAAGTGTTTTGAAGAAAATTAATTCTGCAGCTTTCAGTGTTCCTGCCCTGTAAAGGTGTATTTACAATGGTGTATAGTGATACAAAACATAACACCGCCCAATATTAAAAAGTCGATGGCACTAGAAAATGCGACAAAGACGGATGTGGAAGTTCAACAAAAGTAATATAAAAGCTTATGTATAAGGCTAGGTATATAGAACATTCACAGATAAGCTTTGATTGAATTAGTCCCGATGAATTCAGATCATGCTTGATATAGTCCATTATCCCAGGGTCGCCAAACGTTACTTATTTTCTGATTAACAAAATGTATTGGACAGGGTACCAGAACCTGACCAATAATCGTACGTTAATGACATTACGAATACATGACAGCAGTTTCCATAAAAGTATGTATTTAGGATGAATTCTAAACATTATTCTATATTTGTGATATACATTAATCAATAGTAAATACACATGTCAAGTTACTGCGTCTTATGCTGCTTCACGTAGTTGCGTAACAAAAATTCTGCAGGACATAATTTATGACGCATTAAGGATTTTGTAGGAAGAGAAATTCAAGCGAAGTGCGAAATGTTTCCCTTTTATGTAAATATGTCAGATGACGCTGCGAAGGAGATTCTAAATGATGCATATTATCAACGACAACATTTTTTCCATTCCTGAAATACTTTTTGTGCGTGTATGTATATAAATCTCGCATAATAAAAGCACCAGCGTTTCACACCATGTTGCCGCGTCATCATATAAAAGAACGCGTCACTCTTTCGTCGCATAAAACAAATTGATAAGTTTTACACATCCTTCGTCACCAGAGCAGAGACAAATGTAGTAGCAGATAATAATATTCAGTAGATCAATAACTTAAAGTATATGAATGTAATGTTGCAGAAATAAACGTAGAAATCAGACTGTTACATTGTCAAGCCATACGAAAAACGTCCTCGGTGTTGGTTGGTGGTACGATAGGGAAATGTAGGGTACGAAATGTGTATGCGTGAAGTAGCAGCCTTGCTGATAAGACTGACACCGGTTCTCCTGAGGAAACCTCGTAGTTCCGACCGCCCGAGTTTTACTAGTTCCGTTGCATTTACATACAGACATCTCTCGTAACGATAAAATAACTTCGTTACTTGTGTATTAACCAAATTAAGACGGAAAACTTTATGTATGTAGGTCTTTATCTTAAACTCGTTTCGGTTAATGTCGGGGTAAAACATAGCCACATCATGAGAGCGAGGTATGTCTCGCCGCTGCTGGTATTAAACTTGTTAAGTCTGGCTAGATAATTAAAAGAGGGTAAATTTCGTTGATATTGAATATTAAATTCGAGTTGCGAGTCGTTCTCCATCGTCTTTGATACTGTCATGTTCTTGGATGAGTCGTTTGCGCAAGTTTTTGTGTAACTGGCGAACTTAGAAATTGTTTTGTTGTCTCCTTTACGAGATTACAATAATTCCGTAGCAAGAGGGATTTCGTACCGCATTAAATAAACTTATCTTCGCATCAACTACGCGAAATCCAGTATAAAATTACGTGTAGCACTTTCCAGTAATTACCTTTGAGTAGCAACTCCGAGCTCTTTATACACTATTGACATTATTATTTTCTGTTGACAATATAGTCTAATCTACATACTACACGTTCCTAAACAACACAACAGAATTTCGAGTGTTAATTAAACATAAATATTATGTATACATTGTATAAATAATATTTTAAGTAGAAACAATTAAAGAAACGGAGGAAGCGTTACGTAAATTTTATCGTAAATGTGCTCCGTTCCATGGAACGAGCGGCTTTCTGCTCTTAAAAGTGAGCACGAATGACGCAGAATGTCCGAGACTGTTATTTACTGCAACTATTCCAGAAATTGTTAATAAAATCCATACCCTTCTAGTTAGCGATCGTCGATTATAAGTACGTGACATACCTAATGAAGTAAATATTTCAACCTAACGGGTATACAATATTTTGGATGAACGTTTAGATATAAAGAAGGTATCCGTGAGATGGGTGCCGTGTTTTGCTTAATGCTGGCCGAATGCGCGCTCGCATTAAAAATTCAGGAGAATGTTTAACTATCTTCAAACGTAATCTAATGGAATTTTTCTGTCGATATGTCACAATAGCTGGAACTTGGGTACGCCATTGTACGCAAAAATAAAAATACACTCGAAATAAGGACTTCTCACGTGCTCAAACCATTTTCAATAAGGTCGTGGTCTCAGTCTCTTGGGATTCCAAATGTGTTATTTTTATTGACTATTTACAAAGAAAAATGATAATTGGAAAACATTATGCTGTTTTGCTGATATGTTTTGATGCCGAACTTAAGAAGAAACAATTGCATTTGTTGGAGAAGAAAGTGTTGTTCCATCAAGATAATGCACCGTTTCATTCGTTCACTGTTGCTACAACAAAATGCGTCGAATTGCGTTACGATTTACTGCCCAATTCGCCATATTCACTAGATCTGCCTCCCACTGATTTCTTCTTGCTTCCACATTAAAAAAAAATTGGTTGGAAAGAGATGATATCCGGGGCAAATAGATATTTTGAAAAGTTTCCGAAAGTTAAAAGGGTATTGTATTGGAAAATGAAATATATTTTTTACAGTAAAATACCTTTTTATTGAAAAGCCACTCTTCCATCAAGCCGCCCTTGTATATATGTATATATGTGTGTACGCACTACACAAGTAGTCCTGAAATGTTTATAGTCATAAAATGTCCGATAGGATGAGCGGTTTGGTAAGATACTAGTTGCGTGCATTAGTTCTCCGACGCGAAATTTGTATATACAAACGAACTGTTTCATATATGTAGGTGGTAAAAATAATTTATTATATTAATCTGTGTTGAAATTGATTACAGGTGATAAAATTCTAAGATTTTCGATAACTTGCAGTTTTTGCATTACTTAGGTTGATATTTTGTTATATACTCTTATTATGTATATTAGTATGCAGTATCAAATGGACGTTTACACTACAATATGATAAGAGGAAATTGTCTCCTGTTTAAGTATGTACATATGATGATCGCTTAATTAAAGTTGGCGAGTTTGCATTATTATTATTTTGTTATACTCCATTGTCATTATGTAGTACCACATCTTTTTCAACTCTGAATTCCGATTAGGTCCAGGATTGATAATTTATTTTGTTGTAATGCTAATCAATAATTAAGGGTAGACATACTATTAATTATTGCCATTTTAGTATTGTCTTAGTCTTATAGTTGTAGCAATGTAATAATAGAAAGGGGTTGAATAACAATGGCATTTATAACCTTGTTGAACGTCTTTATGCTCTCCAACTAGTTCCACGATAGCGTACATTCAATGAGCTGCTATCATATTGCTATTGATGACCATTAGGGAGTCCTTGTTCCTAAACCGTAATCCCAAAAGGACTGTACTTCCAATGTTTCAAAGCAAATTGCTGCGACGTTCCGTATGACGTAAATTGTCTCGGTATACAGGCTTTTGTGCTATTAGACGATATTGTTGTAATAATTAATATACAGTATAAGATTATGTAAATTATACTTGAAAATCGCTTTGCACGTATTTATTACCTTACATTTGTTGAAATACTTTTCTCACATACAAGTACATCGTTCTTTTTAAAGAGAGGATGCTAACGAGTTCAATACATTTCGGGAGAGCGAAAATTTGTTAGCTAGATTGTTGTGAACTTCTAAGGATGGAATTCGATCTAGTTAATTTATTTTCCCTAAAATATTGACTCATTTGCCGGTAACAGAGACGTTTACATGGCAGTGACGGCCAGCCATCTTATTGTTAGAGTTTCCCTTCATTATTCCGTAAGCTTGACGAGGGATATAAATGTGTTTTAAACCGCAAATAGCCTGTCAATTGGAGGTTTGTGGGTATATATTTTACCATACAACGGCTTCGGACAGCTTACTCGTTCTATGACATTCGGTAATAGCTTACTAATGAGTTGAAAATTCAGGTATTACAATTAAATGCGTTTACCGCTCATTCGCTAAAATAAATATTAATCTATAATCCGAGAAGTAATCGTCCACAGTACTAATTTCAATTTTCAAACACAGCAATCAGTGGTTAAATAAAACAAAGTTTTGCCAATATAGGTTACACGAGGTTCGTTCATTTGGTTTATATACTTCTTCCTACATTGCAAATAGTATTTTTATTTCCAACTGTGGGTTACGATGTAGTCACTATGATTTTAAAGCGGATGCATGGACTATGGTGTTCTATTATACTCCACGTCGATTATATGCACAATCATTACTTGTTAACTTGAATCGGCACTACTAACAACTATTAACACGTTTACTGCCCAACCAATTTTGCTACTGTTCATGTAGTATTCAACGTTAATTACAATAATTTAAGTGAAAGGTTTCCTTTTTTAATCTGGCTAATTTTAATTGTAGGTGATACATTTTTGATAGCTGTGGCCTGCTATGTTAATACATTGTGGCTATCACATTTGATCGAGAAAACCTTAACGGAACCATCACTGGTTATCAAATATGATAACCATGGCAGTCAGTGTGTTAAGACGCAAAAATTCCTGAATTGGAAGAGGAAGCAAGTGCATAAGAAATATTGAATCAAATTAAGTGCTAAACTTGATCCTTTCTGGCGCAAGTAATTCGAAGAATGTTTGAAGATATTAAGAATGTAATGTTAATTATAACTCTTTGCGCCAAATTTGCCTCATTAGGACATCACAATTTACACAAAATATAAGAAACCGCTGTATATTTTTCAATATGGTAAATTGGAAAATCTGTGGAACAGACTATGCAAATATGTAGGTTTCCTTCAGACCCGAAAATATTTTGGAAGATTTTTGCTGAGCCAATCGAAATGGATTGAAATTTCTTCTTCTTCTTTCTTTGTTATCAGAACCCCACTGCCCGTTTAGAAATGAAGCTCCACCTGTTCTCTTGTCCATTTCTCCCATTTTATCCCGTCTTCTACCAGTTTTTTAGGGTCTCTATGGTTCTTCCTTTTTCCTTCGTTTCGATTTGGCCCATCCATTTCCTGCTAGGTCCTCCTTTCCTTCTTTTTCTAGGTCCTCCTATATTGAACGCCTTATTGCCCAGTCTGTCTGGATTGATCCTCATCCCATGCCTGTACCAGTTTAATTGCTCTGTTTTGATATTTTCTAGTATTGATTTCTGGTTTACTGTGTTTCTAATTTCTTATTCAATTCAGTTTGGTTACTCCTGCTATCTTTCTAATATGTTTCATCTCCAATGCATTGATCTTTGTCTCTAGTCCTTGCTTTAACGTCCAGTTTCCACTAGCGAATGTCAGTCAGTCTGTAATTGCGTTGTGGATCAGCAGCTTTACTTCCCTATCTATTTCCTTATGTGCCAATATTGTTTTCATGAGTGCATAGTAAACTTTTGTAAGTTTGTTTCCTCTATTTCCTATTTCCGCATCTAATCATTCATTGTTTGTTACTACGCTACCAAGATATTCATAAGTCGTTACTTATTACTTTTCCTTTAGGCTTTATGTGGCTCTTTCTCTTTGTTAATTATCATTGATTTTGTTTTCTTTGTATTTACTTCCATTCTCACGTTTTTTATCTTTTCTGTCCACAAGTTCAACAGTTTATGCATTTTGCTCTTAGACTTTGATATCAGTACCACATCGTCTGGGTAGAGGAGATCACTGATTTCATTTTGGAATTTCAGGAGGAATGGTTTACATCATAAAAGATGTTTTTGACTGATCAATGAGATGTTAAGCAACTTTCTTGCAAATGTAATCTAAAGTATGATATATAATAAATATATTACATTTGCTTCAGTATAAATCACAATCTTTAATTTTCTTATATAGTTGTGTTTTGCTTTTTCGTCATTTGCAGTTATTCTTTTCTGTCGTCTTATTTATAGAGAATGAACTATTGTACTGAATACAGTACTTACGCTATTGTAGGTACTGTATTTTAGCATAGGTGCTTTAAATGCGGGATAGTGTTTAAGGATTACATAATTCTGTTGATTTGCTAAGCAACTTTTCTTATTTGCGCTATTTTTTGTCTACAATATTTATTAATCAGATAATATCGGGTTGTGTATTAAATGCTACAATGCTGTCTCTGTGAGTATGAGGTATACAGAATTATAAAATTGATATTCAGCGCTTTTATCCATTTCTACACTATAATCGTAAATGTAGACGGAAAGTAATGGTTTGATGTAATACTAAAAGCTAACAAAAATCCGTGGATAGAGAGATGTAACAATTCGGTTTTATCTATTGATCTATTAGCCAGATGTAATAAATCACCCTAAAAGAACTTGGCCTATAATCGATTATTGAGCAAAAACTGCAGCTGTCATTAAATAATATGAGAATGGGTCCTAAAGAGACTCTGACAATGATGAACTTGTTGGCGAAGTGTTGCCTTTGTTATTACTCCGTAACCGTAAGTTCTTTTAACGAAGGACTGCCGGTTGAATATTAATTAATGCAGATAGCTCGTGTCGCAGAGTAAACACACAATGGCCTCATCGGGATGCCTGAACAGGAACCGAAATGTGTCGCAGAATGCCCTTCACCTGATGAACGATTCCCCGACGACTGACGTCGATGCTGAAACTTAACAGGAGCTCGGCGCCGGATTCATCTCATTTGCAACTTCCTTAGTTAGTTGGCCGTAAGTATCGTGAAATTCTTATACGTTCCGACGAGCTTGTAATTTTAAGGATACAATACGGGCGGAACGTTTCAACTTTAGAACTTGAAAAGATGTATTGTTTTCGCATTATGGAATTTCTCTCAGCAGGTATTTTAGAATAAATCTGCAAACGCCAAGTTAGAGTTTGCATTTGCTTCGGTTAATGCTTTTAAAAATAGGCGGAGCTGAATCGTGAATGCTTTTAAGAAAATAAATAATTTGTACATTAAGGATCTCGGGACGTATTAAAAAATTTGGAAATTCTGCAGTAGATCAAGTAGGATGACTACAATTCACATGTCCTGTTTTTCAGGTTCGCATTTGAATTGAAATTTGAACGAGAGGGAAACTATTACAGTATTGGGAACCTCTATTTAATATCTGGTTACGATCATATTTCTGGATTCATGCAATTCATACAATATTACAATTGCATCAATGATCTGAAATTATTGATGTGATCATTTTATTATCTTTTGTCAAATTAAGTTAGTGTACATGTATCAAACATTACTACCAGAAGTAGATTACACTTGGTTATTAATAAATTAACAATATTGCCATCAAAGGATTCATTATTTGGCTCTGGAACCACGCACCTTTTATATTTTAGGTTCTTGGATGTTAGAACTTTTCAGAAATTTACTTAATAACTTTTTATTATGAAATAATGTGGATTCTCAAATTTCGTAGTTAAAGTTTGGTATTGGTTTATGTATTTCCTTTCAGACACATATTCTCCGATTAAAACATCCATCTCACAGTAAACTCCGTAACAATATTCATCTACGAGTTTTTGTCTGTTTTACATATTAACGTGCTTTATACTGCCAGGTGCTCATTTGCAAACATATTAGAGATACTACGCCGTATTCAGAATGATATAAACTATTCTAATTAAACCGTATAGTCAACTTTAGTGTGTGGGGATTTGGGTTTTAAAGTTTTGCAGATGTTCTCAACGTTAATTCGTTTGTCACGCGAATATGCATGTATATATATACAGTCGTATTTTATTCAGACAGTGCAGTAAGAAGTTTTAGCATCGGTGGTATACACATTATGCATTTGAAGCATAAAGTAGAGTTTTCAGGTAATTTCTTGGTTTAGTATATTTATTGCCTGTTAATGCAAAATTATTAATTGGAAACCCTCACTTATGCACAAAATTATCCAGTTCGTGAATAACATATGTTAAAAATTTTTTGCTGGATTTTTAATTATCTTCACCATTTCTTCTCCTATATAGTTAAACTTTTTTCTGTTTTAAATACCATTTATGTTATAAATTAGTAGAGATTACTCACACTTCGCCACAGAAATTGCTTTCATTTCTATAATCCTGAGGTAGACTTATCCTAACCTAATTTCCCATTCATCATCTTCACGTTCTTTTTCTAACAAAGTTAAAGTAACCGTTAAGATCAGATTTGGTTATAATCATATAATTAACCGTTTGATCCTGAACGAACAGGTAATGAAGGGTTGGTAGTTCCTACAGCTAAGTAACTGACGTTGATTGCTTGATTTGAAACTTATAGGTTATAATTATACTCATAAAAATTCTGGCGTCTTCAGTTGTAATTTGTGATAGTGTAAAGCAGTATCGTTTATCAACTTCTATATACAGATATTACGCTAGTAATGTAAAAAGCAACAAACAAAAAACAAAGAGCAAGTTTTATTTCAAGGAATAGACAAATGCTAATCAAATTCTGTAATAAACGGTGGTACAATTGCTGAGAGATATAAAAAATGGAAAATTTAGAACTAGAAGAAATGAATTGGCTTTAAAAATATAACTGCTTAAACAAAACTTAGAATTCAGTTTTCACTAATATTTCCTTATAAATTTTTATATAAAAAAATTATTTGTAATATAAAATTGTCATTCTTGACAAAATTTTTGCTTGTGTCAAAACGACTAATTCAAATAAAAGAACAAAACAAAATAATTTTAAATAAAAGTACTCTTAGTAAGAAAATTATAACAATCCAGGAAGCTTTTCTAATAAAAGTTGCTGCCTGCTATTTCTTGCGTTATTGTGTTCTTTTGGGTCAACATCATCTTTATTCTCAGTCACAAAATATGCATAAACTGCTGGGTTTTGTGGAAGTTTATCTTCCTCATTGCTTTGAGCTATATTGTGCAACACAGATAAAATAGAAAATCTTCGTTTTCATACATCATATTGTTGCTTGACTGGATTATGTCTTCGAGTTATTAAACCATTTTGATATTTCATAGATATGGTACCTTTAATTATAGAACTACAATATAAATTATTATTTTTTAAAGGACTAACTCGTTTCATTTTGAGGTAAAGGAATTATCTCATCAGTGGTGTTATGATATGCATTGTTTTTTCAGATCCGCTGTCTACTACAAAAAGAGCATATCTTCTAAAGTAACTGTTTTCGAGTCTTCGTTTAATTTAATTTAATTGCAGAATTATAAAAAATAATTTGGTCATGAGTAGGCCCAGGCATACTTCCAGTAGTATAAAATCACAGACCTAAACGTAATTTGTCTATTGAATTTATTGCGTGATTTCTTTAATATGTATATCTATATAGGTTATATCAATAATATATCAATGTATTCTGAGCAATAACTCGCCGAATCTGGTAAATTGTATTGCACGCTATACAAATGGTTACATCGCTATGTATCGTAGTCTTTTATTTTCGATGAATTCAACGTCTTCATTATCCTCATCCATGTAATTCAAATCTTCTATAATTCTGCTCATGTTGATATACTTATATACTGCTTAATACGATTTTTACAGATTATGTAAATTTTGACGTTAAACAAAAAATGTAAACGGTCATGCATCAAACTTGCTAACTGTAAGCTGACAATCAAACTGTCATCTAAAGGTTGCAGTTATTTATTTTATCTAACACTCGCGCGCTAACTATACATTGAAAAACAGGTTAACTTACAGTTAGATCTGTAACGTGGAGGATTATATCTTATAGTCCACTATATGGTATTAATTTCTAAAGAAACATCTGGAGAGGAGGTGACGCCGATAATATTTTTTTAAGGTCATATGGAGAATTCATGAAAATATATGTAGAGAATATCAATGGAAATACAACATTTGAAAGGATTTGTTTGAATTCTATTGCTATATGCGAATTACTATTGAAACTACTACAAGTTTAATCTGTAGCAGCAAAAGATATGGAAAAAATTATAAAAGGCCGATAAAGTAAGATAGTCAGTTTCTCATTGAAGTTATTTGGTCCAGGCGGCTTACATTGCTTGCTGATAGTGAATCAATGTTTATTCCTATTTTACATTTTTCTGCTAGCTCTATATCTTATTTGACAAGTTTTCCATTCCTTAGCTTACTACCAATAACTAAGATAAAAGTCCTCAATTTATCATAACTACGTCTATCGAAAAATAACTAACAAAAAATTTGTGGCCAGTGATTTTCACCACATCAAGAAGCTGTCGAAGTATTCGAAAACCATGTTTTTGGGATACCAACTTCAGAGTGCAGAAAATGTTTCGAGAATTGGTTCGAACGCATGTAGAAGTGGATAAATATAAAGACGAATATTTTGAAAAGCAATAAATTTGTTTGTTCCAAGAAAATATTTTTCTTTCCTAGTTTGTGTAACCATTTAAAAGGCGCGTAATAGTGGCGTTATTGCAATTGACACAGCAAGTAATATTCCAGTGCGAATAGCCCAGTCGAGTAAACTACCAAATCGTCGTACACCAAAATAAACTAATCGATAAAATTGTTTAATTCTTCCTGCTCTAAGTATTTGCTTTGCATATTATATAATAGTAATTTAAATACAATTGGTTTTCTCTTTACGTTATAGACTCTTTATGCCTATTTATGAGCATTGAAGATACACAATTATTCAAACTATTAAACTCTAAAAGTCTTGTATTACGAATAAGTGCTTTATTGTTTTTTTTAATTTAACTAAAATAAAGGTATTGATGTCGTGGAATTATACAGGAGAAAGTTCAAACAAAATAAAACAAAATTTGCAAGAGAAAATATTTTCTTACTTTCACATGAAAGTTGTAATAATTTTTCAGTGTTAAAGTTTTGCAAGGAACAATGTTTATTATATAGACGTAGAAACGTAAACGCTAGTAAAATTCGGACCATGTGTTAGGCAATATCAACTGGGTCGTGTTTGTTTTATTTCTTTTACCTCCTTTGGATCTAATCTAACATTGAGTCATGTGGGCGGAGAAAACGTGATAATGAACATGATTGACACAAATATCATGTCTTGTGTCATCGATTTTATTATAAACAATTGTGTGGTGAGGAGTTTACCGATGTGATATTTGTGTCAGTAAATTATACCACAGTCCTCGCAATCACCCTTAATGAACATGATTGAAAAGCATAGCCGAACGTGTGAAAATGTAAACGCTAGTAAACGTCTATGTTTACTTGTATGGATAGCTTGAGTTCAAAGATGTTTAATTAAGCATCGACAAATCTGTTATGATACATAATTCAGTGCTTCTAAGACAATACTTTTATTTGCCCATTCTTTTTCGTTTACACTCATTGACTTGCTTTTATCTTATGTAATTTAATAAAGTTAGTTGTGACAAACCCGGTATTGTAGATGATAGACCGCTGAAGATCTAATCATTGCATGTTTTGTGACCAACAGATTGGAATATCATTGCTATCACAACACATTAATTCTGGATGTAAAGTGTCTAATAACTTTGCTTTTATCTAAACTGAGAACACCGGGCTCGGTAGATTCTGTAAAATGTTTTTGTGCTATTTAGGACTGATGAAATGCATCCTGATTTATTCTCTATTCGATTTCATTAAATATCTGTTATGAAAGTAATATACCGTGAAACGACTAAGGGTGGAGATTTGAGTAATGTTCATGGTGAAGTAACGCAATTTTGCCGGGAGCTTGCAATTAATTTATTTAATATGATATATTTTCTGTCTATTTGCGGTATAATCGTCCGAAACAGTGGTTACAAATCCGAAAGCGAACGTCGCATGGTAACTGTACTATAGAATAAAAAAGCGCTAGGCACGATTGTTCCGCCTCCAACATATAAAGAATATTTATTTGGACTCGTTTCGTGCGAGACGTGGATGTATTGCAGCTTGAATTGGGCGTCTCGTTCGAGTAGCGAACTCTCTTCCATCTCTTCTTTTCTTTCTCTCTCGGTTGCTCCCAGAAAACGCCATGGTAGCACACCGCCCGTACATCCGAATACCATCCAACATCGTCATCCAACTACCTACCCACCCTTTTCGACCCATCTTCCAAAGCCACTTCGTTCTACGTCCGGCGTTTTAGTCGAAACTTTGTCGATATTTCATTCCGACAACTACACACGAAATTCACCAGTCCGGGCGATTACTATTTCACGAAATAATTCAATTGATATTCTGGAATAAATTATGTTTAGTATTTTGTGTGTGTGTTCGTTTACCGAAGTATCAGTCGAGGACCGCCGTCAATCTATCACAATAAATTAGATACGAACGATTCAAAATCACCAACAGTGCGCGATTCAATTTAGCGACACACACACATGCACATGAACACTTGGTGGTGAGAGTGATAGTATAGTAGATGAAATCTCTTCTGCGGGTTTGTTTGCGCCTGTTTGTGAGGCAATTGCTACGATTCAGTCTCAACACTCCACATACTAAAATTGATTTCGGCGGTAGAGTTTTATGTTGATGGTATGTTAATTTTCTACTGGTTTAGAAAACGTCGAAAAAGGAATGTACAAACGACACGGCTGTGAAAAATATACAATATGTATGTCGACTGTAGATAAATCACGAATGGCGTTTTCGAAGCAGCGGTCTTTGCTCTTACCCTTATTTGCCGTATAAATCTAGTTCGAAAAGGAACGCAATCGTATACTTATGAGAAGGCATCAGCTATTTTTTAATAATAGTTTTCATATATGTACGCATTACTATTTGTACGATGATGAGCTGCGTTTTCACTTCTTGTAGTGTGTTGCAGGAAACACAATTTGTAGTTCGCTACGTTTTTTATTTACAACTAATTATTACATACAAAAAAAAAAGAAAGAAAGAAAGAAACCGAACACGTACGAGACGTTGATGACTTTGAACGGTTTGAAAACTTAAACTTTACATTACAATTTAAATTAACAAGTAAAATAACGCGCACGAATACGTTGAATCCCTTTTAGCGTTATGGCATGGTAAACTGCACTGCCCTCAGTGCCCTCTCAATTTAAAATTACAAGCTTTTATAATCTTAAGGTCTCTAACATTCATAACGCTTGTGGAGCCGAGTTTCTCGGAAGGTAACAACTCGACAGATAAGAGAGAAAGTTACAATATTGAAAATAAATAAAATTTCTAAGTAATTAGGATGTGACGAATAATAGCTTGTTGTTCGGAGAATCCTAACACTATTATTTTCACAAATTTTAGGAAAGCTCACACATTTTGTTTGAAAAGTGCTTATATACAGCGTGTCCCAAAATTGCTGGGACATAGAACTGCCAGGTACTGTAGAGGTCAAAATAAATCGATTGGACCCGATATATATATATATATGAATGTATCATTTATCCGTGAGAAGAGTTCAAAGTTCACTGCAAACATCACATTTTTGTACGCTGTTCAGAAGTGGGCGAAACAAATTTAATAAAACTTGGCAAAAGCACCTTTGAGAGGATTACCCTACTTTCAGTAATCAAAGAAACCGAAAGAAAAGTGTAGAAGGGTTAAAACTACTCGCACTACCTTGTACGGTTCTAAGTCTTTTTGTACCGGGAGGAATTGTGCTCATTTTTTGACTCTTATAAAAACTCCGTATTTCGCATAGTTTCGAAGGAAAAAATGTTTTGTCAAGTACTGATAACCTACATTCCTAGTACAACTTTAATAAAATTGTAATACAAAATTTAGTTGGCGATGGACACAAAGACAAAAAGGCCATGATTTTGAGAGGATACAAATTCATAATCGTGCCAGTTTATTGTTGACAGTAAATGTTTCAATAATTTGTTCACTTTTAGTTGCTTTAGTGTTATTCTTTTATCGCGATCACTGTTATTGTTTTAATTGCTGTTTCTGTTGTTGTAGTTACTTTGGCACCTATCAAAAATGAACTTTCCTTTTAATGAGCAGACAGACATGCTATTAGTTCTTGGATATTGTCAAGGTAACTGCCGCGAAATTGTGCGCGTGTATTAAAACAGGTATCCAAATCGAAGAATTCCAAATCACAAAACTTTTGCCCAAGTCGAAAGACGTCTTCGAGAAACAGGAATGTTGGAGCCAGTCATAATTAAGGCTGGAAGATCTAGACAAGCCCGAACACCCATTGCGGAAGAAACTATTCTTCAAACGATTGATGACAATCCTGAGACCACTACCAGAATATTGCAACGAAGGACTGGGACTCCAAAAAGCACTGTAAGGTGGATATTTAGCGATCAATTAATTTTTTCATTCCACATCCAACTAGTGCAAGAATTATTACCACTTGATCAGGGATTACCTATTGACGCATTCTACGCTTTTGCACTATAGAATAAAGTTATTTATATATCTATCTATCTATAATTTTTTCACAAATCGTTCGGGAGCGCGAAGTTGTCGACGAACACTTATATCTTGTTTACTGATGAGTCTTGCTTTACAGATTGTGGCATCACGAACCTACACAATGAGCATATTTATGCAGATGAAAATCCACATGCTATTAAAGGTAGACATTATCAAGGAGAATTTAAAATTATTGTCTGGGTTGTAATTGTTAGCAATTGCTTCGATTGCTTGATCGTTCAAATGGCGCTTGTTACCTCGGTTTTCTTCAAGAAATTTTGTCAGAATTAGTGGAAGACTTGCTCCTTAGTTTGCATCGAAACATGTTCTTCATGCACGACAATGCACCACCGCATTTTGCACGTGCCGTAAGAGAATATCTTACTGAAAAATTTGCTGGTAGACGGATTGGTAGGGGACAAGAAGCACCCATTCAATGATCTCTGCGTTGTCCAGATTTAAATCCTTGCGACTTCTTTGTCTGAGGAACCTTAAAAACGCAAGTGTACGAGGTTTAAATTAATAATTCCGAAGAACAATGCTGTAAACACACTACGAGATAACGACAGTGTTCTAAGAAGGGTACATTTCAATTTTTTACGTCGAATTGACCTCTGTATTAATGAAGGTGGAGGTCGCATTGAACAGGTGTTGTAAAAAAGTTTTGTCTTTGTGTCCACCGTCAACTAAATTTTGTATTAGAATCTTATTAAACTTGTACTAGGAATGTAGGTTATTAGTATTTTTGAAAAAATTCTTTGTTTTAACTATGCGAAATATGGAGATTTTATAAGAGTAAAAAATGAAGACTTCCCTTTAAAAAAGCCTTAGAGCGGTATTACCACACGCAAGATTTTTTTAATTACCAGCGGGCGAGGGTGGTTTTAACCCTTCTACAATTTCCTTTTGGTTTCTTTGATCACTGAAAGTAAAATGCGATTTTTCAAGTGAACTTTGAACTCTTCTCACGTACAAACGATACATTTTGGTATATATAGATTGGGTCCAATCGACTTATTTTGACCTCTACAATGCGTGGTAGCTCTGTGCCAACAATTTTGGGACACGCGGTACTCCTTAAAGGTAAACGTATAAAGTAACCATCAACCGATGCTTATTTCTCGTTAGTGATAATTTTCACTTTAGTTTCCTGGACGATAAGCCATGTGTGATTGTAGGCACTTTTTCGCTTCCTATAACAAAATATTGAACCTAATGGCGGAGATTATAATTAAGTAGGATTATTAAATAATGTTATATTATACACTTTAACCGAGCAGTTTAGCTAATATTTACTTTGTAAGAAATTGTGAGATATCATTATAGAGACTTTCAGTGAAAAAGCTGAGTCAAGTTTTTTTAATCATCTTTTAATTACGTAAGCGATAACATGTTGGCTTCCAAATGCAAATATTTAAATTCTTTTCTGATTTAGTAATTTCGGGCAAGTGGACATGTTACGTTATATTTAATGTTTGCCGTACAAATTGTAAAACGTGTGTTGGAGTTTAATTTAAAGTAATAGGGATCATTATCAACCATCGGTTAAATCATTTGTTCCATTGTGAACAGCAATTTCGGCAAACACCGTTGAACAAACTTTGTAATTGCGCTTCTCAGTTTTTATAAAGCTTTACGATTATGCGCGTTGCGAAAATTGCGCCTGCAAATGCAGTTTGCTCCAACACTAGCGATACTTCATGCCATTGCGAATAGAAAATTTAAAAAGGAATTCACTGTTTGTTAGTTAATTTCGTATTAGGGCTAACGGCCTTCACTTTTTATATTTATTTATTTTCTTTGTATGCGCAGCGGATTGTCAAAATTATGTAAATAGAATCGCCACAATACGCCAAGAATGGTAAATGAACATACGCAATTCTAAAATGTGGTAGTTTGTCCTTCATGCGAGTGAAATTTATTTTGATATGAAACCCGCGAGCTCAATTAGTTTAAAAAAGCTCATTAAATGAGTTATCCTCTCGTGGCCTTTATTTTAAAGTATAACATTTCTGTTTCATTTATTCCCTTTTACGACACTAAAATAGACATTTGGAAGTCTTATGAAGCGCAATGACCTAACAACAGTTTTTGCAAACTAATAATGATAATAAACAATATAGCAATAATAATAATAATAATATATTTTATTTATGCTTTAGATCTCTGTAGGTGTTAGATGCGTCAACAGTCCATAAAAATACATTTCAAATACAACATATTAAAAACTTAAGTGTATTAAAAATATAGTACATTTTTTGGTCATAAATAAAATCAGTTAATTTATAATAGCATTCTTAAAGACTTGACAACACTTCAAAGATTTTATCCGCTGGGGTAATTTAGTGTATAGGCGCCCACAAGCAAAGTGGGGGCAGCTTTGATATTAGGTGGTACGGTGCCCATTCATCAACAGTTGATCACCGTGGCGAGTTGAATATTGGTGAAATACATTATTTTTAGTAAATGTGTCAATATTATGTCGTACACATAACCCCATGCCCATTATGATGGAAAATGAGGCGGATAATTCTCTTTTGATTAATAAAAACTCTTTGCGAGTCAGTTGAGTTGGTCCAAAGGATGGCACCGTAAGGTAGGTGGGAATACACAAGACCATAGTACAGCTCCATCAATAACTCATGGAGAACTTCACTTTTTATCTGATTTGGAGCATAATAATCGGAAGATAGTCTAGTGTTGATATAGTCTGTATGGAGTACAAAATTCAGATCTGTATCATGAACATGCATTGAATCTTGATATTGTTCAGTATCAGTTTTGTGACACCAATTGTCCATTTCGCCAATCACAGTGTGTATCTATGAATATAAAGTGTCAAGCTGGACACCGTAAGAGTTATTGATGCGTCGTCGGCATAAGTAACGGTCAACCCAATGGTTATATGTTTCGGCAAATCATTTAGAAACAGAATGAAGATGAGTGGATACAGCACCGAAGCATAAGCCACACTCTCGTTTACTCAAAGTATTCGGACCGTGCACCATCAACCGATGTGGCCACCATCCTCTTCGCCAAGAACGAAATGAGAAATTCCAGAACGGTGCCTCGTATACTATATAATTTTGATCTAACTAATTAAATATCTCTAGAGTTGAACGCTCGCGACATATCGAAGAATAGACCACCAACGTAGTTCTTCATATGAAGCTCTTTATAAATGAAATCCATAAATGAAATGGTGGCTGGCTTCGTCGACCGGTCGTTACGAAACCCATGCTGAAAACTGCTCAAAATCCTAAACACACTAAGTAGTTCACCATTTTTGAGTGTAACGTTCTTTCTATAATTAATAACACACTAGTTAGACCTATTTATCGGTAATTCTCCAAGTACTTATGTCGCCTTTTTTGAATTTCGGTGTGATGATGGAATACATAGTTCAAAACTTCTGGGAATGTTCCTTCAGATACTAAATCGTTTATTAAGTTGCACAGTGAATACGTGATGATAATCCGTAGATTCTTAATGATTTTTGCACTTACTCCGTCTGGACCGCAGGCCTTAGAGTTGTTTATATTCAGAAAAACTTGCTTGATTTCAGTTACTGTTACAGATGTGAAGAACATAGTTTTAGGCTGAAAATCAGCAACAGTGCAGAACCTCAATGCATCAGGACTAAAGTGTTCCTGAATTTTTGCACTAGTAATACTGGAAAAGTACTGGCCAAACTCGTGGGCGACGACTATCGTCAATTACGTTTTCGTCCATGAGAAGTATGATTGCTGTTAACGAGTCTCCATACTTCCCGCGTTTTATTTGGTGCATTATTAATTTTTCTGGAAGTGCGTGTATGTTTTTGTACTGTTTTTTTGACTTGTATGTATTTATGCTTGAAAAGATCGTTGGAGGTGTTCTTACTAAACCGGTATAGTGTTTTTAGTTCTTCGCCAGCAATTTCTATTTCTGTCGTTATCCAACCATTGTATTTTTGGTGGCTTATAGTTTCTTACAGTATAAACGTTGTTTAAGTAGGACAAAAGAAGTTACAAGCCAATTAAAATCGAGAAATCTGTTCCATAATCAATCGAGGTATTTAAGTGTTAAAGCATTCCCAGCATGGACAAAATTCGATGAATCACTATCAAGGTTTGAACTGTACTGGTAGGTTATAAGTTGTGCGTAGTGATTAAATATGCTTAAATCAACAATTTCACATTGGTAGAAGACGTGGCAATGTTTGTCACAATATAGTATGCATGTGCTGCTGGTGTTACCACTACAATTAGTGAATACCCTCATTGGAATCTTATCTAACTTATTTGTCATTCGAAATGAGTCAAAAATCCCTTGATGCATTTTGTAGTTGTTTGTATTTGATTGGTTATCGGGATTAAAGTCGCCACAGACAACCGTTTCGCTAAATTCTGTAAGGTTTCTCAGAAGCAAGTCTCGCAAAAGTAATCCATATCCCCCTGCTGGTCTGTATGTAGTAGCAATACAGATTTTTCTTTAAAATGTTCAATCAGCACGGACCGACACTCGAAATACATCTCGGATGTAAATTCGGAGTACAATTTGGTTTCCTTTGTACACAATTTTATAAATAAGACATCCGCCATGTATATGCCTAAAGCGGCAATAGTATGCCGATATTTGGTAACCAGATATTTTTATGCAGTAGATATTTTCTAATTCAGATTTTGGAAATCATTCGTTGGATGTATGTGTATGTAATGAGTGTTCACCCAGTCTTGGGCTGTGGAGACTTTAATTTGACAAAATTACCATTAGAATTAAATTTTGTCCTATCGATCGTGCATATCGTGTCCTAAGATTTTTTAATGTTAAAAGTCCTATTTTAGTAACATTCAACGAACAGGGAATGGAAACTGGATTTATGTAAATCCAAGAAACAAACTGCATTAAGTAGAGACCCAGCCTTTACGATCCATAGCCATCTAGGACGGCAAGAGCTTTTGATCAACGATACAATGTTTGTTTTCTAATTAGTATGCATACAGTAGATTTATCTTTAGTTTTCAACTAGTTTTATGCGAAATGGTCATCCAATATTTGATTGTATATCTGTATAGAGAAATACCCAAGGAAGTATAACTAATATGAAGATACCTTCGCTTTGTCATCTCATATTATTGTAATTGAATCAAGCTCCATGTATTGCATAATGTTTTCTTGAAAGATGGAAAGGCAACGAATAGAAATTTTAATTATTGTTGGATGGTTATATTAATTAACTTGACTTCTTTCAAATATTTGACGTATGGTGGAATATTCAAACAATTATCAATCCCAGCCTAACTAAATTGTAGTTTGCAAACGTTTACAATTGACCCAAGACCAAAGATTATTTATTTCTGTCTCCTTATTTTTAATGTGAAGATATATGAGAAATAGTGTAAAATAATAATAACAAAAACGACGTCCTCAAAATTTTTGCAAGAAATAATTATTATCTGATAAAAGCCAAGGTAGAAAGCGTAGGCATTAGATACAGATTGCGAAAAAGTACGGTAATTGGAATGCTTTGTATATTTAGGACAAAATACTGTACTCCCAAGGATTTACTTAAAACAAGCATAACAAGAATTTGAAGATGAGGTGGGCAGATTTTAAACGCAATGTTAAAGTACATAACTTAACTCAAAGCTGCCGAACATTCTCCAAGCGAATACTTTTAATTGAGGTGTGCTACCAACATCACAAAGGCATAGAGATCTATGATCAGAAGTAAATAAGAACGAAGCTTAAAAACTCAGAGTTATGGAAAGAAGAATCCAAAATTTAACTCTCTGGGATTGAAAAGGCAGTGAAGAAATTGAAAGCAAAGCAAGTGTTACAGACATTTATAAAATCTGCAAACTAACATGAAATTGCACAGGACAACAATCAGATTGATGATTTGATTTTTACGTTAAGAAGGAATCTGAGTATTATTCGACATCGATTAATTCTGAAAAGTAGGTAATATATCGAATACTGAGATGAAAGATTTGAAAGTGTACAGTATCTGAGATAATGATAATAGAAAGTTGTGATTAAAAATCTGGAGCAAACTCATTAACAGTGCTTGTATATTGTCGATAAAAATTCGTGGCGAGGTAATCTAAATTATGTATTATTTACTTATTTTGTTCTGATACTTAGATTTCTCAGGAATATGTTTAGAATTACATATAAAGATGACATCCAAGTTGTAATAAGTTTAATCATTTTCACCACTCCATAAATAGTTAGTAAAATGTAACAGAGGACATTGACGAACACATATTCATGTAAAGCGCTTTAATATCATCGGATCAATATCTAAACGACAGGAAAAGCAGGCACTAAATCTGCTGATTACACAGATGACCCAATTGTAGGAAATGATATATAGCTTATTTGGCGATAAAAAGCTCTTCCAGGTTTTAAGAACAAATAAGAATAAGGGGATTATGGTTAAAATAATATATAAATGGTTTTAAGAAAATGAAATTGCAAATGGTGGAATGAATAACTAAATGAACAACACCAGAGCATTTATGCGATGAAGACCTTGTAACTGTTATCAAATATAGTTATATATATATATATATATATATATATATATATATATATATTATAGAAAGTAACTGCAGTTGAACATTTCTTTTCACCATTGAATTTATATACAGATATATATATATATATAAATTGTGAAAGAAATTTTTAACTGCAGTTACTTTCTATAATTCTGTGGGATTTTCTAACATGCTATTTTCTTTCGAATCGAATTTGAAAAAAATTAGACTTATTTTAATCCCAATAAAAGTCTTTTTGTTTTCCATTTCAAACCGAAGCTTAATTTGGGTAGATCGTTGTGTTGCAAAGGGTTGGCGCTAACACCTCTCTATAAATAGCGCGACTCTTCTGCAATGGTAATTGCAATTGCAGAACACGGTTAACAAATACACAAGTGTCATTACACATTTCGAATACGTTCTACATCGACAAAAAGGGACATAAATAACGAACGGTGCCGCTTTTATTGTAGCGAGCCACGATACTTCGGTTTGCATAATCATGCCTCTCTATGTCGCCGGTGCATTCATTGAGTAGCTAACGATTTAACTCACTAACGCGAACAGTAAAAATTGTCAATGACTGCTCGGTTGTTGATGCGCTCCTCTCTTCTTTTGGGTTCGCCAATTTGTTTCAAAGCACGTACTTGCTATACTGGAGAGGAACTTTAAAAATTGTTTCCGATTAGTTAATCTCTAAGTACCAAAACAATACAAAATCTTAAGCTAGAATTAAGAAAAGTTTCAAATTCTAGTTTCAGAGGTAAACTTAATAACTATTAAGTAATAGGTGTTAAGATCTAGTGAAACCTGTATGACATGTATTGTGTCATTTATTAGTATTCATCAGACTACTCTGTGTATGTGTCATGATATTGAAATGAACGTAATAGCAAGTTATTGAACGAGTAGCTCTGTGATTATTCTTAAATGCTCCATTGTACTTCATAGAACTACTAGCTTTCCCTACTAGGAAAAACATACGGGTTTTATCTGAACACCAACGAAGGAATCTTCAGATCTTAGAATAGAGCAGTTGCTGCCAATGAGCCAGAGATAACTAGAAACAGCAGCGGAACTGTTGACAAAGCACTGCCGTTAATAGAGCAGATGATATCTATAGGGCTTGTTGGAGAAGTAGCACAGTGTATTTCTCGTGAGTAGCAGGGGCTCAGCAGTGTTAGACTTCAAGACTATGTATTTCCGTTAAGGTAACAAAGCTTCTCATTAGCAAGGTTGTAGGTTTTATCGAGAACAGAAACAATAATAATAATAATAATAACAATAATACAGCCTGTTGCCGTTTCCGACGTTACAGTTCGAATAACTCACCTCATTGGTGATAAAGATGGAGATCCAGTCCGTGCTAGCCCAATGGAAACAGCGTAGGTTCAAGTTTGAGAATTTAGTAGCAAAATGCCACTCTCCAATTATAGAACTGAATTATATCTAAGTGTCTGGAGTCAGAGAGACCCTCCAGCTTCTTTAGTAGGTGTAACGAGGTTATCCGAACCGTCTACGTTCTGGATCTTGATACTGTCGTGAAGAGACCAGCAAAATTATTTGAAAACTCTATTTAAAACTAACTTAAAGGAAATAAAAAATCAATTGAGGTGAGAGAATGAAGTTTAACAGCACTTTATTTATCACTTGAGGTATATCGGTTAAGTTAAATTCAATTAAGCTAGCTTTTTACCTAAGGTTTACACACTCTCGATAACCGTTGGAATTTCAACAGCCTTACAGCCACCTTACAGCTTTAGCAGGAGATAATTAAAACCAACATATATGCATGTGACAAGTAACTGTGATCCCCTCTTAAACTACTAAAAGAATTAAATGTTTCGTTCAACAAATATAGTATTATATAGAAAACGTATGGAAAATCTGTCCCCCTTCTACCCCCTCCTCTCCCCCCACAAATACTAAAAGAATTGAATGTTTGAAAAGTAGGAAAACTCCTCTTTACTAAAAACACAAAAAGATTGTAGGAAACTTTTCCCGAAACACCACGAGTCAAAAATAAAATAAAGGCGGGACTTAACGTACTTCGTACGGCGTGATAATCGGCATCGGGACGAAAGCTGTCAAAGATAGATTTTCTCCCATTTGATTTAACAATGTCGGGAAACCAGCCGGACACAGCAAACTGCCGATTAAGTCGGCTTCTAGCTTCTATGATAGTTCTCAGATGTTTTCAAAAATAAATCTTAGCTCTATATTAGTCCTATACTACCACTCTACTAACATATACTAGTTCCCTACAACAACGTGAAAGAGAAAATAACAACATCGATACGAACAAAAAAATACTCACCCTAAACGTGGACGATTAGTTTGAACAGCAGACTTGGGGAAGGGAAACTTCCAAATTCACACCACGATAGTATTAACTTCCCAGAGTCGAATTTCCGTGTATATCCTCGACAAGCAAGACTGTAAAGCGAAAACGGAATAACTTATTCACGGAGAACGACTTGTTCCACTGAACGTCACAAAATCGAATGCCAACACGGGCATCCAAAATGCGCGAGTTTTATCAAAACTTACGAAAGTGGGGCGCCATTTACAGCAAAAGTTGAAGCGAGAGAGGCCACAAGTAACAATACAGGACACTGTAAGAATTGGCCATAACACCCCATATATTCAACGATAGAAATGAAGCGACTTACCCTTTGGTAATGTGATAAGTAGCTCCGATTTTGTCGTTTGAAAATGGATAGCTTCCCATTTTGCCCGTACTGTACATATGTTGCCTTTCTGATTTTAAGAAATTGCTACTTATTATTTTTTCTTGTTATGTATATAATTAATTGCTTAGGACAGAAATCACCTAGAAAGTTCAAGATTCAATTTTGTTCAAGAATAGATAATTTACCAACATGTTATTGAAACTTGCATTCATAGATTTCGAACTAGATCGATTTCAAGCTAAGATTCACTTTAAAACCAGTTTGCTGTTCGCGTCGTATACTGCAGCTCAATAAATCATTTATGAATAGTCAAAGAGACAATGGAATTAGGAGTGATCATCGAAGTTTTCGGTTAAACTTTTCCGTATAATTGAATGTTGTGATCTTTGTTCAGCGTATTATTGAAAGTCGTCAAGAGTTAAATTCGTTTCATTGGAATTGTCGCCCGAATGGTAATCGAGGGAAACTTTTTAGGGACGCCATTCGTTGCCGTTAACTTTGATATGTGTTAGGTATAATTGGATTTGAAAATGTTATTACAGGGTTAGATCAATAGCAGTAAGGTTGTTTCTTCGAATTATTCCATTTTCACAAAAACAACTTTATTTCGACGTTCCTCGGTTTGTGTGGGGCATGTCAACAATAATTTCAGGTATTAAATGTTACAACGTTACTGTTTGTTTTGTCCTGTTCCCTCTTTATTCGACTAGCTGTTCGTTGTTACCTCGTGTTCAGAAGGACTTGTGATTTAATTAACATCGGATTTGACACCATTTGTTTGTTTATATTTCGTAAGTATGGCACAAAACTCCAGATTTTTGCAACGTGTGCTTTAGAGACAATTCGTAAATTAGGAAGATTAAGCGTAACCGAGCATGTATTTTTGTACAAATCTTCCGTACACATTATTGATTGTTTCAGTGTTGGACAATTACTAAAATTATACTCTTGTATTTATTCTAATACTCCAAATATGACCTTCTTGTTTGTTGTATGTATTTACGAGATATTGATTGATATATTCCGTGAATAATATACTATGACTCGTGCCACTTGCAGTTACAGCAGTGAATGATTTCTCGAGGCGCAAACCGCTAAGTGTAGTTGGCTTATAGTCGGCTATTTGGGTTGCAATCTGTTCCCTAGCAGGTTCATCACCTGTCGTGTACACAGGCAACGATGGTGTATACAGAATTTTCAAGGATACTTTAGATTGATGTCTAGAGATGCGAAACGCCAACTGTAGTTGGCCGGCGATCTGCGATTTGGGTGGAAATCTGTTTATTATTAATCCTGTGGGGTAGTAAGTTGGACTGTGATTTGACCTAGCTGGTCCATAAACTGCAGTGTACACGGAAATCTCAAATATACTCTAAATTGATTTAGTCGGTTATTTATGAAATTTTTGATTTTTGGTTTCTGATAAGCGAAAGAAAATCGCAATAAGGGTCTTTTATATAGAACAATACGGTTATTCATTAGAAGGATGACTGCAAATCATACGAACGCAGGCAGCCATCTTGACATTGTAAGGGTAGTAATTATTTTACTTGAGTTCTTGAATCTAAACGACCAGCATTTTATTTTTCCTACTTTTATACTGCTAAGTCAAATTAGAAACTTGTCCAAGCAGCTGTCGAGTATCGTAGAAATCTTAATTCTTTCAAGAAATGAATGGGCTTCGAACAGGAGTAATTTGTTGAGCTCTTAGTGGTAGACTTGATATAGTATATTGTTGAATTCCCTTAACGGGTAGTGTATGATAGTGTGTAGAGCTGGAGATACAAATTTCTGGTGATATAGGAAATATATTACAATACTATTTCTCTAGCAGAGTTATATGGATATATGTGAAAAACATATTTGAAATACAAAGTTAATTTCAATCTGTTGTGTGGTGGGTTGACCTTTCCCGTAGGGAAGGCTACTGTACTGTGACCTAACTCTTCTCATTGGAAGTGTAGACTAAAAGTTGATAAAGAGATAAAAATAAAATATAATCTATTGTCTAGCAAGAACCACGTAGAGGTGAGAATAAAATCTTGCCTGGATAGGTAAATAGATAAAAGGTGTAAGGTGATAGGTAAAAGGGTAACAAAAACTTAAAACAAATTAAAACTCACTCTACGGTAAATAAAAAGTAAGTTATTGATAAATAATAATAACTAAATAGATCTAAATTTTTAAAAACTAACATAAATATTCTAATATCTTAAAACACGGAAAACTGTATTGCTTGCTCTTTTCTATAAATTAGAGGAATTCGCCTGTTGTTTGTACTAGCAAA
Organism: Chrysina gloriosa; assembly: GCA_038088585.1. Taxonomy (NCBI): domain Eukaryota; kingdom Metazoa; phylum Arthropoda; class Insecta; order Coleoptera; family Scarabaeidae; genus Chrysina; species Chrysina gloriosa. Next base: position 24,445,056 of record CM076090.1, read on the forward strand.
ATAATCAATTACCTGCTCGTAAAATACATCACTTTGCGTTAATAATTTAAGACGACCTTTTTCAATTAATATGAAGATATACTGCTTAATCGATTTTGATTCAGTGTTGTGGCTGCAATGTTTAATCCTTCTTAGTGTTGAAAAACTCCTCCCTACTGAAGCAGAAGTTACCGGTAAAGTGACGACAATGCTTATAAGTTTATTCACTGTCAGTTTCGGCATACATTCATATAAATCGTTTTTATTAATAAAACTTAACATCTCAGTTGGCATTTTACATTCTCCGAATATTTGAGGATCATGATACAATACAGATAATTCATTTTTCATTTGAATTTCATCAAAACAAGGATATTGTTGTAAAAGGTTTCCTAATAAATTTTGCGGAAGGTTTTTTGAATATATTAAGAATTTATCAAAAGTCAATAAACCGAAGAAATATAACTTGTGTATATCTTGAAATCTAACTTCTATCTGAACGATTACCGTATCTAAAATTTTGTTAAAAATTTGTTTATATTCTTGTATTTCCTTTAGATGGGACAACATATGCCTTCTCTGACTGGGTTCTGTGCCAAAATGTAGGTTATTATATATATATCATTAAAATAAAGATCATTATTTCCATATTCTTGTAAAGTTTGAATAAGGCCTAACAAACGATTACGCGCAAAATTGTTTGTTCAAACATCAATTTAAAACTCTTTGACAAAAAACAAAATTTTGTATTGGTTAAGTAATTGTTTAATCCTACCGCCTCTCTTATAGTCTTGGTATCATTTTTGAAATCATCACTTTCGATTATAAAGTCAAAAACTTCAATTAATTTGGTTTTATGTAATTGTACCTTAAATACTGTACACGATGTAAAATTCCATCTTATATTACAGCTAGTTGGTAAGCTACTGTGACATATTGTATCTAAAGTGATTGTTTGTTTGGTTGGTTTTGAAAAAGATGCAGCAAATCCACTTAAATTAGAAAATAAATCTCTAGATTCTTTGTTTATATTACAAGCTTTACCCGAAACTATACTTAAAGCATGAGCGTGACAATGTACAAAAAGAGCTTGAGGAGCAATTGTTTTTATTATGCTTTGGAAGCCGTTTAAATACCGTGCCATAAGAAATGCACCATCATATGTTTGAGCGACTAATTTCTTTTTAAAATCGTAATAAAATAAAAATTCAAATATCTGTGGGTTCATCTACTTGTGAAAAAAGGAGCTTTTTAATTTCTGTATCTATTTCCTGTTTTAATACAAAAGAAATACAATCTATTAAGTCACTTTGAATAGATGTACCGGAAGAAAATATTACAACTAACAAATCTATTAGAACTAGGTTCATATTTGCCAAAGAATCCGATTCATTATTTATAATTTCCACAATTAAAAGAATCTGAAGTCTCATTGTGTCCCCAAGATCTTGTGATGCTAAAAATATCGTTACGTCAATTAATTTCCTTAAATTTGCGATTTGCTCTAACTTTATTATTATACGTAATAATTACATCTTTACACGCGCTGTCTGTGGCAGTAGCCATATTTTGTTTAACAAATAATTTAAATTTGCACCACGATAAAATATGTTCTTTAGCCTTAGAATGCCGTTCAATAGATCGCAGTCAATTTTTTAAACCCGTAACATATAATTTTGATTACGTTTCGGTTTGGTTACAAAAAGTAGACATGGCCAACAAAATAATCTTTCCCGTTTAATTGAGCCCGTTAACCATTCACATTTAGCGTACCACAATGAACTGAAACCACGATATTGCCGATTGCCGTCGTTAGATACTAAAGATAAATTGGGCCGAGGTTTTTAAATTTTTTTGTAATTTCGTCTCTATGTTTAAACAACTAAAAGAATTTCTTACCAACCAGTCGACATCTTCGCAGCTCCCTATTTTATTAGTTTTATTCATTTTCTATGTATGACCTAGTAAAACTTCATAAAATAAGATAAATCGAATAATTGTTAGGTAGGTTCTTAAAACATCGATAAATTGATACGTTAGTAGTGAATCGCAAACTGCGTGCTGCGAAATTTTTACGAACGATAACGCACGACGAATTTGCCGATCTGATACGATCTCACTGGAACCAAGCCTCCGCTCATACGCTTTCGCCTTATACAAGTACACATGCAGTTACGAGGACGCATCGGTTGTAGCAATGGCATTAGTATCGGCACGAAGCCAGATTTGTGGGTAGCCTCTTCGCTTGCTATTATAGTACGTGCACTAAAATTTCATGCATTATTGGAAATTTGTTTGCATTTTTAAATTAGGTAATGAATAGATGGCCTTTTCATTATAAATTCGTTAAAAAATTGCTTTAATCTAGTATATAGCCAATGCTTAACCTTCCTATACTCACGCATACGGTCTGTGAGACCGACTTATATAGTATAGTATACGTGTTTCATTTTTGGCGTGAGTATAGGAAGATTAAACATTATTTTAATACATGATTAACAGAATTTATTTTACTAAAAATAGTATGGGAGGCTTAGGCCTGACGAGCCGCAACTGACATGTGTAATTTTCGAAATTAAGAACAGAATGGCTCCCAAAGTGCAAGGGAGTGTATACGATAGATCCAGTTTCATAAACAACGAACAAAGTAGGTAGGTTTGGGGAACAACATCGGCTTTTGATACTGAATTGACTTTTAGGGATCAGCTTTTATTTTAATCCTCGCAAAATATAGGACAAATAAACTGCAAATACATTCATACTATTGGGATAGAAAAAACCCAATATGTGAAGTCCTGAGTTTGTATATGCTATGCCGAAAACGCTTTTGTTGTAATTAAATTGTTTAATCCTTTCGTGCAGCTTATGGATTGAATATGAGAACGCAGTGCCCATTAGTTTCTGTATTGTGATATAAAATGCAAGGTCATGAACTCAGCTGTGGAATTTATTAGACCGTTTCCCTAAACGTATTCAGCATGCCCTGGCCGCATGGGAGATAACATGTGTTGCAATCAGCTTGGCGTTTTCGTTTAAGCTAATGCATTCTGGTATTGATTGTTCTCAACTATGAACAAAATTGTCTAGTATAACGTAATATTCTATTCTTTCTATACGACTAGATCACTAATTCGCATGTTTTATGTTAACTTCAATAGATTTCAGTTATCTCTAATTAACAATTAGAGAAATGGAAGTAAATAATAGGAACATATAATATGTGTATGTAATATGAATTTTACTATGAGCGAGATGAGAAGAATAAGCACACAAATATCGTGAAAATACGAATTCGCATAACAGAAATATCAAAAATCTCACGACAGATGAGTGATTGTAGAAAATATGCATGATAGTAGTGGCATTATACGAAGCTGCTCGTTTCATATTTGTGCAGATTCAGATACGTATAAAAAGATGCGCATGTATAATATACCTAGTGTATATCTAGAAAAGAAAGCTTATTTCTTTTTGTTGCCGTAGTGATAACAGATTTTCGTAACTTTTGCTATACGATTAACGGAAGCTAGTGCATTTGCAGTTTTACACTGTAGGAAATAGGCAAACGACATAGCGGAGAACACCGTAGGCATCAACAAGATAACGTTTTATGTGAAGAAAACGGAGCAGTCAATTGCTGTCGATGTGTACTGTATTCCATGTCATGCCGAAGAGTAGGGGTGAACGTCTGACCATCACACGAATATAGAAAGATTCCGATAGTCGTCATTTTGTGCGCATTTGACCATACGCGTCATCATAATATATGTGACCGTACAAATGATTTATTTGTATGCGTATACCGTGTATGTGTGTGACGTGTTTACGTTAAAGTTTGATCACGAGCGTCACCGAAACGTGACACGAGATGCGTCTGCATATACCTCCCAAAATAAATATTTTGGTTTCGTTAGTTATGAATTTTTGACTGCGACGTCCAGCACAGTGTACACATTGACAGCGACTGAATATTAGCACTGACCGTTTTATATCTCATAGATTTAACAGTCACTATGTACTGGTTGGTTATTCCTACAGCGTATGTACATTTCATTTCAAAAACAGTCTGGGGCAGAAATATGATTACAAACTATTAGCGTTGTTTCTAATGCTATGATTTTAGTAATGTTATCATATTGTTAAAAAAGGTGTTAAATATCGTCATAGTTTATGGATAACAAATGTGAAATTGAATTTTTATCTCCTCAAAATGTATTATGAAAGTATGACGTAAAGTAATTAACTTTTCCGAATTGGATTGACCTTGAATAACAAAAAATATATGTTGGGACTAAGCATTGTTTTCCTTTCTATCATTAAAATAAGGTGTATGCATTTAACCATGTGTTTGGTATCCTCGAAACTCAACGAATCCATCGGGCGTGCTTAGTAATTTATTTGCATATTAAACGGATAACTACAGCATACTCGTAAAACGTTATTTCATATATTTTTTAATAACAGTAAAATGTAAAACAGAATATGTAGTAATCCTCGAATGCCTTATGCCTATTAGATTCCAATGAAGTTATGGAGTAATCGTGAGGTACAATGCCGCCATAAATTATAATGAGGGTGGAAGATTGAGGTATCATCGCTTTAAGCACCTTCGTGAGTCGCACGTATGCTAAGTATACTCTGGAGTAGCAAACTTTAGGCCTTTAAATCCATGTTTCTCCGAAGGATTCGCTGCGCCCGATAAACCCGTTTGTAATTGAACCACAAGTATAATAAATTAAATTACCATAAAATACGCTGTAACAATTTTACTAACAGTCTGTCTCGTTTCTTACGCAATTAATTGTCCCCTAGTTACTGACGACTATCTATATTATGTTAAATTGCTTAGTGGTTTTAGTTACGCTTTCATTTGGAAGACTTTGGTGCTAACTTTGTAATTGCCCGATTCATATTGGATTGGTATCGAGCGAGGTATTTAGACAAAATATATAAGCGTTTTACTAAATGCTTTCTTGTAGATGAAATCTATTACACGTGGTTAGATGAATATGACTAAGGATACATACAATATATATTAAATGCTTAATCTGCAATAAGACAGTAGTCTTGAAATTATAACAGGAGAAAAGAAGAGTATAGTGAGAATAAATGTGGCTGCAATTTAAAACGATAAAGTGATGAATATGATGTAGGTACTAGTGATTTTTTGAACATCAGCACAGCCTACAACATAATTATCATATTTAACTTAAATAAACTTGTATAATTGACAGTAGATAGATACTTTTATGTTATTCCCTGTCTGTTTAAAAAATATTGGAAATACCTGAAAATTTATTACAAAAACTGTGATGATACCTGTGACAGTGGCCATCCGTATGAATCAGGAAAAGCACTAATTCACTTAAATATCCGCACAAACAAATAACTCATTCAGTTTCTATAAACTAATCAAAACGCAAAAATGTTTTCAATTTTATATTTTAGCAAACCTCTGGCTTTCAATTCTTGATAAACGTATTATTTATCTCGTCCACACAATCAGCGAAACAACATATTTGAACGATTCCATGTTGCAATATACTGACCCTTCATTTAGAAACGAAATCCGCATGACCTCTTTTGAGTATGCAACGAATATTACAACTTGCTAATATTAAGAATAAAAATCACTGTTTATTTTAAAAGTTCTACCTATAGTTTCACAAAATATTTTCCATAAGTTTCTCTAAAATAAATTTGAGGTATTTTATTGTTATAACTTCACTCATGTAGATTTACAAGAAGTGCTGAGAATGGTCCTCATTATTTTCTATCCAAACATTTATTCGTCGCTTCACAATTTCAAAAACAATTGCAATTCTTCTACACCGTACCGAACTCCTGCCATAGCTACTCAAACTCCAATTTTTATAGGATGTAGATGCGTTTCGATGAACTTATGTGGGTTTTCTGTTGCCCATGTTCTATAATTTTGCCAATTCACATAACCAGATAAATGGATCCACGCCTTACTAAAGAAAGTCACATCTAGTGTGGAACTATTACTTGTATTTTCTTTAAATCATTTACAAAACTTTATTCGTTTTCCAAAACCAAGTGGATATAACTGTCGAACAACGCTTACTTTATAAGGATGGATATTAAACTTCGTAGTAATTGTCTTATGAGTAGTTCCCACAAAAAGTACTAAAACTAATATTATTGCGCAAAGTTTAAATGAATAAAAAGGAATTTCAGTACCTATCTGGTCTGCTAATTTTATCATGAACTTGTGTGGGCTATGGTCTCTACGAACTTGAATAGCATCGAGTACATTCTCAGTTAACGTACAATTACTAGGCTAGCTCCACGTTTCCGTTTGCAAATGTAATTTCGTTCTTCAAGTCGATTAATAATATGTCTTCATTGTTTGAACACATTATAATTGAGATTAAAATCAGAAAAGTGTTGTACAAATTGATCGATACAGCTTTGAACTGAATAAATCCAATTCTCTTCATGGCCCACCTCATGGACTTTCACTTCGATAGTGCGCTATTAACATAAAGGCATTTTGTTCTGATGAACACCATTATTAGAGATCTCACAACCTAATATTTAATTTCTTGTTTTTGATATCTTCATTTATTAGTGACAGTATTGAGCTGTAATACAGGAAAATTAATACTGTTAGTTCTTAAGAGAACTTGTTTTGAGAATGAAGAAGACCAGTATGGCTAGAAAGGTGTAGGAGGCACGAGTTCCCAGGACAAGAAGTAGGCAACCAATATTGCAGTGGTCACGTGGATTTTTTTCTTTACTGTATGTCTTTATTGTATTTATATGTATTGTATGAGCAATATACGGTACATTTTTGGTTGAAGATTTGCGGTTGCTAAATGACAGAGTTTCTCGTTTATGACTAGGTGTGTGTTTTGTTGGAAACAAAGTGGACCAATGATGATTAAGAGGACTTTGTAAACTGCGAGAAATCCGTCCCAAATGTGAACGTCAACAAAGCTGTAAACTGAAAAGGAAAGTTTTTGCTAAAAATTTAAAAGTCCTTTGTACCCACCGTTTATAAAACACTATTTTGCTTGCCGTATAAGTAAATAAACTATAAGTTTCAAATCAACTTCGTGAACTAACAATAGACGTGGCTTTGGTGATGTGACCCGTGCTGTTAATGAAGATGAAGCTTTCGCAAAACAAGCGACGATTAATAAAAAAGTGAATCTAAACAGGAGATTTGCGCAGTTGTCGATTCGCTTGGTATTATATTTGAGAAAACAGCAATTAGCGTTTCGCGGTCATCGTGAAGTTGCAATATCAGAGAATCGCGGAGATCTCTAAGAAACTTTGAATAACATCTTATCAGTAAATCCCGCAAATCTTCAAGAACGTTATAAAAACGTTCCTGTGTTTACCGGCAACCCTAAAACAATTCAAAAAGGGGTGATATATTTTCTTCTATCCAAGTGAATGATTGACAAGAATTTGCCAAAAGTTTCAGTATAGCACTGTTATTCGATATGTGAGCGGAGAAATCTTTAAAGAAAGATTTTTAGGTTTATCTGACATGTGCTTCGACCGCAGTGCAAATAGTTTTCTCACTTTGTTATAAATTAGATTTATATAGAATGAGAAGATTGAAAAACTGAGCAAATGTGATTGCTGGACACGTAAACCGGGTTCAAAAATATAACAGATAGTTCCGCAAGCTGTTGTTCTTCAGTGCTCACCATGTCGACCTAACTTAGTTTTAGAGCAAAGTCGTGACACCATCTTAACATGTCGGTTTTTTATTTGCTTCTGTGAGTATGTTATCCACACTTTTTCACCATTTGACGATACGTATTGATGTAGCCGATAGGATCGTGGGAACACGCATTTTAACTACAGTCGCTACAAGGTGGTCATCAAAATCTAAGATTTCAGATGCTATAAATAGTGAGTGGGAATCCTTAAAAGAAGTTTTCAATTAAATTAACCAAGCTCTGACTAAAATTCAATTAGATAGCACAGAAATTTTCCGAATAAATCCAGTGACTTTGCATTTATACTTTGGTAATTTCTTTTTATGAAATCTTTAGGCACACCGACTTCCTATTTGAGATGCTGCAGAAAACATTAGTCGACATTAACTATTTTATGTCCCGAATTGCCAATACTCAAGGAATTTTGAGCAACAGAGGGAATGCAAATTTCCATGGATGAGGTATCCGTAGAATTTCTTGAAAAGGTAAAATCACCCATATGGACCCATAGTTACTGTGACACGTCAGGAGGTTATTAAAAAGTACAAGGTTTTGTATTATAAAATATTGGATACCATTTTGAAGCAAATCACTGTACGATTTTCCCACTTAAATAAAATTAAGTTTGTTTCATTATTATTAAGGTTTAATAATAGAGTGGACGATGTGTTGTCACTAAGTAGTGTAAACCGGCCTGGTCCCCACTTACGTGCAAGGCACGGCATTAAAATTCGAAGAGGTGAGGGCGTCAGTCAGGTTTGTACTATTTAATGATAGCAGGTCATCCACTCTATTATCAAATTATTATACAGCTAAATTTCCTTTTCTTTCTGAAGATCTGTCAACAGGTTCTTTGCATAATTTGAAAAAGTGCTATCTTAACGGGTTCTGACGTCTACTACTTAGGTTGAAAACTGAATTGCAAATTATGTGCTCTGATGAACAATACGGACTTAGTGACCCCAACTTATATGTAGAGTTGTTCAATTTGGGCCAGTAACACTAGAATTATCTGAAACGACTCTACTAGAATAGTGACATTGCCCTATATGAATACAGATAGCTTCATACTATTGTACTGATAATTTAGTTAATATTATAGAAAGCAAACATTATTACAAATTAAATGTATATATATATATATATATATATTTCGTGACCTTTTTATACTTATCTTATATGATAGAGATCTACCACTAATAGGTCAATAAAACAAGGCTGGTTTGAGCGATAGTTATATTTTCAGAACGTTTACAAACGTTTTCGGAATACCTTATTTATCTAGTTATATTTTCACTGACGAAGGTATTCCGAAAACGTTTGTAAACGTTCTGAAAATATAACTATCGCTCAAACCAGCCTTGTTTTATTGACCTATTAGTGGTAGATCTCTATCATATAAGATTATTACAAATAATATTTATATAATTTTAGCATTATATTAACAAAATAATGAACAATATAATCAAAATATATTACCTAGTGTGTGTATAAGTGTAATTTGTTTTCTAATTCTTAACTTCTCTCTTTGTCTTGAATTCTTTCTTCACTTCTTTTCTTTGGTCTTTTCCTTCTATTGTATTTCTCTTTTCTTTGGTCTGTTCGTTTGTAAACAACAACTTCTTTTTGATGTGATCTGTTTCTTTTCAACCCTGGTATTTTATATAACTTTTTATCTGACTTTTTCGTCGACCATCCCATTCCGTCGTTCATAAACAAACTTCATTTCTTTCTGTTTTTTTGCACGTCGTTATAGCAACTAGGAATTCTAGATCTTGAAATGTTTCAAGTGTATGTGTGTGGTATTTGTTTACAACGCTTTTCTATTTCATAAAGAATGCTTTCTATAAAATTTACATCTTTCTATTGGTAATTTTACTAATGGAGTATTACCATATTACACTATACATTGAGACTCAATGCATAGTATGGACCCATCTGTATTTCTATAGCGCAATGTATGGATAGTGACGTGTTCAGCTAAGCACACAAACCTTTTTCTCTAATATTGACATTACCATCGAAAAGTGTTTTTGTGAGACTAAAGATTTCGTGTTTGAAAAGGATGAAGGCCTATTTACGAAACACAATGTTAGAGAGAGAGATATCATCAAACTTGTAATAGAAGATGGGGGAATAAACCATTTCTGAGAATGTCTGAGTCTCTGAATACAGAAGGAGTTCATTTTCTAACATGTAATTAACAATAAGATATTTTTGGCAAAAATGTGCTAAATTGGTAAGTACATAATCCAAACATGTAGCACTGCTGATGGATGAATGTAAACTATCCTTCCGCGAAGAAAGCCTAATTTTAGTTTGTAAGCTAATAGAATTTCCTGTTTACTTTTTGGTTTTTATTTTAGCCTCACCTATCTACTTTAAGTGAGTAATGGGCGTGAAAAGGCTAAACAGCTACATTCTAGTAATATGTGTATTAGCGGCTACATAGGTCTCCACTTCACTAGCCTTAAGCGTTTTAGAAACTCAATCATATATTATCATGAGCACAGAAATACCGCCACTTACATATTATATGCATGCATATGATTGATATGTTTTCTGGTTTTTATATTGCCGTCTTGCGTATTTTGGAACGAGTTAAGTTTCTCATATTGCACTTATTATTACAAACGAAGCAGAGGCGCTGACATGAGACCCGGAGCGTTACGTTTATGGTCTTAAAGTTTGTCCTTTTTCTTTTTCGTGCTGTCTACTGATGTATCGACTATTGATCTTGAAATATTTTGCTTGGACACGGCGTCGTTCTGCTATTTTATTTTCACGTGACGGGAACTTATACATCATTCCGCTTTTATTTGAAAATTTTGATTTATGATACCAGTATGTACGTCGTTGTGAAGGATTGCTTTATGTGTATTGCTAAAATCAATATCTGATATGTAATTTTTCTATTTGACACTTTCGATATGTTGTTAGTCGTTATTAACGCGTATCACGAGAAAGTATACGCAAAGGGGTAGATACTAGCTCCTTTGAAATTTTAAACTTCAATCAGGATGGAGATGTAATAGTACATTATGTCGTAATGTACATTGTGATCGCTTTCTTTGAATACACTACTTTGTGTGTAAATTTATCAAACTCTTTCCATGGACGCGGTTAATGAATTCGGCAGGGGTACTACACCAAAGTAGAAAAACGAATTAAATAGTGAACTTCAATCAACTCATATATCCATATATTAAACTTATTTATCATACGGGAGAAAGTGTAAGTTTCTTTCTAATGATGGATTGATAAACAATTCAATATGGATATATGTTATAATAATTGACAATACAAAACTGAATGATTCTGTGCGTGAGGTAAGAATTTTTATAAGTTCATTAAATACATAGATATACATATATATTTAACAAGATTGAAAATAAAAACAGGGGATAAACGAAATCGAGTTTGAGGAATCCGTGGTGATGAAGGGATTATCACGACCTATTTAATTTCCTTGGACTGGACATGGATTACTGAGAAGTATAAGTTCAGAGAAAACACCACGTCCAACTATGATTGATTAAACCTTTTTTATTTTCCTTTTTTCTGGTATTATTCGTTGTAATGTGTTTATTGTTTTGTATTGAATATCTATTACCTAGAAATAATAATAATAATAATAATAATAATAATAATAACCTTTATTGGTCCAACAGCACTATAGCATTATAGTAAAACTAAGGAAAGCGTTCTTTGTCCCATGCTTTTTTCAGTGGGAATCATGTGCTGAAGAGAAACATAACTTGCAATGAACGGATTCCAACCCTCAGACACCGATTTCGATCATACTTGATAATTATGTAATGCTGGTAGGATTATTTAAGGGTCTGGTTTTTGCTAATTACTCTGCAATTATTGCAAGGAGAAAATATTCAAAATATGGGCATATAGCTCATCCACAGGGATATTCTTAACTTGTTTGAATCAGTAACCGTTATTCTTTAAAAAATTACCCTCTCTCACCCTCATTGATATTACGGAAACACCGATTTCGATAAAACTTGACAGTTATGTGGAACTACACCATGCAAAAAGCCTGTTTCTGTTTCTCCTCCAAAAGCCTTTGAAGTGGTAAAAACCGACTAAATAAATATTTAGTCATATGGATGTGTGAGCTTTAACAGGGCTCTGGAAACATATCGTGTATAAGTCGGTGATGCTGTATGATGTATTACAAAATAACCTTTGCCAACCCCTCCTACCTCCACTGTTTCGTCATTTTGATGGAACTAATCTAAACATGTTTGAATGGAATAAAATATAGAGGACTCTCTATAAGCGACCTAATAATAAAATTAGGTTCGATATGGGCAGTTAACAAGTAACCTCGTAAAAGCTTACAAAGTAAGCACCATTTGCATAACTGCAGTTGCTTTTTGCGATTGATATAGTCAAAATTTCCTACAGGATTATTGGCATATGCAAGTTGTGCTTACTTTGTAAGCTTTTGCACGGTTACTTCCTAACTGCCCATTAACGAACCTAATTTTATTATTAGATCGTTTATAGAGAGTCCTATACATTTTATTTTATTAAAATTTTGGCTCTCGAAAATAGAATAAATAAAATGTTTGAATGGATATCCCTTACTCTAAAAGTTTTACAAACTTAAATAGCCTTTACTTGTTAATAACCGCTTGTCTTCAATCTAGATGTTCAAATGCATATCCAATATTTACATTCAAGTTTCCGACAAAGACATTGTCCAGGAACTCGTACTTATCGCAATTTAGTTATATACACATGCTATGTACAATAAAATAAAGCTTTAAATGCATGTGAAATGTAATCATATTATTCTCATAAGAAGATAACAAATTAAGACAACAGACATGTACATGGTACGTATAATAAACAAATATGACTTTCTTTATGCATCAAAACGAAAGCGGCAAAATATTTTCGTTATGAAGTTCTCTATAACCGCGTCAGCCTTGCGTCCATTGATAGTGTAATATGTAGGTACTTAAACTTTTGTTTAAATCCATTGTCGGCCAGTAAATTTCTTTTTCTTGCAATAATTGTAATTGGCAAAAACCAAAAACAGCCCCATTTCCAGTCTTCACATGCTTTTAGAGTCGGGACAGAAATCTGCTTTCTATATAGTGCTACCAGCCCTACATAATTATCAAGTTTTATCCAAGTAGGTGTTTCCACAAATAGGTGGAGACGCGAGGGGTTATATTTTTAAGAATATGGGTTGAAGCAGTATATGTTTATATGTTTGAATATTTTCTTTTTGCAACAATTGTGGAGTAATTGGCAAAACGGTCTACTCCTTGGAGGAGCTTTTAATTTCCTTCAAAGACGTTACTGGCAGAAACGCAAACCACCTCTTACATAGTTCAACCAGCTCTATATAAGTACTAAGTTTCTTCGAAATCAATGTTTCCGCAAATCGGTTGGGGAGGGGGTAATATTTTTAAGAATCAGGGCTACCGATTTAGACATGTTTTAATAGCCATCTTGAAGCGCTCTATGCTCATAGACTTGAATGCTTTTTCTTGAAACAATTCCAGAGTAATTGGCAAAGGACGAAAAGCAGCCAATTTTCAGAGGCGCTTTCCATTTCTTCAAAGGCTTTATTCGCAGAAATAAAAACCAGCTTCTTACTTGGTCCTATCAGCTCGAAGTAATTACCAAGTTTCATCGAAATCGGCATGTGCGGGTTGGGAACCTTCTCTTGTTAGTTTAAACAGTATTCAACTGATTAGGAAAATATCAGTAAAAATCGTAATTTTGATGAAAACTCTTGATCTTGGTTAAATAACAATTATTTCTTAATACCACTTATTTTGTACAATATGTAAACATATTTGAAGTAAACGTTAAAAATATAGCCATTTATTCTAATTTCAATATTTCCAGTGTTCATTCGTCGTTGGTTCACTTTCTAAAATTAAAACATATATTTTTTATCACATGCATGATTAGCAATGAAAACAACGTTATCATCTTATAATGATCGAGAGAAGATCTTTTAGCTCTGTGTTTCTTCCCAAAATAAATTTACTATGGTATTATGGTTGCCCAGCGATGCCAATGAATTACGTTCAAAACTCAGGTGCTCCCGTTCGACGAGTGGTCTACTCACAATAAGTTGCATTAAAACCATCGTTCATTGTGAGCAGGGCATAATAATGTGGGAGGTCTAATGTGTGATGCCCACTACATTACCACGTATCATTCCAGCATGGATTGATACTTCGCAGAAGGACGTGGATGCTACGGGGTTCTTGATGCTGCGCTCTGTAGGACATTATAAGCATATAATCTCGTGTCTTATAAGTAAATAGTCAGGCAAAAAGAGAGAATTGATAGATTGAGTCTTGCCAAACAACTTAAATCAGCTATAAGAGGTTTGTTGACTAGGAAAGTCTGAAGTAAAAAATTCTGTAAATAGCAATTAAGCTAAGATTTCCTCATGAAATTCCAGCACCTGTTGCGTTTTCTAAACCAAATTTATTTAAAGCGTTGATACTACTCCTTGTATAATTAGGAATTTCTTTCGGAGCAAATATATAAAATAAATAAAATTACCGTTACGACACATTTCTGAAAAATCCAGATACGTCTTTCGGCAACTGAGTTGCCATCCTCAGTGGAAAACTGGGGAATTCAGTATCACTAGAGAATCCGGCTAATGCTCAAGACGAACACTGTAGAATACCAAAACACTGCACAAGGAACACTACACAATGAACATGCGAAACACATCAAAACACTGTTGACACTGACACATTCAGTGCCAACGGTTAAGTGTCAACAGTGTTTTGTTGTGATTCGCACGTTTATTGTGTGATGTTCATTGTGCAGTGTTTTGGTGTTGTACAGTGTTCGTAGTGTGGTGTTCGTCTTGAGCATTAGCCGGATTCGCTAGGGATTTCCACTGAAGATGGCAACTTAGTTGCCGAAATACGTATCTGGATTTTTCAGAAAGGTGTGGTAAGGGTAATTTTATTTATTTTATATATTATTTTAGCCACAGTCCCCTTATTATTATTTGTTATTCGGAGTAAATGTCTTTGGAATATCCCACATTTTCATATTACACATCAATGAAATATTAATTGCAACGCTCAAAAGAAAAGGAGCTAATTGGAGCATCCACTGCACGGGATTTCGTGACTTAGCTTGATGACGTGCCGATAAAACTTAGACCTAACTTACTAACCGCACTACACAACACGTAATAGAGGCCTACACACCGCGGAAGTCGATTCTTTTACCGTTGCTTATCGGATAATTCGCGTTTTCATTTTATTTATATAATGTTAGGTCCGGTTATAGTTGAACCCTAGCTTCCAACAGAATTAACTTTATCGGGGAAATCACATTTTTAATGTTAGCCAGCGTCAGTCTCTATTTGCCAACCTGATCGTACGTTTTATTGGTTTTGTGTTCATAATCAACTTTTTGTAATTACTCTGATAGTGGTGCTGGGTTTAAAATGCAAATTTAGTCATTCAAGTATTCGCACATATGTGTGTATTATAGATCATGGTAATGTGCACTGAAATTTTATCGAAATATTATATGTATATCTTAAAACTTACATAGGTTTGTGTATTACATACATGTGCATATACAATAATTATGTTACTTTTAAGATTGCAAAGTAACTGCCCTCGTTCTCCAATGTAAGTCAAAAGAGCTGCATTCTACACATTACTTCGAACAGTACGCAATTAAAAACAGCATATTTAAAGACGCTTTTATAAAACTTTCTAATTTACCCTATTTTTACGCTCTGGTCCCTCTTTCAACATGGAACTGGAGAACATTCAGCATATTGCAGCGAGTGAGGAAGGATGGATGGTTTGTAAAGGCGGTCTTTCAGAAATAACTCGAAGTTTCTTCAAACACACTAATTATAACTATTTTAGCAAACATTTCAGCTTCTGAATTCTCAAGCCACCGTCTTATCAAGTAGCTGTGCAGTGAATATGATAATATTACATCACACAGGTTGTGTTTGACCCACATCTTACACAAGACAAGATGAAAACATTTATTAGTCTTTTCGAGCGTATTTCAGACCCAAGTTTTTCATTGAGCTTTTGCTTACCAGTAAGTTTAATTGCTTTTGTTCAAACACTGAAGGGAATAAAATACTTACATATATAGGTTATATTCCTTTTTCTGGAGTAACTCCCTATGTATACAAGCTACCAATGAAGATATCGCCTGATAAATTAGTTATTTCCTAATAAAATTTTCTACTTTATTTTTCTGAGCTGTAATTCATTTATCGGAATACATATGTGAACCTTCAACGAATTACCTAACAGTGATGCATCTTTATAATCTATGTTTCACTCTTATTCAATGCACAATATTATATTTCATTTACCTATAAATGTAATTTTACATTCTTTTCTGTTAACGATTTAAATAGCATACAGGATTCCTCTTACGTTGAATTGAAATTGATTATTCACGAACTTTACTGACGCATTGCACCACGAATGTGACAGGAAATGTCTAAGCTATTGTCTTTGTCGGGTATGAAACATCAAATACATACATATATGTATGTAATTGCTGTAACCGTCTTTCCGCTATAAACCAGCGCCGTATATTCCATTATGAAGTTAATCAGAGGTATTATCCTGTATGTACATATTTTATTCATGATTATCTCTTAGTTACTAAGTGATTGGAATGGCTTAGCAATTAATGCGTATATATATATATATATATATATATATATATATATATAGATATGTAATGTGTTTAATGTTTATAGTGTAAGTTTCATTTAATCCTGTACCGCATATACCAGCTGCACAAGCATCAAATGCGGATTTCTTTTCTAAAAAACATGTTAAATTCGGAAGAATGATAAAAACTGCCTTATTCAAATTATGCTCCATCGCTTGTTATACATTTTTCCCATCTTTCGGGCAATTTGTAAATACCACGCCAGTAAAAATCTTTCCCTTTTGCTGGGAACCATTCATCCAGCCATTTTTTCACATCTTTATACGAATCAAAGGGCTGCTCAGCAAGTACGTGACCCATCGATGCAAACAAGTGGTAATCGGAAGGAGCCAAGTCTGTTGAGTAGACCGCATGGCATAGAACTTCAAGGCTGAGTGTTTCCAACGTGTCGCGAACCGGTTTTGTCGTATGTGTCTTGAAGAAAAATGACTTTGTGTTGCCTCTTTCGGTATGCTGGCCTTTTTCAAGCAGCGAACGGTTCAAATCGGTCAATTCTTGTTGGTAACTTTTAGTATTAACCGTTTCTCCAGGTTTTAACAGCTCATAATAGACCACACCCACCTGGTCCCACCCAGTCCCAATACAGAGTATCGTCTTTTCGCCAAAGCGATTCGGTCCTGCTGCGGATGGTGCGCCTGGGCCTACCTATGATTTTTTACAAAATGTTACATGCGTCTTTGCGCTTTTCCATGTGCCTGTCGTTTAACTCATATAGTACCCATCGACCGGTCTTGTGAATGCTAATTGCTCGGCGACTTGTGCTCACTCGGTGCGTTTTTTTGTGTTTGCGAATCATCTTCGTCCAACAATGCTTGCAATTCCACATCTTCGTCTTTTTTCTGGCGGTTTTCCACGTTCCTTCTCTGCAACATCGAAGTCACCACTTTGGAAACGCCGAAACCATCTTTCGCACGTATCTTGCGATGGAGCATGTTCACCATAAGCTTCTCGAAGTAATAGATATGATTCTGTTTCAGTTTTCTTCAAATGAAAACAAAAAGTTAATGCTGTTCGCAAATGCTCTTTGTTCGGTATAAATTTTGACACAACACCACGCTATGCACACCCTTTTCCAATTTATCACTCCTGCGCGTTTGAGACTTGTTAATGACACAACAGAATGGCGCACTGTCAACCCTTTATAGCACAAACTGCATTGATGCGCATTTTTCGTCTGAACTCCGCATTTGTACTTGTACACCTGGTAAAAGAGGGGAGAAAAGTATTAGGTATACTTTTGTTTTTGTACTGCTTTCGTGATAAGTAGAGTCCAATAAAGCAGTTCTTATCCTTTGTCCATATATAATTTGGATACCTCCAAATACATATCTCGACAGTTAGGTTGTCATCTTCAGTAGAGAATGCACAATGAAAGCAAGCGTAGCTCGTCAACTTATGTCAAATTACGCGCTTTTCACTTTTAATATCTTCTCTAAATGGTCTTAACATGATTTTCGTATAGGTACCTGACAACCTGTGCATATGTGTTCCTAAGTGGCTCATTCCAAATTTATCGATCCATTGAAAATTGGATGTTCGTATAGTGGACGCCTGTGTCGCATTTTCTACGTGCAAACAACGTGCAAATTAATTCGGCGCAAAATTGAATTTGAACGCCGTTTGTATGTCGAACGGTACTGCCAAAAGATAGCGCATGGCGGCCGTTCGTTTGGTCGTTCTTTTCCCTGTTCAAATACGCCAGATGTTCAGAATCGGCTAATCGAATTTCCCGTTACCGGTAATACTATTTATTTTTTATTTTCTGCGAATAATCGCTAACAAAATCGGATTTCATAATTGGGTATTATTAAATTCTGTGTTACCGACGCAATAATATCATAATTGATACGGATATCCATTATAATTAGTATTCAATCTCATTCAGCTGACTAAATACGATTGTTTATGCGTTTATCGTGATAGCTGTTGAATTTGACATTTAGACTTTAGTAACGGAATTTGATTAGCAAGTTTTCAGATTACGATGAAATAATTTAGTGTCCAGGACTAATGTACAGTTTCCCAAATACAGTATAAGTTATTATAGCTTCAGATCATGCTTCGAATATTTTTCAGTTCTCTTAATGAAAAGGGGTAACAAAGAGGGTGAGTACTACTGCCTTAAACTTGTTTAAAACCTATTACTTAAATTATATAGGCTTAACATAATTTTGTTTTGGAAAGGAATTCTGTCGAATCAACTGATCGAGGTTTTAGACAATAATTTATTGTTTTCTCTTGTTAATATTGTAGCTGCAAAAAAGATATTAGCAAAATCTAGGTCTTTTCACATTGACCTCCCCGAGAGTCTAATACGTTGTTACTCCTGAAGTTTGCAAGTTAAGTGGTACTCGTTACTTCTTCCTGACTTGTTGATATTGACAAAAAGATCACTAGAAATAACGATTCATTAATTTAGCCATTGGTACTACTTCGCAATTATCTGTTATTCAGCCCTATTTTCGACACCTTCATGCAGATAATTCTAAGATGCTTATTTCGGGAACCAGAACGAAGTAAATTTGGAACGGCAATGTAATCTGAAGATGTGAGCGTTTGTGATAATTCGTATTTGCTGTATTCGCATATTGTTTATAAAATTGCCTGCTGAAAAATTGATCGATAAATTTTGAAATCTCTGAAGTGGGGAAACCTTTAAATACGTGTAAAAATAATCGAAATACATTCGGCAAAAGCATTTGATGATACCAGTGTTGCCCGAAACGCGTGCCGCAAAGATCAAAAAGCGTCAGAAGATGACGTAGGTGTAGTCAGCAGTGTTTCTTCACAATACTTTTATGTAACCGCAAAAGATACTATTTACAGGTGATTTAACGAAAGTGTCAATTTTACTCAATTCGTTTATTAGTTTGGGTTGAAATTCTGTTGGAAAAAACAGTTAGAAGGCGAGTTTTTCTATTTCAATCTGTGAAACAAATGTATTACAAGAAGCAATTAAACAAAAGAATGTAAAACAAAATCGGTCATTAGTTGTTTTCAAACAAAACAACATTAATCATAATTATAACAAAACTAATTAATCAGATGATGCTAGAGACAATAGACTAATTTAAAACCAAGTGACTAAGTTTTGCGGTGTGTGACGTTTTGAAGTCCGCGTAGGGTGATTGGTTTTGACATAAGATTCGTTGCAAAACTATTTGGATGACCTCTTAATCTATTTTTCTATTTTTATCTTTCATTTCATTATTTTTATTTGGATATCACGCAGGATGATGAATTTTGGGACACACCATGGAACGTTGACGATCATTTGAACAACTTTGGATTGGAACCGTTCCAGTATTTCTATGCTTGAGTTTGAGGCGGATCCCCAGAGTCGAATGGCGTATATATAGGTTTCACTAGTGATTTGTAGACCGAGAGTTTGTTGGAGATTGATAGTTGAAATCTTTTACCTATTAATACAGATTTCGAAGTTTAATAGCTAACTGCTTCCGTTTGTGAAGGAAGTGTTTCTTCCAAGTCAAGCATCTGTCCAGGTACATTTCCAAGTATTTGACTTCTTCGTTTTGAGACATCGAGCATATAAGGTTATTGGTGGGGAAGTACTTCAAGTATTTTGCTTCGACGACAGGATTGCTGTGTCATCAGCAGATGTTGCCGCAATGCCACAGTTATTCATTGGAAGATCAGCTGTGTATAGCAAGTAGAGTATTGATCCGATCTCGCTGCTGTTGCGAGCCAATGATTGTGGTGGTACGATTTATAGATAAGGAAATAGTTGACGGGTAAAGTTTTCCTTATTTTACCAGCGTGCCAAACGACTATCGAAGACCTGCTTTATGTCGAAGAATTCGGCAGAGCAAAGCTTCCTACCTTCTAGGTCTTTGGATATTTTCTGAGCAATACTTGTTCTGATGTGGCATGATCTTGCCGAAACCAAGTTGGTAATTGGGTATTAGTGGATGCCTTCAACGATTGGTAGGAGTTTGTTTATCAACAATTTTTCAAATAGTTTTGATAATAGTGGAAGTAAACTTATTTCTCTGTATATATAACTAGGACAATTACCGCAACCATCCACTGCAAGGGGAAGTGACCTGTTATTAAGATGGAGTTAAATATGGTTGTTACATGTCTCTTGGCTTTGTCTGATAATTTTGAATAGTTGTGTATTGATGGGGTCTGGGATCGTATCCTAACGATTTTTAGGGCTTAGTTTCATGTTAATGAAATTATTATCATTACCGTCTGCGAATTTTAGCGGTGGCGGTTCTAGCTGATAAGGTGAATTCATAAATTCATTGACTTCGATGTCAATATTGTTTGGCAATTCCTGGAAGTTATTTGCAAACGAAATTGATTTTCCTTTATTATTTTTTGCGCATTGACCATCTGTACTTCCTGTGGGATATAGATTACTAAGATAGTTTTGAATGCAGATATTTTTCTGACCATTGAGTTCTCGTGTAACTTTGTTAAATGTTGTTTTATATTCTGGTTTACGTGTTGTTTGCCACATACGTCCTAACTTACGCTTGTACATTTTTTGCAAACGATGATAGGTAGTTCATCACCTTTTATTGATGTTATTTACTCGCTTCAAGTGTGGCTTGCCAGGCACATTGTTGTATGGTCTTGATTAATACTTTCCACGAACAGGCTTATTATTCTCAGTGAATGATCTAATAACAAATATAAGCAAGACATCGTCTTTAAAAAATTCGTTGGTATACCCCTGGTAATGAAAAAATCGACCAAGTCAGTCTTGTTTCTATCGGTAGGCCAGTAGGTGAGATCATCCATTGAGGGATGTTTAAAATTCTTCTCCATTATTGCCCTAGGGAGTTGTTTACCTCTTGCAGTGACCAATCTGCAGCCCCAGTCAATATTTTTGGGGTTACAGTCAGCCCCAACGATAAAATGGTTGCTCAGAGTATCGTAGAATTTCGAAAATGGTTCTCTTTTGGTTGGATTGGATCTCGCTAGTGGCCTGAAGACATTCCTGTTTGTATTTGTTTAGCTCATGGTTTTTCATTAAACTTTTAGTGTTAATTGCTGTGCCGCCATGGGCGGTTCCATCAGCATTCAAGACCCTATATACAGTATATTTGGAAATTCTGACATGGTTTGTATTGGTAAAATGTGTCTCGGAAATTAATAGTACGCCTATGTTGTGATTAACGATTAAAGTTTTCATTTCATCAACATGATTTGTCAACCCATTGGCATTCTACATTCTAATGTTTAAAAGCTTAGTCATATATTAAGTTTAGTAATTATGATTGTCAACAGCGTTGTTTCCATTTGTTCGGAAAGTTTTGATCACGTTTCTTAATTCGGATAGATTAGATGAAAGCACTGGTGCAGCCGTGCAGCTATTAAGTTATCAGGGTGATTTTCTAGGCATAACTTTTACAGTGGTGGTTCAAAATTTACGGAACATGCACTTTATGTCATATGAGTGCTTCTTGTTTTCTGCTGGTTTCAGGTCTACAAAGAACATGGACAATGGGGCTTTAGTTTTAGAATGTTTCATGTCCCAGATATTTACTGCAGTATATCCACGCTATGCTATTCGTTTTCAGTTTTTCCGTATTAACTGAATAGTACACGTTTTCTAGTATACCTGTAAATTAAATGTATATATATATATACCTGTAAAGGGAACGTCATTGGCTGTAGGTAGCTATTCGATGCGGTCGGGTGGCTGTGACGTATATCGGCGTAAAGGGGTGGGTCCGGCAAAAACGAGGATTCATGTTATCAAGTTTTTATTTTTACTCTTGTTATTATACAATACATCATCTCTACACTTGATATCATTAGATGGAAGTAAATTTTATAATAATGCGAGAGAGTAACGTTTCGTTTAACTTGCTATTCCGATAGCAAGTGTAACGCTCAAAGGTTAAAAGGAGACTATAACCTTAGTTAAACGAAAATATGTATGTCTAAAAATATAGGTAACAGTAACTTCTCCTCATACTTCCAGATTATCTTCTTTATGCAGGTTTTCCGTTTATAACTTGTTTCCGAGTCTCAGGCACTCTTCACACATATCCATACCATGTTATTTTTTATCTCGTCCGCTATTATATGCGTTACTTGCATATTCTCTCTGATTTGCTCATTTGTTACTCTTTAGAGTCTTAGCCTTGTCTTCTCCAGAAGACAAGCTAATTCATATAAGAATTCCAGGCCAAGGTGCGTACAAAAATAATAAAAAAATGAGATGTGCGAAAGGAACTGTACTCAAATAAATACGTACATAGAAGGTAGTAGAAACAGAGAAAGCTGGAGACAAAAATATAAGCAAAGCAAAAGACAAAAAGTCATCTCCCTATTACACCACAAAAATGGAAGGGCACCCAACTTCTGGAAAAACCTGACACCATAAGGACAGACATAAGAATAATGGGATCATTAATTAGGATAACTAACAACAAGTATAGTAACTGAACCTTGTGCATCACTAAAAAATCGGAAAGAACCGGGTCAGAGAAATATACTAGCTGAACTAATTAAAGCAGCAATATTCCAAGACTGTATAAATGGAGCAGATATCTCACAAGAATGGAATGAAGCATACCTACCAACCATATGTAAAAACGAAGATCGTACCAAGTGCAAAAACTGCAGGGTGATATGGGTAACAGCCACAGTGAGTAGAATATACGGTAAAATTTTGAAGAATTAGATTGAAAACGAATATCAGGAAATGGAGGCGGAGGAACAAGTATGTTTCAGAGCTGAGAGATCTATGGGAATGCCCACAGATAACAACATGCTGTATACGTTGTGGTTCGCCGACGATCAGGTGCTGAGAGCACAGGATTATGACAACATAAAGTACCAGAAGTAGAAATCAGAAATGAGGGAAGATGAAGACACAGCAATAAAAGAACGAAACCTGTTGGGGAAGAAAGCCATTACTATATTAAACGGAATACTTTCTGATAGAAATCATTAGTAACAATAACAAAATATTAATATATATAACACCATCATAAAAAATATAATCATATACAGCTGTGAAATATGACCAATTAAAGAAACAACGAAACGAATGTTAGAATCTAAAGAGATGGACCTCTGGAGCCGCGGGATGGTCGGTCCTACATGCTCAACTAAAACTAAACACTTCCTTTTCTTTTTGCGCAAATGTGCTTTTGAACTACGATCTGTCTACATATGAGGAAAGGTAGGCGTTTTGAATTCTCGTGATAGTGAGAAGGAAGTTTTACGATATGCTAGGTAACCAACTGCTCCATACATATAGCGTTACCGATTTGACATTTAATATGTATCTCGCCATGTGTCCGTATGCATTTTCCTGCAAGGTGTACTATAAATATAGGATTCTTACACACTGCTTCTAAGGAAAGAAGAGTAAATTATGTTGAAGTTACATAACAGTTACGAACGCCTGAAAGGTTCTTGTGTTGCTAATTTACAATTCCTGCTAATTTTGCAGTGTTATTACTTATTTAGCGTATGTTTCAAAGTAGATACAATAGCGTTAATATACAAGTGCAAGAAACAAAAACAAACATAAAAACAATTAATCTCGCAGTAATGACTACGTCTGTTCTCTTCCCTTGCTAGCGTTTTCGTTCTTTCCTCATTTTGGAAATGTACCTTGAAAGCTCGTTATTAAGAAAACTTATTTCAAGTATTGTTGAGTGTTATATTCACCTAAAGGTAAAATTGTGAGTTCTATCGAATATATGCACAAAAATATTTACCCGTTTTCATAACATACACGCATTATAAGAAGCTAACGGTTTTAGTATCTAACAAACTTCAAAGTGTGCAATGCGTTCCAATAAAGCTAAACTTCAAAACAATTTATCCCTATCTAATTCAATAAAGACTTATTTTATTGCCTGCAATGCGGACAGCTCTGTAGTATTGGCCATACGCTTGTGTAGAATTATTATCCCCAAGAGTGAAGTTCAATTCGTCTTGCGGTTGGTATTAGCAGAGAGCGCTAGGAGGTGTCCTTTTGGGCCACATTGTCTGAAAAATTTACTAATCGAGATAGCAATTCTTTAAAATATAAGGAATTATCGATCCTTTAAGTTAACGATTGGATAAAGGTAAACAAAATCTAGTGGCCAAAATTGTTTCTACCGCCTTCATATATGTGTATGTATGTGTCAGACCATTGGCGGCATATTTGATGCTGGCGTTCGAGGGCACATATGTTACAAAACTTTTCATTATGCGAACAGCTATTGTTGGAATTATCAGCTTTTATTGGTACACGTGTATGTATCTACGCACCTGCGAGAGGAAATAACGGTGCTGTTTCAGTACTCATAATGTCGATGCAAATTTCAATAGTTATCATGAGCATAGTTTCCTATACCTTTGTCATTCCATTAAATCGAGTAATTTCAATAAATGCATATAATTCATATATTATTAACATATGTATTAAATAAAACGAACGCTTAGAACGGTTCTGGAATCACGTTTGAAATTTTTTTATATCCAACAATATTTTCTTCAGCTTCATATTTGTACGTAACAACAGATGAGCAAGCTACTTTACCTTAGAAATTATGATTGCTTTTACCTCTTGTTATAGTCACTCATTATCTGGATGTCTTCACTAATGTTCGGCTTCAATACTTCGAGTGGAAATAATAATAATAATAATAATAATAATAATAATAATAATAATAATATTTATTAATGCCGTGGATCACCACAGATATAGGCTGTGACAATAATAATTAATGAAATAATAAAATCGTACAGTGTACACATGTACATATGTCACAAATTTGAGTCCAAACAATACACATTCGAGTGGGAGCAAGTATTATTGCCCCAAAAACTCGGCCACAGTATAAAAACAGTTAACACTAAAATACTTTTTACAGCTAGTTTATACTTGGATAACTTATGAGCCTTCAATGCATCTGGTAATTTATTACAAACTTTTATACAAACATAACTCTGGCTCCTCTCAAACATTGAAGTTCTATGTGCTGGTACGGAGTACTTGTCAATATTTCGAGTGCGGTAAGTTTTGTTAATATCGCCGTTAGTCAGAAAAGTCGCACAGTGTTTTCTACCATAGATGGCACATTCATACAAATAAAGAAAGGGAAAGGGAGGTTTGAGCTACATGTACCGAATCCATATGTTTTGGATACGTCCTTTATGCTCGAGCAGTTATAAACTTATCCTGACAATGTGAGTGACAAAAGAACAGTAAATGTTTTTCTGAAACTGTGGTGGTAATCACAATTATCCTTTTGCCAAAATCAGATTTGTGTATTGAATAATTACTTCATTCTTTCTACCGAAAAAGTGAAAATAAAGCCATCAATATTTAATTCTTAAGTTACAATGATAACTAAAACTACATTCTCTGATAAAATTTGACTTTTATTTTAATAACTCTCCTACATGCAATTTATTTACTTACACAGTCTTAAGTGAGGGTAGAGTTCACTTTAGCGTTTCAAACTTTTCTATCTTGAGCTAGATCTTTAGTTTCTTGCCACTTGATATTTCTGGCTTCTACTGCTTTTCCTACTTCTTGCCATTTCCTTTTGAGTCCTCCTTCTCTATCTCTTACTATAGGTTAAGTTTCATACATCCAACTTGTAAGCACTTCTTCAGGCATTCTGAATATATGGTCCAACGACCCCACCCATTTGTAATTTAATTTGCAATAATCATAACAGGAACGATTTTTCGCTAGGGTTTAGTATGAGTATATTCTATCTGAAATTAAATGAAAAAATATAAATGAAAGAATATTAAAAACTGCAAAACTCTACAACATGATAAAAACTCCATTCTTAAATAAAAGAAATACCAGAAACAGTACAGGCAGAAGTTATCCGCAGGGTACTAAGACCAGTACTGACACACTCATGCGAGTCATGGATTACAAACACTACAAATGAGATTTCTAACACGATAAAAAATAAAGAGGGACGCGTCTAGGGAGGAACTCAAGATGGAGTCAGTAGAAACAACAATACAACACGGACGTTTAAGATGGCTTGGTCATATTATCAGAATGGGAGATGAAAGGTTGGCAAGAAATACATATGAATCAAAAGAAATAGGAAAAATGAGAAGAGGAAGACATGGGAGCAAGAAGTGAAAAGTGCATACGAGACAAGGGCAGACAGGTGGGAGGAAATGAGAGGAAGATGCAGGGAGAGAGAAAATGGAAACAAATATGGAAGAGAGAGCCAAGAAACTCAACTCCACACAACTCGACACTTCACGCTCGAACAGGTTTTGGGATTAAGTAAGTAAGTAAGTATATTCTAACTGTGCGTAGAATGAGTAACCGGAAGGTTCCATAACGTGACGCAAATTTCTTTGCTTACAAAAGTTGAAATATGGGTAGTAATAAAATTTGGTAAAAGTTATAAACATGCACAACTACTCAAGACTGGCTGAGTGTTATCTTCAATCAGTATACTACTTCGAAATCGGGTCATACTAATAAAAGTGTCTAATTTACTATTGACTATTATCTTTTCAGATAAACCGCAATGACCATGTCAGATATCAAAAACACAAGTGCTGTATTGTTAACTCCAGTTGCCACTTTTGCATTAGGGATATGAGAAGCTCTGGATGAAGATAGACTGCTGAAATTTGAGATTATGTAATCCTTTCATGTGTTCTGCTTTCTTCAAATATTTTTAACCAATGGTTAGGTTGATATAATGGAGTTGCATAAGTATATGTATTTATTATATTTATATTGAATCGATACTGCTTAGAACATGAAAACAAACGTGTTTGTGATAACTGTTCTATTTTTTCTAAAGAGAATGTGATATGATAGAAACTTATTTAAACTAAAAGCACGGGAACTTATGGAACTTGTTTCACTTACACTTGTGTTTACTTAGATTCATAATTCGGATCTCACCTTTTTCTTGGCACGAAATTCAAGAACTATTTCCATCCTAACGTGACATGACGCTCCACGTTGGAACATCACTCTTAACAATTGTCTACAACCCCTGGTAGTGCCACGACGGTTTAGGTGACGATAGCCTCTTGTACATGCCCGTCTTCACCAGGACAAACCTCCTCAATACGCCCTGCTTCAATATAATAATAGCTTGTCTAATGGTGAAAATCGGTGTAGATCGAAACCATTTCCTTCGTTGCTGAACTTGATATACGTAATCTCGAGATCCGCGATCTCATAAGTGATGTTCCAGTTACTTATGTCAGTCAAGAAGTGATTAGGAATCTCTGAGAAGGGTGCGGAAGTTGGGGATTAAAGCCAAAATATCTAATGGATCGTCGTAAATAGGACTAAGCGGTCGATCATGAACGCAGTTCTGTACAGTCGTCAAGAGTGTATACATTTCCTCAAAGGTAAACCTTAATTTTCCAAATATTCTCCTTGTGTAATATGTGACGCTTTTGATACTATTTTCCCAAAGTCCGCCAATGTGAGAAAAACAATAGATGCCAAAGTGCGATTGTATTCTATTATGAATTGAGTTGATGGCATTGTTGCCATATCTATTGGTTGATTTTTCACAGGTAGCTGTGAAGCGTCGCAAAACAGCAATAACGTCATTTGTAAACAGTCCGGAAATTGATTCTAGATATATAAACTTTTGTACTCATATAGATAAGAAGAGCTACATACGATTCTGATAAGGTAGATTTTCAGAACTTACTTATTTAAACCATCAATGGAGCTCCATGATTGAATTCTACGTTAGTGAATGCTCGTAGTGCTTCAGAGCGATATTCGAGTAGGTTACCCATAAATTGCGTTTGATTATTGCTAGCACCTAGCTCTCTAAGATGGAATACTCTAGAGATGGTATCAGCAGGATAGTTTTTCATACTCGTCCATTTCCAGTCCTTTGGATTAGGAAGTCACTGGATTTCTGCGATTTTAATTGCAATAAATGTCTTCAATCTATGCGCAGGTGTATACAGTCATCGCAGAATCTCCCCAAAGTGCTAGTTTGGGAATATTTCCATTCAGTGTTCTCAATACTGTGTCTACAAGGTTTTCCAATAATAAACCGATGCACAATTCTAGCCTTGTTAGATTTTTTCCTTTATCAGAACTACTTTTCATTCTGCACAAAGTAGATGCGTTTCCTGGTCGATTTCGTTATTTATTTGGAAGTATATTGTACTGAGAATTTAGTTAAATTTCTTTAAGAAAATTGCACCGGTCTAGTTCGTAAATAATGATATAAAAAGCATAAATTAAAACAAATTATATTTATAAATTTTTGAAAATATTGAACATAAAATCGAAATATTTACCTATTTTAGTGTATGTGAATGTATAAGTGTAATTTCTTTTCCGTTGACGGTTCTTCCTGTATCTCCTCTCTTCACTTCTTTTCTCGACGCAGCTTTATGGATTCTTCCCTTTTATCAATTCTTTCTTCTTCTCTTTGGTGAGGTTCTTTTTGTTACTAATACTTCTTTTTAATACTAATACTTCTCTTAAAACCCTTTTTTCTTCGAAATATATTTTAGATTTATTTATTAACTTTTCTATATTGTCAATTCAATCGTCGTTAACCAAACATTGCAATGCAATTGCTCATTACTATGGTCGCTTTCTTCTCTACCAAATTCTTGGAAGTGGTTTCATGATTTTCTTCGCGACATAAATTAATTAAGATATGATATTTCTTATGATAGAAGCGACACAAATACTATGTTAATCTACATTGTGCTATACTGTGAATGGCGGAAATAATTGAAGCAAACGGTTAGCTTTTTGACAGCCTCTACTCCAATTGCAGGATCTTTTAAAGAAATTTTGCACATTGTAATAATTCGTGTAGTAATTAACTTAACCTTCCTATACTAACGTCAAAATGAAAGACGTATACTATACTATATAAATCGGTCTCACAGACCGTATGCGTGAGTATAGGAACGTTAAGAGATGTGAATAACTTAGTCTCTGAACCTTTGATTTTTCAGCTCGAATTGACTCTAATGACAAGCAACGTTTCTCCTGATATGTTCATCTAATTTGGATAAATATTGAATATTCCTCTCTTTAAATACCTCCCAATCGCGGCGCCACTGGTTATCGAGCTTCTGTGTAATCAATTAAATGATTAAATAATCTCAACTCTGTAGTAGGTATTTTGACGATTTTAATGATCTCAACTATTGTTTGGTGACGGTAACTAATTTTCGGATTGCAAAAAAAAAAAAACGATCCTGTGAGTTGTGTGCTAATCCAAAAATCGGTTTAAAATGGGAATTAAATACATATCTATGGTTTGTCTATTGAATTCTTTCACTAATAATTTCCGTGCCTCCTCGTAGTTATCGGCTCAAACATTGATAGCATCTACTATACGAAGTGCTTCGTCCTTTAATTGACTTTTTAAATATAAAAGTTATGTACCTTAGGCAAGTTGTTGCTGAAATGTACTATTAATTAAAAGATATCATGCGTAGATTGCCATGATTGATAATGACTTGAGAAAATAGGAATATTGATGTAAAGTAATTTTACGGATACTTGGTTTTTTCGTGATCAATTTTATTCTCTCGTATTTACTCTAAAGTTCGTATTTTGCTTACCACTGCTTTAATTAAACATATCTAGTCGATATTTTATCAATATCACTCAGTTTTGTAAACTCTCTTGCAAAGTTATGTATTATATCGTTATGTGTTTGCAAAGCCCTTGGTGACTATTATTAATTTATCCATTACTACTAGTGTCTTTCCTAACTGTTGGAAACGTTCTAAAATTTGTCCTGTTCATAAGAAAGGTGATTCAGCTTTATTAAGTAACTACAGACGCATCGCTATATTAAGTAACTTTTCCAAAGTTTATGAACGTGTGCTATATTCACAAATTTATAGACATGTGATACCATTTATCTCATTTGATTAGCACGGATTTGTTGCAGGTCGCTCTACTGTCACAAATCTATGTACTTTTTCCCAATATATTTGTGAGAAACTAGATAAGCGTAGCCAGATCGACGTTATTTACATGGATTTTTCTCGTGCATTTGACACAGTAAGCAATAACATTCTCCTACATAAACTTTCGTCCTTTGGGTTTTCCTCATCGGCGCTGCACTTAATTAAGTCTTATACTGTGAACAGAATGTGCTACGTCCACTACAATGGATACTGTTCTTATGATTACACTGCCTTATCAGGTGTACCTCAAGGATCTAACTTGGGTCCATTACTATTTTTGTTGTACATCAATGACTTACTCCTCAGTATTAACTGCCCTGTCCTCGGGTATGCAGACGACATGAAGATATTCTCTGAAATCAGGTCCTTGCATGATGCTAAACAACTTCAACTTAACCTAGATATTATTGCAGAATGGTGTCAAAAGAATGACCTAAACCTCAACGTCTCAAAGTGCTTCATATTTGTCGTGGGAGCTCACCCTTTATAACATCATATGTCATAGGTGATAATGTGTTGGAGAGGACTACCATTTTCAAGGATTTGGGAGTAGTATTTGACACTGGATTTACGTTCATCAACCAAATGGAAACATTATGCTCATCCGCGTGTAAATCGTTAGGATTCATTATGCGTATCTCCAGATACTTTAGGGACATACCACTTATAAAGACGCTATACTTCGCTTACGTCGTCAGCAAGCTAGAGTATGCCTGTATAGTTTGGTATCCGATATATGCTAGGCACAGCATATCTCTGGACAGGATACACAGAAGGTTTTTGAAGTATTTGTCTTTTAAAATTGATGGAGTCTACCCTGAGGTTGGCACAAGTCAGGACGGATTATTGTCGCGCCACAACGTTTTCTTCTCTCTCCACGAAACGAGATTTACTCTGTACCAAACTATTGGCTAATTTATTATTATTATTAATGAATTAGACTTATACTTATATTGATGTATACATAATAGTGTATTGATGGAGAGATTTGTTATCTTTTTCTTTACTCTCTCTTTGTTTTTTTTTAGAATGGATTGCTATTTTATGCTTTAAGAATGTACTTCCGTTTTCTCTATCATTAACTTGAACACAGGTTCTTGTTCTTTTCTCTACTTAGTATGGTTTGCACTGTACCTTACTGTTAACTAGTTTACATTGTCCCGTATAGGCTGATGCTGTTGGGCAATAAAGAATATTATTATTATTATTATTATTATTATTATTATTATCATTATTATTATTAATTTCATCTTTAACAGCTCTCCTTGAATTTTTGAAAACCTCCTCACTCATTCTATATATTAATGTAACACGTTAGGGAATTGAGATAATTGTGCATAATGTGTAATATCTGACTGATATCAAATAAACCGACTCACCTCGTATGTTCGTAAATCTGGTTGATATGATAGCTTTGCGCGGTCACTCGATGGATGACTTGCTCTTCTCGGCGTGCTCGTAATGCTTAGTAGTATGATTTGTGACGTTCTAAACAGTTCTAAATGTATACTGTTACAGGTTGGGTAATGTTTAAATTCTAACTTCACTTTCTTGGACTGGTATATACATATAGTCAAAGTCTACATAACGGTATACAGCCGGCTTCCTGAAGGACCAAATGTGTGGGATAATTGTTTTACTTTATGTTTACTTTAATTTAATGTTGGATACTACGTATTACGAAAAAAAAATTATGGTGCTCTCCCCTCCCCCTCTTCTCCGGTGAACATTAGCAAAATTGGTGGCAGTCAACGTGTTCAAAGTAACTTCCTAGGACTAGAACCTGTATGTGATATATCTAAGCATTCTGCCAGACAGGAAATCGGGTTTGGGGTAGAAAGAACATTGAACGAGGTGGTAATAGACTGAAGGTCAGTTCCACACTAGGCCACCGTTTGCTGGGCTAGATACAAAATTCTCAGTTAACCTAATCTGAAAAATCAAAAAAGGCAGAAGAATCATTACCGGTCTAGTAATCAAACATTGCCTCTTGAGAAAGCATGTATGGGAATAGAAAAGGAAACTAGCATGCATAGTACTCATGCCTGTGAGGAACGGAAGGATTTTAAGGGGAAGCCTTACGTATTGCTAGAACGGAAGTGAGAGTGTTATTGGGGAAACATTGGCATTGTCTACACATATTTGTTAAACGTTAGACTTTATATATATATATATATATATACTTTATACCAAACTATTATTTCTACGTTGATATATTGCTATATAAACAAACAAAATATGTGCGAACATTATTTGCTATTCCTTTAAATAAAATATACACAAATCATCTGGAATAGTAAAAGTTAGAAGAAAATACCGCGGGTTCTGCACATGAACTAAACTAAATATAAACTAAATGGGTGCATATGCAAAACTTCTAAGATACCACTACCAAAAGTACAAACAAAAATGACTGAGCTCTCTAATTATCAACTATATCAATATGAATAATAAATATATCCATATATATAATATTATTTCTAAAACGACTGAATTATGTATATTTTAATTTATAATTGATTTTCATTAGGAAATGAAGAATTCATGTATTCAAATTTATTAAATTAAATCAAGTATTAATAATTATATTATTTTTAATTTGACCCAGTATTAGAGGCATTTTTCTTTGAAACAGTAGCACTACATACATACAACGTAATATTAACATACGATTTCAGTACACTCTTTGCAGTTGTAATAAAAAATTAGAGAAAAATTGGTTTTGTCTGGAGTCGTAAATTATACAACGCCTTGTAACGCAAACAATTATTTTGGAAATATTTCGTTCTTCTACTACATAGAACTGTATTATATCTCAGCCTACGACGAAGCTTTGCGTTCGGGAATTGCAATTTATTGTTTTAATTTCGAAGTAGTATTATACCTCTAGACATAAGCAGGCCTGTCGGAAGCACGTACAGCTACACAAGCCACGCATGTGCGCAGCTAATGTTTTTATTCATGAGAATTAAGTTAATGTTGTACATAATTTACCCGCCGTTTCAAGAACACCATCCACCATCCATGTTGTGGAAAGGTTAGATAGAAAGAGGCTGCTCGTCTGGTACATATTTGAAAGGGAACGCACTTACAGGATGATTTCTTTAGTAAAATGTTTTGAGCGCGCTATCTTGGTTACTTTATGTCTCTACAGTTTCTAGGATTTCCAAATTTCTCGCATTTAAAGAGCTTAATGTTAGTTAGATTCAAAAACAGAGAAATTGTAGAATTCAGGAATGTTACTCGGACAATCTTCACAAAACTAATTTCTTTAGCCTATTTTGATTTGATTAAAATGAATTATGAGTAAAGGCCATAAAATTAAATGCTGTACGCTGAAATATAGATATTGTTTTGCAGGATATATGTATAATAAATACGATACATAAAACATTTTCTCATACCATCAATAATAATAGACGTTAATGTTACCTCTGGTGAGTTCAGGAATAAGGGCTGGACCATTTAATATATGAAATTTATACAATAATAAATCAGAACTTAACCGAGAAGAGTTTTTGTCGTCTTCGTATAAATCAAAATTTGATAAAAAGCGGGACAATCTGAATTTGTAGGCGGTATTTATTTTCACTAACGTTAGTATGTTGCTCCGTTCTTGATACATTGAGCGCCGGCTGTTGCAGAAATTGTGACAAATGGGGTTCAGGAACAGCAGCAACGTGTTCCTCCCAACTTTTCTGTGCGAGGACCGGCTGCTGGTGGCCATTTAAAACCACACAAACTTCTCTCTACATTTGTGCGAGAGAGAGGAAGAGCTCCTTTCGCCAGGAATCGGTCTGCTACCTGCTCTGCCAATCATATCGGAGAACCAGATGCTCGAGAATTAATTTAATTGAAACAAATTTACCCTTTCGCCAGTTACTTTTTTACAAAGATAAAATTAATTTGGAAATTTTAACGCTTCGTTGCCTGTAGCCTGTAGAGAAAGAGATGTTTACTAAACACTGCAAGCACGTACGAGCTTTAGGTACTCTATTTGTGAAATATAATTAAAATTTCAAAGTTGTTTTTGGAGGTATCCTACTGGAGGTGATTAATAAAGGTTTTAGTTCTTCGAATTTTATAAAATTATGCTTTAAAGCAGCTGTTTCAACGTAGCGGTAATTGTTGCGTGCAATAACAGAGATAATTGCCAGTACAGAATTTAGTATTAGTATCTATAATCTGCATAGTACTTCTGTATTTCAGAATAGAATTTACTCTCTGAATATAATATCTTGCATAATTTAAAAATATTGCAGCCCTATGTAATCAAGCTGTAAGGTTCATTCAATGTTAGGACTTGCACTTCGGAGATTGGACTGCGGAATATAGGCGGTAGCTTAAATTGATTGTAAACTGTTACAAATTTTCATAATAAAAAATTGTACCTACACCGAATCAAGTTGTATATTTTGAGCAATCTGCGGTTATATTTTTCATAATTTTATGGGCCAGCTTTCAGAAGCGGTGGGGTGGGAGTTGGATGGAAATCAAGAATTAGGAGGTATTGTACTGAGAATTTAGATAATTCTATTACCAAGACTGCACCGGCGTAGCACTTAATTAGCGATGTCATAAAAAGCATGAATTATAACAAATTATATTTACAAAATTTTAGAAATATTTGACATAAATTGAATATAAATACCTAGCGTGTTGCGTGTGTGTCAGTATGTAATTGGATCCCCTCTTAAATTCTTTCTTCAGTACAGCTTTATTTTCTATGGATTCCCTCTCTTAAATTCTTTCCTCTTCAGTGTGAAGCTCTTTTATTTAATGTTGTTTCCTTTAAAACCCTTTCGGTCCAAATATATAAATAATTCACCTTCAACGCAGTAAAAACGTACTTCGATGACTTTTCTATCGTGTTATTCAGCGTCGTTAACCAAACATTCCTTAATTTTTTTTCGAAACAAGGTCTACACTACATTATTTCTCCGTTGTCCTGATAACTAGCTGTTTTAATTTACCATGGAAAAGTATTTCATTACGGTGTAACGTTATTATGGAAATTTATATTGTTGCTGTCTAGGTATCCTTGGTTTCTTATATCCAGTGGTTATTTGGAATTCTTGCGATGTGAAAGTGTTGAGTGTATGTGTTTGAATGGTTACAATGCTTTTCTATCTTTTAATCGATGCGTTTTATAATAATTGATAACTTTATTTCTAGTTACATTTTTTTCTCCCATTAAACGTCTCTGGCTGGACTTAAAAATAGAAGCTAACACCCGCAGGATAATTAAATACTTAAAAGGTGTCGTGGGTGGTATCGAAGAAGTATAAATAGAACCGAAAAACAAACCGAATGTCATTTAAACATAAACATCCATAATCCCAATATTTACTATGAATTTAAATATATTGAATTGTAATGAATGATATATTAATTAGTGGCAATAAATGAATATTAATATACTACACTATGCCGTACCATGTTCGAGACTTCCAAAATATATTTCGATAACTAAGGTCTCATCATCAATAGAGAAATTACGAGGAAATTACGACCTTCTTAATTATAGTTAGCATTTGTCCATTTCAAAGTACATATTTACTGAAATATCTTTTGAAGGTATCCAAATCGATGTCGTGAAAGCAACAATTTCATTTGGAGGTATTCATTTATTTTATGTTATTTTTTAGATATTTGGATTTCGCATGAGGTATTATTCCATATTTTTATTATTTTGTAATGAAATTTCTCAAACCAAAAAAAAAAATCATAAAATTGTTTCCCTTTGGCAAGGTGATAAAATTAAATTAGGGGAGCATGATTGACCAGAAGGATATATGTAATTAACCTATAATTCTTTTTTGCATAGACGGTAAATTACTTATTTAAATATTTATTACACAGCAGTGAGTGCTGACCAAATGCGGTAATTGAGTTCTAATCAAGGTGCATGTTTTATTCCGGTTTAATTTCCCTTAATTGCTAGTACAATAAAAAGTAAGTTATGTTGGTCTGCGATTAATACTATTTGGCTAGCGCATGGAACGTGCGAGATTATTTCGTGACTTTCCAGCGATTTTTAGGTTTTAAAAGGGATACGAGGGCTAAGCAGAAATTACTAGGAATAAAAAACACGATTAATATTTTCTAGGATTTTATTTTAAATATGCTCAAAGTAATTTTCTTCAGCAATGATACACTTGATTATTCTCTCTTTCCACTGTTTAAAAGCTCCAAACCAATCTTTTTTCGGAATAGCTTCAAAATGAGCGTGAACTGCGGTATCAATCTCTTCTTCAGGCAAGAAGCTTTCCCTATGGCGGGTTGGCAGGTTGGAAAAGGAAATATAAGTTTCATCATCTGTCATTATTTTGGAAAAAATTTGATGCCCGCCATTATTTAATAAATTTAAAGTGTCATGGCAAATTCTTACGCGCTCTGATTTTTGGAAGTAGGAAAGGTGATGTGGCGCAAAACGACTTGCCACTTTTTTAAATGTAGGTGATTGGGTATGTTTTAACAGCTGAGGATCCAAACTTGAATTAATGCTCTTTTACCGAATAAGTGGCGTTATTTTCCTCTTCAATTATTTTTTTAACAGCAGCAATTTTTTTGTCGTTAACACTCGTAGGCGGACTTCCTGCTCCTTTTGATGCTGAACAGAATTCCTTTCGCACTCAAGTTCCTTATACCATCGGTAGATTGTAGCCAAGGAAGGTGCTTGTTCACTAAAACCTGAATCTAAATTATCTTTGCACTCTTTTAAATTCATTGTAAATTATGATTAGAAAGTGCTCTCCGGTTAATTTCGCTTTATTTGATTTTTAAAAAATAAGTGGCTGAGCTATAACGAACATAATTTCAACAACTAAACGTCAAATGAAGATGAAAAGATGTTCTAAATAAACACTATGTGATTTTTTTTCACAGTCCACTACAGTTTCTTATTCTCAATAAATTCAGATTATCCCTCGTATGTCTTAATTGTATGATAGCTACGTATACCTATATGAATTAAGGTGGATTCTTAAATATCCGTGTTAGACTAGTAAATACAATTCATTTTAATCTTTGCTGTTACTTTTTTATATATTTCCTTCGAATTTAATTATTTTCACCATTCTTCCTCTAACTTTTTGTAATCCGCTAAAGATATAACTTCTCAAACTCTGCAAAGTCTGTTTTTGTAATATCCCCCTGTTGACTGTGACTTTTTCCCCGGACCATCATATAATAATATAACAGAACGAGATTATAGTGGGTCAAATCTAGAAACTGCGGTGTATGTGGCAGCAATTCGTAGCTTAATTTCGCCATTGCGATTATATTGCCGCATTATATCGGGGTAGTGCACTTCCTTGATATTTCTTTTCTTCTAATTGTGCATAAAGATGATACCGTGTTTCAACAAAATCGTTTTCCGGTTAATTGAACCAACTTGTGCATCCTTAAAACACATTTATTATATGAAATCAATTTCTTGGATTCAGGGAATAGTGAATCCATTTCTCATCAGTGATCATGAGATGTTGCAGAAATTTCTTTAGATCGAGCTTATGTGGGAGCAATCATTGCTTCAGGATCGTCATTCGATGTAGTTTACTATTCACGGTGAGGAATTACGGCACCTATAGTGCTGACTTTTTCATTACCAAGTTTTCGTGTGATATTTTGAAAAGAGTTGCCTACCAGATGCCTACAATATCTATTATTTGTCTCACTTTCATTCGGTGAGCATAGGGAATGATATTATGGTTCCTCATCGAAAGCAGGTGTTCTGTCATCTTTACATCATTGAATTGATCTCACGGCTGTTATTGATGATTTAGGATCCCCATAAAAGCTACCTAATTTCTATTTGATTTGCTGGCACAATAAAAAAGTAAGTCACTGATCAACATTGTTCTTGATCCATGGTAGTATAGAGACACAAGCAATCACTTAAAACGACTTTCGATACAAAACGAATCTATGAATTAGTCTGAAATTCTGAGGTGACTTTTGAGAGATACGTATTTTTAAACGACACTATTGACTCCCACTGCACACGATAGTTCAAACATGGGTACTTAATGATCCACATTTGTATACACAGTGTGATTGATTTAAGATATCGCTGTTACATATCTCGGCTAATATCAGAATGAAAGAAAAATGTTATAGGAAAAAGATTTTATATACTTTATTTTCTATAATCCAACATTAAAAAATACAAAGGAACATGTGTTTCTACTTTGAGACATTAAGATATGTTTTCAATGCAACGTTAGCAATTTTATTAGTTGTTCTAAATTTTCTTAAACTTTGCTTTGTAATGGTGTAGCGTACAGTCTGGTTTCATGAACCACGAGTAAACTGTAAGTAAAAATGGTTGTTAAAGTAATAGGGATACCAATTGTAAATCTTGTTTCATAGCTGTAGGCGATGAAAAGTATAGTATCACATAGAAATTTTATAAATATTTAGAATATCTAATAAAACTGTGTATGTTACATATAAAATTTTAATCTTATGTTTTAGAGTAGAAATAGCCGATTTTCACTTGTTTCTTTGTTTATTGAAAATTATAAAAATAAAGTATACAATAATAATAAAATATATATATTTTCTACAATGTCTTTCTATGATACTAGCCGAAATATTGCTTGTGGCACTTAAGTCAGACTTTTTGTGTATTTCTAGGATAATTGGATTTTATCCTTAAATTCGTTCAATAATAGATACTAAAGTGGTTGTATTAAAAATTAAATGCAAAGGTAATTCCAACATTTCTCAGGCACTTTTTATTAGCAGCTTCAATAGTTAGTGCCACAGAGAGGCTCACACGTACATTCAACTTTGTATGCGAATGTTTAATAATAGAGCAGTGCCTACAACGACATGCAGTAAATTTTTTATAGATGTAATATTTCGGAACGAGGATGCCGCCCTTTATTTTGCAGGCGGGATTAGTGAATCTTTAATGTTTGCTCCTTACGTGTGATAGGTTGCACAGTGCCAGTTTAATTTTCTTCAAGAGTAATTTCCATTTCAATAACTAAATTTTTGGAGCTGTCTTCTCTTCACATTGTGTTGTAAGTTTTATGGGAAACTCTAAATATTTCTTCTCAAGACGTGTGCATTACATAAAAAACGTACCACTTGACATTATGGTGTAAGGAAAACTGTGCCTTACCATAAAAGGGCATTAGCAAATCAGCGTAATATGTTTTAAGTTTCATTTTTGTTTAATAGGATCATTGAATTACATTGCTACTGCAACCGAACTGAATAATTGTAGTCATCAGTTGATGTTTATACAATTAAAAACTGGTGAGAAAATGGCCAATATGCAATTTTCGTCTAATCCTAAATTGATAATGTTTCTTAAAACTTCTTATGTGATTGAGCATTATTTGGTTTGTTTTTTTTTCTTGCAGCTTGTTAACAAATACATACTTCTAGATAATACTTAAATAAATAAATGAATCCCTTTCTATTGACTTTACCAATTTAATTCGAAAAATGTTAGTTACGTAAGTAAACGAAAACATCGATTCCAATTTCTTTAATAAATTAAAAAGAAAGACGGAGTACGCTGTGTGCGGACACATAATAAATCTGCTCAGCGCCGTAACAGGTAGAAACTAATTAAAGAAATCTTCCACCCTTATTAAAAACAAACTCGTAACATATTAAGTAAAGTTATGACAGTAGTATAAGTTAGAAAATTTTGTAATGCTGTTATATTACCGTAGAGTAAATGTAAACCTTGCCGCTAAGACGTGAAATATAGTAGCAAACTTTTCGCGCAGAAATTGCTACATTTCTTCACGCAGTACTGGACCCGTTTTGAAGAAGTTATAACGAACGAGCTAAGATTAATGATTTATCTGCAAGTCAAATATTTTCCAATTTCAGATTTCCTGTCAGACAAGCGTGAACATGTGAAGAAGTTATTTAAGCATCCCTGATGTGAGTGATAGGTTTTGATGGTTACAGGAATACGTATGTTTCGAACAAACATTGAAACTCACACGTTAAAAATTGCTTTTAGGTAAAATTAATTCAAGAAGTCTAAGGGCAGAAAATATCGGCTAACGTACACAGAATAATAAATATCTAAATCTATAAGCCAGTTAAATAATCTGATATAGTAAACCTTAAACATAATCTGTGAAAAATCAATATCTTAGAGAGTAAAACACCAAAAAATTAAGAAAATTGAATTACAGTAGACCCTCGATTATCCGACTTTCATTTTTTCGATAACCGAATTAACCGAGCGAGATGTAAGTCACATCGAAAAAAAAAACACCAATTGAAATTCACATTAAACGCGTAATATGTATTCTCGACGGGAAATCCCGGTATTGCGATATCAACCCAAATTGACTACCTGATAATTATAAGGGATTTCCCTATGTATTGTATTTCTAAGCTGACCGAACGAGTGTATATTGTGTTTTTATACGTTATGTAATTAAAGTAAGTTGAAGAAGCAAGATGGAAAAAAATTAAAGGAAGAAAATCGTTGTAACAGTTGACGAGAAGTTGAAAGCCATACCTACAAAGGTTGGATGCTGGATGGTACTAATGGCAAAAGACTGTGGAGTAGGAAAGATTAGAGTGGGGAACTGGAAAAGGTATCGAAAGAATATTGAATAGTGGTGCAGTAAGCAAGTGACGATTTGCTTTCAAAGAAAATCAATGAAACGAGCAGTATATAAAGAAATTAACCGAGTATTGTTTACGTGATTTAAGCAAGTAAGAGCAAAAGGTGTGCTCGTTTCTGGACCAATTTTACAGCAAAAATACATAATGATAAGTAAAGAATTTCCTGAATTTGATCATTTTGCGGCTAGTGACGGTTGATTTACTCGTTAGAATAAAAGATATGATGCGCCCCAGTTATCTTTATGTGGGGAAAGCTTTCCGAAGATACAGATTCTGCTGAAAATTTTAAGCAAACTTTTTAAGTGCTAGTTTAAAGTCAGGGTTACACATTGCACTAAGTTTACGATTGCGATGAAACTGGCTTAAATTATAAAATGCTTTCGTCAAGGGCACTAGCATCGAGAGAGGAAAAAGCAGGCCCAGGTCATAAATGTAGTAGCTTACCTTAGTAAGGCTTGCTATAATTGCATGGGAGAATGTGTCAGGTATTCATAAATGACTACCAATGATGCTAAAGACGGTCCATTCAAAAACCAAAAAAACATTTCTACTTCATACGCTTCTACTTTATTACAAAACCATTACTGCTTGATTTAAAGAGCAGTTTCTTCCATTTGTTATCAAATTTTTAGAAAGAACTCCTCAAAAACGCCCTTTTACTTATGAATAATCATTCACCACATATTCATGTAGGTGAAATTACTGTTAAGTTTTATCCACCTTTCGTCACCAGCATTTTACAACCTATGGATTAAGATGTCCTTGAAAACTTGTAGAACATTTACAGACGCTTATTTCGTGAGCATGTGTTACATATGACGGAAAATGAGGAACTTACCACGTCTCTGGGACAGATTACCTTAAAAGATGTCTATTGGGCGAGTTAAGCTTAGGAATCGGTGCGAACAATCATATTTAGAAAATTCTGGAAAATCTTCTGATCCCGGATGATGAGATAGGGAACGATTTGACATTCAAGATTACAGCGATTATAAAGACGCGATGAACTTGTTGGATTTAATGAAAAAATTAAAAGGATATAAAGTTGATTGCTTCTGATGACCATGAGCAAGAACTTTCTGCCTCAGAACAAACTGAAGTAAATCAGTTCAAAAATGAAGAAGAGATAGAAATTAGGTTTCGGTGCTTTAGCAAAAGCCTTGTAGTCTTTCGAGCAGCAACTCGAGTTCATGCAACCAGATGCTTTGCCTTTTAAAAGATTGAGCGATAACGCAGCAAGAAAGAGAAATTCTCAGAAAAGGCAACCATTAATTAATCATTATTATAATGTACAGTAGAAAAATAACATGTTTGGTTTAATACTTTATATATGTACATTGTATTTTATTTTGTATTTTTTCCATTCTTTTTTATTTGTTAAAATAAAGAGGAATGTACATTTACTATAATTTACAGATACAATGTTTAAACATAAGCATGTTAATTTATCACTTAATAAAAAATACAAAAATAGAACTAAAGCCGAATTATCCGAACCGCCCATTATCCGAGCGAGAGTACAGCCCATGTTAGCTCGGATAATCGGGAGTCTACTGTTCACGTCAATGAAGTAGAGGAAGTGGACAAACTCGAAAATTTGGGATCAGTGATGGGTAAAAGTGGTGGAGACAAAATAGGTACTTAGAAATAATACAGCCAAATTATATATACAACTTGTTAACTAGAACAGGGGTTATAGCTCTCCTTCAACATAATGTAAGATGATGGCGAAGGTTCCGGTTTCGCACTAGATTACATGGGTCGTTATGACTAACTTGGCCAAATAGCGGTAACAACGTACAATTACGAAATAAGGGCAAACACCGGTAACAGCGTACAATTACGAAATAAGTTACGACTCGCCATTCTAGTTAGTACGTTGTATGTGAGTAGTTCTGTGTATATGAGAGCTATCGTAACTTATTTCGCAATTACCGCTGTTTTCCGAAATAAGTTATGACCCAATTATTGACTTTTACATTAGTTCGCTGCTAAAATAATCAGTATGTTGCTGCAGTTGTATGCTAGAAAATGTAGGATAAATTAGTAAAATTCTGGTCTTTATGATAATATTTCCACAATATTATGGAAATTGATAATATTCATTTCCACTGTCCGAAGTTAGGCGGAATGTAATAAAAACAGTTTGCTGTTTTAGAATCTGTTATTGATTGTAGCTTTTCAAGTTATTCGTATCGATTTTAGAGATTGTATAATGAATTCTACTTGTTCGGTAACCAAACATTCCTAATTTATCGTGCTACATTTTTGTTAAGTATAAAGAACTCGGTATGAATATAATCGAATACGTATTCACAAACAAAAAGCTACGAATAATTTATGAGTATCGAACGAGTAATTGTACTTTTGACAGTTGCGTTTTCTGAAATCACGTGATCGCTTCCATCTACTAATTTTGCTTCTTTAGCGTCCCATTCTTGCCCGTTTTCCATATCCGGTGCATATATTACGGAGCAAGGCCCATATTTTTCTGGCTGTCTACCCTAAAACTTGTAAAATAAATCCATTCTTAGTTTGCGTTTTTGCTTTATGGTACCCACGGGAGTAACTTGATTAATCTGCGTCGCTCTAAGTCTGGCGCAGAAGAGAAAATCGGTTGCTGCGAGACGTCCCGGCATTCTCTGTTTCGGTAAACTCTATAAACAACATTCACGTTGAATTGGCGAAATCCATTGGTCGAACACGTCTCTTGATTACATTAACGTGACCAGATGTTATAACGTGTCCTGTTAAGAATTAGTTCGTCAAGCAACGAAGGTCTTTGAGGCGGAAGACTCAGACCACCGCAAACATCGGGCTTTATTTCCCAACTGATTCTAACATTTGCAGACTAGCTTTCTGCTTGACATGCTGAATAATTGAACTCCGACTCTAACTACTGCGTTTAAATATATAGAAGTATTATATTCTCCTTTTAAGGAAAATCACTTTATTTCTACGACGTTCACCGGCGCATTACTTGTTGGTGTCTATTGTCGTAATTGATTACTTTTGACATTTTCTTTATCGTTTAGTTTCTTGTTTTGCATGTAGTACTACATACAAAACCTTAGAAAATGTTGAAATACTAGTATAATTTCAA
This sequence comes from Chrysina gloriosa, assembly GCA_038088585.1. Classification (NCBI taxonomy): domain Eukaryota; kingdom Metazoa; phylum Arthropoda; class Insecta; order Coleoptera; family Scarabaeidae; genus Chrysina; species Chrysina gloriosa. The sequence goes on from CM076090.1 coordinate 24,489,096, forward strand.
TTAGAAAGTAGTAAGGAAGCTGTTACATATTGTTGTCGTCAAATAAAAGAGCAAAAATTAACTAATATAAGGATAATTACAAACTTAGTGAAAATTGCTTTAAGAATAAAACGAACGAAAAAGGTCTGCTTACTACATTAGTAGCTGCAAATTCCTTAGTTTTGTAGTTGTAAGAAGTGAAATTTGAAGTGGTTATATTTTACACGAGGGGCAATTCACTCTCGAATCAGTGTAAATAATGAAAAAGAATGACTGTAAATAACGACGGCGATACGAAAGCAATGTATTTAATGTAGCTCGTTATTCACGAAAACAAAAGTATTCAAATTGCGAGTCATCGCGATTTGTGGTATAATGCTTTCAGTTAAAGCGGATAAGGTCTACAATGTCAGTAAGGTGAACGTTAAATTTTAACGTTTACACTGATTCGAGAGTCAATACCGCCTCGGTTTTACATTGGTCATACAATAGCACTTACCAAATACTTGTATGATCAAGTTTCCATTGTTCTAGTGTTATTGAGATATTTATTTCAGCAACTTCATCCCAACTTCGCTCACTTTAACTTTAACTCCTTCTACGATTTACAAAAAAAAAAAAAAAACAGATTCAGATGAAAGAAATTACCACTAAATAAAAGATTAGAATGCCGAGATAATGTCCAGCGTTTCAATCAATGGTTATTTTTGAACGCTGTTTTCTGTCTTTCCAGATTTGCTTGCTCTGCGTTTCATCATGATATATCGCTAAAAGCAGAGACGTCTGAAGTTCACTGTTGGAACTTTAGAGTTGTTTCCCAAAATTACAACACTATAAATGCTGGTCTGTTTAAAATAACATAATTCAAGTTATTTTGAAAATTTAAATAGGAAGCATCGATCGGGGAAAGCAGTCTTTATGTGAAACCTGTTGTATTTGTCCGTTGGTGGTTATTTTGGCGCCTTTTAAGACATGATCAAGAGCTTACAATGTAATACATTAATTGAACTTTATGCATTTATGAATATCAAGGAAGCATGCTTAAGTCTATATATTAATACGCAGTGGATCGTCTTCTCGTACATATTTTAGAGTGTTCCCTCCATATAGCGCGATGGTACTTATATCGTTGTTTTCGTATTATAATGCAGATTTGACGAATGTGTGTTTCCTCGCGATACGTACAGTGTAACGCAAGTGAGAGTCTGTAACATATTGCATATATTACATATTGTAAATGAGCTTAAGTGACAGGTATCAAGCCATCTGTAATCAGAATGACACACGCAACGTGGTATACGTCAACCACGTCAAGTAATGGAGATATCATTATACCAGGACTTGAACACACATTCCCAGGGGTATAAAACCTAGATCCTATCCACCACGCTATGATCTCTTCGTTGCACAGCACCAAGATTAACGATATAAGAGACAAATAGGAAACTTCAATTTCTTTTTCAACGATTTTCTCAAAAAAGTAGAGCCCGATCTTTATTTTATTTTACTCGAAAATATAATAAGGACTCAATGTAAATCAGGTGTGATTGTTTGTATTTGTTTTTGTTTGTATTTGACTGCGTATTAATATATAGATGTGGTCGAATTTCGACTATCGGGCGATCCTAGTTCTCTTTATTACGCTCTATAAGAGGACAAATTGTTTTTTCGCACTTTTTCTTATATTTTTCGGATTTTCTCGTTCTGCGTTTTAACATGGTATGTCGCTAAAAGCCGAGACATCTGAAGTTCACTGTGGGGAACTTTAGAGCTGTTTTCCAAAATTACAACTAGCAAAACACAAGTTATTTTGAAAATTTAAATAGAAAGCATCGATCTGGCAAAGCTGCGTTTATATGAAATCTGTTGTATTTGTTCGTTAGTGGCTATTTAGGGATTTTTAAAAACACGGTCAAGAGCTTACAATGTAATATATTAACTGAACTTTATATATTTATGAATATCAAGGAAGCATGCTTAAATTCTCCTTATTACGGTCCACAGGATGACAAATTGGTCTTTTCTCTTGGCCAGACTTGGGGCGTTTGAAGATAAAGCTGTCGTGTCAAATGGATGCACAGGTACGTGCCTGCCTTCCAGCCGATATTAAAAGTTTTTCTTCGGCGAAATTGTAGAATCTGACCCCTGAAGTTGTTCCATATTTAATGGATTTTGCAGTAGATTTTTATATTCTCCTGCTCGTGATATTCCCGTATGTAGGTATATGTATTTTACTTGCACGGGAATACATACACATGCGAAGTGCTCAGAATTCACGGAACTATTTGAATATTTAAGTACAGATGTGTACGTGTACGAATTGCTAACTGGCAAAATCGCGTATATCAGCAATACCTTGACGCGAAGCACTATTCTAAACGAAAATTTTATTCATACCGATATTTCGTTGGATATCATCGTTGGTATTTTATTAGGTGTCTATGTTGAGAATTCGTATACGGTTGCCGTGTATGAATTCTGGCTACACTCAAAATATACTAGGATCCTCAAAGTAAAAGGAACGAGAGGAACTAAAATAACAGGAGTCAAATTAAATTCAAGTATATACTAGCTGAGATCTTTTATAAATAAATTGTAAAATGCATGTTTTGGAGAGGTACCGAGTTATATAGAGAGATTTTTATGAAAAGGATACATTTCAATAATTGTTCCAAAACGAACATAGCTACGTATGCAATTCTACTCCACTGACTGTCAAAGTTTATTGATTTCTGTAAATTGATAGGAGAATTCCAGCACAGCATGTCAGGTGTTCAATAACGCAGGAAGGAAAGAAATAGGAAAACCTCACAAGATATAGAAGAGGGACATAGTAAAAGAATTGGGATATAAGAACATCATGGAATGAAGTTAAGGCATAGCTATTTGACAGAAACGGGACTCAATCGATGTGCAAGAATAGCAATTTTGACACCGTTAACTATCCATCTTACGGTGATCTATATTTCATTAGAACTGACAGAAGAGCAGAAGAAGAAGAAGAAGAAGAAGAAGAAAAGCGAAATTCATTCGAAAGTCCTAGTTTAACCTTAATAGCCCCTTTGAATGTTCAATGCAATGTAGCTCTGTTTTCAGTTTAATACCTATTCTCATATTTCTTTAGGCTACACTCAATTTAGCACATACATACGTACATCGTTCTGGTTAACCGAAACAGTGTAATGAAAACAACAAGCAGCGCCGTTTTTATCATAGCATGTTCTAAATTACGATTGTAATTTAGAACTTGTAATTTGAAATACGCTTTCGTTTAAAATTGTGTGACTAATACGGAAGACAAAGCAGTCAACGTAGTTATACCTGTGTGATTGTGTTTGAACTGGAAACAGTATGTATAGAGAGAAGATTTAGTATGGGCTCGTTCCAACACATCAAAAAACTACATTGTGAATGGTCGGGTACATGCGCAAAGCAAATTTGGAGCGTCAAATTTGCCCTGCGCATGTACTCGACGATCTACAAACTAGTTTTGTGCTGTGTTGGAACGAACCTCATAAATACAAAGCGAAAAGTATATGCGTCATTTACCAGTTAGGACGTTTTATTCAACAGAAGAACGAAGTAAACATGTTGTTCATGTACAACGGATGTTTCCTATTTGCTCAGAATTTGGCTCTAGTTCTATTGCGTAAATCTTAAAGGTGACGCTATTGGTCAGGGACAAATTTTTAAACGTTTACGTAGCCACCAGGTGCAATAATTCCGTAGCGCTGATTTTACAATCATGGAAAAGACCACTAAATCCCAAAGACCTATTACTCTCTTTAGGATTCAGAATTTTCAAAAACCGTTCAACGTCTGCAAGATGTAGTTGGAGAGTCTGCAGAATCTAAAAGTATAGTCGATCGATGAGCTAATTGTTTTAAGCTCTCAGAACGTCAATAGAAGATGACCGATACGAAAGAAACATTGCTGCCATGGAGAATCTACTGAAAGATAATAAGCGAATAATTATTCGTGAAATTAGTGTTAGTGTTGGAATAGGTGCACGCTAGATTCATGAGATTTTACACAAGTATTTGGTTCCCTGGGTACCAAGTTTTTGGGAGCAATTTTGGCAACGGATAATAACTACTGATAAAACATTTAATCCTAAGACCAAAAATCAGTGGAGAGAGTGGCGCAAACTAGAAGCAGGCCTCCGCTTAAAACACATGAAGTTTTGTCGGTTGGAAAAGGAATGCGTACTATATTATGGGATTATTTCTATGAATCACAATTAACGTAGAATATTATTATAATCTTTTATTTGACCTATTACAGTAGGCGCTTTGCAAGAAACGGCCTGGAAAGTTGCATAAGCGTGCGGTAGTGCAACAGGACGTTTTAAACGTGTTGCACTAAGAATTGTTTCCACATCCAGTCTATTCGCCAGACGTGGTTTCTATTGATTACGTAGATGGAATAGGTAAATTGCAGGGTTACGAAAAAGACGGTTTAACCCTCCTATTAGTGAGTCTCCCGTTGGCCTTAAAATAGTAAAAAGGTCCGCAGGGACCTATAACTAATTGTATGGTATTTTGCTTGATGGTGTGTGTTTTGATAGTTTTGATTGTTAATTCTAGATTATATGAAGTAATAAAAAGGCACAAGAAATGCTTTTTAACAATTTCGGTTTTATTTAATATTAAAATACAAGAGAGGATGAAATAAGTCACTGTTGTGATGCTTCTTGCTGATTTTCCAATGCAAGTGTGCAGGTATTGCAACGATACAGCAATGTTGAATGCTCAGCACAAACTCCGTTGTTGCAAGTAAAGCAATACGCTCTGGTTTTATGCTGGTGTTCGTACTCCAGACAACATAACTAGCATGACGGCCGGCTTGATCGAGGCGCAAAAGAAGGTGCAGCTCCTGCTGTCGGTTGGTGGCTGTTCTTCAATATTAGGCAGTGCTAATTGTGTCGTGAGCAATTGAAAAAATGAACGTCGCTTATCGGTTTTTTTACTGGCTTAATTCCATTATATATGATAAATGCAGCTAATGCAGTAATATTTACCATATTGTAGAATATGGCCAGCGGTTTGTTGATCGTTTGCAAGAATATGTGCCAAGCATCTGATGCGTTGTATCCACGTCGAATTTATTAGCATTGTAATCCAGGATAACCATGGGCTTCCTTTTTTCAGTTGTGTCTACATCGCAAGTATAGGGCATTGTAGGCAGCAAAATTACCGCTTTCTTCTTCTTCGGAACATATGAGCACAGTGATACATCGCCCTCGTAGAAGCCAAGCAATGAGCTGCAAACTGGACGCGCACGACTTTTCAGGAACTCACGTGGAATAAATGTTTTATTTGAGCGTACTTTTCCAACAAACGCAGTTTTCTGCCTCATCAATGTACGCGCCACATCCAACGTGGAGAAAAAATTGTCAGCATAAATTGTGCAGCCTGTTATATCTTTCCACTAATTGATACACAACATTCTGCCCTTGATTTACTTCACGCTCTTGACCAGTCAACTTCCCAGAGTAAATCATTGCTCCATCTCGATGTTCACTGTTCAATATATAAGCATTATATGGTTTGGTTTATGAAACTTATGAACCTTTTGTACTATTCCGTGTGTTTGTTGTTTTACAATTTGTAAAAACAACATAAGTCCCAACAAACATTGTTTGTATGCGACGAGCCGTGGTATGCTAATTGTTCAAAATTATATTGGTATTCACAATTTGTTGCCTTTCTAATAATGTTGATTTTATGACGTAGGTTACCAAATACAGATGGTTCATACGCATGAAGTAGACAAAATTCTTTAGAAATCTACACCGGTTTTCTTGCTCGTATACTTGTTCGTATAAATTTCAAGGGTAGGCAAGATGTAGCAAATCTTGTTTTGGCATAGAAATCGCTGTTGTAAGCATTCAATTGATAAAAAATACAGGTAACAAAAAAAAACACAATTCAACAAAATTCATTAGCGATTTCTTCTAATAATAGTACAAGGTCCCTAGGGAACTTTTCAATAATGCACGTACTAAACGTCATTAAAGCTCAATAAAATGTAAACTATTGCGCGTATCGCTGCAAAACCAGCTTTAGTCGATTCAGCACAGTTTTCCCTTGGAATATATGTACGGTTTGGGTATTCAACCCATACAACATTAAGGAGTTGTGAGAGTTTGAAAATCGAAAAGGTCCCCAGGGGCCTTCTCAGAAACAGAAGAATCAAACAAAAATGTTTTAAGTTGGAATAAGTCTCTTGAATTAAATGGAGATTATATTGAAAAACTACATTGTAATTTTGATGAAAATTGAAGAAATGAAATTATTGTAGCCAAATTCCTTGAACTTGGAAACATCTCTCTTTGGACTTTGGAGAGACGTTTCGTGAACACTGTGTACGGAATGTCCCAATGACAACAGTCACTGGACAATGGACACTACCCGCAAGATATTATACGACGTTCATATTCTGGAACTCCTTTGCTGTATTCTATTATTTTTATACGTAGTTCTTCTACAACTAATAATTAATGAAAAGTGAATGCTTCTGTAAATCAATCGCCATAATTTTGGAATTAATCGTGTTAGTAACCAAAGCATTAACAAAAATCAAAAATACGTCATCATCTAACTTGATGATGACGTATTTTTTTGGTTGTAATTCAAATAGCTCTACCGAAAATATAGGAATTTTTCGGTAGTATACGCAATCACGCGATAATAATTTTATGCAAGAATTGTAATTCTATTACATTTTATCAAATTTTTGTTTGAAAAGTTGAACAAATTTGCGAAAGCTTATGCCTGATCCTAAAATACCGTACATAATTCATAACAGAAAAGGAAAGAATTGTACAATAATTATAAGAAAGGTTAAATTTAATTACTTTGTGCTGGTAAAGTAAATATGTACAAATTGAATTGAACCGAAATAAAGAACAGCATGGATAGATTTTGTTTAGAATGTACTAAAACAGCTTTTTCTCACCACATCAATCTGAATATCTCCAGCTATCAATTTGGGTAGCAAGCTAATGTCGTGTTTTTCTTTTGTGTGTTTCCTCCAGTGAGAATCAGAACTCAGCTACCACAGTACGTATTTGCAGATTGCAGAGACGCTACCCAATTGATTCAGGTGCGTTTGGAGTTGGTGATACGGTATTTCGATGCAATTTAGTGTTCGTTTGCACACATGTTTTACATGCCTTTTGAAAGTTTCAAGACTCTGTTACGCTTGTTGTAGGAAAGTACAAATTGTAGTTTGCGAGTTAAGGACTAGGACCACCCTAATAATATTTTTATAATGTTGGTATCGAGCATATTAGAAACCGAAATTAACTTTTCACCAGTATTTTGTATTTTAGTACTTCCGACAATGATTCTAATATCACCGATAACACTTTCCAAATAACAGAACCTGGACATATGAAAGCTTTTGTAGTACCGATGTGGATAGGTTGCAAAATGCAATTATTACACCTGCTTAAAATGCTTCTTCGAATAGTAACCGAAGTGCATATGTTGGTGAATTTCTCACCTTTTTAATTTCAAAGTTTCTTTGAGTACTAGGGTTAAAATTGTAGAGTGTTATTCGACATTTCTAGTCTACCTTTTTTGTGCATATAAATATAAGATTGCCAGAATTATGTAAAGAAAGATCAAATTATTTCATATCATTCACGTTGAAATGCTAACTTAATTAAATCCTCCTTATCCTTGTTACCTTAGGAAATGATTTGCTTAACCTACACGTCAGCTTTTGGAACTAATTTACTGTATTTATTATCAATAGGGCCATCGCAACCGGGAAAATCAATTCCGAATGAGCGGTAAATTACTAAAAGGGGTTGAAATCGATCGGCAATACTCTTTTGAAATTTTAATACGTGCGTAAATTCCGGCAGCCGCAGAAACGTTATTTTGCTAACGCACAATTACACACATTAATCGTCATCGTAAAATACATAAATATCTAAAACAAAAACCATCGAAATAAAGCTTAATTATACCGCGCGGCCCTTTTTCAGGCAATCGTTCGCCGCGTAATTTATGCTACGACCGTTTCGTAAAATCGCAGTTGGGTCTAATGTTGTATAGTAGCACGGTTTCTGTCGCCATCTTCCATCGCCAACAGAGTAATGACGTTTCCACGTCTATTGATGGGTAATGATTGCTAGGGCGTTCGATTTGAGTATTATTGGAGGCCATCAATACCCTTCTTATTCGATCACGGTGATATTTTTATTTTGTACAGCGATTAATTTTCTAATCCGACATAACTATGATCAACTTATATCCACAACTATACATACATCACCATTCTTATTAATATGTCACATTAAATCTCAACTGCGTTTCGGTTATAATTCCTATCTATTCCTCTTCAAGAACGAGAATAAAGCAAAATGAGAAAATAAAGTATAAGGTGCTATTAACACAAAATCACGTAAAAACATAAATTTCTTAAACGTCTTGCATTAACGTTTTTCAGGTAATTTTTATATGTTGTTGTGTCTGCTCTTGAATGTGTGCGGAGATTTAATTTCAGAGAAAATACCGTCTGGAGTTAACAATAGCAGTAAATTTCCAATATTGTTATCGCTTTAAGCGGTATCCCGTTGTACATAATACCGCAATATTCAATTTCCCATTTCATTTACTTTTATTGCTAAGTATTTTCTACGATGTAATTTCTATAATACTATTGCGAGGAACAAATACGTACTTGATTGGAATTACGGTAACGGGAAGCTAGGGAACGAAAATATCAATGGAAAAGAGGAGCCTAAGACTTTCGCAGAACTTGGATACTTTTTATATATTATCCTTTATAGCTTTAATTCTGATGTGTACAGAAGAAAAGGTTGTATTAAAAATAGTGAGATGATTTCAGCGAAATAGAACAGTAATCCAAGCGGTTGTAAAAATAAATTTAAAAGAAAAATTATTTTATATTTTGAATTCGAATATGCTGATACGGAAACATTTGATAAGTAGGTGCTTGTACCAGAGCCATCCAGACTATGATATAGCCAAGTCGGTTAAAAAACTTATCATCTGCTGTGATTCTATCTTTTATTATTCATCTAAAGCACATGGCACATACCAGAAGTAATTGTCGAAAACGTTGTGGCAATACCAATCTCCTATAATTTTGGTGGAGGCGCCGGTGATATCGTCATTTACTAACAATTATTTACTTATTCGAGGTCCTTTTCTACCTTAAAGATAATGTCATTTTACGTGAATTTAAATATATCTGCCGTTATATATATTTATATAACAGATCTTCTCCATAAGACTCTTGATATTGCAACTGTTTCTCCAGAGATACAGCTACTGTATTAAATTATAACTGTATATTTAATACATGTTCTGTATTTATTTTATAACTAAAAGCTGGGGCGGATGAAGGAGAAATAACAACCTATACAATTCAGTTCTATCACTAGATATTTCCTAGACTTTGCTAGAAGACCGGTGACTTACTAGCAAACAAGATTTATGTGATTTCCTATCTTTTATCTATTATACAGCATTCTGACGATTGTTAATTTTGTCCAGTTAATATAAACGGTATTAATTGGAATAATCGACATAAGTGAACATATCCCAATTTTGATTCAACGGGAAGACCTATTCCACATTCAGAAGAAATACCAGTTCCAGTATTTAGTAACCTACCTATATTACTAGAGCGTGATGATGAAATGCCTTCCTGTGAACATGACAATAGTTACCCTGAAGGAGACTCAACATGTCCAAAAAGGTTAACCCAGGAAGGACTAAGTGACCTTATTAAAGATTTAAACTTTTCAAAGGAGTCTTTGGAGTTGCTTGCTTCTAGATTTAATGAAAAAATCTTCTTTTTCCGGTAACAAAAATTACGAATTACCCTAATTTCTGTCGCTTTAATAAAAAAATAATTTTACCTCCCTTGCACATTAAACTAGGGCTAATGAAACAATTTGTGAAAGCTTTAGATCAAAATGACCTTTGTTTTCAATACCTGGCAAATCAATTCCCTGCTCTCAGTAATGAAAAATTAAAATCAGAAATATTTGATGGAGCTCAGAGAAGGCAACTTATAAAAGACCCACACTTCACAGAATCAATGACTGCAATTGAGTCCAACGCATGATCTTCTTTTGTTAAAGTTGTGCAAAATTTTCTTGGTAATTATAAGTCAAATTACGAACAAATAGTCGAAAATATGTGCAATTACGTTCAAATTTTGGGTTACCATATGAGCATTAAGGTCCATTATCTCCACAGTCATTAATAGAAAAATTTCCTGCAAATCTTGGCGGCTTTAGTAAGGAGCAAAGCAAACGATGCCACCAGGATATCAGAATAATGGAAGGACAGGGCGGATGGGACACACATATGATGGCTCATTACTGTTGTAGCATTAAAAGGAACAAACACTTTCTGACATACGCAAGAAAAGCGCTCAAAAGAAAGTTTTTAAGTTAGTTACCAGCTACTGCAAATATTTAGTTTAGGTAATAACATTTGTATGTAGTATTTGTTTTATAGAATAAACTTATTTTCTTCTTTATTTGTGCGTTTCTTATAGGTTGTATTGGAACCAATTCTAATATGCAGGAATAAGACTAACAAACTGCAAATACGTGCTCACACCTTTCGAAGACGAGCTGATAGTGAAAGGCTGATGATATTTTTGAATTCAGCGCACCAAAATTAGTTATGAACAATTAAAAAAGGGTCGCGCAGCAAAATATGTGTTGACCAGTGTTATCCTATTTCTATCCAATTGTACCTTAAATGCTGTAAAATTTCTGTACTGTTATAGGTTGTCACACAGTTAGACATTAAATATATTATTATTACTATTTCTCGTTTTCTGCTTGTTGCGGCATAGTGGATACAAGGTTGAGCCAAATAACACGGTCCTTAATTTCTGTGTTCAAAAGTTTCTAGCTATTTTTGATGCTTCCAGAATGACTGCGTTTTGTATGTTTGTGTATTTGCAGATCAATATCCCTTGTTCAAGGAGGCTTAAGAAATTCTAGCTGGTGATGTCTGACACAGTTTCTAAAATTGGGAACTATTTTAATGAATTTTGATTGCAGAGGTCTTTTAATTCAACGATTAGGGATTTTCAATTTGCAATTTTTCATAACACAACATTTGTATCATTCGGTAGTGAAATATTTATTAAATAGGTTTCCTTCTCATTTTCGTTGACGAGTGTGATACCTCGTCTGTTACTAGTAACCATGTTTCAACAAACAAGTGCATGATAAGTTATCATTAAGTAGTGTAAACCGGACTGACGCTGTCACTCCACCGCTTATCCCCACTTACGTGCAAGGCGCGACATTAAAATTTGGAGGACTGACAGCGTCAGTCCGGTTTACACAACTCATCATGCACTCACTTGTCGATCCTTACTAATGACTGTGTTATTCATGAGCAGTATTATATGTAGTGCATCCACAATATTTACTAACGAGTGTGTCCTCTTTATTATTACGAGAGTCAACTTTGATAAATGATTTTGGTTCTAATATAGTTATATTAATTTAGTCACTAATTAGATTAGTGAGTTCTGTGCGTGGGTGAAAGGAATCAAATCGCTATTGTGATCATAATACTAATTGTGTAAACAGTCATTTGCTTTTTCGCGTCGTCAGCGTTAACATACGATGATGTAAGTATTGTAATCTATGTAATTAATCTAAATTTATACAAGAACATGCACTAGTACAAAACGATTCATTACTATGACAATTTGAGACCTGTAATATACTAACTAAGATGATACGATCAAGTATGAATATTACGTTGTTAGCAATATTATTGTGAACAGCATTAGGGTTATGAAATTAAAAAGAGTAGGCTGCGTAAATGCAAATCGGGGTTTTCTAGTGCCTTATGAGTACCGTATACTTCACTCTTATAGGATTGCCCACCTTGTAGATAGAGTAGTTACTGAAAGTCAGCAACTACCGAAATAATGGAATTGGACCACGAATATTTTTGTGTGATGATTCTTCATGTTTCTAGGACTACTTTAATTCAACAGGAATGTGTGCACCGTTTTCTTTAAATTTTTGGAGATCAAATCCCGTCTAAAATAACAACTTACTGTTGCTTTCCACAATTCAAGTTTTGGTGGCCTCAGTGGTGTATATTGTGAAGGTTATCTATTAACCAATGTTGTTTCTAAAGATTATCTATGCTATACACAAGAAGATTTATATCAGTTAATATTTCACACACTGATCAGACCGCAGTTGTTTGTGCTACATGGAGTGAAGGAATTCTCAACAAACGCAATCACGGCATGGGTAAAATTCATAACTCTAATTCAAGAAGGTGGAATCATTCTTCACTATGACAATGCAATATTTCATACACCATCGTAAACCATCAATTATATAGAGCAACAAAAACGTCAAATCAGCGACTTGTGATGGATACGGTCCCGATTCAAATCCAAATAATTGTTCTGTTTTCTCTTGTTAGAATTATGGTATCTAGCGGTAGTAGCTGTGGAAGCATTCGGAAGTTACGCTTGCGATATATGATTTTCTGAATGGAAAGGAAGAATGTCTTGAAAGACGCTAAATGCCGTTTTACTGTATTTTTCTTTTCTGAAATTTCTGCAGCGACCTTCATACTATCTTTATTAGTATTGATTATGAGGATTAGAAGCTGCATATAAACTTTCATAACACTGAGTTGGCATTGCTTAGACCTACAAGTTTTCTTGTTAATGGAATTTAATTATCCATAGATGCTAAATCTCTGCATGTTTATTTACTAATTAAATTAATTGAAGGAAGTAACTAAGCATGAACATTGTCTTTCTTTTAGAATTTTGATGGTTACGTCTTCCAATTGTTATGTTGTTTAAATGCTTTCATCATCTTTCTGGAAATTACGTTATATGCTGCCAAAAAGTGCAGAAGATACCAAAAGAAAGCGGACAATATTTAGAATGAATATCAAGAGTCTCAGTAACATATAGCATTTTAGTAAGTTCTCCAATGTAAAGTTTCCTCTAAGGATATACCTGCAGTCTACAGTCGATTAACTCAACTATACCCAGTTTATATTTGAAGATATTCTTTACCAATAGCATTTATTAGTCGAAAGTTTTGTAAAAGATTTAATATATATATATATATATATATATATATATATATATATATCTTGTTAGAAAATAGCTACAAAATAACACGGTAGAAATAAATTTCTTTTCCATGGAACCACGAGTCGAACACAAATTCATGAATTATATATTAGAAAACACCATCGAATATATTCAGTCGGATTCCAGTTTTTCTAAGAGATTTCGTATTACGAATTCAGTACGTAACCTCTACGCCTATTACGATTGCATATAAACATCGAATACGTGTTAAGGTAAACGCAGAACTGTCAGTTCTAACAATATCATTACTGAATGTGATTTTTTGCCATTTCATAAAATTTAAATCCCGGCAATGCTGCAGTTGTAAAATTATTTATAACTGGTACATTTACTTAGAAAAAATTAATCAAAGATATATCGATCTATTTGTTGATCTGAAAATAGATTTCTGAAGTTCTTCAATTAAGGATAACTAGAATTCGGTAATACCCCCTTCCATTTTTATCAGTCAACTCTAGGAGACTTATCTACAACTTATTTAACAATTCTGATCCGAATCGAACTACGCTAAGTGAAGTTACGATAACTGCTATTTTTCTGTATTCCATACGCATTGAGAATATCGCCCAATATAGTATATTCTTATAATATCTCTTAGTTTATTTTAAGAATTAATAACAGGTTTTAACGATATAACGTAAGTTTTCTTATCATTAGTATATTCTGAGGGGTAGATTTCTTTACTTCTGGCCGTGATTGTATTTGTATCTGTGAAAAGATTTATGCAATATTTCATACATCCTTTTAATTTAGGAAACTATTTCTTTCTAAATATGTTATTACACCATTTCTAAAATAAAATTTAGTTTTAGAAATAAATCTATTTATCTGGAACAAAAGACGGAAGATATCAAGTTTCCAAAAGACTACTGATAAAAAAACTCTAAAGTTTTAAACCACAGAAGAAGCTGCATGGCAACTTTTGGTGATACTGTGATTTCGGCGGTTTGTTTAGAAATTTAAACTGTTAGGCCCATAAAAGTCACTTGAGCTTCAGAATACCGTAGGATACCTTTGGAAACGAAATTTGGAATGGATTTAGCCAGGACTCATTGAAGAAGATGCTTACAGCTTCATTGAAAGAGGACCTGTGGAAAATTATATCAACTATAGCGCTATTTATCATCTATTGCTAAAGTGCAGAGCAAATTATGTTTTAAGCTGAATATCAACATAAAATTCATAAAAAATTACTACTATGCTGAGAAATATCATAGAGCTGGAGTTAATAGGGTCACAATTAAATGTTAAGAATAAGTAGAAAATGTATGTTCAATGATATGTTTACTAATAGATGTTTGATTGTTAAATAAAAACTCAACAACTTCAATTTCAAGAAATTTAAACATCATTCAGTTACCACCTCATTTCTACCTTTGTAAAACAAACTATCATAACAAATATTAAGTTAGCACACACAACGTGGGACGAATCAAGAGGCAAAACAATACGTACTCATCCGATAGATTTCAATCTGCAGAATTCAATTTTTTAAACCACTTCCTTTCCTCGTGCTATCGCCATTGAAGGCAAAAAGATTTTCATTGCCTTCCTAGCACAAAAAAAAAAAACTGGATACCGTTATCTTACGGAATCGCTTGGTCGTGAAAATCGGTGATCTTACAAGCTCCGAGATGTGTGGATTGTGAAAATATAACTTTGAAATTGACTTCTTAATTTTAAAATTGAATTTTGGAAAAAATTGCAAATTGAATAGCCGTTAATTATTTAATTCTGGTTAAATTAGAGCTTTGAAAATTACCTCCACTTTTGCACATTCTTTTACGAGAACAAGGAAAATCGTTTATTCGGAAGTGAATTTATGCGGCAGTAATTTCTACATCTGCGGTTTCCTAAACAATTTCTATAAATATCCCATAAATCTTTCCCGTTTCAGCAGTTTATATTCGGAGGCAAAAATTTAAGTAGCTACCGCAATGTTGTGGTTCCGTTCTCGGCAATTCGAACCACTGCGGTTGCGACCAGAAGGGCCCGTTAGATGTAAAGTATCCAACCGCTTTGTTGACCTCCTCTGCGGTTGTTTTGCTAAGAAATAGTCTGTATTTTGACGAAAACCACTCTGAGATGGGACAAACGGGGACGCACTAAACTTTAGATTATACTGTATTATATTTACTTTGCAAAATAGTCTATATAGT
This sequence comes from Chrysina gloriosa, assembly GCA_038088585.1. Lineage (NCBI taxonomy): Eukaryota > Metazoa > Arthropoda > Insecta > Coleoptera > Scarabaeidae > Chrysina > Chrysina gloriosa. The sequence goes on from CM076090.1 coordinate 24,504,392, forward strand.
TATTTTTAGCAACATAAATTTCTTTACTTGATTTATTTGGTAATCCTATTGCAATATACATATGTATGTACTTCGTCATTTTATTACTTCATTGAATTCTTCTTTAGTACGATTTGTTGGAGCCTTCGTTTTGTTACAATTGATACTCAATTCGGCTGTGTTCTAGCCGACATGTATTAAACTATCGATAAATTTTAAAGATGGGAACGTCAGCTTATATTTTAAATATCTAATAATCTAAACGCTCACGATTAAATTATAATATTTGTTGACAAGGGTTTACGTATACTTCGCCGATTTGGACATTTCCAAATATGTATTTCGTTGATGAAGTATACATACACTTCTAAGAGCAGTTCAAACCAAACTTCACCAAAGCGTGCAGTTAGATTCAAAATAATACACAAAACAAAAATAATGAGGCAACTTAATAATAAAACAAATTAAATAATGCACAAAAGAAGAATAAGTAAGAAGATAAAACTAAAGTAATCAGTAGAGGCTGGATTATATGTAAAAAAAAGTGGATGTATGCGCATAAATATGCAGATGTTTTGGCCTAAATATGCACTTTCTTATGAAAAATATGCAGATAAAAAATAGGAGTAATGCTAGAAAATATAATACTATAGAACAAAATATTCTATTATGTTTACTACAAGTTTATTTATAACATTTTACAACAAAATTAACTATGAAAACAATTTACAATTACATATTTCTCAAAGTTTTCAATAGAGAAATTGTGGCGCTTGTCTGATAACATGTATTTATATACTGAAAAGGTTCGTTCTACGTCCACCCTTGTTATACGAGCATATTTCTACTGACTCGCCACACAAGATTTTAGCAATATCTTTTAGCTTTTTAAAACCTTCATTTTTTCTATTACACTTAAAAATTTGTCATACACGGATTTTCCCACCCTTCCTTTAGCATCAAAGCATAACTTTTCAAATTTGTTTATTATTTCAACGCTCTCAATTAGCGACATAACTGTTGAGGTATTTCTTTTCTCGAATACACCTTTTGGGCGTCTAGCACATATTGTGTATCGCTATCAAGATCCATAATAATTGTCTTTATTTCTTCATAATGATTTGCATGAAAAATAGCAGCTTCCAACCACGTTCCCCAACGCGTGATTACTGGTTGAAGAGGAAGCGGAATACCGGGTAGATGTTATTTGTAAAACTGAACTCTTAATGGAGCCTTTAAAGACACTTTCTTAACACTACTAATTAAAGTATTTACCAAGGAAAATGGTTTCTTACTTCTTCTGCAACACGATTTAGTCCATGCGCCAAGCAAGTTGTGTGAATTAAATTTGGGTAAAACATTTTCAAGTTGCAAGCTGCCTTCACCATGTATGGTGCGCCATCCTTTAAAAACAATAGAATTTTTTCTGTTGGAATCGATTCCGGTAAGAAAAAGGTTGCCAGTTCTTCCTGTATTTGTCCTGTTATTGCCAAATTATTTGCCTTTTCCAACTGTTTGGATGAAATTAAATAAGATTTTGCTGTAACCGATACGTTAAGGATACCTATCATTAAATGAACAATGTATCGGTCCACACTATCAGTAGTTTCATCTGCCCATTTGTAATGGTAATTGTTTGACACAGCCTTCTTAATGCTACTCAATGTTTCTGCATAGATACGGTGAATATAATTTTTCTTAAGGTGCTCTCGTCGGGAATATTATATTTGCTGGTGTAGTTTTGCAAAAATAACTTGACATTTAAATTGTTTATTTTATGTAGTGGAATATCTGCCGACACAAATATTAGGCACAAATCTTCATTAAATTCTTCTTGTTTCGATTTTTTTGGAGGTTAATTCCGGTAATGTTTGCTGACCCTTCTTCGCCAATTTCATCTTTGATAGTTTTGCAGCATGAGATGGAGTTTTAATATGCTGGTCGACTTGAAACTTTGTCTCACTTCTAACCTGCATAAAAAATATCACATCATCAGTTGTCTTCTTATAAAATAAGTGTCAGTAAAAGATAAAGGAGTAATAAGAAAGGAATGTGTAAAGAGTTTGCGAAGCAATCGGAATAAACGACATTTAATAAAGTAACCAACACAACGCTTCGACAAATAATTTTATTTTAAAATGATTTTTATTTAAAAATCATCAGCAGAATACGGAATATCAGCTATTCCGTATTGTGCTGATGACATGCGAAAAATACGCATGAAATATATATCTCATTTTACTCATTTTAAAATAAAATTTTTAAATAAAATTATATGTCGAAGCGCTGTATTGGTGATTTTGTTAAACATCGTTTAAAAACTATAGATTAATAAGAGGAAATATACTTAAATTTTACTTACAATCTTGCGGCATGCTACGCAAAATACTTTTTCTCCATCCATACGCAATTCTGAATAAGGTGCGATCCATCCAGGCACAGTCGCTCTTTTCGGCATTTTTGCTATTATAATTAATAACAACCCACAAGTTTACACTTCGAAGGACCAACGTAAAATGACGTTTAAAATAAATAAGATTGCTTTCGAATATGGGAATAAATTTCTCCGAATAACAAAAAACACCTGTGCTCCTAATTTTCTGGTAAAATGTATTTCTGTATTTATTTAGAAGTTTCAGGAATTGGCTTTTCCTTGAATTCTGTCCCGGTCGAAATGTATGGGAACAGCATTAATAAATTTTTGGAAACACTTATCGGAAAAGTATCGAGAAGAGGCTTCATAGAATGCTATTTTTAATTTAAAGAGGGCTGTTTAACTCTTTGTTTGTTACAACCACGACATATTTTTAGTAATGCCTATCCTATAATAAATTACATCCAATAAATAAATAAAACTCGGATACTTCAAATATGCTGAATTACTACAAAATATGCAAATAATATACAAAATGCATATATTATGCAAATATGCAAATTTATGCAAACTGCATATTATCCGGCCTTTAGTAATCAGAATAAAAATACATAAAAACAACATCGAAGTTGCGCCAGGAAACAGTTTTCTATGACACCTAAAGAAGATATTTACAATTCCAATAGTAAGAAAACGTTGAGTTTGGTTTTATATCGTTTTATTGTTGTTATTATTTTATTTGTAAGTTCTTTTATTTCAATGTTTCGTGCAGTATTTCCATGTAATTTCACTTTGGTTGTATCATGAATCCCGCTCCTAAAATAGTTTATTAGTATATTAAAACAAATACAGACTCGTGTGGTAACGATGAGAGCTACTTTGTTTTACTTCTTTTTAGCAAAATCTTGAATGCAAAGTTTGAAGTACTGCAAATTGTCACCACTTCATTTTGAGACGTATTGACGTGCATAAATTGAACTTGCACTGAATTGCAATTATTTATGTCAAACGATTTTGCATAATAATATTCTATTGTAGAAATAAAATTTAAAATATGAAAATTTCAAATCGTTGAATAACGTTCGATACTATTTGGAATGCTGGTGGTTTGAATTAATAAGTAATAAGTTGTATTATTAAGTATTTTTTTCAGATAATTTCTGTAACAGTGATCTCTATACAAGCTCAGACACTTTATTAACTCATCGTATATTATTTATATGAAATTATGTTAATTTGGTATTTATCAAAATCAAAAATTTATCAGATTTATTTGATCATATGAATAGAAGATACGCTAAACTAACCAAGTGTTAATGTTTAAATGTGTAAATTTGGTATAAAATTACATAAAATAGCATTTATTTTAAGGATATATATATATATAGTAAATAATAATATGCAATGCTTTGAAAGTAAGTAAAAACTACAGATGACCGTATATTTTTACGGCGAGCACCTTCTTTTCTCTATTTGACTAAATATTTGATCCGACGCCCTAGATGGGTAGAAGGATAAGGTGGAAGAAGAAGAAGACTAAATATTTTTGAATTCGAAATTCTTGCCTCATGTTTATGGGTGTAATTTTAGATATTGTTTAGTCATCTAGTTTGGTGCGCACGGATTTTTTGGATTTTTATGTTTACTTCAATATGTATCTGCAACTGATATTAGATTCATTATTCTTATTACTGTTTACTTCTATATGCTTTTATGAGTGGTATAATCTTGGATGTTTAGAGATTGGAAATTGTTAATATTAGTGTGTCTATCGTTGAAATAATGTTTCGAGTTCTTCTACATATGATTCTTTCTTACTAATATTTGCAACAAAATTGTATTTTTCTCAATGGCGCGATCTCAAAATTGAAGCAGCCAGTTACCTGTTTAGAATGATTCGATATGGCTATAGCAGTTGGTTTAAAATTGCATATGAGAGAAATTTAAAGAGCGGCATTAGGAAAGAGCACCAATAAATTTCGAAGCTAATAACTGCCTGAAGAGCTTACAATTGCAATAAGATATGAAGTAATTTGTTAACATATTGGGTGTTGCTTGTAGGAAGAAAGCGCACGGTTAGGACCTTAACGTACTTGTTAGCCTCAAAATATAATTGTTAGTATATTAGCAAAGTACTTTCTTTATATACTAATAGGATAATTATAATAATTAAGCCCCCAGCGGCATGGGTTAACATACTCCAATCGTGCTCAAACTTTGGCTATCGTAAAATCTGCAAAGACTCATCATCTTATGGGGTTCCCATTGACAAAATTCTGGAATTTTCTTCCCCATAGCACTGCGGTCACTCTAGTGAAGATAGCAGTCGCAATACGCAGGCAGTTCTTTGAACATATGAAATCAAAAATTTCTCTAACAGTAGTTCAGCGCTAAAATGATATGACAATTGGTACATGAAGAACAAAACAACAATACATCCGGTTTAAGTTTTGCGAAACACTATGTAAAATGGTGTGTGGGTTTGTACAGAAGGATAGTTTCAGATGGAATATAAAACCAAAATTAATGAGTTATGTTTCGGTATAAGATTTTACTTAGTAAAGAATTTGATCTGTGTTACTCAGTTGAGGCGATAAAACATGTGCGTACAATAATAATCTGGACGCATATGGTGGGGAATTGGAACAGCGAACAAAACACGCGTTTATCGAACCTTAGCTATGACTGTCGCTATCCAAATTTGTTTAGGGAACAATATTGTTGACGTTTTGCATTAGCTACTGTCTCTAAGGAATTTTCGCTTAAGCTATTGTGAGAACGTCATTGTATTCAAATGCTTGTGTTCTCTATAGCATAACTCAGATAGACGGAATAATATTCCTTCACAGATATGTGATATATTGTGCTCCAAGCTGTTCAGGTTAATTGCAGTAATAGAAAGAACAGATTATTTGTCTGGATATTAATTACTAAATTGAAATTACTTTATACAGTTAAGTATTTACACATACCGACTTAAGGAAACGGGAATAGGAGACATTGTAGTTTTACGTCACTCAAATAAGCTATCTGTGACTTATTAGTCAAGGAAGATTGAAATAATTTAGTACTAGCTATAACTCAACCTAGGTATTAGAATAATTGGCAAAATGCGTCTGTTATAATTTCTCTTGTTTAACAACTCATTTAAATTAATACCACTTTGACAGACAGAAAGTGGAATTCAGCAACTTATTAATGACTAGATCCCAAATTATATGCATTCTGCTTGTATATATGTGTGCGTATTCCGGGCTTTAATAATGAGCTAAAATAAAGAGTAATACATGGAATTAATTTATCTGGATTTTCTATACCGCGAAAATAAATATTGAACATACGCAAGTGATTTACCCTAAGATTTCTTGTGGTTTTGTAGTCGACGAAACTTGTTTATTTTAACAACGACACTCCAGGAAACTATAATTCGTATGTTTAACGTAGACAGCGATATCTTTGTTAAATTAAATTCTGCTTTCTGCTACTGCCATTATTAAAGACGACAGAGCGTATATAATGCCCTTCATATTACGTGATTTGACACATCTATGCTATTAGTTTCCAGTGAAACCGCCAAGTTCTTTGTGTATAAAGCATTCGCGGATCAAGATATTTCTCTCAGTTTTGAAATACAATTCTTTGTCTGCGGTGTTATGTTGAGCTCTGCCTTTATGACAGTTGCCGTGCCAAATCTAAAAGATTTTCAGAGATTTAAGGCATCACAGACTATAACAATGTTTACAGTTGAAATGGCAACGCATTAGGAAGAATGTAAACGCGCATACCTGATACGTTCTGGAAATTTAGATTTAAATATTGTGAGATGTATGTAAATGGAAGTTATATTAAAATTGACGAAAGAGATTTAAACATAGGGACTGCCTGATGTTATTCATTTGGATAGGAAATGAATCTATATGTACGGTGTACGTACACGTATGTGTATTACATCTGCTTGCTGCCAATTGAAATAAAATTTAATTGCTTTTACATGTAAAGTGAACGATTTACAGTTTTTGGTTTCATTCAGTCGGGAATTTACAGTTGGGGAAAGCAACGATAAATTTCAGTCAATCGAAGTATTGTATTATGTGGAGCGTTATTCGAGGTAATTTATTTGCAACACCACTGCTGTGTTGTCATTAATTTGAATAATACTCATTGCATAACTGTAAGTCCCACACGGTAATTAAGAAAACGATTTATCACAAATTTTCTGAACAGACTTATTTTATATAGTAAAACATCCAAACTGTCCAAATCAATCACAATTTTTTAAAGAGTGTGATATGTGATATGCGGTGTTTTTATGACAAGTGAAAGTTGCACAAACTTAACATCGTTTTCAGTACAGTTTATACATTACGAAGGAATTTAAAATATTAAATTTGCATCTACAACTAGCTTATTGTTAGTCAGAATTTACCATGTTTGAGAAAGCGCGGTAGCCACAGAATTTAAAATTGGTTACCATTATTCGTAATTTCACATATTAGCGGTAAGCACTTTCATTTCCGTTAATTAACTCCTAATTTCCTTCTTATCAATGGTAGGTGGAAATACCGATAATCGGAGTGCTTTGCACACAGCATTTAATGTTTCGCAAATCATGTTGCCTCATAATTATCACACTCTTTTATACGTTGGAACCAGTTTTCTAAGCACTTCTTCTATTCAATGGATATATCAGAAACGTGACCTAAATGCGTCCATACTCTCAGGTGTTGAAACACTGATTTTATGCATTTTATTTATAAGAAAGGGAAACAAAACGAAATTATTTGAACTTAGGGATTAGCATGGCATAGCATAATTTGATGTTTTGCATTAGTTTTCTTGGTTTTGCTGATAACTTCTGGTAAACAAAAGACTGTGCACTAGTTAGTGTTGACGATGGCCTTAGGCGACGATGGCTGCATCAGCCGTATTTCTGGATGCTGCTTTTTTATCCAGAGCCCGTGAAGTGCAACCATCACATTGCTGTTGACATAAATATTGATTGAGGACGTAAAAAATCTCATGAAGAAAATACTCCCAGTTAAATTTCCCTTACTTTGGCAGTTAATATATAGATGTATTGTGGTGACCTCTGCTTCACACTGCGGAGCTAACTAACAATAAATACATATGTGGTAGTTTAGTTTATATTTACACAAATTGAGAGTGTTGTAAAATGGAAAAATAAGCTTCTATTTACTGTTTACTTTCCATTCCATTCCAGGGTTTTGACTTGTTTGTTACTTTAAGCTTTCTAATTCTAAATTTCGCCATGGTTTCATTCCTTATATTTTCCATCCTGTACAAATCTAAACAGAATACTTTTTGTACCTACTATGCAGCTAAATAAATATTTTCAATAACAATTAATCTTATTTATTTTTCCTAACACTAGTTCTTTATAAAAAAAAATTAATATGAACATAAGTAATTTTACAATCTGTAAAAAGAAAGTTTGAGATCGGAAGATCGATTAGTAATGATACTTGTGGAGAAGTACACCACCAATGTGGAGAATATAACCAACAAAATCATACTATTGAACGTTGAATTAAATGTTTTGAAAGTAAAATAAACTAGTGAAGAATACACTGATGGAATTATATATAGAACTAAATAGTTTTGCAGGTAAGTTGTTTTAAGAATTAACCATGATAATAAATACATTATTTACTATTACATTAGAAGATCTTAGAAGTTAAGTTGATTTATACAAATTTTCACTTCCCGAAATGGTGAACCTAATCTGAATCGTTTCACTTTTAGAAAATGGTAACCTGGATATGTAACAATGGAAGATTCTGGACTGCAAATACTAGTACGACAACAAGGAGGCAAATAATTAATGTGAGCAATAATTTACTGATAAAACTGGCCCAAGGTTAGTCAAGTATACTAACTTCTATAAGCTTGCCGCAAAAACTAAGATACTCGAGCGGCGTATGGGCAAATCAGGCAAAACTGTTAAGGGGTTAATTCACAATTTCACAAAAGAATAACGTGACAAATGCCGACTTCCGTCAGCCTTTCAGATCATATACTTTACGTGCTAATATTGTGCTTTCTATTTCCTTCTCGTTTTATACTTTTAATGTTATTTTAGGGAATTGTGATACATGTTACCTAGTTTTCGCGATATGGTACCAAATGGTTTAACTGATTCGATTAATATGTGTTATTTGTTATTGATTGGTTGATATTGACTCTATTGTTCCGCAATTGAAATGTCTCTGTTAAGCAATAAAACAGTATTGTCTACATTACATTTATTACGCAATGCAGGAATTTGGGCACCTTTAAGCAATTAAGCAATTAACTGCTGATTAAATAAAACCTTGCTATCCATTGAGCTAAAGACACTTAACTTCATCGTTAGCAAACAAAGTATCACGATCACATTATACATTCTATGTATCGATCCCTTTAGGACCTTCATATTATCGTATAATCGTGGTGTATTGGAATTATGTTTTGAGAGCAATTGGTTAAGGAATATGGATAATTTAGTACAAGAGAATGATGTAATACGTGGACGAAGAATGTGGAAGACAAAGTCCGTTGCCAGGGTGCTAAGAATCATGTTCTTGGAATTTATCGCGTATTCTATTGGGAAGTGTTTTCCGATACTCATAAATTAGCGACGTAATGGGGCATTCTCATACTGAATGGACTTTACTGGCAGGAGGTCACCATTTAGTTAGATATTTTGTAAGACATACCAAATATATCACCAGTGTATCCGATTGTGATACGCTGCTTATCAACACGGGTCACAGAGCAAATAAAAGGTTTTTCACATTCAGAAAGAAATGCGTGGAAAGTTTAAAGTGTACCTTTTGAATATTTCAATTAATTATAATATCATATCAGACAACTGGTATTGAAATAGAGTTATTCTACGTATGATAGACTAGAAGCGTAAATAGATTTTACGTTTGCCCTATCGAAACAAAATTATACGAATCAATTTATCGAATAATATACTGTTGCTGTAAGGTTTTTAGAGTGGTTTGATTTTCCATTGTCCTCCTTTCTTCATTTCCATTGTATTCATTTACTTAAGCAATGTCGGTTGAGAGTTTCACGTTTTCCAGAATACCAAATATAATTGCATCCTCTCAAAACTATTGTGTCCGAATTATCTCTATTTTCTTGGATATTTGTTAGAAGCAGATTATGCTACGTTATACTTTACACATATATGTAGTAGGCCTTCCTTTTCTGTAGTTTTAGTGGCTTCCGATGGGAAGTATTTCAGCCAACCGCTAAAACGATTCTGCTTCAACGTTTGGAACAATTTGGATGTTACTAGTAGCAGTTTGCTTGCTATAGTTGGTAATTGTAATAGAGGAAATGGAATACACTACACCGAGATTGAGGCTCTGTGTGTAAAGAAACATTAAAAGGCGCGAAGAAGCATGGAAGGTTAAGCTAAATTTGTAATTATCAGTTTAGATTAATATCTTAAAGGGATTTTACCATTATTGAGATTCTTTCTTCATATAAATTAGCTTATGGGATTTTCGTGCTTAACGGCAGAGAAAGATTTTTCTTAGTTAGGTTGTAGTACAGCACCGTAGACTGTGCGAGGTTAATATTGCATTCGAAGATAAGCTGCTTCACATTTCCATTTTTCGATAGTTGCAGTTGGGGGTGCTTATAATATTTATTTTGTGTGAGTGAGCTAGAATTGGACAGCGATTGAAACTGTTACGGCCTGTTTGCCACAGCGTTTCGGTATTGCTACTTTTGGTTTCCCGTTTCCACCTCTGACGTCTAGATAGCGCCCCACTTTCGTAAGTTTTTGATACAATTCGCATTTTCGGATGCACGCGTGAGACATGCTGCTGGTGGCGTTCGGTTGAACAGGTCGTTTTCCGTGAATAGGTTATTCCGTTTTCGCTTTAAAATCTCCTTGTCGAGGATCTGCACGCAAATTAGACTCTAGGAAGTTTAATATTAACGTTGTGTGCATTTGGGAGTTACGCTTCCCCAATTTTACTGTTTGAACTATCGGACACGTCGGGTCGGGTGTGCTTTCCCTCTATTGGAAGTGAGTTTGCCGTTTTGTTAATTACGATGCTGTCAATTTCTCTTTCACGTTGTTGTAGGAAGCTAGTAGTGTGCGAGTTCAGCCAAGATTATTTAGGATCATCTAGGAGTTATGGTAGAAGTTGGAAGGACTTCGGCTTACTGCATTGGGCTGGCTTCCCGACATTTCACCACAAAATGCGAGAAAACCCGCCATCTTTGACATCTTCCGTCTCCATAGCAATTACAACGCTATACGAGAGTTGACAATCTAAAATATATCAAGCTTTTTATTTTATTTTATTTTATTTTATTTTTTGTCTCGTTGGGTTTTCTTACTTCTGCTATCTTACTGTTAACAACTTAGTGCTGCTCAACTTCACTCTCTCGCCTCAATTTATTCTTATTTCCTTTATTTTATTTTTAAATAGAGTTTTAGAGTAACCTTGCTGGTCGCTTCACGACCGAATAAAATAGTCAGTAACGTAGACGGTTCGGATAGCCTCGTGTCACTTACCAGCGAAGGAAGCTGGAGGGTGTCTTCAACTCCAGAAACTTAGATGCGATCCAGTTTTTATTAGGAGAGTGGCGCCTTCTTACTAATAAATTATCGAACTTGAACCTACGTCGTTTCCATTGAGCTGGTACGATCTGGATCTCCATCTTTATAGGCAACTAAACGGGTTATTTGAATGGTAATAACTAACGTCTGCATCGGTCACGTTTTCGACTTTTCCTGTTATTATTATCATTTTACCAAAATTTTTTGAAGCCAGTAACAAAACGTATTCTATTCATAGTCGTCGAAATCTTCTAGTAAGTCTGGTATTTTGACATTATTAATGGTAAGATTTACTTTTTTATAGATTTTTGCATATTGTTTGCCTCAGTTTTAATAAATTTGTTCCATTCTAGCTGCCACTTCATAAATGCTTTCTCGTATACATTATCTATTTACGATGCCGTTAGTTTATAGTTGAGTATCGTTGAATCTCTTTTGCCGTCTTTGCAATGAGGCCTACTATTTCATTCCTATGCCTATGTCCCGGTTGACATCGCAGTCCGAGTTGTGAACTTTTCTTGTTAGTATCAGATCTTATGTGGACCGTAGCAACTTTTTGAAATCAGTAATTACGTATACACATATATTATTTCCTACTTTTGTTTTCTAAATATTCTGTTTTTACAATTGATAGTGTAGTCGCTTTGGGCCTACTAGCTACCATAAGAGTTAGCTTATTAGACTCATATTGGATACCATTACTACTACACGAAGAGTTGTTTTATTTTCAACGAATCCGTTACTAATGTGCATATGTACTTACGTCGGTGAAATACATTAGTTAATATACTGGCGTGCTTGCTTATCTATGATAGGAATAAAGTTTCCCTGGCGCAGCATGTTTCATATTCCATTTTTAATTAAGCCCTAGATTTTTAGAATTGATATCGTCGCATACATTTTGTACGAATTATTGTATCATAATTTTAAAAATCACTGTACCATATATTCAACTCATTCATTTTATAGCCACGGCTTGGCGATTTATTGTCAGTATATATCGTTAAATGCATCTGGGAAGCGCCCTTTTGAAGATTTATGAACTATATGTAATAACGACAATACGTTATTGGTTTGATCTGAGCACGCAATCTTGTTTATTTTTATTCCTTTCTAATTCTTGGGGGATGTTTCACATTATCGAGCTGGTGGGTTTTGTAATAGTCTGTTTGTTGTATATATAAAATTACTACAGTAAAGGTCTCCATTTTTAAACGTACACAACAATTGTCGTTTAAATTAGAGATACTGACTTTACAAAAATATAAAGAGGCTAAGTAAGGCAATAAACTAGATAAATTTAACTAGTAACACACAGCGTATACAATCCAGTTGAATGTGTGAAATAGAATAAATGCTAATAAAAAAGGAATGCAAAAACGTCCAACGAAAGGTACCGATAAAGTGGCATATCAACAGCTGGGTTTCGCAAATGTTTGGCTCCTTTACGTCGGATCACATACTCTATCCACCAAATGGCTTTATCCAGAGGTTTTACGGCCTGGTCAATTGCTAAATCTGCTAACGCTTTCATTTTAAATCGATATCTGGGAAATATATGTAAAGTCGACAATTTTGCCTTTTTGCCGTATATCCGTTTAACTTGCTTGAGATTTTCGATTACTTCTAATATGGCATTTCTGAAGATAGACTCGTTTAAATTATCTCTATCTTGCAAGAGTCCTGCTCCTCCTCCTGCCTAGGTTCAATAAGTACTAAAACTACTATTTGGCAGATGGAATAGTTATCATGAATCGAATATTTTAAACTGTTCCCCCTTTGCGTTCATTTTAATCTAAATTTTCCTTCTAAAACGTGTTCACCTTGACATATATTCTTGATGACCTATTACTGTGAGTTAGTCACATTTCACGTAACTGTAACAATGTAGTGTAATATATAATGAGTTTGAATAATCGGATTCAGCAGCAAGGTTCAGGTATGCTACAAAATGGCATTTCAAGACCCAATCGTTTCCCAACAATCGTCATCGTGTTTCAAATTAAAGAGGAACATGCTTATTCAAAAAAAAAAAAAAAAAAACTAATCAGGAAATTATAACAATATAGATTAAATGGTTTGTTAATAATTGTTGGAATCACATGACAAATAGCTTCCAAAATAAATAAATACCACCTGGTGGTCGCCCAATATATGTTAAGTGTTATAATGGTGTACAGTGTATAAATCTTGCCAAAGGGGGATGAAATAATATTGATATGTGGAGTTGATAACCATTGTACCTAAAGAACAGCTAAAAAAATAATTCCTCAAATATCCGTCCATAAATCTCAATATAGGTTCAATCCGTACCAGGAGCAAACAAAAAGCATGTACAACGATGAATACTTAATGAAACAATCCAAAGTTTCGGGGCAGTACGCAATGGTTCCAACATTATGCCTTTGCAAGGCATCTCCTGCAACTAAGATTTTTCTACAATTAATGCAGAAAGTGCTTAAAGTTCGTAATTTTTTCCTGTACAAGATGCAAATTGTTCAGGTATTGGCTGAGGATGATTGCGACCGGCGAATACAACTTCGCAAAAACAAATGACCTAGAAAACTTCAGCTATCGTGGAATTGATGAAAACCGTTTGTTTTAGCGAAGAATACACTTCTTTAGTAAATCGAATGGACAATACATATAATTCCTGTTAGTGCTCAAATGACTATTCATATCCTCTTAAGCAAGAACATATAGAGCAACTCCTGAAAGTTAACGTGTGGTGACTCAGTAAGTATTCATGTAGATAGTAACGGGTCCTTTCTTTGTTTAACAAAATTTGAGCGGAAAAGTATGTTTTTTAGAGAGTTGTGGGAGGTGGAGAACCAACAAGATATGAATGGAAACATGAATTTGCTTGAAGATTTAATTCAATTTCAGCGTGACGGTGCACCACCTGACTGTAGTACCCATTCTTTATACGACGGATTTGCTCACTAATGGATTGGCAGAAGAAGTCTAATAGAATAGCGAACACGATCGCCACTGATTTGTTTTTCCTGGGAACATTAAAGTTAGTGGTTTATAAAACTGTAGTGGAATTAATTGGCAGGATATTCAAAAATATGAGAACGGAGTTTTAAAATTGCTTGTTCTGCTGTTTAGAGGAGAACCGCGGATATTTTGAACAATTTTTAAATAATATGTTTTATGTTACATCTAAAAGTGGTTAGAAAGCGATAGCAATTGTCTGCCGTTGTCTAGAATGTCTAGAATAAAATAGCTCATAATGATCCTTAAGCTTTATTACTAAATCAGTTAGTAATTTCTTAAACAAAATTACTTTTCTATGGTAATGGTTGGTTGAAAAGTTTTGAAAGCAAAAATGAAAGAATATGCTTTTTTTAATGAAATTAGTTTTTTTTTTTATTCAACATAATTTCCATCAACTTCAACACACTTATTCCAACGAGCCTCCAATAATTTTATACCATTTCTGTATTGATATTCCGGAAGATCTACAAAATATTGTTCCATGGTAGCAATAGCTTCTTCATTCGACCAAACATACTTTCCACAAAGAAATTGGTTCAAATTTCTGAAGAGGTAATAGTCGGAGGCGGCCAAATCTCGGGAATACGGTGGGTGTTCAAGCAATTCATACTTTAATTCGTTCCATTTAGCCATCGTCAAATTACTAGTGTGAACATGTGCATTGTCTTCATGAAAAATGATGGTTATCTTCCGTAAGCCTGGTCCAAAAGGTTACAATAATACTCAGAGCTAGTTGTTTTACCTTTTTGAAGATAATCAATAAACAAAACCCCGTTTGCATCCCAAAAACCTATACCATAACCTTTTTTGCCGATCGTTCTGCCCTGACTTGTGTTGGAGCTGGTTGCTCAGCTTCAGTACACTGTAAACGTTCTTGTTTCAGTTAAGAATCATGACGGTGGATCCAAGTCTTATCCATAGTTATAAAACGACGCACAAACTCGGTTTTATTCTGCTTAAAGCCCTTCAAATTACGCTGATAAATTTGTTTTCGATTCAGTTTTTACCGAATTGTTAACGAATGCGGCACTAACTTTCTGAATAGCTTTTTCATACGTAATTCTTGGTGTAAAATATGGAGTACTTGTTCTTCCGAGATGCCTATGACATCAGCAATTTCACGCTTAGTCAAACTCGGATCTTTACAACCAATATCACAGACATGCTCAATAATTTCTGGTGTTGTTGCAGTTCTTGGACGTCTACTATATGGTTCATCTTGAACGCTTGTACGATCACGTTTAAACTCTAAGACTCATCGATGCACGGCTGCAAATGAAGAAGCAGATTCCCTTAACACTTTCACCTTTGTTGTATGAATTTCTGTTGCTGATAAATCTTTCAAAAATAAAATTTTATTACCGCATGATTTTCAGTTTTTTCCTTGCTAACGGAATACACTTGACACGTCAACTTCAAAAGAATGAATTTGATAGATCGAAATGGACTTTTGTGTGTGTTCAAATGGAAGATGAAATATTAAAATGGCGTATAAATTTGGATTCCTGTAGGGGTTAATAGGCGTCGCTTTCAAAACTTTTCAACCTATATTAACGCAAACCACTTTCTAAGAGCTTGCCAACCATGCGTTACATGCGAGGAGTTGCTACTTCGGATTTTGAAGTTGGAGTGGGTGGGGATCGAGGTCATCTTGGTTCCTCTCTTTATTACAGAAACAGAAATGTTACTTATTTTTATGATACTTAATCGTATTAGCTATTATATATTATATTATTCTCACACCTTATATAATCTTTGTATATATATATATACATATTATATTATATTATACCTTACTTTGGAATCCCAAATTTCTTGCTGATATCAACGACTTCATATATAATGTACACAATGCAAGTTTGATATGAGCTGAGGCTAGCGATAAAACCGCATAGAACCGGCGTATTGTGTGAGCAAACAGTAGATCCACATTATTTTGAATATCAATATACTGCGAAGCCGTGCGTTAACTATTTCCTGACGTTCTACCAGCTATGATATCTTATACTATAGCGTTACTGGTTAGTGTGTTGGTTTAGGTATCTACAGGTCATTTGGAGTTCTGATACTTCATATAGGACAATTTAATATTCATATTCGGGTTGATCTAATCGCTCTTAAGATATGTTATAATTTGAATGAATTGCGTTGTTTAAAAATTAACTAAAAGAAATTGGTACTTCAAAATTTAACCTGAAATTTTGAATTACAGCCGGGACTGGCTTAAAAATAGATTGTGTTAGTTTAATTGATATACGTTAAGAGTTCTATCACTAATACTTTATATATTAACAGAAGAGCAAAAGTTAAATCTCGGACGGTTCTATTCATCTTGTTAAAAGTGACATAACTAGAAGCAATAACTTAGTAACACACTTTTCTTGTACTAGATGTATACATGATTTGTTTACCAAATGATGACTATTTTACACATATTTCTGTGGATATCAAAGTGCGTGAAAATGCACCACTCGAAGAATTTGAGGCTTTTCTGTTCTACGGCTGCTTTAGAGGACAACTAAGGCACGTATAAAATCCGTAACTGCAGGCATTCCGACTTGTGTCGTACAAGTGACATTGGCATGGAGTTGATTAAAATCAGAAGACGGTACCATTTCCAACAGACAGGGATTCAAGCAACGTTTCTACCGTTATTAAATTAAATACCTGCCTCTGAAAAAACGCATGTTATTGACCCTTAAGGCTTCCGGTATCTAGAGACGAATATTTCAATCGAATCGATGTAAAACATAATGCGGATAATTTCGAAACAATAAATAATTCTCATCGGAAGTATGTACTACATCGAATGATTAAGAATCGAACAGCCGGAATACAAAGCAACGTTTGGCATCAACGCTTCTGAATGTAGCAAACTTAATAATTCCGGTGGCTTTCTATTGTCAAACTTTCGCTCCACTGTGTACATGTAATATTAAATTGGTAATTCTGAAGCATTTAGCGAAAACCCTACTTGCAATCTCACTATTTCAGATACAGTAAATAATTAATTCTATATGATGCGAGGTCCTAGCAACAGGATTCTAGGTTGGAAGTTGCTTTACTTAATTAATAGACAGTAGCTGGGTGGTTAGAGGGTTGATATTAGAGATGGGACATTCGAATCCGCGAATCCTCGAATCCATCGAATCCTGAAAAGATTCGAGATTCGAAAACTCGAATCTTCGCACGATTTTCGTAATTCGAATCTTTCAAATCCAAAAAAAAAAAAAATAATAATAATGATGACTCATGTAATCACGACACATATGAATCACTGACTAGAAAGATCTCGACGATTCTCTTCGGTTCTCGTTCTTTCAGCCACAAAGTATTTATAAGCTGGCATGCTTTCCTAATGTTTGTGGTATTTTAAGAAATAAATATCTTTATTCCTGAGACCAGAAAAGGTATGGAACATGTCAAATACAGACAGCAAATAATATAACTAATCTAATTACAAAAATTATGAAAACTTATTAACTTATGTACATTTAGTTCTAATAACTAGCTAAGACTATATCATGTTAAGTCAGTTCAGTCAAGTTTTATATTTTAAACACCATATATGCTACACTAATACCATCTATCGCTCTTTATGTGATTCTAATTAACATCCTGCGCTCTCTCGTAAATTCTAGCAACTATCTCGTCTTGAATAGTCTCGTCGGTTCTGGATGACTGAGCTCTAATACTGGATTATTCTCGAAACTCTTGATATATGATATATAAAAGGTGCGTGGTGCGAGTAAACTTCAGATCGCAACGACCACTTTATAGTGCAGTACTGTTCAGTCTGTGACGTTTGAGAGTGGATATGCGTGGTTTATACAATATATGAGGTAAGTTACTTATTTTCATTTATATTGTATTGATATATAATTTTTTTTTGCACATATTAAGTTATATTACATTGCATACGGTGTTAGTTGGAAATCAAATTGGGATGTTATATAAGTGCACTTTGTAGATGAAAACTTTGAGTACCATCATTTGTGCTTAGAATGTATTCCTTTTTAGAGGTTTCACATACAGCATCTGCTATAGAAACTTTCATTAGCAACATAATAAAAGAATGGCATCTTACAGAAAAAGTTGTATGCTTCATGAGAGACAATGGTCCTAATATGGTTGCAGCTTTAGAGCGTAGCATCTTCACCCACTTGCCTTGCCTAGCCCATACGTTTCAGTTAGTTATAAAAGATGGTTTACTGAATAAGAATGAAATTAAGGAAATAATGATATCCTGTCGGAATATTGTGGGACATTACAAACACTCTTCTAAAGCGACAAAAATGTTAAAAACTGCTCAAGCTAAGTTAGGTCTTAAAGGTCGTCGTTTAATACAAGACGAGCCGACTAGATGGAACTCTCAGCTTCACATGCTCAATCGACTTGTGGAACAAAAGCAAGCCATTTTATTGTCTGCTTCTGACTTGAATATTCAGATAGACCTTTGTCCTCGACAGTGGAAACTTATTGAAGATATTATACGAATATTAGAAGTGTTTGATAAAGCTACATTTGTGGCCAGCTCAAGTAAAGTGACAATTTCAGAAATAATTCCTTTAGTGAATAGCACCATTCGTGCTCTAGAAAATTTCAAACCAAAATTAGGTTCAGTACAAGGTTTCCGAAATGATTTGCTTGCGTCACTAAAAGGCGCTACCATTCTGTTGAGACAGAGAAATTGTATACTATTGGTACTTTACTGGATCCCCGATTCAAAGGGAATGTATTTTTGAATAAAGAAAACGTTGAGCAAGCTAAATTGACATTGGCTAATGAAATTTCATCCATCTATATGCAAACAAATGGTGATCTGCAGTCATCAGAGAAAACTCAAGCAAATGCCACAGATATATCTTTAACTGAACAAGGTCATAGTATGAGGAGTTACTATTCTCAGTTGATGACCCCAGCTACCTGCAGTGATGTGGATTACAGTTCATCTCCTGAAGAAGAAATAAATGCCTATTTAGCAGAACCACTGCTCCCACCAACTGCAGACATCTTTAAATACTGGAAGGGCAACACAAAATACCAAAATTTGATGAAACTAGCAAAAAATTCTTAATTACACCACCATCAACAGTGATTTCAGAAAGACTATTCAGCACATCAGGCATCATAGTGGATAAAAAACGTAGTCGGTTGGATCCAGAGCGAGTTCGAAAGCTGGTTTTCTTAAATAAAAATCTGAATTAAAATTCTCACTTATTTCTTTTAGGTTGAGTGCTTTCTTTTATATACTAAAATATGTGTTTAGATTTTCATGTGCAATATTTGCTGTTTATCTATGTTAGCTCTCCCTTATTCTCATTCACAAAAGTTTCTGAATAGATATCGGTACTGTTATTGATATATTAACTTCCATATGCTAAGGAAATTAAATATAAATAAAAACTTGTTGCATAATCATCAAGATTTTAACATAATTTATCTTTTAATATTGTGTAATTTGTTTTTTTTTTTAATTTCATTTGTAATATAAATATGTTCAAAAAAAATCTTTTTAATAAATATTTTTAAAAACTGTATCGTTTTTAATTAAAGTAGCTTTAAAATTTTCCTGTAAAATTGTTTTTCCTCTCTGTCCTTTCTTATTATTGTAATTATATGATGGATTCGAGAGATTCGAGATTCGAAGGATTCGAGAGATTCGAGAATCCTTTAGGATTCGGATTCGGATTCGGATTCGAGAAAATTTGGATTCGTCCCATCTCTAGTTGATATGGTTTCATAGATTAGTGTTTTCAATGCAGCTGTACGCATTCATAGAAAATCCCGGTAATCAACATCATAACAAACATAAGCAGATAATCCAGACAGCGCCATAATTACGGTTTTATTAGTGAGGAAAGTGTTTATGAGATTAAAAGGAATAATTCTTTTTTGCAATGATTTTCATAATGGTAGTTCTAAATCGGTTAATATGAGGAATATTTTTGAATTCATAAAAATATTTGTATATTTGGGCGAAGTAAAAATATGTGCCTGCAAATTTGCTTAAAACTTTAAAAGTATAGTTTCCCTATTGAAAATGAAAGTCTTAGTAGCCCTGAAGAAGAAAATAGTATGGATAACGAAAAGTCGATATCAAATGTAACACGGCAAATCCGAAATGAATTTATATTATTTTACCATTATTTGATACTTTGTAGTAATAAGGGATCTACATAAGTTGTTAATTTTTATATTTCTTAAATAATATTCTCTGCCACTTCTTGGCTCTTCATCTCGCTGTTAGTAGGAAATGAAAATGATTATGCATTTAAAGCCTTCAAATTTGTCTTCATAATGTAATTATTGTGAATGTCATGACTTGTTATTTATTACGTTCTCTGATTTACTTTGTCGATAATAGCCATTAAGTCTTAAGTAATAAAAAGTAACCTGTACATTAACATTATTTTTTATCTGTTTCAGGTGAGGAGCTTACGGAATTTTAGCTTTGAAGTAAAAACGTAAGTTTCATTTAAATTTGCTTCTGTATTTGGTTATTACATCTCAAATAATCACGACTGCGCCTTAAATCGCTGCGCAGTTACGTATCTCTTTTACACTTAATGTGTCTACAATAAGAGGGCTCGTAATACTTCATCCAGTAATAAATCTAAATATTTCAATTTTGATGTTTGCCATTACTGTCGATTCCAGACATTTTCGCATTCAGCGTACACATGTACTCTGAAATTACAAATACATATGCATTTATGTGTTTGTCCACTTCAGAAGACGAGGTTTCCCGCGAGTGCTTTTGTGGTAATGTTTTCGTTAAATCAATATATTGAATGTATAATAGAACTACAGAGATCATTCGTAACATCCACTGAACTAAATATTTGTTTTGGTAAATGGACTGAACTGGACCTTTGGTTGCGAGAGACAATTTAAACATAGTACTCATGCAGTAGCATTCAATCGCTATAATTTCTGCGAATGGTAATACATCAAGTTTTATTAATTGGTTTATACTGAGCTTTTAAATACATGAGCTACGTCTTATTTCAATTGCATGGACACTTTTACTTTCTTCAATATACATATAGGTATAATCTACATGATTTTATCAAAGATAATTGAACACGTCTTATAAAAATACTACGTAGCTATGGATATTACATGTACAATACCCGGCACATTTCAGTTTCCACTCTGAACACAAAATTTTTCATCGTACACTGGTGAATTGAAACGCTTTAAATTTAATCGGTGAACGTTTCATGCAATAACCATATGTAACGCTGGTTTGTTTGATCTACGTGCATATTCAAATAAACATGAACGAAAGACATGTAAATAACTAATATGGAATGGGATCTCTTTTATGGGTGTTACTCGTTTCTTTTCGGAAGACCAGTTGGAACTTATTGAAGAACAGTATTTTTAGATACATATGGTTTATTGCCGTAGATTGAAATTTGTATAAAAAGGATAAATATAAATAAATGATATTGTATACAATAAATAAACCACAAAAGAAAAATAAATAAAAGTAAGAACGATGTACAGTCGATATAATTGATTTAGACAATAAAATGCCATCTGAAGTAGGAATTATTTCAAGGATATTCTAAACTTTTTGCTATTGGTAACGAATTGTATCTTCTCAGGCAGCTCATTACATATGTATATACCTTTATTGCGTTGTTTTATTTTTTTCGACAGAAAAATATTGACTTCTTAACAGCATAAAAATAAAAATAACAATAATAATAATAATAATTTATTTGTTAAGAATACATGAAATATGTATAATAACATATAGTATAGAAGATTAATTTCAACAAATCAAAGTTAAGTTAGGTACCATAAATCGCTTCTTCTATTGTTACATATTCAATACAAAGAAAACACTTCTCAATAGAGTGCTAGGAACAAGTACGCAGAAGAATTGTTGGTTAACATCAGGTGTGGCCAGGAAGTTATGCGGCCATCAAGTCTACGCGTAACCTGGATTTGAATCCAGTCGAAAATGTGTGGGGATTTTTTAAAGCAAAAATTGAAATATCTAGACACAAACCCTCACACATGAAAGAAAGAAGGTTATCGTGTCTATGCCATCTCGATAGAGGAAAGTTGTTTACGATGAAGGTGGGCGGACTGACTACTAATGATAACGGTATACATATGCCTATGGATCAGATATATGTTTGTTATGTATAAAGTTGTTCATCTACGTTTGTTCCAAACAGTTTTTCTTTATACATATTTACTATGCCAATTATTTCAATATCGTGTTCGCTATTACTAAAAATATAGGTTATTGCAATTGCCTTTACACCTTTTACTTGCTCGAAGTTACAGAAATACCATGGAATACTTTCTTATGATATTACAACTTTTTGTTCGGCGGATTTGATATTCGATGCCATGTTCAATTAGAGAGTTATGGAACAAATACCTTGTAGCGAGAGGTTTAAGCAACAATCAAACCAGCATCAATTATTTTAAATAATATACATACATATACATATACATTATTTGCTATTTTGCTATCAAGAGATATCTTCTGCGGAATAAATGTAATGTAAAGGCAACGGCAAGTAATATGAATGAATGTATTACTGTAAGTACAACAGAAGATTGTACGTGCTCGGTCCTATAAAACATAGCAAGGCGCCACTTCTATAATACTAATTGTAAGATAATTTCTTTATAACAACCAAATGCAATAATATGATACGTCTTGACTATTTGAGTGGAATAGTCAAAATGTAAAAATTTTTGAGCGTACGTTGAAAACTTGGATGTACCGGCTGCTGTACATACATATATGAAGGCTCGGAGAGAATTCTCTAATTTTTAATTCTAGTTCTAATTTTCTTAAAATTCTGTTACTCTAACATATGGGGAGGTATGGGTGCCTTCGATTTATAAATTAGTTTACGATATTTAGGTTGTTGCTCTTAAAAAGGCCTTACCGCTACAGCTGAATGGAAGAATAGAATCGTGTTTGCTGTAAAATTTTAAATGACTGGGTAAAATTTCTTTTAACAGAAGAGGCAAAAGGTAGAAGTAAAGTAAAGTTGAATTGTAAATAGTGCAGTTTCCTTGATTTAAGCCCTAATAAAGTGTACATGCATCCGTAAACATCTTTTTAACAATATCTGCTAAACACATGTTGTTACGGACTGTTGACCTATTAGCGTTAGGTGTACAGATATATTATATATCTTGTTTATCTGAAATTGAAATTATAAGTTCCTGTAATATTCAAAATTCAATTACATAAATACTTCCAGCGGCGGCTATGGGATAAAAGCCGGGATGATAATCTATGTCTATAGATAGTTCTCTGTAGTAGGTATTTATGCCTTCGCCTGATTTTGTTCCAAATAACTATATTCCCACTTCAGTATGCCTCTCGCAGTCGCTAAAAAATAGAAGGGATTTGTGCTCTAGTATCTCCCACAACGATGGTTTTCCATTTATTTTTATATCTCTTTGAACTATAAGCGGTGTTAGGTGATATTTTGAAAATAAATATTCAGGGATGCATAGCTTTTCAGTTTTATTAATTCGTAGTTTTACTTTCCCAAGAATTTTAATAATATCTTCTAATCGATTTCTGAAAGTGATCCTAGTGTTAGAGTAGCTTATAAATACACGCAGAAGTTAATCGCTGTAAGTGGATGACATACATATGTAGTGTCTCACTAGCCTATGTCTCTGCTAAGTGTCATCTTTTCATTATTGTATAAAGATTTACCGTACTTGTGCTTTTTCCTTATGGTTCCTGAAAGTATTCTGAAGTGAATCAATAATTGTCCAGCGAATTATAAAAGAACTTATTACAATTAACGAATGTATTATTTATATTTGCAATAATTAATTTTAATCTATATATACCGGGTGACATAGAATAAACTGCAATGCATAGCACCACACGATAAAGGGCCAAAAAATAATAACAAAATTCCTATACACTAATGTCCGATTGCTTTTTGTTTTCACGTTACAGGCTGTTGAGGTTTTTTAAGCTGAAGCTGGTTTTAGTCGCGATGGTGTTTTGGACATGCATAATATGCATTATAGGACTGATGAAAATCCTCATCATACCGTAATACGGAATCACCAGTATGGGTTCTTCATTAATGTTTGGGCAGGTATAATCGATAATTATCTAATTGGTCCAGTTCGATAGCCCAGACGATTGAAAGGCGAACTCTTCCAAATTTTTTGGAAAATGAACTGAACACTTTATTAGAAGATATCCAATTGGATATTATAAGAAGAATGTACGTGACGGTGTGGCAGCTCACTATTCTCGAAGAGCAAGGGAATTTCTTCAAAGAAGATTTGGAAATAGGTGGATTGGTCGTGGGGGACCTATACCATGGCCAGCTCGTAGTCCCGATCTTAATCCCCTCGATTTTTCATTTTGGAGGTTTATGAAAAATGAAGTGTATGCCGTAAAAATAAATATATGTATATGTAGAGCAATTATGGAACAGAATTGTGGAGCCTGCTGATACATTTCGTAATAATCCGAAAGATTTCAATTAATTAATTAATTTCAAAGATGCCGTCAATCATTAATACGAAGGTCGGAATTCTATATTCAAGAACAAGGTCACCAAATTGAACACCTTATGTAGAGCTAAATACCTTACATTTTTAATGTTGCTTTATTAAATAAAAGCCTTTTCAATTAATAAAAACTTAACAGCCTCTAGCTTGAAAACAAAAAGCGATCGGACATTAGTGTTTAGGAGTTTTTTTGTTTGTCCTCTATCGCGTGGTGCTAAGCATTGCAGTTTATTTTATGTCATGTATGCATATATAAACGAATGTATGTCTGTATGTCTATTCTTTATGCATTACTACACCATTCATCCAATCGCCCTGAAACTTTCGGAAGTTGTTGAGTACATTCCCTGGAAGGTTTCTGGCAGAGTGTATCTATCTTACGATAGGTGGTGCGCATGTCGAAAGTTTCTGGCATAGTACATCTATACAAAGATTACATGAGTGAAGACATCTTAGGTCGTTTGCGAGCTACGAATCCGGACATGCAATTCACACCAAATGGATATAATGGGGCATTGGTTTCAATCGAGGATACGGGTTTGGAATAAGCTAACAAAGGATTGCTGCAGTTGGGAATGTGTGTGCCACTGAATCGATCTGCAAATGACGCTTATGATCGTGATTTGCTACGTGAAACACACTTCGATGTCGATGATTTGGGTACACTTGCGACAAAATCATGCAAGGAATTGCAAATCAAAGCGGCGGATTGAACGCCCGGAGGTATCGGCAACAACTGTTCTCATTTCAATTATTTTGTCCGCCATACGATCACAAAATAAAATTGCATTCGCGATTGCATCAACTGGAATTGCGGCAACACTTTTGGATAGTAGTCGAACAGCGCATTCAGCACTGAAACTGCCGTCAAATTTGCAAGCCAACATGCAATACCACCAAAAATTCCGGAATGGGCAAAGTTCTCCAAACATGTGAAGTTGTTATATCGGACAATAATGGCTCACAAAAAGCATTGGAAACGTTTGATCGTACACTGCAAGATTTGAGGGGAAATAAACAGCCCTTCGGTCAAGCACTCCCTTCATTGTCTGGTAATAGTCGACAAATTCTGCCAGTCATCCCACGTTCAAAACCCGCTGATGAACTTGATGCATGTTTCAAATCATCAGTTCTATGGCGATATGTAAAGAAATTGACTTTGAAAATATGGGTGTTCAAGTACAAAATGATGCATCCGCCGAATGTTTCGCGAAACAATTGCTGGATATTGGGAATGGATGGTAATCGACAGATCTACACAATGTATCACATTGCCAACAAACTTTTGTAAGATGACATCAACCTAAGACGAATTGATTCTATCGATACTGTGATGGATCAGGAAGATCACTCGATTTGCCAGGTATGCCACCGCACATTTTAACATTGAAAATTGGCGTGACTATCATTCTACTCCGAAACATCAATCCACCACGACTTTGCAACGGTACAAGACTTTCGGTGAAATGAATAAGTTTCAATAAAAGTGACACAATGTAAATTAAATGTTATCACGAGTATCATTGAATTTCGTTTCTTCTCAGATCGCAGCAACGCGCGACGGGTAAGCTAGTAACCAATAAAAATGCAAGCCATTAAAGTTTACACACATTAATTATTGCAAACCTCTTAGCTTCTAGTGCGCAGTCTCGATTGCTGACAACGACTATGATTTGCAAGAACTCCTTCATAAGCTTTACATCACAACCAAAAAGTATAAGATGGCTATATCTGCTGAAAAATAAATGCCTAACCGTTTCAAATGTATCCGCCAGATGTAAACTAGTAATCAATAATAACATATCGGAACATACAATGCCATTTAATTACTCAAGGGCGAATATAGGAAGGAATCGTAATCCATATAAGGACACAATCGATAAAGTGAACACTGGGAAACATATTATGCAGAAACAAATATCTGAAAACACGAGGAATATTTGGAATGTTCTAATTATTTGGCTCTTGTTCAGTTGCGTAAATCCTATAGATCACAGTATTAGTTAGAGACAGCTCTTAACACGTTTATGCAATCATCTCGTGCAATATTGTTTAGTATACTTCAGCTACTTGATTAATGACATAAGATTGACCTGCTTTCCGTATCGTTTATTTTGCAATCATGAAAGACGCGACTAAATCACAAAGAGCTATCACTTTCTTTTATTTAAAGAGGGTGTAAAACATTTATAAGTCGTTCAACCTCTACAAGATGTATTCAGGCAGTCTGCAGAATCTAAAACGAACGTTTAGGCGTGGGCGAAATTTCATCTCGTTCGATATCAAGGCAGTTATGACTTACGTAACAGGTCCGAAATATGCCACCAACTTTAAAGAATGTTGGGTACGTTACGGCGACAAATTTTGGCAAGAGATAATAGTTACTGATGAAACATGGATTGAAGATCTCCGTTTAAAGCACGTGCAGTTCTGTTAGTTGGGAAAATAATGTTTATTGTATTATGGGTACTAAAATTAACGCAGGATGTTATTCTGATTTCTTATCTGGCCTATTGCGGTAGGCGCATCAACGCCAATTCTATTTGCCAGATCTCGTTTCTATTGATTTTCGTCTGGTCCCAAATTCGCGATGGTTGATCGATTTGAGACCTTAAATGAGGTAAAATTTGCTATAAATAGATGGATTTCGGAGTATTCAAAAAGTTATTTTAGGACGGTTTCAAAAAATTAGTTTCACATTGGGATAAGTGTACTTAATTAAATGGAGATTATATCAAAGAACCACGTTGTAATGTTGATGGAAATTGACAAATTAAAAAGAAAAATATATAAAGCCTATATGGGCCCAATATCACTCATAAAAGCTATAGGTGACATTAACAAAACAAAAGAACCATTGAAGACATTTAAAACAAAAATTCTGAGAACCATAATAGGAAAAACCAAACTTGATCATATAAGGAATAACGACAGTAGACAGCAGTGCAATACCTAAACGTAAGGAGATGAGGTAGAGGAAGAAGAAAAAGAAACTGGAACCAACCTTTTATATACATACATACATCTGTCGTTAATTAACTCGGTTACATTTTTTTATTTGTATGTATGTATGAAAACAAAAATATCGATTCCTCTTTGATGCTGTAATTAATCAGAAATAAGCTTTATAACATTAAAGTGCAAATGGTATTAAAGCGAGTACTGTTTGAAACACAGTTTTGTTAGATTTGTAAATTGTTCAAACAGTAGACACCACGTCCCTTCCGGGTTCAACGTAGTAGATTCTAATCGGCTTATATTTTCTGCTGAAAGTCTAAAGGAAATGCTTCTAGAGATGTTTTGTGTTTGCTATCGCGCTGCTTGTACATACGTATTGGAATGCATCTTTTGGTATCTCACATTGGGCGAAGGAGAGCCTGGAATCTGGGAACGCTCGGCTACGAGATGATTCATAGAGATGACAAATATGACTTGCATGTCGCTGAATGTATACATACAAGGGTGGAAATCAGGCTTAACTTGATTTATGAATATAATGGATAACACAAAAATCGAACCCCAACCATTCTTTTTGGAAATTGCTTTGTCTGGTTGCGTTTGTCTCATGTATCACGTATTCGTAAACACAACGATGACTATACACATAAACTCCCTGAAATATAATTCCGGTAATTGAATGGGGGATGACGAACAATAAGAGAGGATTTTTCATTATTTGGAATGGAGTTTTTGCTTTTATTAATTTGATGCGGCAGTTAAAATTTATGTGATGCATTGGAATCAAGTCTCAAACAAAAAAAAAACGTTTGTAAATATGTAGCTCTTGTTTTAATTCATTAGTGCTGAAACTCATTGATTTCTTAACTTATTTTCGAACTCCATTTTCATGTTTATAATAAAGATATAAATTAGTAAAAGTACACTGAAAAGGGGTTTTACCATAGTTTTTTGTATCACCAAAATTATACTATGTCTAGATATAATTATTTAAAAAATGATTATGTCATTATACTATCCCGCATGATAAAATTATTTACAATGGCCCTTTGTATTAGCATTTGGAATAAAATATGCTAAACAAAAGAAATAGTGAATTTTGGAATAAACGGTAAATATTTTAAAAGTTATTTGTAAGGACTATCAGATTATTTCGTTACATATGAGTGCGCTTAACTTAAAGGATTCCACCAGATCGCATTTTAGAAAAGATTACAAAAGATTGTACCATTCCTTGTAATACGTTTGGAATAGTTTTTAATTTTTTTTGTTTAATTTAGTGAATGTAGGACGCGGTATTAAAGTCAGTATATCAAATATCGATGCATTACTTAAGAATGTTTTAAACATTTATTGTACAATTATAATTTTCAAACTACAGGTAAGATACTTAACCTTAAATCCTTTTTTTTTGTTATTACACATCCAACTGAAAAATATAATGTTAATACGTTATACTGGGTTCAGCATTTTGTGGTCCAATTAATGAATACCTAAAATAAATAATAAAATTTCATATCTATTCTAAATGTCTATAATTTTTTAGTTTAATATAATTCATATCTAAAATAAGTAAAGTTATTTATTTATTTATATCATATTTTATTTTAATATTGTAGTACTTATTTAAAAACAATATCATCTGGTGTTTACTAAAACTTATATTCAATACTAACTACCTAACTAATTCTAAAGCTTTTTTGACTTTTCAAGTAAGGCGGTGTATTTAATACTAAAAGCACATTATTTCCCTGTAACATAACTTATCAGCCTAGCTAACATAATTTTGTAGAAAATATAAGTATTCTACATATGTATATGGATCATTCCATGTCAGTCTTCCAAATTTTAAGAATGGTTCCCATTTGACCACCTTCACTTTTCTTGAAATTCTTACGCAATATTTCTGGGGTCCTGAAAAATGTCAGCTTAATACGACATATCGGTATGACATTAGGAGACTCCATATGAAAGATGGTTACCCAATGCGGATGAATTAGTGGACATTTTTACCGACTTTGATGCTTTATTATTATGTATGAGACTTAGTTTCCATCTTGGGGCTTGGCATTCTGGGTCACTTTCTGCAGAGCATTCAAAAATAACATTACCAAAGACTGAAGTCCAATATGTTTTATAGAAATTCATCCCAAAAGTCAGCATTACATTTTGTCGTGAGAAATTCGAACTCTATTTTTAGAACCATTTATTAAATGGCAAATGCTTTTCATGACTCAAAATTTGGACCGTTTGGGGTCCAACTTGAGGGTAGTGCAGTTTAGAAGTACCAAACACATAGGCTTTGTAGTTTTTGGAATATCGTTCAATGAAGTTGCATCCGAAAATTTAGAATCTTACATCTAGGTTAGCTTTGGAGGCCAATTTCTCCTAATGCTTTATTTCCAATCTCATTTTCAATAACACTATTAGAAAGAGTAGTTCTTATTCTACAAGGAACTTGTTGGTTCATTCTGGGCCCATCGCTTTCAGGATGTCAGAAGACCATCGAAGATATATTTCGCAAGGCACGTATACTAAAAGCTAGGAATAAAGGCGCTCTTCATAACTTTGCTTAGCTCTTGCACTAATTTGTTGGAATTAGGCAGGTGATATGCCAACAGATATTAGGCTCGTCTTTATATTTTGGGAAACTTGCATGATATCGTTAGGGTCGTCAGTAGGAGATGAAGTTGATCAGCAGCAACAGAAGTTGCTGAATTCTTGCTGAACTCCTTCCTATACCCTGCACATAGCTTTTAACTTGGCTTGACATCAGTTTTCAAAATATGTTGCAAAAATTCGAATTTGGTCAGAAGTAGTGCTTCATGATGTGGACAAATTTGGGATTTGCCATCAAGGCTGATTCCACTTCGTCGATTTATTAAATGTTAGTCTTCTAGTGTGAATTCTGATATAGGTTTAAGGCCTTTTTTGGCATTGAGACTGGTCAAATGACTGGCGGAATTATCAAATTTCCAATGGTATATAGACATATAAATTAGATTCTTCAACTACAAAATTAGCTTTATCAACAAATCTTATATCACTGGAAAAATTATACATTTAAGGATGTATAAATGAAAGCCACAGTAAATATTTATACAAATTAATACACACATTTAAATATATAAATGACACGTAATGACTCACTGTATAAAAGGCTATTAATGAAATTTCCATCTGTCATTCAACAAATTCATCACGGTAATGTTTGTTTAATTGCAATGTTGGCAAACTTCACTTCTAATAGCATCAGGCATGTTGGCTTGCAAGCTGTTGTGGCTTCTGGACCAATGTTAGGGGATAAACAGATACCAACACCGAATGACCAAAATTGTCATCTTGTAGGGACCAAAGTATACCAGCCCAGACTAAAACACAAATTTCTTGTAGAAGAAGACCTTCTAATGGTGCTATTGAAAATGGTATTGGGAATAAAGCACTGGGAGAAATTGACCTCAAAATATGACTTGGATTTAACATTCTGAACTTTCGGAGGCAACTTTATTCAACAGTATTTCGAAAACTACAAAGGCCATGGCTTTGATAATTTTATACTGCATTGTGAACACGGTTGGGCTCTCACTACCAGAATTTCGAATCATGCAATGCATTTGCTATTTAATAACAGGTTTTCAAAGTAGGGCTACCAAAAATATATTATGTTTTGCCGTGTCATTTTTGAATACTCTACAAAAAACTGACCCAGAATACCAAACGTCAACATGCAAACTGTTTTCAATGAAGAAAATAAAGCATTAAACTTAAGGAAAACTTCGGTTAATTCATCCGCATTGATTAACGATCTTTCAAAAGGGCGCCCTAGTGTCATATGACAAATGAAGCTAAAATTTTGTAGCACCTCCTTTTAAACGTCACACAATATCCTGTGAATGTCTAGCCAAAATTAAGAAGGATGAAACGGGAGGCCCTTAGTAACTTGACGTGGAATGACCCATATAGTTGTCCCATATATGACCATAAATTATAATACGCTTTAATATAATAATGCTATACTGCTTGCTCCGTTTCATGTTTTCTAATGTACCTTTCCGGATCCGGGCTCGGAATTGATATTTTTGTGGTAGAGAATCAAATATGGCGGATTTGAAATGAAAACTTTTATGATTTCTTCACATTGAAATTGCGCTGAAATGGGAACTCTTGTTTAACCATCATTGTTCAAGTTAACATTTTTATCCCGTTAATGGGTTAGTCAACGATTATAGACGCTTCTAGCATATTGTGTTTAGTTAGAAATTCTTGCATGTCTAAAACTAATTACACGAATATTGCCAAAATGGCAAGGAAATTTGAATTAGAACCATGAATCTGTGATTACTCTGAAGAAGGAGAGGCCGAAATCGACCACTTCGTGTGATAAAATCACACACAGTATGAATATAAAAGTTTCGGGCTAGTACAGATGAATCGAATTCAGTGTGTGTACCATACATAGACACATGTTTCATCAGATATTGTACCTAGTTACTAAAACTATAGGATAAGAGTATAATATTCTGGACTGGTAGTTTAATGTGCAGAAAATTTATTATAATTTAAAATGTATACTTATTTGTATACTATATCAGAAAGGTTTTCTGATTTTAAGAAATACTTTACAAGCAGAAACAATTTGTTATTAATACTGTGTATTGATGTAGCCGTAGGTGCTTGGTGAAACATTTTGATTAAACAAAAATAAAATAGTAATAAAAACACTTGGCTAAATTTCACGAGTTTAATTTAAATTTCTCTAACAGTTGTTTCGGTATTCACATAGTAATATTCCACTCCTTGATAATGGTATGTGAATACCGAAACAATTGTTAGAGAAATCTAAATTAAACTCGTGAAACTTAGCCAAGTGTTTTTATTACTATTTTATTTTTGTTTAATTTGTTATTAGCCAAGGCCATAAAAAGTTGCAGCAAAGTGTCTTCCAAGAATGAAGCAACCAGTTATTTAAAACAATCTGAAATTTAAATATTTCGTTTTGGTATACCATACAATCTTATAGTAACTTTTTCAAATAGTCAGCTGTCTTCACGTGTTTTTGGAAATAGGTTACTACCCTGGAAACGATTGCATTTCCTTTTATTTAGGAACTGCGAACGTGATTATTGTCAAATATTTACAGTGGAGTTTTTGTATATAAATTTCGTGTTACCAGAACTGCGGGTTAATTAAAACATGTGCGCTCGTATAAAACTCATTAAAATATAAACGAGTATGGACTATCTGTTTATTGTATGGTTAACCAATTTATGCGCGACTCCTTCCGGCATAAATAAAATGCAAGGGTCGTCTGCCTTTATTAAGGGCTGTAGGGTTTACGTCATCAAAATTTTAAATGAATGAAATATTCTCTCGAATGCGTAGGAACGCGAAGGTACTTTTATTATGCTCGTGAGACTAAACTTAAGGAAAATTAAATATTTTAGTAGTGTAATTGATATTCGAAGTAACCCCTTAGTGTGCGCACATTTTGGTACAATTTTCGCTAATTTTAATGGGAGCTCCATTGCTTTTATTAAAAAAGTTTAATGCGCCTGCATTTTCGCACAGGGTTTCTGCTTTGCTTGTTTGTATTGCTGGTTTACATATTTTATCCCAAAATTAATGATAATTATTGGATATTAAACTACATAAAGTAATTTACTGTAAACGCTGTTTATTAATGTTTTAGTTATGGTTTGTTGTGTAGCTTGCGCAAATGTTATTAATTGTGCGGAAAGCATGTTTGCATTAATATATAATGTCTATGCAAAACACTAGATATCGGCAATGCAAAAGGATTATGTTTCGAATAGGGTACATACATTATCTTGCAAATTGTTGCTAATTATCTATTCTTTAAATTGAAATGACAAAGAGAAATCTAGAAATTAATATGGTCATTTTGCTCACTATACAGGTGAGGTTTCCCAAATTTTGTTTCCTAATTATTGCATTCAATATATATTGAGGGTAGATCGTAACGTAGTTATTTTACCTATTCTACAATATTACGTTAACCAATATTTCGCACTCCTTTTAGACTTTAGTTAATTCTTCTGGTATATGTTGGTTACTAATAAGTCTATTGTTTTCTTAGCTTTCAATTTGAAATCTGTTTCAGTATTAACGAAATATCTGGTTTAGTGCCAACAACGTGGAAAAGTAAAGAGAAACAAAACGTGGATGTCAACCTTTGTGAAAACATTACAATAATATTTGATAGATTGACAAATATACATATATAGATCGACAAAATGTCGTTTACGTTTCATAATAACGAAACCTTTGGCTAGGCATCTCCTTTAGGTTTTCCCTAGCCCTTTCAACAAGATTGTTGAGGTATTCAAAGACTTTTGATATAAGGGCTGTTTTTTGTTTCTATGGCTTGCATAAATGTGAAGTTGCACATTAAAACATTAGTTCTATAATTTTTTACAGACCTTATATATCAAGAAATCCTAGTCATCAGTCATTTTGGTAATAGTGCCCAAGTAAAAACAATAGTTTGTTTCTATATATATATATATATATATATATATATATATATATAGTTATATTTTCACTGACGAAGGTTATCTGAAAACGTTATTTTAACGTTGTGAAAGTAGTTTTAGGTCGTTTTCTAGATAATTAGGATAAGGATTAAAAAGATTCTAGTAGAAGATGTATCTTCCTGACAAATTTCTTTCCTAATTTTAAATTACTTTACACTTGTCAGTACATTCTGATATACGTTTCGTAATATGGTTTTATTAGTAGCTTGCTTTAGAAATTATTGAGTTAATGGACTTTGCCATACGCCATTTCATCGTAGGTCTCATTCTTTGTGCACTTTTGTATTATAACGCTGAATGCTTTGTTCGAAAATTGTGCGGAGCACATGAATAGCATTTCTTCTTATATAATTTTGACTACTAGAATATATTAATTGTCTTCAGATATCTGTATTCACTAAACTTTGCAGTTCTTCGATGTGATTTTACATTTCTTTTAAGTATAATATCTTAACTTAACTCCTTTCTATGTGCAGCGAAGTTATTTCTTAATCACTACATACGTCACTTTAAACCAGGCATGGGCGATTTTTTTGTAGAAGTTTTATGCTGCGAATAATCTTGAAAAATATACATTTTTGTAGTATCCTTATGATTCATTATGAATTAAGTTTAGACGGGCCGTGCTAATATGCAACGAAACAATTCAGTAGCGGACCGGACAAATCTTACTCGAGGGCCGCATGTGGCCCGCGGGCCGAAGGTTGTCCATACCTGCTTTAAACATTACTTTACTTCATTTATTGGTATCCAATTATACTACATTAACACTATTAATTTGTGCCAAATTATTATTAAATCCTATAACGACATGATTATTCGCAACATGTACTTTATTTCGTTATCTATCTATCAATTATCTATTAAAGCGTTAGATAGAGTATGTATCAGTTACATAGTAGTTAGCTCGGGGAGATGTGATGTTTATTTGAAATGTATAATCATTATTACGTGCTTCCACGGTAACAACTTTTTCAGGATGAGTTCAAATTGATATATGTATATACATGTATGACATGCAACGCTCAATTTCACCTAATCCTATTGCAAACTAGAAAAACTGAAAGTGGGGTTGCGGGGGCATTTGTTAGATAAGAGTAAATCCAATTAATCGCAATCTTGTTTATACAGTAGCTATAGGAGTGAATCAATAACATTGGATAATTCTCCATTGGGGAATGATAACACCAGAACTTTGACACGCACACGTTATGTTTAATTACAGCTCGTTGGTATTTCTACCATTATTTGTAATTCTAATTTGCATATCCATGGGAGCGATTTCAATCATTGTCAATTTGCACCACTTAATATATGGGTTAGTGTTCATTAATATACGCACTCGCATGGAACTTTGGTGGTCGTAATGACACTATTTATGTAAATTACACACACTGCCAGTAAATAATCCACTAAATTCGAATTTCCATCAGAACCGCAAACGGAATTAGCGTACGCGATAATTACAATAGGAATTCGTTATGTGCTAGGTGTCTTCATTTTACTCGTTCGCGCCTAACTAGTAGAATGAGAAATAAACTGTCACATGCCGCAAAATTATATAAGTACGGCGAGATTAGATTAAGCCATTGTAGATCACACCAGAAATTCTGCTCCGTATCTAGCACAAAATCGCATATAAATGCATCGTACGGTAACATACATTTCAGCGCTTCTATTGTAGTCACCGACAAGAGCAATTCAAGTGCAAAATTTAATTTAACAACTTCTACTGCATCTCTCTTTATAATCTTAAATATGTATGTCGTGTTGGTGAAATTTTAAATTTGTCTAGTATCCTAGTGGTGTCGATTATAATTCACCTAGTAGAAACAAAATTAAGTTTTACCGTATAGCTATTTTCAGCGTAGAGGTACGTAAAAACTTTCATTATAGTTTCTCTAGCGCTTTAATTTTGGAAAATGGAGGTAGATATTAAAATGATTAGATCTTTCATTCTCCCTGTCTGTATTAATGATTTGATGTTTACAAACAAAGTCCTTCTGAAGAATTCTATATTGTGTAATATCGTGCCTAATAATCCTGCCGAAGTCCCTGGTTCAAAATTAATTTGTTTAGCATATTGAACTCATATTACTAAGGTTAGCTGGGGGAAGATTTTATTAGCCCCTTCATTAGAGATGTATTACACAATATTTTGCTACCAACCGATGGCTGACTAAACATTTTTAGCGGTATATCCGATGGATTCTTTCCTTTTAAAATAATTCGCTCCGATTCAAATAAAAAGTTACTAGCGAAATTCACGAAGAATTTAATTTACTGATACCAAATATTGGTTAAATCTTGTTTGTTTTGCGAGCGATTCTCAGGCATTACGAAAATATTTTTAAAATATCGGGCCTGCATTTCGACGTTTTCTACTGGTCTTCCCTTTGAAACAATTCGAGAGCAGACGGGCTTAAACCAGATGCATGCTAATTACGAAGAAGGATCCTTAAAATCTACGTGCAGCACACACGAATTAATTTAGAATGACGTATAGATACATAATATCGTAGCGCATGAATTTAGTAGTCCTTATCGTGTTATCCTGGAGTTTGTTCGTTAATCCCCGTGACAGGACGTGTCCTAGGCGACGTCGCTATTAGAAATATCTGCGGGTGGACATAATGGGCCTTCATTGTGTTCGTTTGATTAATGAATATAAAGACCCGATGGAACGGTAGATAACACCCCTAGACCGGCGACTATCCCTACTTACTAAACTCCTGGCGCGGCGTTCGTATATGCACAGAAGAGATACCATTAAAATTTGCATATGCCTCATTTTTAAGGCTAATTTAATGTGGAAACTGTACCCATACGCGGTTGCATCGAGCAAATGCGATTGATTCGTCTATGGTGGGTTATCAAATTATTTGTTTGTTTAACTAAAATCGCATAGGTGTAATAAAAATGAATTATTATTGCACCGTACCGCGATAATGTCAACGGGTTGTTTATATCGTATTGTGATAACCTTAGTGAAGTATAGTCGACTTTTATTTCTGTTTTCCATATTCAGTTCTACTCATTTTCGTACATCTGAAATAATGTAATTTTAAAATATACTGAAAGACATTAGTAATTTCGTTTGTAGTGTTGTGGTTAATTACTAACACATTATACTACTTAAATATTGAGCATTTTATCACACGAAGTTTTTCGGGAACAATACTTTCACGTCAACCACGTCGAAAAATAAAAATTCCACAGCACATGCAAATATATTCAATGCAAATCAACATTTAAAGGTATACTGTTTAAAATACAATGCCAAAGAAAAAAAAACAACAAAAACTGCCTCATTTCGTCATCAATCAGTATTGGAAGGAAAGGGAATGAAAAATTAATTAATTAATTGAAATAAATACTACTTTGTTTTAGTATGCGAGGTGTAACAATATAAAGAGATCATATTTTTAAGAATTTCTTCCTCTTTAGATATATTTTATAAGTCGTGTACTTTTTGTGATATGAATTTTCTAACTAGGTGATCAATTTAGTGTTTGTTGATTAGGAAACTCCCTCGCTAAATAAAGTTTGGTGGACTGTTGTGATTTGTGTAATTCCTATGAAATAAATAAGAATGATTGTAGCATTTAATAGCAGTTTTTATTAAATATTAGTTTGGTCCTTAGTTAGTAATCAACTATAGTAATAAAATAATGCATTTAACAATATTTAGAGATATGTTCTAAGCTAATTTTTTTATGTAAGTATAATTAGCTCGGGTGTCAACACCTGCATCAGATATTCGTTTAAATATAATTATTGGCATGGGGTGCCAATTAATGTGTTTTTAGTCTAAAACAAAAATTATTGCTTTTTTGTCTTTTTAAGTTATCTTTAATCTCATGTCAGAAAAATTTGAAAAACCGTCAAATTTCGAGCGTTTGAATAGTTTATTGTAAATTGCTCTATGCCAATCACTGTATTTTAACTTTCTACGATTAGAGTGTTACATCTACTTATATATACATATTTGGTCACCTCATTACACCTAGATATTAAGTTGTATTCTATTAAAACAACTCTCCATACAGGTGGTCTGTTCCCGTGGGATGCACATGCTGTTGACTACCGAAAATGCCTTGGAGGAAATAATATATCGAATAGCAACCGCAATGATAAGGATTTCACCGAAGGCGACCTATAAATCCGATATATGAAAAATTTGAAGAAATAGTTGCCTAAGAATACATTAAAAAAGCTAGCATATTCCAGAAATTTGAAAGAGTGCAACGATTAATTTATTAAATTATGTAGGTAGTGGAGAGAACTAACTCATGACCAAGGAATCAACAACCTGGAGTGAATCTGATCAGAATTAGAAGAAATAGTGAGAAATACCGGTGGAAAAACCATGGATAAGCTATTTGAAGCTGATTTTATAGAGACATATAATCACACGCAGTAAATAAACAGTAAAAATACCAGCAGCAATAACAGTAACACAATGGTAGGAAACTTCAGTATAGCAAAAAAGCCAAAACGTTTCGTGTGACAATGATTCCAAAGATCAACACATTAGCAAATATAGTACTGCCGAAGGCAATGTAACAAACAAATTAAACAATATAGCCAATTTTTGTGGTTTTTGGGATGAACTGTGTATACATTTTAGTTTATGCATCTTGTACATAAAAATATTTGCACGTCAATAAAAACAAACTTGTTCTTGTCTCTCTTGCGCTTAACATGTATACTTGTCGTTGCAATTTTAACAAATACTCATACATATTCCACTCGTTCATGTGATTACACGTACAAAATCTGATGGTCTGATACCACGTTAATATGTATCTGAGGGCTAGTGATCTACTCTAGTTGTAAGTCTTAGTTTAATCCTTAAGTTGCAACATTGTGATAGCACATTTTTCAGCATACTCCTGATGAAGTTACCAAACGGTGACGAAATATAGAGGTTGAACAAATGAGACTTTTTATTCACGGACCGACCACCCCAATAGAGTTCTTCGCTCGATTTTATATATTCTACTCTATACAGTACGGTCGAAATACATTTTTACTATATATATATATATTCCAATTGCTAGAGGAGAAGAACTCGGAAAAGATATTTTACTGAAAGATGTCCTACTGCAAATATATTCAGAGGCACTAACAGAAAAAGAAAACATCCATTTCTAACGATTTCAGAAAAATTTCGGGTTGCACTGAGAGAAAATGAGGACAAAAAGAAATATCCAAGAAAGAAGAGTTCAAGGAAATAAAGGTGTAAAAGCAGAAAAGCAAAAGAAAAGTAATGGAAGTAAAAACGAAAAATAATAAAGGTGGACTAAGCCGGAGCAAAAAAGAACGATTAAATATTATTAAAACTAACTAAGTCGATTCGAAAGTAAACATATCTTGGCACACTGCAATCGCAAGAATTTCAACAGAGCAACACAAGGGAACTTCAAATAGAGAAGACTAGAACTAATGATAAACACTAATATCGACAATTCACCGCCCCATGGGAATGCATTTAAATATTTACTGGACTGTATTTCACCTGTTCTTTAAATTTGAGTCAGTCGCGAATTGAATTAAAATGTAATTATTGGACAAGAACGTTTTACATAAATTGCCTCAAAGGACATCAGCCAAAAACTCATAAAACATTTTATATCCCTATTTTATGTCCCTATTGCCAATAACTTTGGTTTTGGGTACTTCTAAATTAGCAATTTTTTCAATTAATTATTCGAAAGCAAAAGATTTATTTGCTTGCACAGTAAAAATACTCAATGCATCCTGAATTCGATGATAATTTTTAATTTGTTTTAGATGAAATTATAAATTGATAGTGAAACAGTCAATAAATGCACTTGACTAATGTGCCAATTATTGTATGTGTTACCCTACACGCAATTAGTTCCCGCGTTTCCTTACATTCAAGGCGACTAAAGCCACATTAAAGCATCCTTACGCTATAGCGACTTTGACTTTAAACGTCGTTTTCAATCTGTATATGTTTCTAAGCACATACATGGAGTACAGTCAAATCTGCCCTTAGATAATCATAGGTCATCATAATAGAAATATTTTCATTTTTTATTAAATAAGACTGCCAGTCGATTGGAACCGTAGTCGCTTTTTGCAGTCTAAGATTTTCCGATGTTAACTGATTAGACGATCTTATGTTGTACGTGTCGGAGTCAGTGGAATAAATATATAACAAGGCACTGTAACTATATCCAGGTGTACATATATACCACTTTATATACCAAAAGATTACGCCAAACTAAGATACTGTGTATAATAATCGAAAGACTATGCAAAGTACATAGTCATAATAGTATGCTGCCATCTCAAAACAAAAATTGACTTGCTTAGCCTGGTTGCCAATTCTATGAATTCACCATTGCAGTTTAGAATCAAAGATCATTTCCAAAAATCGAACCGTTGCAGAGCTATCGATATAAACCACACGCACATTGACAGCAAAGCGATTAATAGTCTACTGCATAAGTTGGTTCGCCTCAACAACTCTCCTCAGATGATAATGTTGTGTCATCTTCAAAAAGGCTGCAGCGCAAATGGGATTACATTACAAGAAAAAGTATATTATTAATGTAGATTTAAAATAGTATTGGCCCCAGAACAGACTACTGAGGAAGAAGAACCTCGTTACGAGGCCAAATATGTATACCTAATAAGAACGTGTGAATGCATGGATTGCAGTGCTTTTATCCTTATGAGATTGAGGCAAGTCTGAACTGCAGGAGAAAAAGGAAGAAAATTCACTGAGTCGGTTAAAACTGGCGGTTACGATGCGGTTACGATGATTGACTTTCAGGAACCAGTTCTGCTGTATTCGATAGATCGGAGGGGATAAGAAGATATTCTGGGGTGGTTTGGATAATGTGCAGTACTTATTTCAAACCAAGAACATATTATTAATGCTTTTAGCTTATCCTTTGTAACTGGAGTATGGAATTTGAACTAGTTTAGTGTTAATTTAAAACTCATGCACTTTATTTCATTCACTACACATACATATGTACATAAACTTTTACAACGCGAGCAAGCTACTTGAAATTCCACGAGATGATGGATTCGTACCATCAAGTGTCGTTTCGTTCCTCTATAATAGAGAATAAAGTGGAAAGAACAAAGTATTGTTACAAAACTCAGCTTTTAACTATAAAAAGGCGGTGA
Organism: Chrysina gloriosa; assembly: GCA_038088585.1. Lineage (NCBI taxonomy): Eukaryota > Metazoa > Arthropoda > Insecta > Coleoptera > Scarabaeidae > Chrysina > Chrysina gloriosa. The sequence continues at coordinate 24,545,553 of CM076090.1, forward strand.
AGTTCGCCATCAACTTATATGTAGATGTATCGCTTTCATAACGATCATAGACGCAAATACATGAAACTATCGGAATAAAGGAAAGTACAAAGACGCATTTCGTTGATGGGTTTCCTAACACTTACATATATGTTACTTAATTCATTTCCATTTTATCCTTGACATTGACGGAACTGTCACGCGAATACATAACAGTATACTGCACGCTATTTCAAAAAGAGAGTACTGAAACATTTTGTAAAACAATGACAAAGTAGCACACTCTAATAAAGTCAGGTTAATTTAGAACATCGCTTCGCACGGGAAGGATAATCAAGTGCCATGTTTTTGAACGAAACCAGAAACATGACGTTCGCGTGCAGATGTTACCGGTATAAGTAATGCCAAGCAATCTATCCAACTTATATTCCTTAGTCGCTATCGGACAAATCGTTAACGAAACGCCTAACAGACCAATTTAAGCTGTGTTTATTTATATATGTTGGCGTTGAATGGATTTCATTTCGATTACGCCGATGCAATCCGCTGGTAACTTCACCAAATTCATGTAATATCAGGATCTTGTAAAGTACTCCGCATGATTTAGACATATAGGCAATTCACTGGAGCAATTTCGGAACGCACATGAGCCCTTTCATTGATATAGATGAGTTTATCGAACTCAATTTGTATATCTCTGAACACATCCGCTCATTTCGGATTTGACAATTTTAATTGCGGTAGTAGGATTAACTTTATCATGGCGCCATCCCTTGATATTTAGCGATAAAGCTATGTATGTATGTACATTGTGGGATTGATTCTGGGGTTTCGTAATATTGCTTATGCATGTATTAATATACTATCCTTTATATTACACTTTATGTTCATTGAAACAATAATAATTATTTTCTATACTTATATTGATAATACATGGACAGCAGAATGAATTGGAAGACGCGTATAATTAAAAAGCGGAAACAAATAGACCTAAAAGTTAAAGATAGGTATTGGCAAATGGGCAGAAAATCCAAATTACCACTAGAAAATAAACTTCTACTCTACAAATCCATCATAAAGCCGATTTGGGTATATGGAATCGAGATCTGGGGATGCGCAAGCAAGTCAAATATCGATATAATCCAGAGGATTCAATCCAAAATACTTCGCATGATCACGGACGCACTGTGGTATGTTTCTAACTAGACACTGCATACTGACCTAAACATCCCGTAGGTAAGGGATGTCATCAAAAAGAAAAGTATACACCACCACAACAAACTGACAAACCACATCAACAGGCTGCTCCGCTCTGTTTTGGACCCACCTCCGGATAGAAGATTAAAGAGACTATGGCCAGATGATCTACGTAGGGACTAGGAAGACCTTCTCAATGGAGAAGATCCCATCACGTCAGTGAAGAGTGAGTCGTAAAACATCAAATTAGCCTAAAGGATGTAATTTCTAATTGCTAATTAACTGAATAAATAAAATAAAAACAAAATATTGATAATACAGGGAATCAAATCGAAAACTAACTATTTTGTTATATTCATACAGCACAGCAGCCAAGTATTTGGTATTTATTAGAGAACATGTTGATCAAAATTTGTTTAAATAATGGTTAAATTAATATTCTACCTAAAGAATGAATATGCTCTAACTTATGGGTGGTGTATCTATTTTTTAAGCAGAAATTCACGCTTTCATGGTATACCTCTGAAGGAGATTGTGAAGAGAATATATATATCTATGCTTACATAGTTAGTCTACGTTATGATAGAGCGTAGAACAATAAACGAAGACAAAACTGACGGCATCCCTAGGATTGATCTACAGTTTCTATCTATAAATCTGAATTCTTCTGTGGAGTAACCAAAGACCATGTTGTGTGAAAGATTCTGGAATCTAGGCAAACATTAATACAATGCTTGACTCTGTTCTAATCTAATTGTGTGAAATATCAAATTTACCTCCTATTAAATGAGAATGTGAATGACGAAGATGAAAAAAGCATAACGATGGAAGAGATTGCAGAAATTCAAAGTAGGTAAAGGCCAGGACACGATAAAATAACAGCTAAAAAGTTAAAATTCGTGGAGGACATGAGAAAAGAAGTATTTCTACAACTGCTGAACAGTATAGTAATAGATAATAAGATACTCGAAGAGGTATCAGAAACTTATACAGATGTGCAGAGAATTATGTGAGAACCAACAATAACAGATCAAAGGCCTTCGATATCAAGATAGGAGTATTGACTGAAGTTATGGATGATAGCTAAAACCTACAGAAAACAGAAAACCAGGAAAACTTAGTGCGGATACTATAATAATAATATCCGCAATGAGCATCAATGAGCTTCTCTTCGTAGATGATATTCTATTAATGCAAAAACAAACAATATCTCGATTGGAACCTGAGGGTATGGAAGCTAAAGAAAAAGAAGTTATATATATTGGAAAAGAAAACAGGGGATTATAGTAACAAAGAACAAGACCAAATTAAAACTGAGTTTGGAAAATAAGGATATTAAACAACTTTCCAAGTTCAAATATTTAGGAGTCACATTATCGTAAGATAGAAAAATAGAAGGACTGGAAAAGATAATGAAGGCTATAACTAGGCTATATTACCAACTGAACAAAAATATAACCAACAAATACCAAGATAAGAATACACAACTACGGAACTACGGCCACTGACAAAGAAGCAGATTAGGAGATTGTAGGCCAAAGAAATGAAGAGCCTGAGAAGGATAGCGGGAGTATGACTGCTCGACAAAGTAAGGTATGAAGAAATAAGGAAAAGATTTGGAGTAAGATCGAGGGAACAAAAATTAAAGGAAAACGCTTTGCGCTGGTTTGCAATAAGAATGAACTCAAGAAGGTTAACAAGAAGAGTGTGGAAGATGGGAAGGGGTAGACCATGATGGAAGTGGAACGACGAAAAAGGAAAACATTTAGCTGAGACGACAATGGACAGGAATGAGGCAGCAACACAAGCAAGAGACACGAAGAATTGGAGAAGATGCATACCCGAGACAAGGAAAGTAGAAACAGTACGAACAGCAACAATCTCGACACCGGCAACGCCGATAGAAGAGGTCAAGGATTAAATACGTAAGTAACATCTGTGTAATGTTGTAAAAATATTTTTTACACTTCGCACCTTCTGGGTGGTCTGAAACATTGTCAATTTTATGCCTATGCTGACGATACACCACATACACCACTGTATTACTCTTTTAGGGCGGATGCCGGGTTTCATGCTACTCAAAAAATCAATGATGATTTGGATCACTTGTTTTCTGCTTCTAATAAAGACTGTCCTACTATCAATCCCCCAAAGTCTAAAGTCTTACTCTTCGAGTCTTCCAAGGTTTGTAATGATTTATCAAACGTGTTTAAAATTTCAATTAACCAGAATACTCTAGCCATTGTTGATCAAGCAAATATATCGGGTCTATTGGTTGACAATACATTTAGATATCCACTTCATGTCCATAACGAGGTTTCTATAAATGTTTGGAGAGCAGGTGTTACATCTTGCGGCACCCTTTCAGTGAATCCCCTATGCTCTCTGATACTTCTGTGGTCTTGTATTACATACGTGTGTCTTTGCTACCTCTTCCTTCTTTCTTTCTTCTCTCCTAACTTTTGCGCCATCGTCGATAGGACTAGTTAAATTTTAGAGTCTTGTATAATTGTTTGTTTACTTTTACATTGAATGATGTGTACCCAAGGTTAAGTTGTAAAGTAGTATTTTCTGAACTTGGCCTTGTGATTGTAGCTTTCTTTCTTTTTCTGTCATTATGACACTATGTTACTTTTGTGTTGCATATATATGTTATATATTCCTTTTGTCGTTTGTGTATTTGAAACTACAATAAAGTCTTTGTTATATAAGGCATTGTGAATTCTGCAGCGATCCATTGTCGGTTTGTCTGTTGTCCTGTTTTGCATTGAATACATGAATCCTTATAGAATTTGTCCTGCTTGTTATGAAGGATCGGTGATGAAAATAAATACAAACCAAAAGCAAACGAACTTACACTAGTAAATAAAACTCAAAATAATTGTGAAGTGGAAGTACGTCAATAATGTAAAAGATCCTGATCTTTTGCTGCAATTTTCAAATATGTGTTTAACGAGTTAAGTGTAATTTGGTTGATAGTTTCTGTGTACGGTGCGCGGTGTTATTTTGTGTGATCTATCTATATTGCCCCATGCTCTGTACGTGGTATTGATTGCTATTGACTGTTTTAGACAAAATTCATGTGCAATTCATGTAAATAAATATAAATTTCGAACTTCCTTGTAACAAGTGTATTTATTTAAATTCACTAATGTGTACATCTTATATTTATTATGACATTAATACTGCCAAAACCGGTCTTAAAATAGTGAAGAGAGTTGCACACATATGTAAATGGAAATTAAGGAGAAGCAAACGGTAAAATTTCAGCTGTATTTTACGTAAACCGTACATGCTCTAGTAAATGTTATAATTACATTACCTTTTACATCATCCTTTTCGGAAACGAAGGGCATATTAGGTTTCTTAAAGTATATTATGTATGTACATGATTTCATCAATAGTACGCATATTACTAAAATGAGTTAAAATGGCTGTATTTACTATACAATCTATTGCTTATTCATGTATTCAGCAAAATAGGCTTCATGTGCTTCATTTTTATTAGAACGTCGATTAATACTAGATTGGGAAAAGTGGAGTGTGTAAAAGAATCTGCAGGTTAAACGAGCAATTTGTCGTATGTGCGCACTAGAAACTTCTCATATTGAAAAAGTTCCCAAATTGAGTGTAATTATATTTTGCGTTCGATATTAGAAAAGTTCAGGAAAGATAAATAGCAGAAGAACTTTAGTAATTTTAAGCGTTTGTTGGTTTTGAGTATATTCGTATTCCGAAACGCGCAGCAAGTAAAAAGTCTTTACAAGTGAAATCTAGAGAGAAAACCTGCGTTTTTACGGACATCCGGACTTGTATTTTCGACCCTTATAAACTGCAACGTACAAGAAATCTCTCTAGGTAATGATGCTGGTTGTGAAACAAAAAGGTAGTATCTCGTTTTCGGTAAAAAGAAGAAATGACAATTGTAATCTTTAATTTTATGTTCCTATTATGATTTAAACGTATGTGCATATGTAAATTTTACAATCACAAATTACAGGAAGAACAATTTATTTATTTAAATATAAGGTCAACCATATAGCACATAAATCATACGGTATTTAACTGACCAGCAAACTAGAGCGTACCTGCAATATTGTTCAAGATTTAAACAACGTGTCTGTCGCAGTGATTTTTATATTTTCAGTGATATAAATTCTAGGTGCTCATGGCAAAATTTTGGTGACTCCTACCTTGAAGCTCCCAAAAATCCACAAGTCGCTACTAAATCCCATCAGGATTTCACGAGTCTCAGGCAAACCATTTAGGTTATCCTAATGTATCCCAGAGTTACTTGTTATAGTGATTATCATCGTGTTTAATTCGATAGCCCCCTCTGATTGTCTTTGATTTTATTATGTTCCTAATATCCTCCTTTCATCTTTAGACTGTTAAGATTTCAAGGTTGATGTGACAATCTTTGGAGCACTAAAATTCGGTTATAGTCCAAACTTGTTTTTCCGATTCCAGAGACGTTGTTCACTTACCGGTTCCAAGACTTTCGTAAGTACCTTCCTCTCAAAATTATTCAAGAGCACTTCATTATTTTGTATGAAGGTCTAAGTTTTTCCGTATTCAAAAATTTAAACCGCTAAATGCTTTTGGTGAGGATATGCCAAGAGCACCTACATTTTGAACGGTTTTTCTGTTTGCAACACAGTCAAGTACGTGAACTAGTTGGGTTGTTCGAAAGTACAATTTTTAAATAGAGTACATTGTTGAGCAATTAGGACCTCAGCTTTAGTTATCAACGTGTGTTAGAGCCTTTTCTCGTTTATCACCACACCTATTTTTCTTGTTTAAATATATGATGAGTGAGTCCAGACGTATCTTCTAGTATTTATCTTAACGAATGGAGTTGATTCTCCGTATCAGTCACATCGATATTGCTCCACTAACTTGTTTCAAATACTTTGTGCTTTTATTGAAACACACTATCAAACGTCTTACATGTTTTAACTAGTAGCATTATGTCTGTGTAACTACTGCATGCCAGCTAGTTACCCTCAATCAAAATGTAAGAACTTCTTATGGCATGATTCACAGGTTCCAGCAGCTAGTTTATAGAGCGTCAGTAGCAACCATCAACATTCATTCTTTACTATGTGTAGTAGAGTTAGCCCTCCTATAGTGTTTGCTTGGTTCTATGTACAATACTACTAGGATGGAGAATACCATATTGGGAAAATCTGTAGTACGTAAAAAACCGAAAGGAAAATGAAACAGAGACAGACTTGTAGCGTAAGTAGCTAACAGTACTAACACAGGTATACTAGGAATTCCAAACGTGATAACAAAATCGAACACAATCATAAATCGCTACTAATTACCACCGGCGTGATGAATTATATTTTAGCCATTTTCGTAGATCATACATTTCTCTCTGCCGTAAACAACGGCTTGGCGGTTATTTAAGATAAAGTCAGACATGTGTGTTAACAGGCCAATTTTTGTTTTGGGGGAACTATTTTTGATTAATATATCATGGTCTTAAACTTAACTATGTTAACATTTTTTACGAACGATAAAATTACTCCTTTCTAAACCAGTCTAAGGACAAGGTACTTTAAACTACTGCTTTATTAGTATAAAAAGACACACTAAATCACTTTTACAATAAGGAATGACACTCATTCCGACGTATACTGTCCTCTTTAGATTATGAAATTTACCAGACTAATTTAAGATCCAAATTCAGTTAAAATTTGGTTACAATGAAAACTACATACAATGTTATTTACGATAATTAACTTATGATCTAATAGCCCCTACCACTTTCAATCAATCGAACAACAAATCGGGAGTTAAAAGCTATATTTTCAGAACGTTTAAATAATAATGTAGTTTATAAAAAAGGTGATGTTACATCGGTCAGGCTAAACAATATTTAAAGAAAAGATTGTATAATCATACGTATTGATTAAATAGTGATTTTGGTTCAATGACCTCTGTAACAAAACATTATGGAAATCTAGGTCGTTGCTTTGACAATTATTTCAAGGAAAGAAAATAATTATAAAAAGTGATTAATATACCTTCCAAATGATAAATATACACAAAGATACGAAAACTGTTATTTTTTGAATCGATGTTCAGAACTTAGGTAATGATATAGTAATTTATTAGAAAGACATTTTAGATTTCATAAGAAAAAAACATTTACTAGGTATTTCTTTTGGGTTTCCCTAGCCCTTAAACAGAATTGTTAAGGTTTCGAAAGATTTTTGAATATGTCTTCTTGTTTTTATGTCTTGCATAAATGTGCAGTTGCACATTAAATTATTGTAGATTCTATATAGGTATCTAGAAATCGTAATCGTTAGTTATTTTCTTGATAATGCCCAAATAAAAACAAATGTCTTTTAATGCATATATGAAGTTAGATTTTCAGTGACAAACGATATCCGAAAACGTTATTTTAACGTTCTGAAAATATAGCTATTAATTACCGATTTATTATGTGATTGAGCTGAAAGTGGTAGAGGAGAGGATATATCAAAGAAACGAATATATGTCACGAAATATATATATATATATATATACATATATATATATATATACATACGTATAATCTAAATAATCATCCCTATTTGTATAATTTATTTAATTAACCTTATGGGTATAGCGTCAACAAAGGAGATCTTTTCTAATTCATGTGGTCATTTAATAACTTATTGTTATAATTAACTTCATTAACTTTGTAATACTGTAACTTAACTAACCAAGTGGATAAACTAATTTGAATATTCTGTTTAAATAAGTTCACATTTTACAATTTGATTAGCACGATATTTTTGTTACAGTCTCCAAAGCTTGACCAAATGCCAAAGTGTAATACATCATTGAATTCGTAATAAAGATACCTTTCTAATAATAACTCATAAATGGTATCAGTTCATTTCAGATTTCTATGATGAAGGTGGAGGGTCTAAAAATATAATAATGATATACTACTCAAATGGTTCTCCCTCGAAACAAAAATTGACTTATCTTTGCATTTTCTCATAATTTTAGTAGTCTCTACACTAAACATTAATTTCATGCTAAATTGCTGTCTGCAGTTCTTCTGGGTTATGGAATGTGTTTTTGTATGGCAAATATTTCTCTATTTCTCTATTATCAAAAAATTGCTCTAAATATTTCTGAGTTGCTGTAGCTGTGTGAGGTAGGGCATTGTCCTATTGAAAGAAGCTGTGCTTCAATTTATTATCATCTAGTTGTTCTATAAACTCATCTAAAATGTGACGATATCCTTAAGCAGCTATAGTGTGATGAAAACTCCAATTTTTATAGAATGTTGATGAACTCATGTGCATTTTCTGTAGTCCATGTTCTATAATTTTATGAATTGACATAGTCAGATTAATGGAACCACAAATCATCATTTATTAAACCACGAAGAAAAGATTATTCGTTTCTAAAATCAAGTGCATTTAATTGTTAATCAACGCCTACTTAACAAGAATATATTTAATGCTTCGTAGTTAGTGCTTTGTGACTAGTTCCCACAGAAACTCTTAAAATGTTATATTGTTGTACATATAAATTGAAATAAATACAAAGGAATTTCAGTACCTATCTGGCCTGCATCTTACCTCGGTATAAACACCAGTGTTAAAAGGTCTCACAACCTAAAAGTTCATTTTCATATAATAGAAAAAGCAAGAAAACTAATCTGTCCGTTTCACTTAGCCTATTATTTCTGGTTTGATGAGAAATACCAATTGTAAAAACAGGCAAATCTTCTTTTTACTAAATTCTTTATCGAATTCTCTGCAAGTACATTACTATCAGGCTTCTGCAATACCAGTTTAAGGCAAAAATCGGTATATACGGTGCCCACAAGACCTCCGTTACTGTTTAATTGCAACAATGCAGACAAGGTAATACTTGTTAAATACCATCAAGATCATGGCGTTGTATAATATTTTCTTAGACTATGTGCTTTGATTGGGTACAAAATCATTTCCTATAATGAGAAGCATTTCGGCAGAAAGGTAAAATCGATTTCTTCCCTCGGCCTGTTTGTAAACATACGTACACCGTTTGCTGCACGAAGTTATCCGTTAATGTGTCTATTTTATAAATAGACCATGAGAAGATGTTACTTATAGCTTTCATTAGGAAGCTGTCTGGCAATGAATCTATTTTTACAGATAGGTGGTTGGAGTCTTTCGCATCTTTCTTTGGAATTCTGCAAAATTAGTAGTAAAATTTAATTTACACTCTAATACTATGCCTTATCGGTTTCCTTTTAATTTACGACTAATACCTCCTTTTCAATATCTTAGCGATCGATTCAGGGCGCACCAAAGCTAAAGATCTCATTGTGTTTACAATCAATGGTATGTGACACGGCCCATATTAATTAATTGCTCACTGTTATTTTAATAATATATTCGGCCCTTTCCTTTGGACCCGTTTCTACAACATTTTCATACCGTAAGTATACGGCAATATACTTAAAAGTTTGTGTGACGCATGTAGTCAGGTATACGTATCCTAACTCTACGCAAGTATATAAATATATTTACTTGCACTTATATGTATGAACAAAGTTTTGGAATTTTGTTGATGTACGACCGTAACATGATTACGCTGACATTGACAACTACATGGAAATTGGGACTACCGGTTTAGATCAAAGCCACTATTAGCGACGACCTAATTATTTCGTTAAATACAGCGGTGACACACCGTCTCAGTGTTCTAATCTAAATTATGTCTTCCTATCGATCCTTCGAACTTCTGATAGATGTATCAAAGTTCTAAGATAGTATACAAAATTCCCATCACGATTTACCCCCCACCTCTATGTTGCCGAAGTAGTCACTATTAACCGAATCAACTGCCGCAAATCACAATTTGGACATGGGGATTACCTAGAGATAGCATACTTTACAAATAGTCTGCTTAATTTCAGGTGCTCGATGATTATTTTGACTGTTTGCAGTCCATTCGCAGAGCGTTTACTGCACACTGACCAATAAAACTGTGGATAAATTTGCATGTGGATGACTGTTTCGTCGCAAATGGTATTATCGGCATTACGATACGGCATAGCTTTTGGCGACTATCTCGTGCGCGAATGTTTTTCAAGACATAAAAATGCCAATAGATCGGATAGAACAAGAACGTAAGCTTTAGTATGGTAGTATATATGGATATGTAGATGCAATGAAATTTACAGCTGCTAAAATAGATGTGAAAATGGAAAATGCATTGATGAAATAGTAAAGTTAAGTATAATACGCAAAAAGGGGTCTGAGCACATCTGCTATACTTTCTGCCATCAAATGGTGGTAATTGGAATGCATTACTTGCAAGTATATGAAGTAGGCTAACATCTAAGTCCCTTTTGTATCAGAGGATTCAGAGATTGATATATCTGCAAATATACTATTGAAAGCGTATAAACTATTTGCTAGTGTATTAAAAATTTTCAAAATAGTTGTGAGCTTTCCTCAGAACTATCTGAATTCTACCTCCTCGTTTCGAAAATCCTACAAATAAAGTTAAAAAGGATGTATGGATAGAATATATATTTAAGTATCATTAAATATTTTCCAGCCAAACTTTTCGTCTTGATATAATTCCCTTTGGACCCTAAATTTATAATAAACTTCCTGTAATCGTCAGATATTTACTTACTGCTTTGCAGCACCCTTAATCCTCCATAATCTAACGCTTTATAGGTCATTAGTAGCAAAATACCCTCGCGGCGTCGAAAATAATTGTGAAAATCTTTAATTGAAAGCCATAATTTTTCCGTGTATCATTGCAAATTTCCTACACGTACCCCATTAAGAGAGAATTCCCGCTGGAATTGCAGACAATTTTAAATTTCCGCCCATTCCTCACAAGAAAGGTTCATAAGGAGTCCAGACCTATCTAGATTAAAGTAATAGTAAGTTGATGGAGGGAATAAATCTGAATTAATTTCGTATCTCGTATGTTCTACAGCGTACATAAAATACCTGAAGGTAACATGCTGAATAAGTTAGCTTACACCGGCCGCATTTTATAATACAAAATATGCCTCCCTAATATTTTTCGTTAAAGATAAGTATCTCTTCAGTAATGAGAGATTTTCTCGGTTTCTTGTGGCAGAATATTACGACCACAAAGGAATAATGTGTTCCCTTAGTTATTCGTTTGCTTATACGCAGTACAAGTATTCTTAATATGTAAAATACTTTTTAAAATATTTGATATACATGCCACTAATCGCTTTGGATTTTCCCTTTTCACGCATTATTCTTCCTTAGTATTTCGCAGATTATAAACTCTGTGGAAAACTTGAATATTTAGTTTGTCGGGGCCACGAAACAAAACAAAATCAATATCGTGACCTACAAACATGGTATTTTAACATTTTAATTCACAGCTGACGGAAATAGGATTGCTGTTTTGTGCATAATGATTGTACACATTTACACGGAATATAAACCTTTATTGCAATTGTTGTGTAAATATCGATTTGATATTGGAAAAATTGTCACTAAAATATTATGGAAAGCATAGCGGAATAGAGAAATCATTGTAGCGGATAAAATAATATTTTATTTGGTATTAGGTTTTTATGATACAGCCTTTTGTTTAGTACATAACGCACACTTGAACATGCAAACATCAAAGCGGTGCAGTATTACTGTACGGCATCTACTATTGGGCATTACTGATGAAAATAGAGTACAAATTCTTTGATCAAATATGTAGTTGTTCTTTAGATTTTAAAGGTAGGATATTTCTTAAGCTATACGTACGAACAACTTGCGCATATGAACGCGTTCCACGGCTTGTTGGTTTTTAGATTTCATCGAAGAGAATTTGGACCGAAAAGTTGCACAGAAATGTGTGTAGCTGCAGACTTCGGGCGCGCAAAAATGCTCTAGTGAATACACGTATAGATATTTGCTTACTTACACTGCTATAAATCTATTAGAAATAATACACAAATATTTCTTTAGTTTAAACATACGTTTTATGAAGTATAGGTACCCTGTGAGTAGATACGCCATTAAATTATTACATTCAGTAAAGTGAAATACAATGCGTTCCAAGTTTCCACATTTTCTCATCGGGATGTAATGTTAGAAACATTATTGCGACTAAAGAATGTATTTGGTTTGTTTTCTTGCATAAAGAATCTAAATGTATCAGTTTATTCTTTGTTTGTAATTGTCCACTTTTATGGCCAAGTGTTCCTAAGGGTACGCACGGTTTCCCTTAAGAGTATGCATTATTTTTCTTTCAGTTACCGTCATTCGGCATGCATTATAGTACACTGTAGCAATGTTTTGCGCTTTATTGAAACTAAAAGTACTTACTCCAACGAAAATTGATCTACATAGAAGATATATCCTTAAAGATAGATGTAACCTCTTCCGTACAAACTGTTTCATACTTTTTATAAATTTATCCTTAAATGGACTTGAACAAAAGCAAAAAATAGTTACCTAGAGCGCATAACTGGAATCTTGGTATAATAATTACGAATGGGCAAACTTACGTTACATTTCTTGAAGTACATCCGTACTCTTGCCATTTATTATGTTAGGGTTTTCCTTGCTTTTGTAATGAACGAAATATGTATATGTACTGCTGTACATACACATATTTATATATATGTACATCATTACAAATCAATTCAAATTAAGCTCTATTACACAGTATAGCTTCTCTTAGGCAAAATAAATTTTGTGTTCACAACGTATGTTAAATCAAGTTAATTAATCCAATATCGAGTAGATTTTATTTTGCCAAAGCCGGATGTTTAAGCAGAACGGTATAAATTATTAGATTATAGATTTCTATATAGGATTGGTTATTGTCTACAAATAGATTGCTCAAATCAGGTTGTAGCAAGCTTAAGTTAAAATCTTGAAAAATATGGCAAACGTTTTAAAGAGTACAAAATACACAAGCAAGCGGGAATCTAGGACAATATAGCAAAAAATATCAAGATCAGCTACCTATAATAGTCAACTATGTGGAAAGTACTGCATATTTATGCATTCTATGTCAACAGTGAAGCAGCTGGGAAGGGGGTACAACGTAACTTTCCTCTTGATTAGTTAAGCAAGCTGTACAGCTTGAGGGTATTTGATCATATTAAAATCATAAGCAATAGAAAGTCTAGCTGCTATTGGTTAATAAATAAATTGAAATTTGGGAACTCTGTGTTCCGAAGGCACATCCGTCTCTATGTCACACTTATGTATGTTAAACTTTTATTTGCAAATAGATGTTAAATAAGTAGGTAACCACATCCGTTTATTTCCTCCGTCTTTATAGTAACATATCATAAATCCAAAATGCTTTTACCAAAAGAAGATCTTAAGTATTTATTGATTAACTACAATATAGGGTTGTAGTTCTCCTCTTTCAAATTTTGCTCACAAAGCATACTCGAAATTTTAATTGTATCCTTAGATTTGACAAAGCTTAATATGGCTGTAGCTAACAATGTAAGTAATAATAATGTTTGCTCACCGGTAGGTAATCCGCATTGTTATGTCGGAATGTTACGAGGTAAAGATGTCGAGCGTACTTCTGTTGGTAGTTGTCGCTTATCTGTCATCCATTTGGTTCGTCCTAACAATTGGATTCACTGATTATTCTGTTATCGCAGGTGTCTCTACCATCAAACTCTTATTTCCATAAACAACACCTTCAGTAGTATTAAATTGAATCTTATAAGTTCCATATTTAAGACCTCTTTAGATTTTTACCGGTCACACACGGATTTTGCACTGATGATGATATTCTCCGCTAGAAAGATGTGTTTCGTTATTATTGAAGTAGCAGATAAATTGCGGTATAGTATCAATGGACAAATAAAGAAGTGATGGTTGTTCCATTTTTTTGGAATGAAAAGATAAATTATGACAACTAGCAATAAATACAGTGTGGGGACGGTGGTTTATATTTATCAGTTTCGAAAGCTTGATGTGTGGACCCAACAAATTGATTCTATCCAGAAATAATTATAAAAGAACAAACTACAATACTAATTTGTGTACCAAATAGGTATAAATGTCCAATATTTTCTATAGTTACCAGGTTTGTGTGCTCCGTACAGGAGAGTACGCGATGGATAAAACCATCTAGTTGTAATTACGCAAGCAATTTCGCTAATCGATTTATTACTATTACAATACAATAAGGTAGGACGCAAAATTGGAATTTTGAAACTAATTTGCGTTATTTCCAAATTAGTTCCATTGAAGAAATATTGTAGTACGATCATATACAACGTCTGTAAAATGTGTTCGTGAGCTATCCTTTGTTATAGAATACTGAAATACCCTTTGGCTTCAGGTATTGTATGCCATATGGATACTTATCACAAATGCTTCGGCTCCACGAGAAACATGAAAAAGTTATCGTAAAATTTATATCCTGAAAGTACGTTCTTATAAAGTGCTATATAGTTGATATACATACACAGGTGCACGCATGGGACGAAAAGTAAATGCTTTTCTTTACGATCGACTTTAGATTTTTATGTACTCGATTCGGGAGTTCACGAAATAGAACGCGTAAGTAAACCGTAGTAAATATAAAAGGAGATATATACGCTCCGATAAACCGATTCTGACTGACCGCGTTACCTTTAAGTTTAACGATAAATAGCGTGTTTTAAGCATTAAGTATCTATGGATTGTCATCGCATGTGTTTACCGTATACAACAAATTTGGAGCAGACATAGGTGCGAATTAGGCCCTATAAATTCTCTACGTGGGGTATAAAAAATAAAATTGGTAAAATAACAATCCCTATTTTTCAATATAATCTCCCCCAGCTTCAACATATTTCTTACAATGATAACTTAATAATTCTATACTATTCTGAAAATAATTTAATGTTTTTCTTTCAAAATGTTCTATTACCGCTGCTTGCGGCTGACTATTGTCTTTAGAACGATTTCCTCTAGGATCTTTTTTTTAACAGAACCATTGTTTCATCTTCCCTGTCAATAGATCTCAAAATCGGTTTGAGCTCGTCTCCACACATGTTTAAAAACGAAGGCGAACATTCGACCCAACGTTGTCGTTTGAAAGAGGAAAGAAGACGCGATACCCACATTATTCATATCCAAATGGCTATGGAGAATTCGAGGAATAGTTGCGTCAGAAATGTTAGAGATTACTACTAATTTCTTCATTTTCAAGCTGCGATCTTCTAATACCATTTCTCCAATCGTTGCAATTTTTTGGGGCGTTGTCCTTTCAATTGGCTGACCGGAGCGCTCATTATCTTCAAGGAATTCTGGCCTCAAACAAAGTTATTTTGCTCACTTTTTAGGGTGGAATAGAAAGGAAATAAATCACTATAAACACCGCATAAACGTTGTTTATTGTGATTAAGCGTATACCCTTCTTTTGTTCAAAAGTTAAGCGCAGTCTGTTTTGGTTAGCCGCGATATTTTCATGCAATAATTACGTTATCTTGCTGACTACTCCAAACAACTATTTTGCGAGCCCTAATACGTATGGTGTAAGCCTCATACATGTGCAACGGTGGCGCAAGGGGATTCAAACACACTTGCACCTGTATAAGCCTGACCGGCCGACAATTTATGGCACCTACCTCGTTCATACAAATTTCCACTGTTATTGCTGCGTTACTGATGGAGACGGCCTGATACGGAAGTTCACACCTAAGTATTGTATAATTACCGTTGTAGTGCGGTTTTTACTTTTTATCTATATTTTCTCCGATTTTATTTGCTTAGAGTAAGAATTGTCCTTTCCTCAGGACACTAGTACTTGAAGACATATATTAGTATTAGTATTTATTGCTTAATTTGTAGATTTTGAGGTCACAAATCATTCAATTCATACTTTCTAGCCGGCTTTAAAGCGCTATTATATGTAAAGATAGTACTTTACGGCAAATTAACACTTCTTCTTTATTTTAGAAATAAGTAAACACGGCAGAACGCAAATTTATTCACTTAGGACGGCAAAATATTATTCGTACTATTGTAAATTTCTTTGACAAGCAGAAATCAGATGGTCAATAGACATTTCTATTGGAGAACGGTACTAAGCTAGCTGCTGCAGATTGGCAGAGAATCTGATATTGCAAGTGTATCTGTAGAGTCTTCAAGAAAGAAGAGAGAAACTGCAGGGTCGATGGAAGTTGAATTAGATTAGAGTTCGATCAAGTCATATTAAGGGAGACCGTCCATTAAATATATACCGTGGTTCACAAGGTGCCAACAATGAATTGAAATTATTATTAGAAGAAAATGCAAGACGAGAAACAGGGCGGGAAACAAATAGGCCGACCATCTTTTAATCAGGGCAAAATTTGAAATTAAACTAAAGCGAATAAAAAACAAACACAAAGAAGATATAGGAGTTGATGAAAGAAGGAAATACATGGAACATATAGAAGACTGTACTATACATATGTATCTATGTTGCAAGAAGCAGCAGCCACAACACTAGGAGCAAAACACACACAAATTAAAAGTTGGGAAAGGGAACATGAGAAGAGAAAAGCGTAATAAAACAGAAAACAAAATTCAAACTAGTAACATTGTAGAGAGAAATAGATACATAGGTTAAAAAATTGTGAGAAAATTGAAGTGACAAGAAATTAAAGGGAAGAAATTATGAAAAAGTTGAACAAGTAGCAGTACAAAGTGATTGGAGAACACTGCAGGAAACATCGCGAAAAGGGGAGATAAATCATTCCTACGAAAACTGAAAAATGATCACTTTCTTGAATAGTACTACCAAAGTACTTACCCAAATTTTGTTAAACAGAATGAAAGACCCGCCCCTGAGAAATAATAAAGGTGGATTTAATCAAGGACGCTTATATGTTAACCAGATATACACCTTCAAAATTATAATGGAAGAATGCAAGAAGTAAACTTTGAAAAAGCGTTAGATAAAGGAAACGGAAATGAAATGTGGAAAATAATTGTAATCTATGGCATACCAGAAAGGATAGTAAAAGTGATACAATTTATATATAAAGATTATGGAGTAATAGTTGAAATCAACAACAACGCATCAGGAAAGATCAGCATCCATACTGGAATCAGGCAAAAGTGTGTTCTATCACCATTACTATTCCTAGTAATGGGTGAATGGACAATGAAAAACATAGGAAAGAACAAAGCTTATCTAAAAACTTGGACGAAACTTTTTAAGTTTCGTACCTAGAATTTGCAGATCACCTATGCCCAATGGCAGACGCATTAGACTACGTCAAAGAAAATAGAAACACTGTAAGGAATATTCAGTGAAACCGGTCTAAAAATCATTTCGACGAAAACAAAATCTTTGCTAGTCACTAAGAAAACACCGAACATAACATTAGAAGAAAGGCCGATTGAAAAGTGGGAAGCTTTATTTACCTAAGAAATTTGATATAGGCAATTGGAGGTTGTAGTGTTCACGCACCAAAAAGCTTGTCCTCCAAAGAAATGACAATAAAAACGATCCTAAGAATTTGCAGAACCAGAGTAAAGAATACCATATGGTATGTGTGTGAAACTTGGAGTTTAAACAAAAGCGACGTTCAAAACAATACAGGTATTTAACAATAAATTATAGATTTGTGGAAAATTGCTGCAGAATAATCGATAACAATAACTATAAAAAAGAGAAAATGGGGAATGGATTAACCTCAGTTTAAGGAAATTAGCAGTAGATATTTATAGAGAAGCGTAAGAATACAAGTAAAAGTCAAAAAGAAAGGCGGTCGAACGATAGGGTATGGAAAGTACATGCACATAAAAAGGTAAAGAGAATATGGAATTAAATAGCTGGCAACAGAGGGGACTGAAATGAGTCGGTGGAAGCATTAAGCAAAAGAGAACATCTAACTGGATATCAGACCTAGCCAACGAAACTTCAATTGGATTTAGTGGCTTTATGCATCTCCAGGTGCAAAAAGGACTCCCATTATTACCATTACTTTAGAAAAAGAGGAGTGAGTCCTAAAATAATATATATATATATACAATACGATCAATGCTATTGACGGGAAGATATTTCTGGTTGGTCACTAATGACTCATCCAAAATCTAGTAAATCCAATACACTACCGGACAAATATGGAGTTATGAAAATTACTCACAATTGGGTTGAAAGTTAGCTTGCTAAAAGAACACAGTATGTGGAGGTGAATTAGGTGATTTTTGAGTTTGCTGGTCATTTCTGAAGTGTCGTAGGACCATATAGAGTCATATTCGGCCTGATCGATTTAGCTAATATTGTTGGTGCTGAGGCGGAGATCGTGACCAATTATGAAGATGATACGAATATACTAATCATAGGGAAAAGAATAAGAAATTTTTAATAGGAGAAAAATGGCAATCCAAAGAATTACACACGGACAGACAAACACTGCCTTGTTCTAAACATCGATAAAATCATAATAGTATATGGTGACACAGTACTTTCTTTGCATGACAGCAACTCTAAAATAGACATACAGGTAGTGAACTCAATTACTACATTGGTAGAGATAATTGATAATAGACCGAGATGAGGCAAACACACTGATCCACTCTGCAAAATGTTGTATTATGATATGGAAATTTGGAGGATCCAGTATTTTGATTGTTTTCAGTCATTGGCTAAATACGGAATTACACACTAGAGCCGTGCTGGGAGTTTGGAGAGATTCTGTTCTGTAAAAGAACATTATTGGAATCACCGCATGCCTACCGCAACGATTCTCGTGCAGGAAGGTTTTTAAATCACTAAAAGTTATGACAATTCCTTTTCTATATATTGTTTTGCTGTTTCAAACAATTTTTTTCTGCGGACTAATCACCGTTACCAAACATGTTATAACGTTGCACTCCTTCCAGAGAATGTACAAGCGCCATATTGCAACGGTTTCAACATAGGTTTAGAAGGTCCAACAGTGTTAATTCTAGGTTGGAATTTTACAAGGAAATTTTCACCGCAATAGGTAAACATCATTTGAGTATTGGGTTTATTTGTAGATTTCAGCAGGGCCCTTGACTGCGTTAGTAATTACGTTCGTAGTGATAACCGCCTTAGGGTTCCACGTTGGGGATATTGCTTTTTGTTATCTCTGTTAATGAGTTGGCATATTGCATCCGTGACGACAATATACAATAAATTTCATATTAATGATACTAAAACAACAGCAGTTTTCTTCGGCTGGTGTAGCCAGTCACTTTCAAAACCCAGTAACACAATTGGTTTACAGTTTTCAATATCAGTTAAGATGCTGGGAGTGACAGTTGATGATGTCTTCACTAGGAGAAAACCACAAAAATTTTCTATGTAAACGGTTGACCGTAGTAATTTGTGTGGTTGCCCAATTGTTTAAATAATGCAACGTGAGTATCTTGAAAACGTTATATTTTGTTCAATGGGAAAACTTCACAAGCCTCCACAGAGATTTTCTTTTGCAAAAATAGGGGCTGAGTCTCTCGGTGTGGGATGCATATAGGGATGCCCTCAGAGATGTAAGTGATACCATTGTATGTGCGGTGTACGTCCATAAAACAAACAACAGCTTACAAAAACAAATTCACATTTTGTACGTTTGAATACGATTATAGCACAAGAATAAAACAATGCTGATAGCCCTGCGCAAACATAGATGCTGTTCAACGAATGCAAATATTTCAACCACCTTCAAACTGGAAACGCAAGCACATTCTAAAAACCATCTACTTGATACGGTGTTACGTGATAAAAGGAATTTCTTTGTCCTCTGCTGTTAACCCACAATGCTACAATTGACAGGACAATATCGGCATTATAAATAGATAATTCATGCCCGTTGCAAGCGGGCGATTTTTACTTTAACTGTTAATTACGGCTTTTATTGCAGATCTTTGGTTCTTTAGATTTCCTTTGTTTAGACGTGACTTCAGCATCCGCTCGGATATTCGGATACCATCCACGTCCAGAATTCGCTTTAGTTCTCTAGTTGTTTTCTGTATATTTTCTAATGCTCTCCGAACAATTAATATGTCCTCCCGTTGAGTTGTTTTTCGGATACCACGGAATGTACCCGACCGCTCGACGTTGAAGGTACGATCACTTTAATGGGAAACCTGCTGTTTCTTTCCAATTTCTCGGTAGGAATATTGATCACATTCTAATAGAATTTGAATTCTGATCCTTTTTTCACTCGATATGTCTTTAGTTTTCCCTATTTTGTAAAATTTTTAATTTTCACAAACAATTTCTTACACAACAAAGAAAGAAATGTGAGTTGAAAACAAATGTTCTTACAGAATAGTTCCGAAGATAAGTAAAGAAAAACACTAACACTTAACGCATTCGATGATTTACGAACAACTGATTCAACGCAGGTAAAGTGATCGTCCAATATTTGTCTAAAATATCTACTACAAAGAGACGTTTCATGAATGGAGGAAAAGGGTATATATTTGCCGAATAAGCTATTGAAAGTAGATTTAGCCGGTAATTAGCTCGGTAACATGTACGTGTTTTGCAGTACACAAAAATTTATTTATTTTTATAAAAACGCAAGTGATCCTATTTCCAAATTCTTTTTGCGAAGTAAATAAAGATTATTATTATATAAGAACCTGGACCCAATATAGGCTAGTACTCAATGTGGGCTAGTGCGGCTATATGCGCTAACAGAATGTCTACAGTGTTAATGCAATCAACCAAATGCGTGTTGGTAATAAATATAATGTGGAAGTGTGCTCTGAAATTATTTGTAGGGAATGCAAGGTTTTCCACAGAAACTGCATCTAACGCGTACAAGTCGGTATCTTGGTATAATTAATCAGTAGAGTTTGTTGAAAAGGTGGATGACGTGTTATCATTAAGTAGTGTAATTCGGACTGAATAAAATTCGGATACGACAGCGTCAGTCTGATTTACACTATTTAACGATAACACGTCATCCACCTTTTAACAAGCTCTATTAATCAGTTGCAAGCTTTCAATGAAGATTGATATTATGTCTGTTTAAGAGTAAGTGCACTTTACTATTCCATAATATCACCAGATTTTATCAATCCATGATGTTGAATTTTTTCGCCTTACATGTTCACTTGCAGCGAATCCCCAATATGCTCTCGCTAGGCCATATCGGGTAAACTTGCGGTATATTGGATTATGAATGGTAACAAAGAAGTCCAATAGGCGGAAACATCACACTTCAGGTGCATACTATACCATATTGGAGCCTTGATCCGTTGTAATTTTTTTTACTTGCTTATCTTGTTTTCAGATATGAGTTTTGTAAGTCTAAAGAAAAGGGACAAGTGGACCCAGGAAGCCCTTCACAAAGCTTTGAAGGCAAAAAATTCTGACTATAAAGCAGGACGAATACGGCATTTTTTTTGTTTTACGTTTATTTTCCCCAATAATTTTGCACGTTGCTCTAATTTAACCTTCCTATACTCACGCATACGGTCTGTGAGACCGATTTATATAGTATAGTATACGTCTTTCATTTTGACGTGAGTATAGGAAGGTTAAAGTTACAGGTTGGTATACACAACATGGAGTTAATACACTTTTTGCGTTTTTCTTGTCAACGATTCTATAACCTCCCAAATTTTATAATATAATTTTTTTTTCAAGTACGTTACTCTGACGTAATGAATAAAAAGTAACAAATAATTTGCATCAAAAAGAATTAAAAACAAAATAAGCTTAGGTATTGGTACTATTGGTATTGGGTACAGTTAGTTATATATATATATATATATATATAAATGTAAACCAGATATCGACCGTACTTATGTAAGATAAAAGTAACTTTATTGGCGTGATTTACATTTACATTTAATGATGGGGTTTTATCAAGAAATCACGAACACCTATGGTATTCAAATCACAAAGAAATTAAAAAGGTTGCCTTCTCTCAACACCAAATTGGCAAACAAGTTAAATCGAAGAATATTCCTACTCAGATGCAGAAAATCTAACATCTTACCAAGACATATAATGGATAGCCATAAGAACATTCAAAATTTATTAACTGATGGTAATATGAGATATACAAGGCAAGCAATTAATTTTAGTAGTAGATTAGGATCAAGAACGCTAAGTTTTGAAATTGACATCACATGTAAAGATATAAAGACAATCAAAAATAATATTGAATCACTAATTTTAGATGTAGGCAGAGTTTTATCCAATTACATACTTAATGAATTTAAACGTAGATTAGAGCGGTCATTCAATGCTAGGTTTGGCAAAGTGAAGAGAATAAACATAAATAAATTCGATGCATTATGTGGCAATTCGCACGAGGACAATCAACTTTTTATTGATAATCGAAAGTGGTTCAAAAATTACTCTGACACCGAAATACCTACACATATTGCTGATTTTTTGTCTTTGGGGCCAAAATTTAGTATTTCACCTAAAAAAACAACTATAAAGGTTCACGAACTTGAAAACGTAATTGAGAGGGTTCCAAATGAAGTTAAAAATATAATTAAAAGATTAAAGAATACCAACGAAATATCTAATGAAACGGCAAAGAAACTAAGTACCTACAGTCCAATTTCAGCTAAATCATATTGTCTACCGAAAATACATAAAGAAGGTATTCCATTACGCCTCATTGTGAGTTCAATAGACTCTGTCACTTACAATTTATCAAAGTATCTGGCCGGTATCCTCACTGACAGTTTGGCACATAAAACAGGATACAACATCAAGGATACGTTCACATTTGTGAATGCTCTTGAGGGTAAAATTATACCAAATAACTTATGATGAATTAATATCATTGGATGTCATATCTTTATTTACAAAAATACCCTTAACACTTATAATAGAAATTTTAGACAAACATTGGGATATCATTGAGCCTCACTGTAACTATTATTTCACTTTTCAGGATCAATTTTATAAACACAACTTTATAACACATTTTGGTGTTCCAATGGGATCTCCAATTAGTCCAATCTTAGCTATAATCACATTAGATCATTTATTTGACAGCGTCATTGATAAGTTACCATTTACACTGCCGTTTATATATAAATTTGTAGATGACGTAATTTGTGCAGTACCCAGTGATAAAATAGAAAAGACGTTGGAAATATTTAATTCTTTAATTCACATTTACAATTGAGCGAGAAAGTAGTAGATCTATTCCCTTCCTTGATACCAAAGTCATAAGAGATACAAATAACAAAATAATTTTGAACTGGTACCAGAAGCCAACTGCTTCTGGACGTTTTGTCAACTATCATTCACACCATCCTCTCACACAAAAATACAACACAATCATGGCAATGAAAAATAGAATAATTCACATCAGCGACAAAAATTTTTTACAAGATAATCTAAAGCAACTACACAATATATTTCGAAACAATGGATATCCTAGACATATTCTCAACAAACTTATCCACAGTTCCAACTGCTATGATGGTCTCGTTGAAGATATTCCTAATAACGATAGAGTCAATTACAAAAAGATTCCTTACATAACAAATCTGACAGACCAAATTGTCAAATACTTCAAACCATATCCTAATATTTCCATAGCCAAATACAATTTAATAACTTTACGCAATATATTTACTACAATAAAAGACAGAACCCCAATATTAAATCAAAACATTGTAATATTCAAAATACCGTGTACGGACTGAGAGGGTGGATACATAGGACAGACATCACAACTGTTAAAGCAAAGAATAAGTCAACACAAAAGTGACTGTAGAATGGGAAAGCGTTCTTGTGCATTGGCCGTGCATTTCAGGGATTTGGGACATAGATTCGATTATGACAGTATTACAATTTTAGATAAAGAACAGAAATATAAAAATAGATTAGTTCTAGAAATAATACATATAAACAAGGACAAAAATTCAATCAATTTTAAAACTGATATAGATCAATTAGGCATTATTTATTCAAATTTGTACGGGATTTTGTGATTGGGGTGTTCTGTTCTCTTTGTATAGACCGGCATTGTACAAATTTTCAAACATACATTGCACAAATAATAACCAAACTCTTTACTATACACAAAAAAAAAAAACACACACAGTGTTCTTAACGTTATTCAGATCTGTCTACATCTTACACATATCCGAATACCAGCTTGATAAAATGTAAATTGCCAATTTTAAAAAGTATTTTAAAGAATTACCTCAAATGATTTTAATTTTAATTTTAACATGAAACAATAGTAGTAGTAATTTCAAATGCCTGTAATATCCACGATTGGACTTTTTGTCAATATCTGCTCTAGTTGTAAGTATAACCAATTAAGATCTAAGAATTTCTTGTAAATGTGATCAATTTCATCACTCCTGATGAAGCTATAAAATATAGCGAAATATTGAGAATTGAACAAATGAGTTTTTATTATACAACAGACCGATCACCCCAATAAAGATACTTTTATCTTATATATATATATATATATATATATATATATATATATCTTGGTTGCACGATGAATTAACACTTAGATGATCTGTTCCATAGTCACATATTTCATTACAGTGTGACAGGTTTAATTCGGTTTTAGTATATAAAGGACGCAGCTCTATCCCTGAAATAGTTTCTTAGATTTTCAAATTGGGTGTTTTGCAAGATCTTGATGTCTATTAATCCTCTTCCTCACTGCTGTCTGCTAATCCTTACTTTCTCAGTACATGGATTAGGGTGCTGTTTACCGTACTCTGTGAGTGTTCTATTGAGTCTATGTATTTAATTCTTTCAGATCTTTACCGGGCCATTGAATTATTCCGT
Organism: Chrysina gloriosa; assembly: GCA_038088585.1. Taxonomy (NCBI): domain Eukaryota; kingdom Metazoa; phylum Arthropoda; class Insecta; order Coleoptera; family Scarabaeidae; genus Chrysina; species Chrysina gloriosa. The sequence goes on from CM076090.1 coordinate 24,570,459, forward strand.
AAGAGTATGTTATGATTGGAATGGCGTACGTGTTAATGGCTTGAAACATATTTCTTGAATTGCTTAGTATTTGTTCCTTAGTTATTTTGTGTGTGTGTGATTTATACTTGTATTTTATTCGTATCCCAGGTATTTGTATGATGGTTTCATTGTCAGAAGTCTTTAATTGTTAAATATTTGTAGTGGTTGTTGATTGTTGCATTTTATTTATTATTATTATTTTATTTATTTCATGGAGCATTTTACATTTATCGATGCCGAATTATATAATGGTGTCGCTAGTTAATTCTTCAGTTGTTTGGAAAAATGCTTACATTTGTATTTTATCAAGTATAATCTATATACATAGATAAGATAGTTTATCGCATGTTGTTCTGTATTTTAATGTTTAATTTAAATCCATAAGCTGTACTATTTAGGCGTTGGAGAAAGGGCTAATGCATAATTACGGTGGCTCCCCATGAAATACATACACTCGTATACCACTTTTGATCCGTGCCTCATCTGCTCCTATAGACACGCTATCGGTTGGGAGGTGTATTGTTATGGAGTTTTCTATAACTTTAGTTAGAAAGTTTTGTATGTGTTCATCGACTCTAACAAGCCTTTTAAAGTCAATATAGCAGGTAACCAGATTTCGTTGTTTTTTGCTTGTTTCATATAACACTGTTTATAATTATTTATTCTTTGCATCCTAAGCTGTTTTCCCGTCAACCTTTCTATTTTTCAGTTAAGATGTCACTATGTGTTATGGGTTTCTCAATTTGTTTAGTAGTTATTGTATAGTTATGGTTTTATCTAAAATTTCTTCGGTGTTAGGAATGTTGACATTTTTTGATTCCAATATGATGTAATTTACTTGCTCCGCAAGTAGTTCGCGTAATGCAGTAAACTTTTTATATCAGGAATTATGTTATCTATTCTTCCAGCTGTCATCCAGCTTTGAGTATTTTGGATATTTTTGTAAGTCTTCTATATTTATTAAACAATCCGTTTGTCATGGGTCATTTTTGTGTCTGCTTCCTTCTGCTGTTACCCAGGTAGCAGTATCTTTGTGTTGTCTTGATTGTGATCATATGCTTTTACTAAAGGTCTCTGATTCCATTTCTACTGGATGTTGGGCTTTTCTTCATTTGGTGTACATAAAATAGTTTTTCATTCCGAGTACATTGTATATGTTGTACTTTTCTTTTATTGGATTCTTTATATCTTCCTAGATTTCTTGAATATACTGCTGATTTTGCTTTGGTGCGGTTTGTGCTTGCACTGGTGTTTTCGTGCTATTTGTTTTGATGTGATTAATGTGTTTTATAAGTTGTTTTGACCAACTCCTTCTAATAAATTGCGTTAATTTACTATACTTTCTATCTCGTTTTCTTGGGTTTATTTATATTCTACCTGGTTGATCTCATATGTTTTACTTGTTGAACTTAATAACAGTAGTATTAGTAGCGTATTAGTAGCATTAGTAGATGTAGATCAGAAGGTGTGCGCTTCCTAGTGTATTTGTCTCTAGGTTCTTAAGGTTGTTATTGACCAATTTTATTGTCTGTGTAATGCATGTTTGTTGAATATCAATTTTGGCAGAGTAATCATGTTTGCCGGGACAACGCCTTTCCATTTTGTAGTGTTTATTATCTATTTCTTCGTCTTGAGACGTATTTGGTTTTTCTATTAGCTCTTCGCAGTTTACGATTTCCGCATCCTCCACTTTCTTCTTGATTTTGTTGAAGGTCTTCGTAAGTTAATTAATATAGATAATGACGCAACTGATCACACCAAAGTATTAGTTTATTAGGTGCAACTGTGTTGTAACTTGGATTTTTGTTGTAAATCCATTTGTAATTAGAAATCTCTTGAAATTGAGCAACAAGTCATTTCCGCAGTTCATTTTGAAATGTTACTAAAATTTTGCGCAACGCCTTTCCCTGCAATATCTTGACAAACCCTTTAGTGGCCAAGACGCCGGCTCCTCAAAGCTGAATTTGATTCTTTTGATATATTATGTAGAATTCATTCTACACCCGCTCCTGTATAATTTTTTGTACTGTCTCTAAAATATTCTTAATTTCTATAATCCAACCCATCACTATTGTCTATACTAGCTATTATCATCCGTGACGACGTCGCGAGCGTAAAATTTCATTGTCATCATTTAGCGCCATCTCTCAATAAACGAATCCCAAAATTCCAGACAAGTTTATCGATTAGTCTTCTTTTGAAACCCGTTTGAAGTGAAAGTAATTACCCGCTTCTCCGTTTTACAGTTTGATTTGCAATTTCCTCTGATTGCATTTTACACTGACAATTATTTTCCGTAAAAAGTCTCATATTATTATTATTATGTTGATTATCGTAGTATTCGTCGCACACTCTATGCATTTCCTTGTTTGCACCTTTACTATGTACTTTCTTGTTGCGTTCACGTGCATGTACACACATTATAAAAGAAATTCCGTAAGCAATACTTTTACCGCACCTTTGCCGTACAGGATTTCTTATTGGGAAACGGACGAATTTATCATTCGCACTTGCGAGGAAATTATTAAGGCTTTCTGTCTTAATTTGTTTGTTTCAGAAAAATTTTAACGTGCTACATATTTACATATAGGCAAATTCACAAATTCGTATTCACCATGCGACCTGAAACTTTTAGTTCGGAGCATTGAGATGTTGGTACTAATAAAATTTGACAGTAAACGCAACATACATAATCTATACTTAGAAATGGTATCTGCAAGATTTTCGATTTGCATTAATTTAGATAACCTAGCTAAGGATCGTAGCTATAAGGAAATAGTGGTCGTTTTAAATGAGGGGAATGCAATTGTCCAGATATAGGTACCACTGAAGTGCCCCGTTATCATTCATCTTTGCCATATCATAACTTCATTTTGTTGTGTCTTTCAATAGAAACCTATTTTAGTGACTGATTAGCAAAAGTTTCACGGCAAATACCCACCATCATCTGCAACGTACAAATTGAAGCGCCTCTTCATATTTTTAAGTAGGTTATGGAAAACTTCTTCCGAAATATTATTTATTGCGTCATTAATTACATTGATTAGACCAGCTTAATTTAATCCTGTTGGAAACACACACGTTGAATCTGATCATCATAAATTATTTATAAACGGTTCTACAATATTGTCACAATAATGTGTAGCACTTAAATTGTCATCAAAATGTATTGGTCATATGATTCGTCGGCGTAACATTGCCAACGATATATCAATTCCATGCAAAATTTTTCCCTAAATACGTGATGATTTTCTACTGATCATGTACGAAAATTTTGTAATTTTTGGAACCATAGCTCATCAGGATAAAGCGCCAGATCTAAATCCCCATTATTATGTAAACTTAGAAGAAACCATTGGCAAGAATTGCGAAGAGATTCAGAACCTCGAGCATATAATTGCTGATGTACACCTAGTTTATAAAGATGCATGTGCAAATGATTCTCCAATGCAGTGCTACAACTTCGATATGATATATGTACGTATAATATAATTAATATATACCTGTTTGTGCCGATAATTTTCTAATAGATTTGTTGTGGTTAATAGTCATTCGATTCACTATATCCTGAAGTATATCCTCCGTTAAAGCGCGTGGAGTAGCTGATCTTTTACGTTTTGCAATGCTACCTGATTCCGTAAATCTGCTTGTTAATCTATTCTGATGCCTGACAAACGTTTTGTAATTAATCTGCCCATTAGGTTGTACAGCAGAAAACTGGTCTACACAGCATTGAACTGAGTATGTCTATGTTCTATCTTCAGCCTGTACAGCACCTCGAAGATGGTCCATCACATTAAAAACACAGTGGTAGATGGCACCTTTTCAACCAGGGATAAAAACAGAAATGTCTTAAAAAGACAGTTCTTTATATGAATAACCAAAAGGGATGGGGAAAAATTAGAAATAATAAAACATAATAAACAGTAGATAAAGCAACGGATGATAAGTCAAAACTGACAAAGGCGACATGGTCAAGATTTTGGAAAAGCGGAATATTCGTATTTACGATTTTAACTGTTGTCAACCGACAACCGACACTACCGATCACTTACTCTGTAGTATTAATACTAGATTGCTATTTAACATCAAAATTTTGAACATAAAATATTCTTTTACTGCCTAGATAATTTAGTATCAGAAAATGTTCTACTGTTTCAGCACAGTAGTGGATTTCCTTTGTCTTACTCGTACACAAAGTATGTTCCCACATTACATAGCTGTTAATTTATGTGTGACGTAGTTTCCTACATTCGTTTTTACCGTCTTCATACTGGCTGACCGTAGATATAAATATTTGAAAAGTCTTTTAGATAACGTGCAGGTACGCTGAGGCCACCTATATTGTGTTTCCCGTGTTTAGAGATAGGTGAAATAAATGAAACAATGTTCGGGATGGGACCATTACGAGTAACCTAGGTCAAAGTTCAGAGCATGTTCGTGAAACTTGATGTAGGATTTGGACTGGAAATTTGGAATTGCAAAGAAAAACAAGCACGAGTTGTGACACGGGTTGTTCGAACTTGCCCCGTTGATATTCTAAATAAACAGATTCTAATTTATTGCATATAGCTACTTCGTTTGTTTCGTAAAACGATGAACATTCTAAACAAAGTTGAACTAATTATTGAATTATGCAAATATTATGTAAACTTAGTACTTATAATTTACACTGTGTGTGATGTTGAGTCATGAAAATGTGTGCACCAAAATTTAAGCCAATGTTAGATTTTATGCACATACATACATACATATATACCTAATTTTATATTGATATATGTAGATACAAACGTATGAATCTATAGACTAAACGTGGGAAGATTTAGCTTGTACAATTTGTACTAATTGTTTTCAGAGTTAAGTGGTCTATAAATTCGGTAGCAAACTTTTGTCTAACGAGGGTAATATTCAGGAGATGAAAGTCTCGCGCTCGCTTCGCCCTAAAACTTGGGATTACTGGTGAGTACGGCTGCGGTTTGCGCTAGGCTTGACCTTTAAAATTTAGGATAATGAGTCTTTCATAACGATTCACGTTTCGGTATCTGCGGCAAAAATGGGCCTTTCCCGCGCTGTAGAAGGCGACGCACCCCTGAATTTATTTCGACTAAATTAGCATCGGCGACGTGTAGGCACTTATACGAATACGGTAAAATCACCACCTTTGGTCGCAGCCTGTCTGGACGTGCCTAGAAACATTCACAAACTACATACAACCGCTTTCAATTGCGGCCCTTTTCATAATTCAACTTACTGTAATAGTCGGTTCGAGCTTAGTCATTCTGTTACTAAGTTGGAAATTTAATTTCCGTGGTCGAGCTTTTCCAAATTATTTAACTTCATGAAGATGCATTTAGCGGCATGACATGCAAAAACACGTTCACGTCATTTTGTTCAGAAAGAAAGGTTCTTCATCTCTTTGAAGAACTACAGATTCAACATCGTTTCGTATTAATCTATTTGCAACTTGCAATTTCGCATTATACATCCATATATATAGCCTGTATATTAGTAAAAAATATCAACATAACAGTTTCATAGATAGTCAATGCGTTAATGTTACTAAAGCAAATGTATATATATATATATGTATATAAGATAAACAAAGTACCTATTAATGGCTTTGTGTATCCAAAAATGTTATATATATTGTATGCCATAAAACTTCAGTTTACAAATAAATTCTAAAGCTTCTCTTAATTATTTCAATAAATATATTACTGTGTACGTTGTTTTAGATTTCTGAAGAAAGCTCGCTAAATATTTTTGAACGCGTATAAAGTTCTTAAAGCTGAAGGATATAATACCTGGTTATCTTTATGTATTCATAGTTGTAGGGAGAGTTATGTCTATCAATTGAATCAAAATTTATTCCTAGATTCTTAATCATGTTATGTCATTAACTTAATAACTGTGAGTGTCAGGTATAGAATATATTATGCATGACTCATTGAACAAATTTCGCCCGTACGTATGTACATATGTAAGGTATTGTAAATGTATCGGTTTTTAAACGCGTGTTCCTTCTCCTTTTACCATTAAGTCTAATTAAGCATTCACATCCTTCCAAAGTCTAAAGCTAGAAATTTGTTGGTTCTCCAACTATCAAATATAAATAAACCATAAAATACAAAACCGTAAAATTTATTATTTACGCTGAGTTTGCGTTTTAATGATATAATTTAATTAATGTTTCTTTTGTTTCCGATTGTCGTTTCGTGTTCGTTATTTTTTTCTATTTATATTAGAAGTCTTACTTAGCTGGTAGAAACGTTTTTCTTTACCTGATGGCTTTTTTATTGGATGACACTCCTCCAGTGAGGGTGACCACCTAGTGGTTGAAAAGCGCATTTAGAGTTTGCCAAAGGAAGTGTGGTAAGAACTAATTTGATTTATAAACTAACTACTGTAAGAGACAGATAAATTGATTTGGCCACACAAGTAGGATAAAACCAACAAAGTTAATAAGAATAGTTATAGAAGTAAAAGGACACAGGAAAAGAAGAACAGGTCAAACTAGGGAAATGGGTAGATCAGATACTATGCAGTAAGCAGAAATGGGGATGTCGAAATGCAGGACTTGAAGACGATGACAATGGACCCGAAGCTGTGGACGAAATGAGTTGAAGAAAATCAAATCTTCACGCGTACCCAACATGGGGATCAGGATATACGGAAAGAGAAGGAAGAAACTCAATAATGAAGTATACCTACATGTATGTATACTTCAAAAACATTTGCGCAGAATTCAACTTCATCGATAGAGATGCAGTTTGTAAGCACCAAAGATTTGGGATATGATGGGTAGTTTGAGAAGTTTAAATTGTTAACGGTGATGTTGTTAAAAAGGAAATAAATAAAATATTGTTCTTTGTATGGAGCCATTTACTGTACTCTTTGTTCTGTAAGTTCTCCTTGTTTTGATAACAAAGTAGCAAGTAGCGTAACGAACTTGCTTCGCCCAAATTCACGAGTTGCTCTTTTTACATTCTTTCTACCACGAATATGTTATATTATCGCAATATCGAAGTCCAAATTGTAGTGGTAAGAATATTAAGGATTTTATTTGAATTTATTTAAAACCAAGAGTTAAGGCTCTTAATTGTCTGCTACATTGTAGTATTATAGTTTATACGATTTGAAGTATTGCCAAAAATATTCACTAATCCTTCTTATTTCAACGTAATATCTTTGTAGTAAATGGTTAGTGACTTAAATGTTCTAATACACACATACCTGCATAATCGCGTGAGTTACAGGTTTGTCAAGATATGGTATATATTGCACAGTATCTAACGTTTATCAATCATAATTTACGTAGCGTAACCAGGCTGCGTGCATAATTCCTAAATAAATAGAACAGATTAGCGGAAGGCGCCCACCAAAATCTATTTTCGGATCTTAATTTAAATTATGTTGGCTGTGTATGGTGCGTTTGATAGGTAACTGATTTATGATACCATCTCTGTAGATTTTCGACAGCAGTTTCGTAAGGATTATAGAGGTATCGTGATTACATTTAAAACATGTATTTTTTCATGTAGAAAAAAATGGAAGAAATAATCAGGAATATTATTATATAGAATACCATCGTTACGTGTTAAATCCATTTATGTTCAAGATTTCAGGGAAATATATCTACTTAATCAAATAATCGTTGTTCATAGAGATATGTCCCCATAAATTCGATGTTTTAGATAAAATCTGCTGATAGGAAGACTTGTTAATACTTCCAGTATGCGGAAGTGACCATCAAAGTGTTTGGCATTATATTTATCAGCCCTTGATAGTCGTACAAAACATGCCGAGATGTTTCTTTTTCTATGTAGCACAGAATATCCTATGTACGAGGGGCGCCGTTTATGTTTTTACAACAGACCACTAGGTGACGCCAATGTGTCATTATTATTTTCGTAAAGTTTGTTATTGTGAAAATAGTGGCAGCTTAGGAATTGACCGAGTAGTTTGTTTAAAGTGAACATTTAAAAATGCAATTTTGTGAGAGAATGGAAATTCCATAGAAAGAGTTTCGCTGGATGATTCTTAGGATTTTAGTCAAGGTCTAACTCAACAACAATGCATAGAATCGCATCGCTCAACCTTTAGTTATGAAGCGCCATCAGAAAAGGCTGTTAACAATTGGTTTGCAGAATTTGGTTGTGGTCGTACGTCCGTTAGTGATGAAGTGGCTGAACGTATGATCAAAATCGGATGCTATTCCAAAAGACATTGATGCCTTGCACAACATGATATAACAAGATCGACAGTGAGATAGAGGCATTGTTAGGCATATTGTGCTGAGAATTCAGCTAATTTCTTAAACAAAATTGCACCGGCCTAGCTCTTAATTAATGATATAAAAAGCGTAAATTATAACAAATTATGTTCATAAATTTTGAGAAATATTTAACATAAAATCAAGATAATTACCTAGTGTTGTGTGTGTGTGAGTGTAATTTCTTTTATTCGTTGATGGTTCTCCTTATGTCTCCTCTCTTAACTTCTTTTCTCGATGCAGCTCTATTTTCTATGGATTCTTCCCTTTTTTAAATTCTTTCTTCTCCGGTATGGTGAGGTTCTTTTATTTACTGGTACTTCTTCTTAAAACTCTTTTAGTCCAAATGTGTTTATGAACTTTGAATTGACTTATCTATCTTGTCAATTTTCTTCATCGTCAACCAAAAACTTTTTATTTATTTTTCGGAAACCAGGACTACACTACATTCATTCTCCGTCGTCCGCGAAACGAAAACTTTAATTCACCATAACTCCAGGTCATCCAAGGTATAGCGTTGTTATAGAAACCTGTAGTGGTAATGTCGATGTATCATTGGTTCTTTATATCCAGTGGTTATTAGGAATTCTTGTGGTGTGAAAGTATTGTATGTATGTCTGAATATTTACAATGGTTTTCTATCTTTTAATTGATGCTTTTTGTAATACTTAATAATTGTATTGCTAGTTACATTTGTTTCTCCCATTAAACGTTTCTGGTTGGAGTTGAAATAAGAAGCTAACACTCGTAGAATAATAAAATGCTTCAAAGGTGGTGTGCGTGGTATCGAAAAAGTATAAATGGAACCCAAAAATAAAACGAATGTCATTTGAACATAAACATCCATAACCCCAATATTTACTGTGAATTTTGATATATTGAATTGTAATAAATGATAAATTTTCTAATGGTAATTAACCATTTGAGTATTATTATACTATAATATCGAGGACTGCAATACACCTAATTTTGCATGAGTATTTAACTGTGAAATAGATCTTTTCCTGATGGATTCTGCATAATTTAAACGATCCCCAAGAAAATGCTCGTGTTAATTGGTGTATGGAAATTCCAACGATTTCTTTTTATTTTCGAATCTCAAAACAAAAAATACCTGGACAACGATTTTCAGCAGCTCAAGAACCTGTCAAAGCTTTCAAAAACTATGTTTTTGAGATACCTTTCAAAGTAGAAAAATGTTTCGCGAATTGGTTTAAATGTATGCAAAGGTATAAATCTTAAAAGCGGATAATTTGAAAAGCAATGAAACTGTTTGTTCCCAGTTTTCTTTTCTTTCCTAGTGTTTGCAACAGTCTAAAAATTGTCTCGCGTATGTTCATATATTTTGCAATGGTGTGCAAATCTGTATTAAAAGCGGAACTGCGCTGTTAATAAATTTAGTACATTAAGCTCAGCAATAAAGGAGGAGAAGCTTAAGAGATGATCTCCATGTCAATGTTATTAAAAATTAAAGTTTTTTCATGCTAAATCAGTTCAAGTTCCCGAATTCAAAACAAAAATAAATCATCAATGTACTTGTATAACCTAGATTATTGATCGAGAGATGGTTAGGCGTCAAATCTGATTAAGATGTTATAATAAACTGCGTGCAAGGAAGGATTTTTATCTTGATGAATTGAAGAAGTGAGATATACACATCCTGAAAACACTTTCTTTGTCTTTCGTCGTGTATATCGCTTAACGCAGATGTGAATTGATAATCCACGTGCATACATACATATTACCACCGCAGCGTAGAAAATCGTGCGAACTCTTAACACTAGTGGCAAAGATAAAACCCGGAACGGAGCTGTTTATTCGGCGTGAATAATTTCTGTTATGGATCACAACATCAGCATCAACACCGACAACGACACAATGAATAAAAAATGCATAGATAAGAACGACTTTTTCCATCGGTTTCTAGTTTCTTATTCATTGTGCCGGAGCAACGATGTGGAACAGGAGACTTTATACTACAATCCTTAACAAATTGTTTCCATGTCCTGCTTTTTCAACGCGAACGCCGAAGCTACTTAATTTCCTGACCGTGAAGACACGCATTTGTGCACTGGAAATTTATTTTTAACAGTGATCCATGCTTCCTCGATCATTACGGCACTTAAATAAAAGAAAACGAAACGTACATTTCACGAGGACGCACATTGTTGTCTTCTCGTCCGTTTCACCTGATTCCCTCCAGACCTTTTATAGGATTCTACTGCACGTTCGTTTCTGTTCGTTCACTTTAAGCCTACTCCTGAAATCATTAAATTTTACTTCATGGTCACGATTAGTCGTACGGTTTAACAATTCTAAGTCAAGGAAGTACCATGCATTTCTATACGTTTTGTTCTTTCTTAGAGAAAGTTTGTTATTTAATAAGAATAATCTCCGTATTTAACAATGACTAGGAATAGTCTAGGAATAGTATAACATTAGGTGATTAAATTGTAGAAGTATTACTCCAAGATTGGAACAATACCTACATCTTATCATCATATTGCCCTGTCTGGCCATTACATTATCCAAATGTTTGGTCTACTTAATTCAAATTCTCCAATTAATATTTTTCACGTCATTAAATTCTTCACAATACAAATATTAATTCTGGGACACGTGTTTCGCCGGCAAGCTAGTCGAAAACAATTGGATTTGTAATGTGTCTTAGAACAGCTTCCTATAAATGATTAACTATCTAAAAATTTCATACATGCATCTTTTAAAAATTTTGTTCACAGTGACTGTATTAGTTTCTATTGTGCTGTTTTATCTAGTTAATTGTGCGTTCTAAGAACGTTCTGATAACTCCAATTCATATGTTCAGTAAGATACAGTTTGGAGACGCTGGTGTCGCTGATCGGACAACACATGTACCGAAACTAATAAACAATATTGTGGTGAGGAGTTTATCGATGTAATTTACTATCACTCTAGTAATGTGGTGAAATAAGCAGAATCAAACGAACATTGAATAGGAAATATAGTTTATATCCTTATTATCACCAAGCATTTTCGTATTGGCTTCTTCCTTTTACTACAAAAACACTTGCTGTAATGTGTTGGTATTACTACATTGAAGCTGAATGAATGCATGCTAGCAAAAACGTCTAGCCCCTTTTCGAATTCGTTTGCCAAAGGAATCTAGGTGTCAATTTCTATTACTAAGATTAGTTTACTTAATATTGCCTTGCTTTGTTACTCAATTAATCAACCTAAATACTTAATTGTAAATATCTTTTTCTTAGTGCACTTTCTCCGTTGTTTTCATAAAACCTATCTACCCAGACTTAACTTGATTTTCTTTTGCCGTAGAGTTGTAAACTTGTAAGATCGTATTTGAAGGTTACGCCTACACGGGTTATCATATTAGTGGGCAGTTCACTTATTTTCAAAGCCAAAAGGACGGACGTTTGTAAAACTTTGATGTTCTCTCGGATTTATGAAATATATATATGCAAAACGTCTACGTGGTATCTTTACAAAGGATTTACTCATTGAACTATTTATGTTTCGAACCGGCACCTACATACATATTAGCGGTCGTGTAGGAGTTACTCATTGAATATTAAAGTTTTCTGTGAAAGGGATTTGTATATCTACTAAATTGTTTAAATATGCTGTCATCTGGAATTTCACAGAAAGAAACTTACATGAAATATAGGAATTATATAGACCTTGACATTTATGTTTGTATTATATTAATTAGTGTTGAAGGTAATTGTCCTCCCTAAATTTTCAATTAGCTAACATTTGCTAACAATTGCTTGGTTGTGGAGTGCCAAATATATGTAAACCGTTATTGTTCGTAAGTTATTAATTGAATTATAATCCATTATCTAACTAAAAAAAAATCCGGGGACACATCATCATTCTTCCAAGATTTTATGTGTTGTGATTAACGTTCGACAAACGAGTGCACGATAGGTTGTGTAAACCGAACTGACGATGTACCTTCTTCGAATTTTAGTGTCGCGTGTTGCACGTAAGTGGGGACAAACGGTGGAGTAACAGCGTCAGTCCGGTTTACAGTACTTAATGAACTTTATTTATCATGTACTCGTTTGTTGAACCTTAGTTATGAAAAAGGTTCGACAAACGCGCGTTTTGTTCACTTAAGGAAGAGTCTATATACAGCAAACAAGACACGTGATTGTCTAAGGAAGGCGATAGACCCATACGAGTTTGATATATTTGCACCGTCAAATATATTAAGTTTGATATTTATTTAATACTGTAGTTATATTTAAATTAAGAAAAGGTTGGTTGGGGTTTTATGAAATTATGTCTACTTATATATCTCCCCTTTCACACAGTGACGTTTTAACAAATGTTATTAACAATACTTTCTTGAGAGTTTCGTCAGTGAAAGTTGTTCTTTTCGAACTGAGAACATCTTCATCAAATATAGAGAAAAAGCGCTCTATATCACAGCTAGTACAGGTGCGCAATTAAAATATATTTTACGAGTGTTTAGTACTCCAATTTCCCAGGTAGTTGCATACGAAATTGATGCAGTCAATGCAAATCGAGGTTTCTCTTAAAGACTGGATCAAGTTTTTTCTTCAAAACAAACCCCGAATTCAGGTAGAATAATTAATCTCTGATTTTGATTTTCAAAATATTTAATTGTTTGCCAATAAAATCTAATTGTTGTTTTACATTTTCCATTTGTAAAATATCTTTACACTCCGAGATACTGTGGTTGTCGTTTGTTATAGATGCCACAAAGGTTTTTAAATCTTCCAAATTTTCGGCATAAGAATTACTATCTCATCTAGTTAATACTAGGGAGGGAGGTAAAAGGTAAAGATGGAAGTTTTCCTTTATAAAGTGTCACTCTTAATGGAGCTTTCCGAAATGTTTCTTGAAGGAAGAGATAAGTTTATCTACGTTTGTCAATTCGTCCCTAATACGAGGTGTAGCTAGAAAGTAACTAGATTAATGCTATAAAATCTTTTATTGAGTATTCTTTACAGTTTCAACATTATCCTCTTCCCGATCTCTGCACCGCTGCATGCGAATTTTACATTGGTAAAAGCAGTGCTTGAAATCATTTTTAGATTGTATGTTCATGGTCCCCGTCGCTTTGTCTTTTACCACTTGAACGGTCTCAAATCTCGTCCCTATTAGTATCGAGTTAATTTTAGGAAATAGAAAAAGTCACAGGGGGCCAGATCTGGTGAATACGGTGGATGTTTCCAACACAGGAACCCCATTCTTAGCCAAGAACCTTTGGAAAGAGTGCACTATGGGACAGGGCGTTGTCTTGATCTAAACCCCATGACTTGCTTCCCTACAATTTGGGTCGCTTTCTTCTTATCCGTTCACGGAGACTTGCTGGGACTTCGGTGTAGTAATGGTCATTTACCGTTTGTCCTTTAGGTACCCAGTACATAATCCCACTAATCGAAAAAACAATTATTAATGCCTTGAATTTTGATTTCGTCATTCAAGCTTTTTCCTGTTTTGGTGAGTCAGGGCTCTTCCTATGCATTGACTGGCGCTTAGTGTCCGGATCATAAATAAAAAAACATGATTCATCACATGTTATGACTCTTTCCAAGAATAAATGCGAGATTCTTTTTGTTTGGATGTCAGATGTTTTGGCACTATTTTTGCACACAGTTTCCTCATGTACAAATTTCTGTGCAAAATCTACCTAATAGATCTAATCGTTTCGGCAACTACACAAGTAATTAACTGACGATCCTTTCGGATCAAAACACTAATTTCGTCAATGTGTTTGTCCATTCTTCACGTTTCCGGTCGTCCTGAACGTGGTTCATCATCAATCTCTCTCATCTCATCCATCTTTTAAACGTTTACATCGCTCAAACACTTGAGTGCGTGATAAAGCATTTGTCACCGTAAACTTCTTTTAACAAGAAATAAGTTTCTGTAGCGGATTTACCAAGTTGTACAAGAAATCTCTGATTTACACGTTGCTCCTTCGACATACTCAATATTTTTTCGACCGGCGGCTGATGCACGACCAACATAAACAATGATCATGGCTTAACTAAGGCATCCGCAGTTGTCTTGTTGTCACTGTGTCAATCTGAACACAGCGTCCGTTATTTGACTGTAAAACACTCAGTCCGGTTACATTTTAGCCGCACCTCGTATATTGTGCGTAAGTGCATGTGCTACACATATGATGTGCAATATATTAGGATATATATATATATATATATATTTCGTGACCTTTTATACTTATCTTATATGATAGATCTCTACTACTAATAGGTCAATAAAACAAGGCTGGTTTGAACGATAGTTATATTTTCAGAACGTTTACAAACGTTTTCGGAACACCTTCGTCAGTGAAAATATAACTAGATAAATATATAAACAAACTTTTGTTTTTTATTTGGGACTATCAACAAAATAACTAATGACTAGGATTTCTTGATATAGAGGATGTGTAACCAACTTTTATATATATATGAATTATAAAAACTAAATTAATGTGTAAACATACATGCAAATTAAGTAAAACCTTATATCAAAAAATCTTTGTCGAAACCTTAACAATTCTGTTCAAGGACTAGGGAAAACCAAATTCAAAACCTAGCCAAAGGTTTCCTTCTTAAGAAATGCAAATGTCATTTTAACAAATTGCTATATACATTACTTAAATTTTGAATATCGGTCCTGAAATTAATAGTTTTAGTGTCTTTCTGTATATTTATCATTTCATATATTAGTCTTTTTTATAATTATTCTCTGTTTTTAATATAATTGTGTTTTCAAAATCAAAGTAATGCCCAAGATCTTTGTAATGCTTTGTTACAGCGGTCATTGCACCGAAATCATTATTTAAAGAATACTTATGGCTATACAACCTTTTCTTTAAATATTGTTTCGTCTGACCGATGTAACAACCATCACAGTCTTTACAGTTTATTTTATAAACTACATTACTCTAATTTTGTTTAATTATTTTAGATTTAGTATTAGTAAAAAGAGATCTGTTACTATAATTTGGAATGAAAGTAATGTTTATGTTGTTTTTATTAAATTCTTTTTTATGCAGCTTCGAAACTTTGTTTAAATTAAAGATTTTTTGATATAAGGTTTTACTTAATTTGCATGTATGTTTACACATTGATTTAGTTTTTATAATTTATATATATATAAAAGTTGGTTACACATCCTCTATATCAAGAAATCCTAGTCATTAGTTATTTTGTTGATAGTCCCAAATAAAAAACAAAAGTTTGTTTATATATTTATCTAGTTATATTTTCACTGACGAAGGTGTTCCGAAAACGTTTGTAAACGTTCTGAAAATATAACTATCGTTCAAACCAGCCTTGTTTTATTGACCTATTAGTGGTAGAGATCTATCATATAAGATATATTAGGATATGTAAGTTCCCTACATTTACCATATACATACGCCGCAGAATCAGGACCAAACAAAAGTATTTTTCTTTGTATTGGTCTTCACAACAAAGAGCGTTGTGTAAACTTTCATCAATTAACTTAGCAGTTGTCTCTGCGTTAATTTGATATGATCTTATTCACAATAATCAAATTTTGTTGTTTTTTTATAGATACTTTATTATTTATTGAGTTGCCTATTCCGATACCTACACTTCGTGTGCATTTTTTGACCTTATATATTTGTATAACGTTAGTATGTTTGTAGTAATTGTTGGCTGATCCATTAATTCTTGATTTAACCTCTACGATTTTGTGCATGTGCAACTCCGATTGTATAACTATTCTTGTGATTTAAGTCACTCGATATGGCCCCAGTTGGACTTTCATATCAGAGTAAGAAAACACACCATTCTCTTAAGTTCACCTAAAAGAGTATTAGAAGTGAAGTGCTACCCGAAAATAAAATCATTTATCCAATTGTTTTATTAGATTAATACCTTTGCATTTTAGTAGAACTAACTGCCGTATACCTGTCTGGCGCTTTCGACGTTGATGTCTGCCCTTTTTCAATTGCATGGATTAAAAAATCCATAATCCTCCATCAGCTGTTCGTTTGGATAAAACTACGATCCATGCCAGAATTAGAACATGAATACCTCATTTCAAAACGAAATGAAACAGCGAAGTTTCGCATTTAATTAGATTAGCGGACGTTCGAAATTTTTGAAGCTTTTAGCGTTAGCAGAATATATATTCAAATTGATATTGTAAAATCATATAGACCTAAATAAGAAGGTTTTAGAAAATTAAGATAAGATTTTAAATGGGATCGGAAAGATAACTATCACAAAGCGAAACCAGCCAGATTAATTTCCTTAATTAAAAACAATATTTGTTTTAATTTAACCACTTCTGTTGAACAGTTTGAGGTTCATTAAGTAGGGAACTTACATATCCTAAACGTGACAGTCATGCATAATAACGGCATTGTGACAACAAATTGGCATATAAAGTCTACCAATACAGGAAGACATTTAAATTATTTTTCAGAAACATCAAAATTACATAAAATTAATGTAGTTACCGGTTTAGTTGATCAAGCGGTTAGATTAGCTAATGCCGAATTTAGGGAAAAGAATTTAAACAAAGTTAAAGAAATCTCCAACCAGCCTTGTTTTATTGACCTATTAGTGGTAGAGATCTATCATATAAGATATATTAGGATATGTAAGTTCCCTACTTTTACCATATACATACGCCGCAGAATCAGGACCAAACAAAAGTATTTTTCTTTGTATTGGTCTTCACAACAAAGAGCGTTGTGTAAACTTTCATCAATTGACTTAGCAGTTGTCTCTGCGTTAATTTGATTATTGAATTTTGTTCCAATTAAATATGGCTTATGTATATTTGTAGGATGAAGTACACCAATTATAAACTGCACTACACAGCATGCTAATACATCGACGGTTTCGTCGCTCACCCATTGATACTGATTTAAAACATTACCTTTTATACAGTTCATTGTTTTAGTGAAACACTCAGATTAGTCCGGAACGTTTCTGTCAGTATATTTTTCAAGAAATGTTCTTAAAATAAAGTTATTAACTTTTTAAGGGAATCTTTGCGGCTAAAAAGGCTTTACAAAGTTCTTCATTAAAATTATCATTGTCGATTGTTGATGAATTTATATTTCTCTAATGCGTTTAAGAAGCGAAATGACATTTGATGCTCCACCTTTGGCTGTTTCTCGAAGTTACTGAATAAGTTTTACAGTAAATTTCTGTATAATTAATAATGGACAAAAAGTCAGTGTGGCCTACAATCTGTTTACCATTGTTTGACGACGCCATTCGTTTCGTTCCTCCATATTGGTGATAAATAATTAAGAATACGCTAATATCTTCTAAATAAATAAATAAACTAGCAAAACTCAAAAGGACTTGTAAAACCAAATAAATAAATAGGAAATTCTAATATAAATGTGTATACAAGTGCTAAGATAAATAAAACAAAAAAAGAATCTTAAGAAAAGTAAAACCTAATAAACTAAATACACAATACCTACAAGTCCAGTTTTACAAGAAATATACTCAGCAAATGCACGATTTCAATCATTTTCCTTCTTGAATCATATAAAGTTACATGCGAATAATGTACTAGGCAACTAGGCAATGGTAAGTCGGTATGATTTCTAACGCACTGTTAGCCGCATTATTGAAAGTTCGGATACTCTAAATTATTTAAAATGAACAACGTAGAAATTGCTTAATTGAAAATTAATAACACTAAGGACGAGGATCTAATTTAGTAACCCTGTTAATTTGAAGTCTAACATTGTGTTCTTGTTGAAAAACATTCAGCGAGGAAAATCGATTACAAAAAAGCTTTTAAGAAAATTCCTTTGACAAATATCTATAAGAAATTTACTTCGAAGTAGTTTCTGTAATTTAATCCCCAGTCGAATCGGGCCTACGAAGAAGAATACTTCTTGCTTGTTAAGGTGTGACGGAATAAGCCAAATTAACGGAAAGTTTAAAATTTTGATCACATCTACACGATAATTTAAATTAACCTCAAACTGTTCAACAGAAGTGGTTAAATTAAAACAAATATTGTTTTTAATTAAGGAAATTAATCTAGCTGGTTTCGCTTTGTGATAGTTATCTTTCCGATCTCATTTAGAATCTTATCTTAATTTTCTAAAACCTTCTTATTTAGGTCTATATGATTTTACAATATCAATTTGAATATATATTCTGCTAACGCTAAAAGCTTCAAAAATTTCGAACGTCCGCTAATCTAATTAAATGCGAAACTTCGCTGTTTCATTTCGTTTTGAAATGAGGTATTCATGTTCTAATTCTGGCATGGATCGTAGTTTTATCCAAACGAACAGCTGATGGAGGATTATGGATTCTTTTAATCCATGCAATTGAAAAAGGGCAGACATCAACGTCGAAAGCGCCAGACAGGTATACGGCAGTTAGTTCTACTAAAATGCAAAGGTATTAATCTAATAAAACAATTGGATAAATGATTTTATTTTGGGGTAGCACTTCACTTCTAATACTCTTTTAGGTGAACTTAAGAGAATGGTGTGTTTTCTTACTCTGATATGAAAGTCCAATTGGGGCCATATCGAGTGACTTAAATCACAAGAATAGTTATACAATCGGGAGTTGCACATGCACAAAATCGTAGAGGTTAAATCAAGAATTAATGGATCAGCCAACAATTACTACAAACATACTAACGTTATACAAATATATAAGGTCAAAAAATGCACACGAAGTGTAGGTATCGGAATAGGCAACTCAATAAATAATAAAGTATCTATAAAAAAACAACAAAATTTGTGAATAAGATCATATAATTAAAAATTAGTAATAAAAATGTCAGAAAGAGACAGTGACAGTGTGAATATATGATGAGGGGAAAAGGAAAATCCAAAAAATTATAATAAATGAACAATGGATTTCGAATAAGGCAAAGCCAAAACCAAAGAAATCAATAGTAAAACCAAAAGAACAATAAACAGAAAAGAAGAATAAACGGAAAAAGAGACGATGATGAAAATAAGGGGAATATCGGAAAAGATAAGAAAAAACAAAAGAAGTAGAACATATAGAACATCAGTAAACAAAAATAAGATGAAAATTGGAAAATAAGCTAAATCCGGCATAGGAATGTGAGAAGTATTGCTGTATTAGAAGACGAGATCATTGAAGAAATGGAAATACAGTACATAGACAATTTCGGAGTAACAGAAACGTAAAAGAGGAACGAAGAAATAACAGAGTCATAGCAAGCATATCAGTTCTATTGGTCAGACGTGGAAACAAAAGGTTGAGGGACGGACGGAGTGGACGTGGTCGCGAAACCAGACAAGATGAAAAATATAGTAAATAGAAAATGAGTAAATAAGAGAATGCTATGGTAAGACATATAGTTGGAGAATACTAATATTACCACCGTAATTATAGCATACAGGCCAAATCACAATGCAAAGAAAGAGAGCAAGGAAGAGTTTTTGAAATATTACAATCGGAACTGAAGAGTGAAGGAGGAAATACTATGTTGATGGGGGATATGAAGGGGAGAGTGCGAAAATATAATAAAGGAATGGAAGGATGTTTGGAACCATTTAGAGAAGAAATAAGGAATTAAAATGGGAACAAAATACTCGATCTCTATATAGCAAGTGACCTTGTAATAAATACAAATATCATCCACAAAGATATACCTAACTTTAGCAGAGATTTCTTTTAACTATGTGAAGGAATAGACGCGGATTTTTTGTTGTATATCAATGCTTTTCTAGAAACGTATTTTGTTGTTTACACAAAATTATACACATTATGGAGAAACGTGTGGTTACATTAAAGAATTGGTAATGGTAGATGGTTAATTAATTGAATTAAGTTTTTATAGAATCTGTTCCATGTTGTATGAAATGCGAATCCGAGAAAATTATGGGATTATTTGCAACTCAAAGTTCAAACTGTTAATGGCTGTTTTTTATTTTGGTTGGCAGTGGAACTAGGCAACAGTTTACAAACAACTACGACACCTAAACACGTTAATGTATAACTAAGGGCATTAAGAGAAATACAATGAACTCTTCCGAAATTCGATGACATGCAACAAGGCTCTTGATGCAGAAGTGGGAAGTTTGTCTTTGGTTCTGTGAATGAGGAGTAAGCTTATTTATCAATTCACCCGCTACCAATTTTTACCACAGATTAGTTGTACAGGTAGCCCATCCAATCCATTTGCGTAACATCTTGAGGGTTGTCTACATTATAGCAATTTTCCCTCTTCTAGCATATGGTCTAATATAGGAATCGTTTCCATTTGAAGCCGATTGCGTCATCAGTTCTCTGATAGCGATAGGCTATCTGTATGATTTACCTGTGTGATTAATGGCGACTATAATAGGTATCACTAAAGTCAAAATCAAAGAGTTCAACCAGATTGAAATCTGGGGATTGTTTTTTTAACCTAAATTGCACTAAATAAGGTTAGCTATTGCAAAAATATTGTCTCCGGTTTACCTTCGGAAAGTATAAAAGCCGACTGCAATTCTTGAATAATTTTATAAGTATAGCAACACCAAAGATATAATTTGTCCGATAGGCCACACTACAGTGAACAATGACTAAATGTTCATTATAAACTGTTATCATTTGACGAGGTGTTTAGCAGGGATGACCTGTTTCTATAACTTGCATATAGTAAGTCTTGCTTAACCTTGGGGTTGGGTTCTTAAAATTCACGACACGAATTGAAACGACGTTAAGGGTGTTCGGAAACTTCTTTTCAAGATCGGTTAAACTTAATTTTTTTATTGGTTCCAAAACTATTTTGAAAATTGTATATCTTACCTTTAAAAGTTGTAAAAGTACCAGTTTTTTACAATGCTAAGAGCTTCTACAACTTCAATTATATTTCAATGATAAGTGAGGACCCAGTAAGCCCGAAATGTTGCATACCGTGAATTCGTTACGATAACCACGTCTTATCGGCGAGCTCTTTTGTAAATTCCTTGTTTGTTGCTGAATTTAACCTTAATTAAGATATAGAAGAATGACCATGGGCTTGTCGTCATTTTTGGACTTCAAGAAAACAACGATAACAAACGAATTTATCAAAAAGCTCGCCGATAAGACGTAGAAATACACGGTAAGCAAAATTTGGAGCCCGTAAACTTACTGATTCTTCACTTATCATTGAAATAAAATTTAAGCTGTAGAAGCTCTTAACATTGTAAAAAACTGGTATGTCATCGTTACATACACTATTTTTGAAAGTCAGATATACAATTTTCAAAATAGTTTTAGAACCGATAAAAAAATTAAGTTTAATAGAACTTGGAAAGAGTACTGAACTCCCTTAAGTGAAACGTGTTTTTCATCTCACATTGGTAAACATGTTAGATGCAACAACCAGCGGATATTTCATAGATCCACCACGTTTGCGTGTAAATCACTTAATGAATTAATTAAATGTATTGCTGGTATCCTACTGGTATATTACAGTATTATAGTAAAGTACAACAGTTGCAAGTATCTATATGTTGACATTAGATTGCAATTATTCCGTAAAGGATTGCATTACTCGTGAGAATAATGGTTTCGGAAATTATCGCCATAATCGAGTTTTATGAAGTTCTTGTAGCGTAAACGACGTTAAACTGAAACCACTTCATAACGGGAAATGGTATATTTATACTGACGGGTGGACGCAATACCGATACAATGCTAAGCGGGGAGATGTTAAGCGACGACTTACCATACTTACTTAATCCTAAACCTTTTATTATCCTCACTGTTAAGTATAAACTTGTCCAATTGAGTTATTGCTGAAGCCTTTTCTTTTCACACCTTTCTCTACTGTTTCTTCTTTTGTATTCTTTCACCCAGCACTTTTCATTCTATTCTCGGTTTTCTACCACTATTCTTGTCGTTTTTTTCATTCTGTTATTTTTTGACGTTCAGGGTCTATAAACCATCTTTATCATTTAATTTTTTTCCTGCTATTACGAGCTGTATGCGGTTGATAATGGTTTTGTATTTGAACGTTCTTTTATTTTCTTACTTCTTATTTCGTCAAATTTGGAGATTTTATATATATATATATTTCGTCACATATATTCGAAATTTTGCACAACTGATTCCAATGACAGGAATTTCTTTCGACTTTTACCGTGCTTTACTACAATCTTCGATGCAATTTAGGGAGATTTGTAAAAGTTGTTGGTATAAAATACTTCAATTGATTCTATCTCATTTGTCGTTCATGGTGTTCACATGTATTATTAAATTTTTTGATTTTCACATTTATTGGTAGGTATGTTTATACACCAAATTGTGCAATATAACAAAATTTAAAACATTTCTTATGATACAAATCAAAACAAAATCAAGAAAAAAATGTAGAATACTATATCCGTCAATGATTCTGGGACAAACTATTTGAAGTCATTAAATTTGATAATTATATAGATCATAGAGCAATGGAATCAGAATAGTTGTGTCTGACATTTCACTGACGACCACTGTGTGAAATATGAAAAGCGATATTAATTCTACAATATCACCCGTTATGTAATTATTAATTTTCATATATTTTTCATATATTCATATGAACTGTGCGTGCACTGACAATTTAAATGTATGTAGTCATAGATTGAAGTGGGTTATCTACTACCACCAAACCCAATGTTAAAATGAAAACGGAACCTCTGTCTAAATTCATGGCAAAATTTCAAATCCTAGTAAACGACGACAAAGAAGTTCGCGTCAATCAAAAACCCGAAAGCTAACCAATATCAGTTGGCGCCTTGTAAATGCTCGAATATAAAAATTACGATCCATATTGAATTATTGCTGTCAAGAGAAGAAAGTAAGTCGGTTACATCCAAAAATCTCTTCAGACGCTATCGAAATGTCGTGGTTCAAATTAGGAAACCGTCAAACTTCGGCTCGATTTTTTAATAAAAGTTGCTCAGACTATTCATTTTCGCGTAGACTTTGGCAGCAGATTTATACAAACGTATAAGCTCTACGTTAGATATCGATTTTACGTTCTAGGTCGAAGGCATGCTTCTGTAAATGTACACAATACATTTATGTATATATGTACATACATATGTATCTACATGTCTAGCGAAGGTTGTTATTAATGCACATGAAATTTTAAACCGATCAATTGCAGATATAGTCTTTTTCCAATTGCCGTTGTGCGTTGTATCACCTCTGAAAATTTTATTGTATAGTATAAAATACCATAGCTAGTTTGGAAAATACTGTATGCGTATTTTGGCAACTATTTTGTCATCTTCTGAAACACGAAATTACTGCTCAACGTAATAGTTCTGCAGTCTGTTGTCATTGTGCGATATTTTGCACGGGATGTTCAGTACAGTCTTTAAACTCACGTCAAAATGAAAGACGTATACTATACTATATAAGTCGGTCTCACAGACCGTATGCGTGAGTATAAGAAGGTTAACAATGGTTCTTGTGAGACACACGAATCCCATAGTTTCTCACTAGAGATTAAGTTGTCGAAATACACATACGACTTTCTCTACATTAGAAGCGACAAAATTATTAAGTTGTCTGCTTTAATGGAAAAGATGACTTTGGAAACGATTTCATTTCTTTCTCTCCGACTTAAACGATAAATTTTCTTATATTTTACTATTGGAACGAATTCACACCACACCAGCATATATAAATTATGCAGATATTAGTGTAAAGCGGAAGGAAATTGACAAGATTAATTTTGTATCAGATATATCTCAAAAAATCACTTATTGCAAACATTCTTAACGCGAAGCATATCTTCTGAGAATATTAGTTCAGTTATATAGGAATGCACTCTCCAATTTGGAACTGCATATGAGAGGTAAGTGTTAATTGATTCATGTAATTTTCTATTCTATAAATTAAGAATTTGCATGTAACAGTTTATTTGGGTCGTCATTATGATACTGAAAAGCAATTCTGTAACTGCCGTAAATTCACACGTTGTGTTGTAGAGCTAGAAAGTTGGCAGTGAAAGCTTTACAGATCTCTCTTGTTCTAGTCCTTGATCTGTTCAGAGAGCTTGTTACCTTTCGTCGTTCTCATAACGAAGATCACACATGAAAGCTCGTAATCCATAATGGTGTGTATGTTAAATGAATTTTCTTCCTGACTTGGTACTTGCGTCTTTATAGGAATTGACTCATATTGAGTATACGGAACTGCTTGGTGCAATGTTCCATTTCGATGCTGATAGTTCGACAAGGGACGTGATGATGTATTATATGTATGTATACTATGCGAGTATTGTTGACCAAGTATATTAACTTAAATAAAACCAACATTCTTTTCATATAGTGGCCCTTGATTGATACAGTTCAATTTGTTTCCATGAAGAAAATAAGATCTTTGGGCTTTGTACGTTTTGAGCTGTAAGAAAAAGTGTAATCTATATGAAAAGAAATTGCATGCAGTTGGCAATAGTTCAGTTGAGTAGCTACTCACTTATTGAAAAGCAATCTTGTGTCTGCCTTACCTACAGATTAACGCGGAGGTTGAAGCATATTGCAATGATACTACTCGTATTATACAATGATGTGTACTTGTACTATATATACTTATTGTTAGTTCTTGACGTTCATAAGGTATTTGTTCAATGTGCTGCCTTCTTTCCAGCAACACATATAATGTCTTGGTACTTGAATGGTATTAAAATACTTCTTAAGACATTGAAGAACTCATCGCTTTTCTAATTTAGTGTCTAGATCTTTATAGTAATTCCTTCAATATATCTTCTACGTGATTCACACTGCATATACGAATTGCTTGTGTAGCTTCTCACTGTTCTTCTTCATTTCGATTTGGATGACTCATTGTCAGTAATAATGCATGATTTCCACTGATTAGAAATGCTAATCACTCAAAAGCAGTTTGTGTTATTAAAGCAATGGATTATTAACAAAATTATTTTGTAGAAAATCTACAGAATATTTAATATTACAATAATATTGCTTGTTATATACATACATATTTTATAAAACCGTATAATTTCCAATTAGAAAGATACTTAGTTAGGAAATAGTTTTTACAACTGCAGTGATCACATTTTAGAACATCGTTAACTACGTGTGCACATACAAACATTGTTGCCCAAATATCTGTACTATTTTTAGGATTATTAGGTCTCCAAATTGGTTTTCCGCTGATGTGAAATTCTAGTCTGCTTTAACTGTTTCGCGATGAATTTTGTAACATAATTTATATGCTCTCGTCATACAAGAGAAATCGGAATACTCGCATTTCTGTTGTTATTTAGTTTTTGATATTATGGAAGACGGCCTGATTTCGTAACCTGAAAGTTTGGTTTTGCACACTGAACAAATATGAGTATATTTAATTAATATTTTATACAACAAATGCGAAATTGTGCCAGCTTTCAATACCAAATTGATTCAATTAAATTACACTTTTATTTACTGTTAGTTAATCGCGATATACAGTGGAAAGCACTTATGGAATAAATTCGGAAACTAAAGTCGAGAATATTTTATAAAACTCCGAAACAGCTAAATTGGTAATGGCTTCTAATTTTAAAATATTGTACATGTTTGTGACGCCAACAGTTTTCGAGGTATGACGTAATGTATTTCTTCTATCAAATGGTATATTTCTTATTTCATTTTTATTTAATACTTTTAAAGACATTTTTAACAAACCTAAACTTAATTCCGTTAATTTCAATAGTTCGTGAGACAATACTTTTTAAAAATACAAATATTAAAAATACCAAGCGAACTTGATTTATTTATTGAGACGTAGAAGATGCTCAAAATATAGTCCATAAAGTTGACATATTCCCAATTTATAATGTGATATGATACATTTGACGTGAAGAAGTAGTAAAATTTTCCGCTAAAGAATATTTACATCGTCTTCAACAAATTTTCAATGCCTTTGCAAACTTAGAAACTGTGCGCTAAATTTAGATACAGTGCTTTTCTAAATGTGTATAAGTCCGTGTATTTTCCGTTCAAAAGTCTCACTACTTCCATCTGGCATTTATTTCCATATCCGACCATCATTAAAATTTTAATTCGTAGTTTTCGTCAAATATCGCATTTTGAAACAAAAATAAATGACTAACGGACATTAGCAAAACCATAGCAAAACACTAGAATGTCAGTACGAACAGTTAGACAAAGTAACTAAGAAACGATTGAAAAGAAAACCTATTCTGAATTTTAATCTTACAAAAATATTAAAGAAATGTATATACCTATGTTTGGTGATCTTGTACTTATCTTTAGATATCGTCTCTACCACTATTGATTGACCTGTTAGTGCTAGAGAGGATATCTAAAAAGAAAAACATTAAACGAAAACGGTGATCTAAAAACTATGTTTTATGCCGATATCACCTAAAATTGACGATATCATAGTTTCACTAAGAATTGTAAGAATACTATTCAACTGTTAGAACTTTAAAACAAAATGTAGGTGACATCTTTAATAATGTTTAAAGTATTATTAGCAAGCAGACAGTAATGTATCAATTTCACTAGTTAATCAGACATTGACGCCATTTTAAACAATTACCTCAAACATGTAAATTCCTAAAAGCCTCAGGAATTGTTGAAAGTGTGGGTATTAAGTTTGGGTTTGTTGAAAACATCTTTAATCGTCCGGTCAGTAACCAGGTATCCGGGTATCCATTTCAGTTTCCAAGGTAGAATTTATTAACTTCCCCTTAAAAATTCTACGACGATCCGGATCCCCGAATGTGAAGTAGTTTGACGCCAATTTTTCGTCAAAATTTTTTCAATCCATCCATTCAATAAAAGTTATTCACTATCAAACTCGATACCTCCTCTGTTCAATGACCGGGTACCCGGGTACTCACTAAGGTTATTATATATGAAAGCGTGGTTTATACACACGAAGGAGACCATTTATCATGGTGTTTATGTAACTTGACTTTTTAATAAATAATCAACCATATGGTTTGTGATTTCCTTCATTTAAACAACTTTTATTAAAAACCATAGTAAAGATAATAGGTACAAAAAACATCATTCAGGTTTTATATTTTATTATTTTTTTCTTTTATTTACGCATTTACACATAGCTATATCAAAGAACAAGTAAATTAAATTATTTCGCACACCGCTCACATATCGTGGTTGAAATACAATGTTCATTACAAATAGGTAACTCACATATCGAACACGATTTCCGTGTTTTGCGACGTTATTTAAATTCGCTCTGAAGACAAGCATGGCATGCACCGGTAATCTGTTTCCTCTCGGTTGAATCGAGTTGTGCCTGGGGTGTCGAAGATTCAGATGTTGTTGGCCGCACATATGGATTTATAGCTCTACCAAAAACTTTCAATCGCCACTTTCGTTGTGAAATGCCTAATGATTTGTGCATCACTCTCCATGCGATGAGCACGAATATGGTATCATCAAATCGAATGAAACCAATGATGTTCCAGAAGCGAGAGATGCCCATTGCTGCACGATACAATGGATATAAGTACGACTGCCACATATCATTTGTATTGTCAGTATTCGAGTTGTTGGCACCAGAGGTTATCAAAATAGTCAGTTGTCTTTTTCCCTGGATTTCTTTAATTAAATGCTGCAAAGTTGAGCTTGCTTTTTTGTTGGTATTACGTATGATGATGATATCAGCCATTTCTGGCGTTGGTGTTCCTTTTAGGTCCACATCCCTGTCGCACAATATTGTGCCTTCCAACTTGATGTTCACTTGTTAGTGCCTCAGTGTAAACTCTGAGTACGCACGAACGCGATCCGTCGTTGAAGGATTTTCGCGGTCAGTTTGAACGCTTTTTTAAGACCGATAGTAGCGAGCGGAAAATTATGCTGTCTGGGGACGAAAGCTTAACGCACAGTTACAACGCACAAATAAATCGCGGTTTGTGGTTACCAACTAGAACAATATAAAATTTGGACGCACGGCAACTGAGGCAGTAGGTAGGTACCCGGGTAGCCGGTTGTTGAACGAATAGTAAATTTTTGGTTACTGACCGAACGGTTAAAATACTATCCAGGAGCAAAACCAAAAATATATCATCCTATTTCAGAAAATTATATATTATGTCATAGCTCTAAAGCTGATGTCTCAAAACT
Organism: Chrysina gloriosa; assembly: GCA_038088585.1. NCBI lineage: Eukaryota > Metazoa > Arthropoda > Insecta > Coleoptera > Scarabaeidae > Chrysina > Chrysina gloriosa. Next base: position 24,598,829 of record CM076090.1, read on the forward strand.
GCATAATATTTAAAACTAGGTACCCCTACAATCACAAGTTTACCTGTTTCAGCGTGTTTATGAAATGTCGATTTTGGAAATACTGAATTGAATGATTTCCGCGCTGTACATACTTCTACTAAATATTTAATAGACATTATAGTTAACGCAGCCTATGTAATATGATTGATGTTCTAGAAGATAATGAAGATTTAAATAAAAGCTTGACATCTGATATTGCACAAGTCTGCGCCTTATATCTTATTCAATGTAAATTGTTCGATCTGTTCTGTCCTGCGTTTTAAAAAATTGCTTCATTAGACCAAGTGTGATATGGAGTGGCGGTAATAATACTTTTACACATAAAAACATGGATATTTCGTGAATACAGATTGCTGACCTAGTAATGGAGACAACATTTTTAGGTCGCCACATTGTAGTCAGATCTTTGGGAAATCCTAAATCTCTGACTAGATCGTTGACGTCTTCTTGCGGAAACATCCGAAATACATGCTAACTTTAAGAAGAAAGTCGAAACACATGTTGCCGCAACAGCTAAGGGTTCGTCATCTTCATCATCATCGACACCATTTTTAATGCCAGCCCAATATCAGCGCCATACGATAGTGGCCCGACGCAATATTTGGATACACAATAGGTTTCAAAGTTCTTATATTATGACCCTTAACATCATAAACGAAAAAACAGCAATCGTCTGTATGGCTCTCTTTATTACAGTGCCTTACAACTTTTTCGCAAATCATATGAACAACATTGGGTGCGCATAATTTGTCTTGTTCTCTAAGTTTTACTTTGAAGTATGCAAAATACGCACTTGTTAACTTGTTAACAATACAATACAGTTACCATAAATGTAACAAAAATCATCAGCTGTATGACATTTTTGCAAGAAATTACCTATGAAAGTTCTGCTGCTACAAACCAAACTTATCATTTAAGGGCTACGCATTAAACTAAATGTAGACTATTCGAAGATCACATGTATGTTTATAGATTATTCGGAGATTCCTGGTGGGTATTTCTCCCCATCTAGTTTATAGATTATTCCGAATATAGGGATTTCTCGTATATCGAGATTCCCCGTCGGCATTGTACCAAATAATACTGTAGTATGCACGGTGCTTCTCAAATGAAGGCAATTTTGAGTAAAAGTAAGCAAATTCCAAATTTTCTTGATAAAAATATGATTATATAGAAACAGAAAAACCGTAGGTGAAAGAGACGAACAGCAATTGGTTTGGTTATTAGTACGTTAGAATTAACTTAGAAAACGAAAATTTTCTGATCACAAATTTTTCACAGACCCGTGCTATTAATGCTAGGACAATCTTAAGTGCTCGCATACGAGGAGGAATTAAATCTGTACGCGATCCCTTAGTGCGATGTACGGCTTATCTATTCAACCTCGCTCGCAAAAGTGCTGGAATAATGTCGAGGCGTGAAGATTGCCTAGACTATCTCTGCATTTAGTTTACATACAGCATCTTATGGCTTGAGAGTAAGACGGGCCCTGTTTATCAATGTGTTATTAAAATTGTCAGTTAGCCTACTGACAGTTAAAGTAACTGAAAGATAAAGTAACCGTTAAGGTCATATTATTAACTGCGAATTCCTTAACTCTAAGATAATTGAAGATTGGTATTTCCTATAGCTAAGCAACTGACGTTGATTGGTTGATTGAAAACTTATAAGTTACAATAATATGCCGATATACACATTTGTTAAAAGTTTCGGTGTTTCCCGCTGTAACTGTGATAGTGTAGTGAAGTATAGTTTACGAATTTTTAAATATTATACTAGTAATATGGAATGTAAAAGAAGGCAGCAGCAAATTTTACTCCAGTGGATAGACAAATGCAAAAATTATGCAAAAGGAAAATGGAAGTGCTACAATTGCTGAAAGATATAACAATTGTTGACAACAAATAGGCTTTAGAAATAGCAGTAAAAATATTAAATTACAGTTTTACAAATATTTTCTTGAAAATTTTTATTTCGTATTCATTTTCGATATGTACATAAATTCGTTTTCAATTTCATATATTTATAAATGTACTAGCTGACCCGGCAAACGTTGTCTTGCCATATAAATTATTTCTAGTGAATATTTTGGTAGTCAAATAAATAATATTCTGGAATGGTTTATACGGGTAACACAATGGTTGTTGTTGGCGGGAGCTCGTGACACGTGTTGAAAACTATTGCTTTATATGAGATCACTTAATAAAATAATAAATAATTATAGCACTGCAAATTGATGATACATTTACTATGAGAATATACTTAACAGGAGAGTTGCACTGAGAAAGTAAAATAATAAATATAAGCGTTAGTGCTACGATCGACACACAATCAATAATAATGGCTGAAAAGGGTTTAGGCCCTAAATTTTAGTGAGTGAGGGAAAGCTTATTGTGTGAGAAAGACAGGAGACCGGCTTCGTTCTCATCCCTACTCTGTGGTGCTTACGGGGTGAAAGGTGAGACCGGTAGACGCCTGGCGGGAATATCGGGATCGATCAATTATCGACCGCCGAGAGTAGAAAATTATTAACGTACTAATATCGCTATTAAACAATAGGGGTTGGTGGTAGAAGGCTGAAAATGTAGGATTATATGTATTTTTAAAGCCGAACCATAAAAAAATTAAAATAAAATTTTTCTCCAAAACATAAAAAAAATTGGGTTGGACCACCCTTATCACTTAGGGGTATGAAAAATAGTATACGTCCTATTCTCAGCCTACTAAATATACATACAAAATTTCATAAGAATCGGTCGAGCCGTTTCGGAGGAGTTTTGTTACAAACACTGTGACACGAGAATTTTATAGATTAGATTTTCTTTTTCAACTAACTGGCACTTTTCAACCTCATACAACAACTAGTGGCCGACCGAACATTCGGTTTCGGTTTCGGTTTCGGCCAGTTTCGGCCAAAAATCTAGTTTCGGCCATAGTTTCGGTTTCGGCCAAAACTCAGCCGAAACTTCGGCCGCACCGAAACTCAGTGTTCGTGAATTGTCGTGCTTCGTTCGAGCGAGTTCGTGTCTCGTAATTGTCAGAGTCCGCAAGTTAATACCTAAATACATAAATATCTCCTTTTCCTACATACCGTAATTGTTGTTTTTTTTTATTTCATTTAACACAAATGAACTATATAACATGTAAAACATACACTAGATTTCAGCATACAATTGAAATTTTAATATGCTTAAATAAGTTTCGGTTTCGGTTTCGGTTACGGCCGAAACTGAGACCGAGGCCGAAGGTTCGGTTTCGGTTTCGGTTTCGGCTGCAAATCCTGTTTCGGTCGGACATTAACAACAACTATGAAACAGAAAAATTTCTGAACGCACCTGAAAAAAAGACAAAAGATAAAAAAAGAGACAAAATACTGAAGACATCAAATGTTTCACAGCTAGGATCATTTTCTCTTGGAAAATTAAATTGCGGTGTTTGGTATTTTCCGTTACCTATTATTTATGTTTCTCACCGTTTAAACCTTCCCTGAACTTACATAAATATTTCAAGATCAAAATTAGCTAAATCGGTCCAGCCATTCCCAAGTTTTAGTGAGATAAACGAACAGCAATTGATTTTATATATATATATATATATATATATATATATATATATACAATATGTATGCATATGAATCTTGCATCATTCTGTTCTTGTTGGTCAACATCAGTTTTGTTCTCAATCACAAAGTTTGTACCTACTGCTGGATCCTCGTGAGGTTCCTCTTTCTTATTGCTTGGAGCTATACTATGCAATACTGTAGTTATGTACTACAATTAGTGTCACTACAGTGTTGAGCTCTAGACACAGTTCCACAGCCACATCACAGGAAATCTTCTTTTCCATACATCGTATTATCGCTCGACTGGATTATGTATTAGATTTACTAGAACATTTTCGTATTTCATAGACTTATTTTTAATTACACAACAATAATATTAATTATTATTTTATAACAACACACTAACCTCATATAGTATACAACAGCTCCCCCTCATGACGAGTGCTGATTAGTGGTGTTACAATATGCATTGTATTTACATACCCGCCATCTACTACAAAAAGAGAATTTCTCTTAAGCGCATCGTTTTCGAGTTTCTGATTAATTGTACTACAGTCCGCTCTAGTAATAGGGCCGACTGTAGGCGGTGAGGAGGGTATTTTTTCCTGAAATTCGGGTACCCCCACTATTGACCCGCGCTCACGTCGTCGAAATTCACTTCGCACTAAATTGAATTTTAAACAGCGAAACTATAGGCCCGTTCATTGAGCGAACGATGACAGATACGAATATGAAACCTGAGGTGAGTCAGTATTGCCCTATTGATAGAGGCCCTATTAACAGAGCGCATTCTATTATCAAAAATAGTTTGATCATGAGTAGAGCCAGACCAGAGAGCAAAATGTCCTAAATTCTAAAATCAGGAGATGAAGCTATTCAAAAAGCAATTGCCCTATTGGTTTTAGTGCTTCTCACTCACCGAATCTTAACAAATTTTTCATCATGCTCACCCTCCATAATTTTGTTTATTTAGATATATGCATATGCTACCGACCATAAATTTGTAGGTAATGTTACTTGTAACGCTAAACCGAAAATGCGTCAAATTCAACAACTGCCACTTTGGAATCAAACTGTCACCTGAAGGTTGCAGTTATTCAAAACCGTTTTATCTAGCAGATAGGCGTTAACTGTACATTGAAAAATTAGTTCACTTAAAGTTAGAGGCTATTTTTAGGTTTAATTTACTTAACTATGTATTGATAAACCGGCTCATAGATAAAACAGTTCGAACACGATGACATTATTCACAGTGGCGAGCGAGTAGTTTCTTTATATTTATGAATGCGTGGGATAAATTTTCTTTGTTTTCAAAATGAGACGGTTATGGTAAAGGATGCAATAATGCTCAATTGCCTAGAAATGCCCGTGCTGACTATTCTGCATTGCCTTAGGTTTCCTGTTTCATAGAGTGAAACCTGTTTTTAGCGGAATTTCACAGGGGCGGGTATTTTTTCACAAGAAAAAGCTTACCGATATTGACATATTCAGCCTCCATATGTAACGAAAGTTGTGGTTGATTACATAGATAATGATATAAATAGATTTTAATATTTTTTGTTTAATGTGTTTACATCTCTACACCAAAAGGTGGAAATGGCATTGATAATGCTATTATACTTTTAAAGTACATATATAGTCTATAAAATAAGAAACTGCCAACGTTATACGTATTTATAAATTTATAGGTATATATTATTAATAGATTATATTTGATAATATAATCCAAAATATCAGCAATCCTTGTTTGTATCTATGTTTTCTACACCGTTTTTACAGCCATTAGTCACATTAGAGAAGGGACAATCAATAAATATATGGGCCGAATTTAACTAGCGTTTACATTTCCTTGTCCGAACAGTAAACGTTGGGGTTATGTATCGCAACAGATGTCTCGATACGTACTTGAAAAACTTCGATGCGGTGGCCATGAAATTAAATATACACGTTCTATCGTAATACCACTTCCCCTTGTTAAATATATGGACCGAATTTTGCTAGCGTTTACATTTCTTCGTATAAATAGTAACAGTCAACAAAAATTAATTTCGGCTTTCCTGTGATAGTAGAAAAATATGTTCTCTTACAATATTCTATTTTATTTTATTACAAATTTTTTCTGTTTTAATTTGGTGCAAAAATTGAAAAAAAACCCGGTATATAAATACTTACAGATACCAATTACCAATGTCTTTTGTTAAACTTCTAAAGTACCTTCGCTAAACTAAAGGCTCCTCGAAAACTTCTCAGAGGTACGTTAATAATCCTCTCCCCCATGTCGTCTAACTTAATTGTTAAAAAAGAAAAGTCACGAATAATCTACTGTACCTTTTAAAATAATTTTGTGATGCCTGTCTATATATCCAAACAGGTAATTTAATATCTCCATGTATGGTAATCTGCTTTGCAAATGTCTGCGTTGTAAATACGGGTCGTCGTTTTAGACGTGCACCTGGCGAGCTACATAAGAAGTCTTACTTTCAACTCCGGGCGATGGACGAATTGGACCTAATCGTGTTTCCCGTCCAGTTAACCCATCTGACGTAGTTACCTTCATCATGTTATCCATTCAAGAATAGTTTCGGCAAATCACACTTGTAAAACCTGAAACGCAGGTGCACGCGATATGTTGTTTTTACATACGGTTATTGATTCTTTTTGCAATAGCTTTGCGTCAATATTTTGAAGTTCTTTCGTTATCGAATGTACAACATTTGTAGGTATTCCGTTATTTTGTGTAAGTAATAAGTAATAAGATGAATACATGATTGTATACGCGAGGTCTTGTAACATATTTGTAATGAAATTAATTAATCTTGCAAGGATCTATGAATGAATGAATCTTGTCGACGTATTTAGCAATCTATGCTTAATTTAATTATTAACAATATGCAATTGTTCGCGAGCGCTTCTAATTGGAACTATTAATACACATCCCCATTACAGAGCAGGAAGTTATTACATAAGTACACACGAGTTAATTTCGTGTCTATTTCTATTGTTCTTCAGTATAATTAACCCTTCGCTGTGTATATAAATAGAATAATTTACATGAACACATCGTTGGAAAGCGCGTCCTGTGACATGCCTATAGCCTGATGGAACTAATTGTAAGTAGGAGAAACTTTGCGACAACAACAATGTATCGAATGAATTTGGAAATGAAAGTAAATGGGAAATACACAAACACGTCGGCATGTATTGTATTCTTAATTTAATCTACAAGGGCTGAGGGAAAATTCCGAAATAATTGACACCTGTCAGACCAAACTTCAATATGGGTCTTACTTTTTGAGATGCTCAATATTGAGTTTACGACTATAGAAGGTTTAGAATCTAGTGAACTCCGTAACCTCCTTCAAACTTTAAATAAGAATTTTATTTATTTAGGTCTATGATAGAAACGCCGAAGGTGTAGGAATTTCTTTCACGTGTGACTCATGTGAGTAAAACGGTAATTTATGTGTACCTACGTACAGAGAAATCAGTAAGAACAAAACCCACGTGACAACTGTAATATTAGTTACCTACTTTTAGAATTGGTATTTCTCATAAATATTTTAAAACCATAAGTAATAGGTTGAGCTATTCAATGATTTTCCACAAATTGATGTTAGCTCTAAATGTTTAATACAAGCTTGCCGTTTTGCATATTTTTGTAGTTCATGTATGCACATCCTCACGATATTTCGCCAGGCGAATTTGAATCATTTCTTGAATTGTTTGAGTAATTTGTGATTAATTATAAAAATGTATTAGCTCTAAGTACCTTTCCAATGGTCTAGATTCTTAACATCACGTCGATCTAATATATACCAATTTCCTAAAGGTTTCTAATCGCCTAGATCAATCAATAATTCCCCTCAAACTAAAAGTTCTTGGCCTCAACGATTCGTTAGTTCCATTTTTTATAACTTACTTAACGCGTAGGCCACAATATGCTTACTTCAATGGTAATTCATCAACTCATTAGTGCTTTTCTTACGGTGTCCTACAGGGGTCGAATCAAAGTCCCCTGGTCTTTAATATCTTTATGAACGGTATTGTCAATATAATCGACTCCGAAATATTCTATTTGCTGATGATCTCAAAATTGTTAGAAGAGTTTTTCAATCAGTGATGCGTTGCTCTTGCACGATTTAATGGGTGTTCTGGATTGCTGTAATGCTAACACCATTATATTTAGCGTTGATAAATGTAAAATAGTTTCCCTGATCCTTAAAGAAGGTGAATCGCGCTGTTTAACTATAGATTAGATTTCACAGAACTTGGTCGCTGTTATCTGGTAAAAGATGTGAATGTACTCTGTGATGCTATATTAACTTTTACTGATCATTTTGATCCAATCTGCCCTTCCGAGAGAACTACTCTGGGATGTATTATGAAAAATTCTAAAGCATTCACTACCACAATTGCACTTAGGACCTTAGATTTTTCTTTTGTGAGGTTTTGCCTAAAGTAAATAAACGGCAGTTAGAGATCGTGAACAGTAAATTTGCTAAATTTTTAATTTAAAGTTGTACCATGCATATCCTCCAGGGAACTAAGATCACGCATTACTTTTACCTGAGACTAATTTACATCTCTAGGGTTGAGAGGTATATCTCGCAGTATGTTTTCTTTATGAATTTCTTCATAATAAAATTCATCGTCGTCTAACTCTGGCACAGTTGAATTTTACCGTACCGAACAGCACATCATTTGTCAAGTTTTTACTTGTCACTTCCAAGAATAAACATTTTAATTCGATCGCCCATATATGTCACGTCTTCTTCTTTTGCAAGTGCCGTATCCTCTAAGAAGGTTGACTATCATCATGGCTATTTTAGAAAGTCAAGCAGCTTCAATGTATCACGATATGTTGATATACACAATAGTGATTTAATTGTGATAATGAATTTGATTGGTATCCAGATTAATATATAATTAATTATTATATATACATTATTATTAATATTATTATTCTTCTTTAAATTTAATTTCTTAACTGTATTCTGCATTTCTCCTTTTCGTTTATGTCTATGTATATGCTGTCCTATAATTGGAATAGGGTTTGTGTTGGGCAATAGAGCTTATTCTTCTTCTTCTTATTATTATTATGTACGTTAGTGGTACACTCTTTTATTCTTATAGCTACCTTCACCAGCAAGCCTCCGTACATCATATAATATGTTAGTAGATGTTGCACTATCTTTATAAATATTTTAAAAAATAAAAGAAACTTTTGAATTTGTTACTTGATTATAAATATCATGTCGAAACAATGAATTCGTTGCCGCACAACCTTTATGCGATTTCTTTAAATGTTCCAGGAGAAATGAAAAATTGCCTACATGTTAAACTACTAGAGTGCAAAGAATGAATTCATATCTACGTAATTAATCGTATTATACTGGAACTTTCAAAGATTTGCTCTGTTAATCAAACGAAGTAACAGTTAATAGCACAGAAACAGTTAAAAACGGTATTTCTTTATGAACTCGTATTAAAGTCCACCATATAATATTTCTATTACAGTTTCTTTGCTAATGATTATTTTTGTACACTTGTGATTATTAGACTGTAAGTAGGCGTTGACATCTTGTAATTATTAAATTTATTTCTGCAATGATAGGCTCTTTATATTATTGTCAATTGTTAGTTAAAATTGTAGCGGCAGGCAATTAAAGTAAGTAACGCATTACCCCAAAGTAGGAAGTAAGAAATAGGATACACAAATTTATGCTTTTAAGTTAGTCTCTTTTGGATAAATATAGTATTTGCTTGTCTTTATGTTAAGTACAGTTTTGATTTCGTTGATTCTTTCGTATTTTGCGTAGCTATCTTTGATTTTCCTACACTTCTAATTCCTTATTCCTGTTGCGTCTTACTTTGGTCTTCGTTTATGTCTTCCCAAAATAATATTCAAAAACACCCTTTGAATGCTGATTGGAATTTCTGAATTCTTTCTGTGCGTTTCTTGTAAAGAAAGGAAACACCAAAGAGAGGAAAGGGAAAGAGATAACGGTGAAATACAGTTAGAAGATTCAAATGACGCTGAAGCTAGCAGAACATTTAGCAGAACATTCGTCGATCAACCTCATTACTATCTTCGTAATATAATGCCGTAAAACAAGAAATTTAAGAACTAAATATACATGCAGCGATCAGTAACAAGTAATAAGAAGTAATAAAGTATCAAATTGCACAATCACTTGCGCAAATAACAAATCCTGCATGTGAGGATCATCACATGCAGCTACCAAGTTTCGTAGTGAAACGCGCCATAGTTGCAAAATAAGAAATGTTTAAATAAATACGTGGTGCATCGTTTCTAATGTATAATATTGTACAAGCTAGAGAACATGGGCAAACTGAACAAAATTTTGTACACACACTCTCTAAAGGTCATCTAATACAACAAAAGAGAATTCGAAGTGAGACCCGCCATAGTTGCTAAATTAAGAAATGTTTAAAAAAAGTAGTCAGTCATCTCTGAGGCTAAGGTGCTACACAAGGCAGAGAACACGAGTAAACTGAATACAGTTTTGTACACACACTCCTTAAAGATCATTTATTAGAACTAAAAGAATTGGAAGTGAAACGCGCCATAGTTCCTAAATGACAAATGTTTAAATAAGTAGTCCGTCATCTCTAGGATTAAGGTGCTGTACAAGGCAGAGGACACAAGCAAAATAAATAAAATTTTGTACACACACTTCTTAAAGATCATCTAATATAGCCAAAAAAATTGGAAGTGAAACGCGCGATAGTTGTTAAATGACAAATGTTTAAATAAATAGTCCGTCAGTCATCCCTAATATCCAATACTGCATTATGTATTATTTGAATGCTTAATTACATTCTTTCAACGTAAAGGCATTCAAAATAAGTATGTTTTATGACTTATTTGTTTTTGACATTAGAAAACTAACACCACAGTATATAAAAGACAGTCCAAACATTAATATTATAGTATATACAAACGGGGTTCTTTAATCATCAACTACAAATAGGTCTAGTTCTTAAAACATTTGTTTAAAGGGTTGGGTAGCCTTCTATAAGTTTTATAGTAAAATAATATTCAGCAATTCCTTTACGCTATTGGCTTAACTCTTATTGCAAGCAAATATCGTACACTTAAAGGACATGATACAAAATATGCATTTGCACAAATAAATAAATATACAACTGTCAACTTTAAAGAGTATATGTAGAAAATTTTAGCTACTTTTCTCATGTTCTCTGCCTTGTACAGCACCTTAATCCTAGAGATGACGGACTATTTATTTAAACATTTATCATTTAGCAACTATGGCGCGCTTCACTTCCAATTCTCTTTGGTCATATTAGATTATCTTTAAGGAGTGTGTGTACGAATTTGTATTTAGTTTGCTCGTGTTCTCTGCCTTGTGTAGCACCTTAACCTCAGAGCTAACTGACTTTTTACTTCACTTTACTTTAAGTAAATAAACATTTTTTAATTTAGCGGCTATATCGCGTTTCACTTCGAATTCTTGTTAGTTGTATTATATGATCCTTAAGGAGTGTGTGGACAAAATTTTATTTAGTTTGCTGGTGTTCTCTAGCTTGTATATTATACGTTAGAAAAGATACACCACGTATTTATTTAAACATTTCCTATTTTGCAACTATGGCGCGTTTCAATACGAAACTTGGTAGCTACATGTGCGGATCCTTAAAGAAGACACCTAAAAAGTTTCAGGGATTTACCTCGTGTTCTGTGCTGTATGTAGTGTTTTATTTATTTATTTATTTATTTATTTATTTATTTATTTATTTGTTTATATTGAAGTATTTGTTATTTGTGCAAGTGATTGTGCAATTTTATACTTTATTGCTTCTTATTACTTCTTACTGATCGCTGCATGCATATTCAGTTCTTAAATTTCCTGTTTTACGGCATTATATTACGAAGATAGTAACGACGTTGACCGACGCTCCTTTCCCGAACGTGCTGCCGCGAATGTTCTGCTGAATGTTCTGCTAGCTTCAGCGTCATAAGATTCAAACATCCCCAAATACAACATAGAACTTCTACGAGAGGAAAGCATACAGAAATTATATCAAAACAGGCTAACAGAAAAATTATAGAGTAATATAGAACACAAGACAGCAAATGAAAGGTACGAACGCATAAAAATAAATATACATAGCACACTACAAGACGGTTTAAGATTAGAAAACAGACACAGAAGAAACATAGAAATATTTAGCGAACAGTTACAGCAGAGGATACAAAGAAATAAAGAAAAATACCAAAGATGATTGGTACATAATACCCTAGAAACAAGACGAGAGAATGTAGCATACAAGTTAAAACACAAGTTGCTCGGGAAAAAATGAATACTGGGACAACATATACCGAAGTAATTCGTGATATAACAATAAGACAAGAAACGAAGAAAAGGGCACATATTAATCTAATTACGCCAGAGCAATGGATGGAACATTACGAAACATTATTGCGAAACACAAAACCAGGATATCTAAGACAAATGAACCTAGAAAACATGGAAGGCACCACACAGAACGCCGAAATAAGCGTAGAAGGTATAAAGAAAGCACTATGAGAAACTAAAAATAATAAATACGCAGGTCCGGGAAATATTAGAATAGAACTAGTGAAGAATAGAGGAGCGGAATTAATGAAAATGGTAACCAGAATATGCCAAACAGTGGAAGCAGGTGATGACACTCCACAAGAATGGAATATGTCCCATATAACATCGATCCACAAGAAGGAAGATGAAAAATGCTGCCAAACTATCGGGCAACTAGCATCATACCAGACCATTTGGATGCTTCTACTGGATTTAAATCAGATGAAGGGATTACTGTGTCATCAATAAAAATGCCCTCCATTGGATTTTCACTTGTTGATAGAACTGCTATGTACAGAACACAGAGTAGTCTAAATATAAACAGGGAATTACAAACTCTAGATAGACTTACTGTTACAAAAGCAAAGCGAAATTTAATTTGAAAAGTAATTGAATCTTTAAAAAGGCACTTACCGGAATTATACTTATATAACTACTTAGTGTAATATCCACTACTAATAAGTCCCATTAGGTCCTGCTAAATCTAGACGAGATTCATTCGTGTGTTGTTGCAAATATATGAATAAATGTAGTAGGGAGTAATAAATAGGTATTCATTTGAACGAACTTAAAAGAACGTACCGTTAGGCAGAAGCACTGAGCTAAACAGAATAAATTATGAATGAATTTTTACTGCAACTTTCCAAGGAGAATTTCAAATTAGTGCCATGTTTAATAATTGATTTCTCGACTTCCTTTGCTACAACACTGTAACACAACGTCTAAATAGTATCGTTGAATTTAATGTGAAAATTATATAATCACGTTATTACTTAGTAAGTGACTTCGTTCCCACTGGCATACTCAAATAAAACTGAACATATTACGTACTTACGTTATTTTCATTAATCCGTCCTTGCATACATTAGTATCTGTATATTAATGCAGGCGCAGTTTCAAATAAATGATTGGGGTCTAGTAACGCACGTATATATGGGAACGATTTTTCAAAATTTGTTCTTGCGCATTAGCCATTTTTTATCGTATATCGCCGATTTAGTTCCGCATAAAGCAAACGCGTTTGCGATGAATTTTGCATTAGCATAAACTTGATATTCCACCAGTAATTTATCTGCTTTCCCATAACTATTCCTCCTTTACTTATGTACCGTGTGAATAATCGATACTGCAAATTTACACGTTCATGAAAGAAAAAGTCATGCCATATTTATAACTGATTACACAAATCTCTTTAAGGATTGGTTTGCGAATAGTATTTAATATTAGACCTTTAACTTTCACTACACGTAGTCGTAGATCCGTTTCATTCATTGTAATATAATTGCGTACATTCATAAATTGCCTTTAGCAGAAAACAATTCACTACTTAGAACATGAGAGATTATTAACATTAAACTATTACAAAAGTATTATAATTATTATAAATCAAGGTCCTGGAGAAAGATAGGTACATTTTATTATATGTTTTGGGTTACATCTACCATAAGTCTACGATAAATAACAAATTCACATAATAGAAGAAGTGTCTGTTAAGTCAAGAAGTATACAGTGTGTTCACCATGAAAGGAACATTTGTCAAGTGTTTCAAAAAATGTTAGAATAGATCAACCGAAATATTAATTAATAGAAATGTTAATTAATATTTTTTATGTATACACACACCACTTTGATATCATTTGCGACTTTCCCGGAATTGACATTAACTACTTTATTTTCAATAGAACACCCTGCATATTTTTATGTATTTTCATAGCTGCTCAGAAAACATTTTTGAAGAATTCTATTTTTTAAGTCTTTCAAACAATTTGGTCGGTTTAAATGAACTTTAGAATTCAAATAAAAATAAAAAGAGTACGTTTTTTAACTTTTGTTTGCAACATAACAAAAAAATCGCTTATCGTGATAAGATGTACCATGAAGTGGTTGACCATCAATTTGAACATTTAATTTGAGTCAGTCTGTTTTCATTTGGTAATGCTCAATTCTCAGTCATGTCTATATCTTTCTAACTGTGTTCAAAATATTTAATTAAGTAATTGCACTGGATATGCCATATAGGAGTTTACTGAGACCTTTCTCTGATCAGGTATCTAAGAACATAGAAATATGCAGGGCGTTTTATTTGCAATAAAAAGGTAATCATTTCCAGGAAAACCAAAAGTCGTATCACATTGATGTATATGTCAAAAAAGGGTTATAGTATAATTTCAATTTTTGTAATGATTTTGTAGGTTGCAGCAACTCTTTCTCTTTTCACTTACAGTAAGCATTACAGTTTCGTAAAGCACATTAGGATTGGTTTATGTGCAACTACGGAAATAAAAGAAATAGAGTTCTTTGCTCTTGGTATTTATCCCTAACAATAAATACAAATTTAATTGGTTTGTGAGGAGGAATTATATCGTTCAGGTACATTGGTGGTTTATTTTATCATAGATTTAAATTTCTAATAATCGACATTGACTGTAGAGAATGTTTTTGTTCTTGTTAATAATAATCACTTTTAAATATGAATAGAAGACGAACGGACGGACTGATAGTTCCTAGCACCCGAAGAAATGAATTGTTCATGGGTTGAAGAAGGTTCAATTGTTAATTGAATTAGTACTATCAATATTGTCCAATCTAATTAGTAAATAAAAAATTGAAATCTGTACACGCTTTTCTATACCGTGTGTCCCAGATCGAGTGGAATTGCATTGGTGAGTTTCGTATTACTGAAGATAGTGTTTTGGTTAAACAGGATATGTTTTGCAGCTTTATATTATGATTTAAAATCTGTTTGAAAAAGTTGAAAATGTCAAACCCGTCAGATAAATTAATATTAAAGGTAAACAGAAAACTGTTATTTTCTTCTATACCAAATATTTTCGTAAGTATAAGAGACATGAAAAAAGTTTCAGATGAAAGTCACTGTTTTCGATAGGATCAATTTAAAATTCACATCGAACAAACATTCGAAGGTGGCTACTTTTTAAGTACCCGTATCAATTTCTTTAAGCTAAATGGCGGCCATATGGAATTTTTAGGTTATTGAATAGAATTTGTTATTCTCTTTTCAACGATGTCAGATAACTTATGATTGAATAAAATATACCAGCAATTTTTTTTTTACATTTTAAATCAAACAGGTTTACGTAAATGCAAACAGAATTAAGTGAACTTTATTTTAGAATACTTCTGTATATAATTCCAATAATACTTAGTAACATGCTGATTCAATACTAAGTACCTATTAAGTACTTGAACCACAAAAGGCATCGTGACATTACTTTTTAAATGGATAATCAAGTAAGTAATCAGCTATGTCGAAAAACATTAACAAAGGTTATCACAATCTGTCAAAAAGCAGGCCCTACAACTAAATAGTTATCTACAGTTATTTGTATTACAAATTTAAAAAATGATTGCGAATTTTCTAATTACTGAAAGCTACGATGTTTTGCGGATTTATCAAATGGTAAAAATTCCCATCTTGCTGCCCAAACTTAATTAACTAATTTTCCAGAAGAAAAGACAACTAAATATCAAACCATTTAAAAGACTGAGCCATAATATGCAGATGTATTGAAGTTTGAAAAAGCCCATTAAAACTAGGAAAACAATTTATTAGTGGAAGGTCATAATTACCAGGGTGCGTTAACAACAATGGCCAGCATTTTGAACATTTTATGTGATTATTACGATGAACTTTTGTTATTTTAAATAAATTTGGTTCGTTTTTGTTTGGATTTATGTAAGCCCACTTGATGAAAATGTAAGAAAGTTAATTTTCCTGGTATTTTTGATTCAATCATACATTATCTTACATCCTTGAAAGGAGAATAAAAAATTCTATACAATGTGGTGGCCATTTAACTTAAGGAAGTTGATACGAGTACTTCAAAAGCAGCCACCTTGAAATTTTGTTGGTCATCAATTTTAAATTGGTCTTATCGAAAACGGTGACTGTCGTATGAACTCTTTCTTCGTATCTCTTCTACTTACGAAGATATTTGATCTACAAGAAAATGACAGTTTTCTGTTTTTTTTTAAATAACTTTGACATTTTGAGCTTTCTCAGATAGATTTTAAATCAGCATGTAAAGCTGCAATCCCACTCGATCTGGAATAGACTGTATATCATATATTGTAGTTTAACTAAATGTATCTATTTATATATTAGGCATTGGCAAATTACGTAAATGCAATTCAAAGTTGATAGCGAAGAATTCTTAGAAATAGATAAGAGTTTCAAATGCCTGTTTTTATAAACGAGTGAGTGCATGACGGTACCAGTGGCGTGCGATGTGTCCGATTGCTAAGTAACGAAAAATTGCTGTTGAACTGCTAAAATCTGAGAATTCATCGCCATCAAATTTTACATTGCATGTACATAGGCAGGCCATTTAATTTAAAAGATCAGAGAACTTATGGTTCAAAATTAAATAAAAAAGCTCTTGTCTTTTGAGAAATGATTAACCCTTTCGCATTCTCATATAGCAATTAGTTATATATTTCCCTGCGCATGACCCTTATTGGGAGGTCTCGCAATATCTGTCAACCATATAAATTCATATATATTATCTCATTTATAATTAGACCCCAGAAAGCTAAGGAGGCTGACCGCGACCAATTAATGCCACAACTTACGTTGCAAGCACTAGACGAATCGCATTACCGTGCCTCCATTCCAACCCGTCTCGCATAGATTTTGAGGCAGCCGGTTCATTAGTGGTAGGAATATTTTTCCCATCAACTTCGCTAAACTTTTCCGACGTCTATTTATAACACCTTTAAGATTTCATGCACGTTTGTTTCTTAATGTTTAACTTTGGGATGTGTTTGAATGATATCCACAAATTGGTGACTCAGATACGTACGACTAATAGTTGCTGTAAGAAATATAGTGTTATTGCGTTTATAGCTTTTGTGTGTTTCGTGTTCATAATTCAGGAAAGTTTTCATACGACCTATTTTATACTCTTTTAGTGCTCTTATTTGTACTCTTGCCCCAGATTTACAATGTAAGTCAGATAGTGTTAAAGAGTTCACACAGTGAATATGTGACACCATTAGGGAAATAATTGATTTATAATTGACTACAAAGAGAAATGTATGCATACCTGTTAGAAATTTTTTCCTTTACAGTGGTAATTTTGGAAATCGTCTCAGGTGCACGTTAGCAGAAAGAGTGCAAACAAAAATATGATAATGTTATTGTTGGTTTAGGGTCGACAGCCTGTCTTTCTTAAATCAGGTGCAACCAGTGATTGCACATTTTCCAATTTATTACAATTAATTCCCTTCTTGCTGACGCTGTTGCTGACGATGCAAAATCAAATAAATAAAAAAAAATCAAAACAAAATAATCAATTCTTCATATTAACCGGCAGTTTTTATTTAGATAAAAATACTGAAGATATTTAGTAAGCAAAAGTTTCGTATGTTTTCCTACTAAACATATCACTTTGAAATGTAAAAAGCAAGGTTCCCAAAGCGTCAATTTTATTATCAATTAAGGCACCGTAAGTTTAGTCTATTATAAATTGGTTTCATTACCGTTATTATGTAAGTTGCTCTACCATGTATGTAGTATTACATGATTTAAAATTTGTGCATATGTTTACAAATTATCTAATATTATCCGCAAAGTCCATCTACGTAAATGATGTAAGTAAACACCACTTCGTTAAAAAGGGTTCTTGATTGAAGTGATCTGATATATTATTATGAAATACATCGAATTAATTCTCCTTCGTAAAGGAGAAAAGCCTACTGACTATATTTGATTTTGGCATTCTTTTTTCAATTGATTAACGAATAAATTTGTTCAATAATTAAGTAAGACACAATTTTCATATACATAGGTCACCTGGTTTTTAGGTGTCTATATTGGTAGGGAAATTAAATAATTTTCAATTAGTGTTTGACTAATATTTTGAAATGTACAATTAGGTGAATTAATTGAAAGAATGTATCGTTGACTAGATTTATAAATGAACTTGTTCGTTTTACTTGACTTTTACGAACAGTTAATGCAAAACCAGAAAGGTTAAAAGTGGATATGATTTAAATCAAACACAAAATTAAGAATATGCGTATGTATTTTCCTTTTTAATAAAAAGTACGCACTATCTCTTCCACATTTATGTACAGATAATTTATTTGGTAACATTAAGAATACTGGATTATTATTGTTAAGTTTATACATAAATATTTTATTGTTTATTTCACATTTAAAAACCGATGCAGTACATATACAAAGGACGAGAAAACGATTAACAAGTTTTTTTTTACTAATTATTAATTTTCTTAAATGTATTTACAAAACATTTTGTCGTACCAGCATTCTACTCTTTAATTTACTTATTTCTCTGCGAAATACATACAATATCTAATAAATATAAAAATAAATTACTTATGGTCTTTTATATTTCTTTTCAATATTTACATAATAACGGGCCATCTCTGCCAGGAAAATGTTTATAGTAGCGTATAGAGTAAAGCAGAGAAAGATAATCTTCCGAAGCATGTGTGTGCAGCATATTTACGATATTTTAGACGAATGAATATACAGTTGCAGATACATTACTACGTTTAATTTACGTTGCAAACGCATGCTAGGGAATATAACAAAATATTAACTACAGTCCGAATTGAATAGAAGTAACAGAAATAAAGAGAGCGTGTGCTGCGAAATTTGTAATTTGTGCAAAATATTCTGATCATGCTAGAATATTTCGTCCTTGAAAAAATAGTTAAATTAACTTACAAAATTGGCTATTAACTTAGCTAAGATCTTCTCAGTCTTGGAACCGTGTATACTTGGCGCTTATATTCTAATGCTTTCTAAATTCTCTACGATAATACACTTATTTACAAATTATACATTTTTTCACTGGATATATCCATATTATCACACAAGGGTTATTTACACCAAATGAAGCGTGCCAGCTCACAAAAGCACACCTTTCGCAACATATTGTTAGAGTCTTTAAGTTCTTTTCGTAACTTTAGGAACTAAGTCTTTGGTATAATGAAAAATTTAAGTCATTTACACATCCGTACCACAGCCTTCTTGATAACCTTCATCTGGTGAGCTCCTGCTGTGACTAAGCGCCCTCTTCAAAGCGGTAACTGGCGGTAGTACAGGTACTCCACCCTTCTGCCACACCCTCAATGTTTTAGCATTCAATGGTATATTTATTTGTGTTGCTACTGTTGGTATAACGGGTTCAGGTTTTGATTCGATGATTGGCAAACCATAATCCAACGGGTATCCAACGATTTTACTTGCATTAGGATTTACTCTGCAGGTGACGTCTTCTTCAGAGTTGGCAACGCTCAGGTTTTCACCAATAATTGGGGTTTTATCGTCGTAGTGAAAACCGGGATTGGATGTATTCAGGTTTCTCGCATACATTTCCGATTCATGTTCCCACAAACCAGACGGATACAGAGAGTCGACGTTTCTACTGTATTCTCCACTATCCGGTCTGGCAATAGACTCAGCGGAATAACCTTCTTCCGCAGGGCCCAATTCGCTGTTTTCAAACATTTTGGTATCATTAATTAAGTCGGGATTGTTTCCTGATCCTGAAGATGGCGAAACGAAGCAAGAGCTCGGATTTATAACACTACCGTTTCCATTGTAATGTGCAGTGGTGTAGGGAACTTCGCTTATACGAGGCGGTTTTTGAACCGGATTGCAGAAATTCAAGTCCGTTGGTAACTTTCGTTCTGTAAACGTTGGAGTCTCCGTACTTGCAATTGTCGGAGAGATTACGGCTTTGCCATTGGGTATAGCTGAACCATTCACAACTGTCACGACCTCGATTTGCCCAGGCGTTTTACTTTCGGAGAAAGGCATTCGCCTTAAACGTACCAGGAGGAAAAGAATGATTAGGAGGATGAACAGAATTAAAAATACTAAAGCCGCACTAAGACCGGCTATTTGCCCGCTGCCAAGTGTAACCATTCCAGCAGCTCGCATGGAAACACGAAGGGTAAAATTGGCCTCGGCATTGCCAGCTCTATTTTCAGCAACGCAGTAAAATTCGCTTGAATCTGTCTCTTGGGCGTTAGTCAATATTAGATTGCTACGCTTCTCGAATCGGCCTTCTTCAAATATAAAAATTCGTTGATGAGTACTGAAAGCTGAATTATTTACAAGGAGTCTCCCGTTCCAGTACCAGTTTATGTGCGCCGAAGGAACGGCGCTTGCTCTGCACATGATTGTAGCATTATCGCCGGCAGTTGCTTCTATATAACGATTTACTGGAAGAATATCCGGCTTGCAGGCGAAGTCGTCTACGTGTAGTTCACCAAATGTTTTATGTATGACTCTGTCTGGTCCACCGTTACAAACAGGTGCAATCGGATAGGGTATGTTGTGGTGAGTAATCCATTCTTTCACAGCTCTCAGCCGACAATCACAGTGCCAAGGATTATCGTGCAACTCGACGCCGTTTAAACGACTCAATATCTCGACCGTTTTTGGTCGCAGTTCAGTCAAACGATTTCCGTTTAGCTTTAACAATCCCAAAGCTTCGACACCTTCGAAGGCTCTCGGTGCTACGGTCTGCAATTCGCAACTCGACAAGTCTAGCTTTATCAATGCCGGCACCATTTTAAACGCGTGACTGTCGATTTTTTGTATCGGATTGTTGGATAATATGAGGTCCCTCAAGCTTGGAACATCTTGAAATGTTCCTGATGGAACCGCTGTCAATAAATTGTAAGACAAATCCAACTCAATAAGATTTGTCAAACCTTTAAATGCGAGATCGTCAATCTGTCCGATGCGGCAGTTTCTTAAAAATACTCTTTGGAGATTTAACAGGCCCGTCTTCACAAACGCTTCGCGCGGTAAAATTTTGTAAATTGTTTCCCGACAGATCTAACACTTGAGTCTCTGAGTCTATGTCCGCGGGTATCGTAATTAAACCACGATCCGTACACTCAACAGTCTGTTTACCACCTTTCCATTTACAGATACACACCGAAGGGCAAGTACCGCCCATGCCACTTGTTAATTCTACCATCACTGATAAAAAGTTAAGAAGAGCGAAAACGCTCCCGAAGAACACCGACTGAAGATAAACATAGCGCACAAGATAGGAATATTTTTTTGTTCACATTTAAATTCCGTATTTGTTAATTGAATAGTCCGACATTGTCAAAATCAATAACATAAATTATTTATGTGTTCCATTATAATAAGTACTATTAAATGACCTGTTATAACACAGACACTTTCAACACTCGACGTCCGCATACAGACTGAAAGAGCATTTGCCGTTCCACCACCATTCTGTCGTCCCTATCCCGTCCCTTACCTCGTGTTCCCCCTTCCGTTGCGCACTGGTTCAAAAGTAACCACCGCAACACCGTGCAACGTACTGATTTTGCCCCTACATACTTTTATTACATCTTAAGTTAATGTAAATTAGTCTTCTCTATTCTGTGATCGTCATCGCCAGACACAACACAGCAGGTATGAATCATAGTCGACACCGACAGAACATTGGACATTCTATTCGAATTGCACGTTCTTCATGGTTTAACATTGAATATGTACGTAATAAATTCACATTCCTTTTGAATCACGTTTCCCTAATATTATACTTAAATAACACGAGGAGAAATCACTTCACTCAGTTCTTGCAACAGTACAGTGCCTATGCAATTTTGTTATTATGTATCCTACATAGGTATTTAAGCTTAAAACTAGTCATTAGTCATTATTACAATTTAAAGTCCTAAGATTTAGGTAAGTACGTACACTTACTCACCAAAGTCTACATACAAAAATATAAATCTTTTAACTACAAAAAAAATAAGATATCAAGTGTACGAATGATTATATTACCATTGTTGTAATGTGAAACTAATAATATGTAATGTTAGTCGATTTCAAGTAAACAGTTTGCCAACGAAAAATAAATCTTTAAAACTATTGTTACGAAATTTCACGAAAGTGTACATACAGCTTAAAACTAAATGTACTAAAGGTTAGTTTTTGTGCAATATGGAAAGTCCCGAAATGTATAGTAGTAACAAAGTCTGTAAAGCATTTTTAGTTGACTAAAATTCTGCCAACTGTCCAGAAGGTACGGAGAATGGAAATCGTGAATGGTATCAAAGAATTAATCGTTAAATTAAAAAATAAAGGCAAATCATTAGCAGAAATTTCAAAAATTGTTGGTAGACCTCGATCATCTTTACAGTGTTACGAAATTATAATCGTCGCCCATCCCTACTTTCCGCCAGGGACAAGAAGTACGTCATTAACAAGATTAAAGAAAATCCGAAAAACAGTGTAGTAAAAGTAGCTCAGTGTGTGGAATTAGAGTTAGGAAAGACTGAGTGCAGAATGTGTTCGTAAAGTTCTTCGAAAATCTGGTTATAATTTGCGCATATTAATGATGTAAACAGAATCAAGAGATTGAAATTCGCTAAAAAATATGAAAATGAGAAACAATGTCTCTGAGATAAGGTGTTATTTGCGGATGAAACACAGGTTAATCTATTCCAATCAGATTGGCGTGTTAATGTTTGGCGGCAACTTAACACTGTATTTAAGAAGCAAACTGTGCAACCTACAGTTAAGCATGGTGGGCAGTCGGTTCTACTTTGGGGTTGTATGTCGGCGGCTGGGGTAGGAAATATTAAATTTATAGATAGGATTATGGATATAAATATGTTAATATTTTGAAGAGGTAGTTGATTCAAAGTGTCAACGAATTGGAGCTTTGGGGAGGGTTGGATATTCCAACAAGACCAGGATGCCAAGCATACCTCCTCCCTGGCAAAATAATGGTTGTTATACAACGTTCCGAAACAACTTGATTTTCTTCCTCAGTCGCCGGACTTAAACCCCATTGAATATTTATGGGCAGAGTTAAAAAGTCGCTTAAAGAAACGGGTCATAACTGAACGTGATTCCTTAAAGCGCGCTATACTGGAAGAATGAGGTCAAATACCTAAAACGGCAACACAAAAGTTAGTGCGTTCGATGCAACGTAGACTAAAAGCAGTAATTTCTACCAAAGGTGGTGTTACCAAGTACTAATTTATTGTTAGTAGCTCTTCATATAATTAATTATTTAGTGTATGTAGACTTTTGTGAGTTTTCGCATGTGTACTATTTGACAATTTTTCTTTAATTGTTGATGAAGGGCTTTAATTTGGTAGAGAATTAGATATTACTTTTACATTGTAACAATTCTATTGTAATCATACCTATACATGAAAACTTTCTTTTTAGTGGTTAACTTAATATCTATGTTGGCGTATATAGGCTTTCGTGAGTAACTGTATGTAGGCAGGCAGGTAGATCCTTGACCGATGAGAAATGTGCAAGAAAAATTCTCTGAGTGAACAACTAATTTATTTTTTAAAAGTCCAAAGATAAGAAAGTGTCACAGGCGTTTGGGGCTATGTTCTCCTCATTTGCAATGTCGAGATACCGTTAATTCCAACACCGTGAAAGGAAATCCCATTGTCACTCATATCACTACTCCAACTACCAATGAAAAGGCTAACAATTTTTTTTTTTGAATATATCACAATAAAATTCTTTTGAAATACTCTTAAATTAAATTAAAAAAAAATAATTTTAACCTTTTCATTGGGAAGTCACGTGGGTGACAACGGAATTTCATTTCGCGTCGTTGGAATTAACTGCATTTCGACATTGAAAATGAGGAAAATACCGCCTCGAAACGTCTGCAACACTTTTCTATCCTTGGACTCAAAAAAATAAATGGACTGTTCACTCAGAGAACTTTTCTTGTATCTATATATTATTCATTTAAAGTAGGAAATACATATTCTGAAAAATAAATAACTAACAGAACTTAGTTATCAAAATTTATACTTGTTATCCACACTTGCTATGCTAAGGATAAGACCTAATTTATTTAAGTTATTATAATTTATTAAAGCATAGTGTGCAGTTTCATCTGTATGAATTCGTGTAGATTTTCTGTAGATAGCAGTACAAAGTGGAAAAGTTTCTATATAGTTAAACACTTGGTTACAGCGATAATGGTGTAATATTAACTAGATCACATCGGTACACTCGTCACGACACAATCATTAAGCAACTTAATGTCTTTGATTACTTTCTTGTGCTGCTTACATCTTTGCTATCTTTCTGTAGTTCTTCACCTTATCTCCCCCTCTTCCCACCGTTCCTTCGTTTAATCATGCCTTTCTTAACACGTCATTCTTCTTCTTCTTCCCGCTACTTTTACTCCAAATTCTGTCTTTCTTTAAACCTCTCCTTTGAACGTAGTTTTTTACTAATGACTACCTTTCGATTTATTTTCATCACCACTCTCCATTACCTCTGAGAATATCGCCGAAGGTTTTTTACAAGACGCTCCCTCCCCTTATACTTTCCTTTTATTCTTGTTCTGTGGTGACATCATTTCACCATGTACGGCGTCAAGGTGTATATAACAGTTAGAGTATTCGTTATAAATATATAGTAATAAAAAATTATTATTAATTTAAGGATACTCATAGCAAATTGTAACAATTTTCTAAAAAAGTTTGGTATCAAATATTTCTGGATGACTAGAATAAGATACTTTACTGTATATATTGACTTACATGCTACATACTCTCCCCTAAGAGAAGCATGGTCTTCTATGATTTTAAAGTAGAAGCCTGAAAACTTTGGTACTACATAATTTGATATAATTTTCCTTCTTATTGCTTGTTCTCCCTCTGTACATTGTGATAAATAACAACAATAATAGAAATACGCATGCAACTAGTTATTAAATAGGGAAAAGTAAAACCGTTGTAAACGTAATGTAAATTAGAATTTGAGTGTTGAGGGTTGTTCAATATATTATCTTACACATGCAAAGATATTTAAATTGCATATTTTGTCCGTCAATAAATTCCAATATGATTGCAGCGAGCCATCGAATCAATCCACTTCAAATGCAAATCTTTCCATAATTACAAATCGCTCACATAGTTCCACATTGTTTTTTGATATTCGATTGCATGAGTGTACTTTGCTCTCGTATTTTCCGTGTTTTGTTTATTTTAAATGCTAAAAGCTACGCGTTTTGGCAAAATTGTACATCGCGTGTAGATGTGTGCACATCAGCGGCACTATACGCAAATACGTACACACTCGTTCATATGTGTAAACGCATACCTATGTGCGTACATCAACCTAGTAGTGCTAGTGCACATGTATATCCGGATCTGCTCGTGTTATACATATATTAAATGACACCGTCGAGTATTTAATTTAAAGTGAATTAATGTAAATCACGTTAATGCAATTCACCGCTGTTGGAAATTTATTTGTTGTGGCAGTAACTTTTTCTGAGCAACTAAATAATTATGCAAACATGCGTTGAAATCGTAATGTGTGTTTATGTATTTAATTCTATGCATTATCTTTCTAAGCGCATTGTTAGCTACTAACCAATATTTTGATTGTAGTTGTTTTAAAATCAGTTTCAATCTCTACTCTCTACCGAAAAACATTTATTAGGAAGCGTTATATTCTCACTGTTAACGTGGTATACTAGAAAATTATAGCACTTTGCTACACAGGCACATGCAATCCTTACATAGTCACATCGTGGGAGAGGCGAAATAGATTCGAACGTGTTCCAGGCTTACCTTGAATTGACCAGAAAATTTCTCGACGCTGACTAAATACAAAGTGAGGATACCTATATACATAGGTAAAAATATAAATAAAAAGAGAAATAGGTACATAAATCCACAGATTTCGAATGATCATTCCATTGTTAGCAGATCTTGGTGGTTCATATGGGTGGAGTTATAACTGCCTATTGTATTAGCTGGTAATATGAATAGTCGCAGTCGCACTATCAGTGGCGTGTTGTTTCGAAGGCGTCCCCTTAAGATTGAATTAGATAAAATGCTTGTTTATAATATAAAACATATTCAAATCTTGTACTAAAAAGTAATCTCCTTTAAGCTGGGAAATGGAGAGAAGAATATACTTGCTACAATAAGTGATTTTCTAAATTTTATGATGTAAAACTTCGTTTGTTGTGGAATTAAAACATCCTTAAATATTGAGAAACTCTTTTAACGTCAGAACTAGCGAGCGGAGAGGTATTTGAATTTAGAATAGGAATACTTCCTAATTCGCTAACTGTACTATTTAAGACAGCTAATGCTTCTTAGAGATCACTAAAATGACTGCAAGAAAAGTGATAAGCTTCAATTAATCAT
Source organism: Chrysina gloriosa (assembly GCA_038088585.1). NCBI lineage: Eukaryota > Metazoa > Arthropoda > Insecta > Coleoptera > Scarabaeidae > Chrysina > Chrysina gloriosa. The sequence continues at coordinate 24,625,202 of CM076090.1, forward strand.
AATGATTATAGAGGAAAGTAACAAGGGAAGATACGGATGTTTGTTCTTATATAGATTTATTCATGAAGGAGTTTTTCGGAATTTCTTTATACATGTTGATACTAATTTATCAACAGTTTAAAGCTGGTCTCCCAAATACAATGTAATGCATGTGCGACGCATGTTATGTGCAAAAAATTAAGACGTCTTTTTAGTACCTTTTTGGCTTTCAATACATTTACCGTAAGGATCAAATCTACAGTTTCTAGTCTTTTTTCTACTGAAATTCACTTTCATGTTGTACTTTGGCTTATGCTGACGACGCTAAATTTTCATGAAGTGTATCAAGTCAGTCTGATCTTGATCATGTTCAGCATAATATTGATTTATTAGTGGACTGGTACGTGTGGAACAACTCATCTCTCAACCTTAACAAATGCAAAAGAGTTATGTCTTTTAATCGCAAAAGTAATTCCATTAACTTAACTTTTATGTCTAGCCATCGGTTGAACTGAATTAATTTGATTAATTATTTGGGCGCTTCTTTTGGTCCAACGTTAGCGTTTAATACACATATCAACTCAGTTTCTCGTTCTGCAACAAAAGGCCCTTGGATTTTTGATAACATTCCAATATTTTACAAACGGCACATTGATCAAATATTTTGCGCTCTTATATTGCGCAGCAAGTGCGAACAGAAAGTATGCACCGTAAATTTCTCATTTCCTTTTTGTATTTTAAATAAATTTGTTGGTCACCAATGTGTTCACCTTTATTTTTAATTATCGCTTCACAAAGTTTTGGCACTCTTATTAAGGTTTCTAGAGAGATTTCGTTCTATTCTGCCTGCAAAATATTCCACAAGTGTTCAGTTGAAATAAGACAAACTTTTCTGACGTTTCTATCGAGCTCACACCACAAGGGCTCAATGGAATTGAGATGTGGGGACTCTCTTGGTCAAACCATTACATTAAGCATTCCCTCAGTTGCTAATTTATACAATTATTCTCTGCATAGCTTCCAAGAGTACTTTGAATCATTGCCGTGCTGAAATTTGACTTCATGTCGAAAAATACGAACTTCAGATGGTAACATATCAAGAATATTCCGCTAGCGCTCTTTCGTTATTATTCTTAAATTCGACGCGTTTCCAACTAAAGTGCAGCATTGTTTTCTGATAATAAAAAAGAAGAATCAGGTTATCTACTTCGGGAAATCCCTCTCAAAAGCAGTAGGTACATGATTTTTCCATTAGGTAGTTATGCTTATTTTGAGAAATACCGTAAAATTTATGGCCACAGCTACAATTTGTTTTTACAGACAGACTTAGAGTATCAATTAAAATGATTTTACAGAATAAAGAATAAAAGATGTAAAAAAATATGAATGGGGAAATACTTTTGAGCGGTAGTATGGAAGTATGTATGTATATATTAGCAACGTGCATTGTGAACGCTAAAGGGCTGGCAGATGACCGTCAACGTAACACCAAACTTGTTCTCATGTGGCGCAGTGGACTGGTCTATGGAAGCGGGGAATCGTTTCCAATGTTTTGATGTTTAGGTTACATCTTCCGCCGCTTCCATGTGCCCTACGCTTGATGTTTTCGTCCATTTAGTAGTATTTGCAGTGTCGCTAAACCTATATACTGACGGTCTGGTTATCACATCAACTTGTAGTGTACTCTCAATTACGTATTTCCACAACTAACAATGGAACACCGGCAACCTGAACTCCGTAAGAAAATTAAAATTTTGTAGATTTGTAGAGTGGTCGAATGTAATATGATCACATTTTTCTTATTGGCGGAATCTCCCATTCGCGGAGTGCAGATCGCACTAATGAAAATAATACCCCTTGAAATTTGTGCACATATCTTGGAAACTATTGGAAATATTAAAAAAGTTATGACAGATCTTTAATTGATTGAAGAGTACTAAATGATAGCATAATCGCCATGTGTTCCTTTGTAAGCTGCCGTGCACAACAGAAAAATACACGAGACACCTTGACTGTATTTGAAACCTGCTCGAGAAGCTCACTGCGGCTCTTTTGTACAGTTAATCTTTTATTTGACACCATAGCCGTATTCTGAACCATCGGTTTCCTTACTTCACAAATCTATAGATGAAATTCAAAATAACTTTTGCTTCTTGTAATTGTAACACTAACTTTTGCAATGATGGTACAACCGTCTTTAGGATAAGGATTACTAAGGATGAGTATGTATCTATTAGAATAAAAGACCATTCTCTGAATTCCTTTTATTCTAATAGGCATACATACATATATTTAATGTACTTATCAAAACCATGAGACCATGATAAGTAGATGAAATAAACACACCGTATCACCGTATCACACCTTTATTGGAAAAATCCAGATACGCATTTCTGCAAGTAACTTATTATCTTCATTGAAAACACGAAAGGAATTACATGTGTCACGTTATGAATACAGAATAAATCAATATCGTATGTGAATGATTTAAAGCATCCACCGCATAATGGACATCCGCACAATCTACAAGTACCCACCACAAAATTACTATTGGCACTGACGATGTGGTACGGTAAACTTTATTATTTGATCTATCTACTTATTAGGCTTTTGCAAATTCTTAGTTCAGGGAAACGAAGACTTCTCGCATACTTACAGCATTAACTTAGTGCCATAAGAAGAAATACCTTTTACACATTCCTGATACGGTAGCGGTTCATTCTCATTTCACTGTTTCCATTTTACACGGATAAAGCCGCGAGCAGGTTTATATAGGAGTGTGATCTGGCCAATATCTTCCATTTTCTTTGGCATTTTACTGTTTCTCTCTAGTTTTCTACTTTATTCAGCCAATTCTTTTTGTGTAATCTTTCTTTTCTTCTTGCCCGCCTTTCTTTTAAACATTATTTGCAGGTTTCTTTGTTTTGACTTTCGAATAATTTAACTTTCAGTACTAAAATTTTGTTGGTTATTTTAGAACGTTCGTACAAGTCTATTTCGTTTTGACTTCATCTTGTTATTACCGTTGAAGTTTTGCTGCACATTATTTCGTATACCGTATTTATTATACAAACATTATAATAAGAAATGTTTTTACTACTATTCCTGCATTTTTAAGACTAGATGAACCAATCCTTGCCAGGCTGCCTGAAGTTAGGTTCTTTTACTTATCGCTGTCAAACGGCTTGACTATTAGATCAAAATCAGTGTACAATTGCACTTACAATTTTCTATGAACTTGATTGTTCTTCCTTAGTTTCTTTCTGCCGATGGAACCAAAGAATTAAACATATTTGCCTAGTTCACGAGATTTTCAATTATTTGGTGGGTCTAGAACTTTGTGCTTCCTGTTTGTTATGCGAACAGATTGCCACATAATTTTGGCTTTATTTGAATGCAACCTGATCAAGGGCCTGATACAGTCTTTTTAAGAACGGACTCTATTGCACTTGGATTGTTCTGTACTGTGGATCATATTGGAGCAATGCTTTGTATGCATTAATTCTTTTTGCAATATTTAACTTGTATTTGTCCCATTCCCCCATCATTTTATTGAATAATGTGTATATCCATGTAATTAATATAGCAACTACCAAATTATTTATTTACTTTCAATAGTGGGACAATTACAAAGTTTATAACCATAGTTTGTTAAGAGCTTATAATTTAACAAGTTCTAGATTTTCTAAGTATTCCAGAAGAAACAAATACCTTCACACTTACACAAGTAAGTATGTACGTACGTACATATGTATTCCCCTGGACATCAGCGGTCATTTCACGAAAATACATTGTTAACGAAACATCCCTTTCATGTTCATTATTCACTGAAAATTGAGTAAATAAGAACCGACCCGAAAATGGAATCTGTTGATAGCCACAAATGTATCGTTTGGTAGGATTCGTTCTCATTGTGATTTTTCCGTGCCTCTGAAATAGTGTAAGTTCTCGGAATCGAAGGCAGTCTATCGGTTCGAATGGTCGGACAAATGATGAGCATTTCTCTCTCAGTCGGATGACAAAGTTCGCGTCGTGACCAGAGTACCAGTGAGAGAGACGACACCTACGGCCGGTCTACCTGACCATATGGGACAATACCTTACCCAAGACTATTGAAAAGTAAATTATAATAACCTGACGCGCTGGACATTGTAAGAGAGAAATTGGTTTAAGTTGAATAACGTCGGACGAAAGAATGAAGGTGTCGGCGTAGTAACCTTGAACGGTTCTTAAAATGAGTAGTTTGTAACGGAAAGGTATGAGTTGACATAATGGTACATAAATACTGGATTTATTTGGGATACTGTAAACTGCATGTATTTTTCTCTCGATAAATGAAGTAGAAATGGAGTATCTTCTGAGAATTTAGCTTATTCTGTACTACCAAAAACATGTTTCCATGTTGCAGTATATATTTTCGCTACTATTTTTTATTTGATATCATCAAATGAATAGACGCCTCGAAAAATGCTGGAGCACAGAGTTATTAAACATTTTTGCAGCTTAAATCTATTATTATACCCATTTTGTTCGTCGAGTCGCATTAAAATTTACTCTGTTTTCTTTTTCAAAAAACGGTGAATAGTTAAATCTACACTGCTGATGAAAATGTTCGTTTACACTTTTTAGTTTAATCCCACGGGTTTTTAAATCAAAGGTTCGCAAACTCTTTCACCGTGCATTTAACTACCGAGCGCTTGGAGGATCAGAGAAAAAGTAGATAAATAAAATCACTTTTAATGTTGACTGTCATTGGCATTACTCTTTTTTGACAGCTTAATGCATTTTTCTGATTTAACAACTCATTAGATTGCCCGATTGGCGATAAACTTGCAGCCCCTTATGAATTTTGGGCATTTCGTCCACCTACATTACAAAAGTAGTTCTATTGCCGAACTTATTTGATTTTCTGTTCGAGGACAATGTCTTTTACAAACCAATATTTGCATTTTCTCGTACAACATTTGTAATAAGTTTATGATTCTTGATTTTGCATAAAAGATGTAACATTCTTAATAGAACAACTGCATTCGGAGGAGAGTAGTTAGCGGGAATAGACCCAATTATTTACATCACCCAGTTACGTGGGTTTCCTTATTGAATTTTAGACTCAAGAACAGTTCTTAAGTTTTTGGGCCCAATGTGTCTATGACCACTATTAAAACTGAACTTGGCAAATATCAACAGTAGTAGTGAGATTTTCCTGAATAAACAATTGATGAAAACAAAATTGCATTTGCAACAAGGCCTTCTACTATAAGTAGCAAACAAGTTTGCGATTGCCCATCATTTGCATGTAGATAGTCACACTGTCGAATCTGTTCTCGATCATTTCTAAACGGATCATGTTTCGAAAGTACCTCAAATGCATTCTTGACGAAGACGTTTTCTCTCCAGTATTCGCCTTATTAAAATTTCATGTTTTAAAAACAAGTTTACGATATGATTGAATTTTTGCGCCGACAAGTTTCGACTCGGTTGAAAGCGGAGATTTCTTAGTGGTCACATCCGGTGCATACTTTACCCGAAGAATACACATAAATATTTATAGAGAGAGACGTGAACGGCAGATTAAATTTTATTTGACTTAGAACACTACCCGTATGTGTAGGTTTGTGTGTGTTCTTATATACTGTGCATGTATATAAAGATATTTACGTCAGTTTTTATCCAAAGTAAACTATATATAACTTCTTATTACGTGGGAAAGGTAGGTTATTATTGTTTCTTGGAAATAATTCATTGTTAAGCCCGAAAGACGCACAGCGTTAGTGTTTACTTACATAAACACGTTTTAATAAATATTTATATGTCTATTGTATGTAATCGCTACTATTCCTAACCTTGTAGACATTTCTTTGGATACTTTCTAATAAAGCTGCATTGAAGAGAGTTATGGTGGAATGTCCTAGTGTATAAGTTGAAATAGAGAATGTAAGCAGTCATCCAATTCCTGTTGAAGGATATGTACAATAGTGTCTGTTGTTCTCTGCTGTGGTGTCATACTTAAAGTGGGGAACTTTGAAAACGTCGTGATAAGTAGTATTATCGATGGAGTGAAACGATTAATTACGAGCATTACTGTCACTGCAGGAGTGATACACTTTGAGTCGAGGTAGACCGCTCATATACTGTCATACGATGCTCGCGTAAGCAAGTGATCGGCTTACTCGGCCAATCGAACAGCTTATTGTAATCCCTTAAATGTCCGCACTCTAGACATATGAGTGTAGGCAGGTTTGGTAGTTAAGTCCAATTATCCTTAAGGCAGTTAAATAATTTGATCTCTGTATATTTAACGCCTCTATAGTTTTGACAGTTACATCAAAATCCAATTTGTACTGTAAGTATAAAAATAATTGAGAACAAACCAGTTGTAGTAACGTTGTCCTATAAAGTCAAATTTGGAAATAGTTGTTACCTACTTCTTGCAACCAAACCAAAGTCATTGCAAATACAGATTAATAATGATGATAAAAATACCAAGTAAACTGAATTGCTGGTAAGTAGAAGATTTGGTTGAGAATATGGAAGTTTTCCCAAAGGATGGACTTGACGCATGATAGTATGATTAAACCAATATGAGCGTAGATATTCGTCAGAGATTCCCAAAACACATTGCGATAGGTAAAATATCTTATCTTCAAAATGGGTCTTTTCCTGCAACGGTAAATAACGATCTGCAATTGATTACACCTGAACAGATATGGAATGTATCGAAGAAGGGGCCACTGCACCAACCGTTGTAAATTAATCTTGAGGTGATGGTTTCCTTGTATTGGAAAGGATAATCGCAAAATACGCACATGGTATCTATGTATAACTATGCGGTTCTTGCAGAGCATTATTTTACAACGAATATTATCTGATATCAATAGGTCAGACAAAAAAACCTGTTCTTTTTTCGTATGAAGTTTGTGTAACAACATATATTTAAGAAAAGGGTTTACGTTACGAATAGAAACCCTGTTCGTAAAGGGGTCTACAAATAAAAGTGGCTAATAGAACCTAAAAATAAATTATTTTGGGTGGCTATTTGTCCAACGCCTATGTGTGCGCGCGCGGTTGATCAGACCTAATTGCGTATGTTTGCGTGTTAGCACACAGTTTACTATTAGCACACATACCAGTGTTACCGAAAATAGAATTGTTTCTAGGAGTGTGTATTTAAGCGAACAATTAGTGTTCAATATGGCATATAAATTAATGCACGAAATCAGCAAACGCTCGCCTCAGTGGTTTGTTCACGTACGCAAGATTTAACGATATTCAAACAGAGGAATACGAAATACACAAACTAATAACTCGATCAGTTTCGATAATTGCCACTCAGAAAACAGTTACTTCAACTTAGAACCATCTCGTAAATATTTATGTGAGCATCTGTCTAATACCAATCATTCATAGTGGAGTATGCGTAGGCAGCCGATTTTCAATTACTACGTTATGAATTTTATGACGAACATGCTTTCTACATAAATGATAGTATCACCCTTATCATTTTAAAGAAGGGCATGAAACTCATTAGCCTACGCTTTTCATCATTTGCTTTCCTATCGATTTATTGATTTAAGTATGTATATAATGAAAAAGTGGTAAGTGGTGCGCACTAACTGCAGTGAATGAAACATTTGCAATCAAGTGGAAACATTAAAGTCAGTAGTCGCAACTTACTAATAATAATAATAATAAATAACTTATGTTATACATAAGCTTGATAGAATACTATTTTTCCACTGTTACATCTTTCAACAAAATGACCCATAAAACTAATAGAAGTCCCCATTCAATTGTTGAAATCCCAATTACTGATCGTTTTAGTCTCGCATTACGATTTTAGTTGAAAAGTAGTTGTCTAATAATAGAGAAAAGTATCAATATTAATAATCAAATTGAACTTCTCCTCTCGGAAGACGGGCTTATCAATAAACGATCTACCGTTCCCAATCTATCTATTATTACATAGGTACTACTATACATATCTAAATGCAACAAGACCCAAGTTGACGTTATATATACAGATTTTACTGAGGCCTTCGACCCAATAGAACACAATCTCCTTTTATCTAAATTACATGATATCGGCTTTACGTCAAGTATGGTGTCGTTTTTCAATACCTATTTAACAAATACGAAGCAATACGTTTCATACATGAGTCAATTTGAAATCTCTCTGGCATTCCGCAGGGTAGCAACCTTGGGCCACTACTTTTCCTTATTTTTATGAATGATCTATACTACGAACTATCTTGCAAGAGATTACTGTTTGCAGATGATCTTTAATTATAAGGTATGGTTAATAATTTAAGAGATTGTTAGGAATTGGAACAACAGCTCTGTACTCTTCATTCTTGCTGTATCAAAAACAAACTTACACTGAATATCTCCAACTGTAATGTATTAGTTTTTACACGGAAACCCAATCCATTAATTTTTACTTATCACATCAATAACAGTATCATCCCTCGTTGTACTTCTGTCAAGGATTTGGGAGTGACATTCGATGCTAAACTCACCTTCATAGATCATATTTTGAATGTTGCATCTGGCCCTTTTCGCGTTTTGTGGTTTGTAATAAAGAACGCAAGACAATTTTCCAGTACCGATGTCACTCTAGAATTATATTTTGCTTTCGTGCATTCCAAACTAGAGTATACCTCCATTATTTGGTCTCTCGTTTATAAGGAACACATTTCTTTGGTTGAATAAGTCCAACGTAGATTTCTCAAATATATTTATTTTAAGTGTAACGGTGTATATCCCCCACAAGGCTTCGATCATAATACTCTTTTGAGCATATGTCAAATTGAGTTATTAGATTTCCGTCGTAGGAGAACAGAAATTAAATTTTTATGCAATATTCCTCATTTTAATGTGGATGCGCTGAAACTGATAAGTAATATACGAATTCGTATGCCACATCATCCCACACGTATGCACAAAACGTTTTGCTGTAGAGCTGCCAAAACTAACATGTTGAAATCTCCCTCCATAGAATGCGCTTCATATTATAACGTTATAACAGACAACTCAATGGATATTAATTTTTCACCCTTACCATACATGTAGCTATTGAACAAATGTATTCTTTAACTGTTACTTTGCTAGAGTAATTAGGAGTAAGTACTGGATATCTTTATATTTAATTATTATTTCTTTGATATGTATCTATGTATTACAACTGAATATGTTTCACCCCATTGTCCTGTACTTGGATCGTTGTCTACTGGGCAATAAATTCATTATTATTATTATTATTTCCATTAAAACTCGAACATACATTTCAATCATAATAATCTAATTTTTAAGTCTCTCTTGGTTTTGTTAGATTCTAGTTAAGTATTTGCAGCGTCTAATACGTTCAGCGCATAAATATCAATGTATTTAGTGCTCAAATGCTCTAACTTATAAAGTTAGAAAAGATCATTTACTTCGGTCCAACTCTCAACCTACTAAATTATTTATGTGTTAATCACTGTAAAAGTACGAAAATTTATAGTGCGAGCCAAAGCACAAGTCACCCGACCTTTAGAAATAAACGATCCACCTTCCTTATTGACGTTCCTTGACTATTGGGTTTCGTAACTAGCCGATAAGTGTATATTCAAATTTGGAATTTATAGCATCACTGCGTAGAAAACGATGCAAAATCAAATTACCAGTATGAGTTTTGTGATCGATCATTAATTTAGATTTCAAATTTACAATGATATCAAACTTAGATTTATAAATATTTTATTGAAGCTGTAAGGTAGTTGCTGTGTATATGTGGTTTCCCAACAATACTATGTGTATTACTGATTAATGCATCATTAAAGACTTTTTAATATCAGTCCATGTTTTAGTAAAATCAACAACTATAATAATTATCCAATTATATACAGCCATATAGAATATTGAAGATAATGTTATCGTTAACAGAAAATTAATTTGCATAAACGTTTCACTCTTACCATACTAGTCTGAACACTTTCAAATCTTGATCTCTATGCATACCATGAATACTTTTCCTAAACACTTGATACGTCTCTTATAACGGCTCCGAAATAGAACTATTCCCTTTTTAGTTGCAAAAATATTTTAAAGACCATGTGTACAATATATACATATCTACATATAATCTCATTCATTCACGCGGGTTCGGGTATCGTGCCATCTTAGGTGGGCATACTTATTGAAGTAAACACCATCGTGTTGCCGAAAATTGAATGAAAGCGGCATATAATTCTTCTCTAAAGAAGGATTGTCAACTCACTTTACTAGAGAACAATTAGATGGTGTGTACATCACAAAGTTTCTCCTTTATACTTTTTAGTTAGAAAATAGTTAACTTTCCCCAAATAAGAGACGTCCAATTGTAAGACAGCTTCAACAGAAGACAATTATAACCAAAATACGATACTAACATTATCGTATGTTGCATATTTCTGAAACATTTAGGTAAAATAAAATCCGAATAGGATGGGTACAAGAGTAGTATGCATTTTGTAAATTAAAAAATCCTTTGAATCATTTCAGGAGTTCTACCATATTGAACCAAGAATTGAGGTAAATTTTTTACAAAATTACTAGGGTACTTCTTTATGAAAGAAATCAGTAGGTTATCGTACTTAAGGGTATTGCGAAGATTTGTGTGAAGTAGGTTGATTGTTAGATGAAGTCCACACGCAGTCCGGAGTAATTTCTTTTCTAAACTCACATTCAAAGTAAGAAAACTTAAGAACGGAAACGCCACTTCACAAGAAAAAGACTGAAATATACTTCTAAGGGTCGTGTAAACCCTAATGCATAGTGAAGTACAACGAAATTATATTCAAAAAGTGACTTGTAGTCAAACACATACATATACAGTATGATCTACAAGTATTGTATGTAGTTATTTAAACAAATTTATTTGTGAACTATAAAACACATTTTCGAATAGACAAAGTACTTACTAGTTGGATAAAAAGAACAACGACGTAAAATACTATTTTGATATCACTCGTATAGGTTTCAACAATCTACTATAAGAGTTCCATCGTCGTTGTTAGTGTTGTCACAATACGGCTTATGAAAAATCAGTGCTATGTTGGCATATGGTATATAGTATAGCCATTCCTATAACCGAATATCATAATAAACTTCACAGCATGTTATATATGTAGGAAGATAATTCGACAAAACAGTAAAATTCTGTGAGATAATTTAAAATACATATATATTTGAAAATTGAACACCAAGTCTAATAGATAAATACTTTTCTATAATTAGTATGTTTTCATATTTTACTGTAATGGAAATCATTCTTTATAACTATTACTGTAGTGAACCATTCCTCATGTAATTCAGCATCAATCTCATCATCAAGAATGTTCATTTGGCTCCAGCAACAACACTACTCGCATCACCAGCATGTATTACACTATATTGTTGTCCACGACCGTATGAAGCTGTAAGACCTGTTAATAGATCTTTAACTAAAGCTTGGCTAGACCAAACTTTACCATCTACACTATTTACAGTATGTTGGGAAATGACTGAGATGATAGCATAAGCAACCAAATGTACGCTATTGGTATCTATGCACCACAAATTCTCTAGATTAATTATTTATTTCATCTTCGTCTTATTAATGATTAAAAATGCAACGATCAACATCAAATTTCAAATTTATTTTAAAACTATTACTGAAGCGGTGTACAACATGTGCTGAAAATGTTGGCTCCCGTTGTGTAAGCATGCATGCACCCTTCGTATAATATTTTCAAAAACTCTTAGAAGTTCCTCTACTCTCTTTGCTGAATTGCATATTTTATTGCTTCCTGAATATTATATATGTATTACTTTCAAGCGGGCGAAACAAATAAAAATGTTGAATCAAGTGACCCGGGGCCCCCAACGCCTTGAGTTATAATTCCGTGTGCCTAAAATTCCTAAAGATATGTTATCGTGTGTCTTGCTGTATGTGCTGGAGTATTATTATCTTGTTTAAATCATTTCATAATCATCGCCCTGTACTTGCACAAAAAATGTTTACATTATTGGGTCTATATCTTTCGGCTGCTATAGTTTCCTTAAAGGAAATGGGGCCTATTAGACGTCTTCTTGGTATAGCAATTTTCTGAAGGTGTAGAGAAGTTCCAACAAATTCGTATTAAATTTCAGCTACTCAAAAGAAAGATCTTGGTGAATTAATGTAGGCAGATACATGGAACCGTGCGCCGTCCGTAAAAAATGTTGAATCTAGAAGATTATTATTGTGTGCCAAATTTTTATTAAACCATTAACGGTATCTCATTCGGCTTACAAAATCAGGTGGTGATAATTGCAGCACAACACTAACTTGCAAATGCAGTTTTCTTTTTACAGCTGTATGAACAGTGCCAATAATCCTAAAATAATTTATTAGAACAACAGGTCTTTATAAATGTTTAGTGTTTTGTACCTGTCTAAACTGATAATTGTCTTAAAGGTTTTTTCGGGCTGATTGTTGAATATCACTGTGTATCCGCTGTTCATTTGGTTGGTCTTCCGGAAGGTTTTCCCTTACAAATGCATTCCTTTTCTTCAAATTTCAACATTATGTTTGTAATTAACAAAATTGTGAGGATTGAACTCTACACCAGGAAACTGCTATATAAATTGTTGAATGCAAGAGTCCAAGTCATACGTCCAAGATCCATCTATATTTAAATTTGTAGTAGTTTTCTTTAATTTGTTGTAGTTAAAATTAAAATGTATAATCTGTAATCCAATTTTTGTAATGAATAGCAAAATTGAGTGTATTTTATCTTATCGTATTAAAAAGCATGCAGTACTTCTGGAAAGAACTTATTGTTTAAATATTAGATTGAAACAAGGCAATAAGAACTAATCCAAAGCGAAAATCGATAAAACAACAACGTATGACATATGCCGGCTGTAGATTATTGGGATATTTATTTTTCTAGTAACTTAAATTTTGAATTTTTTACCGTTGATTTGACCTTGGTCTCAAGCACTTTTTAACATACACATACTTTTAGTCTTCGATTGTTTGCTCTCTTTTGACGTGAACTTCTAAGGGGTTTCTTTTGCTTTCGCACTATGTACGCCGTATATTGACTGCCTAGTACTTGTGAAGTTTCTGTAACTACAACAGACATATTCATTTTATTATTATTTTTCAAATAATAAACTGCGAAGTTTTCATTAGACGTTCTCTACTCTTATAAATCACTATAAATTTCACCGGTATGTTTTATCTTCGACTGTATATCAGTTATTTTCTAAAGCTTCATGTACAATACTATTATTTTATATGTGGAAAATTACACACGCTTTTTCTGAAGTTAACGTCAACTGAAATGTTGAATTATTTTGTTTTTTACAATATGGACGTATAACCAACATAAATTCGAATTAAATCGTGATGACAATGCTTAGGATAGGAAAAAATAGTATCATATAATTTGTGTGGAATAAAGTGAGAAGTCACCCATAAAAGCGTATTGTCACAATTCTGGTTGCAATCTATTATGCGGACCATGTTTCCCGATTTACAATTACTAGTTACGTATTTCCTTCCTTTAACTACTTACGTGTACGATTCGATTACGCACCGATAGGATTCAAGATTTAAAAATACTTTATGTAGTTTCATTAAAATTGTTTTGTAACAAGAAGCCAGACTATTTTTAACTGCCTCAAAGTGATATACACCTATGTTTAAAATGATATGAATAATATTCCTAGTAGTAGAATTCTTTATGTATGTATGTACGGCTGTCCCCCGTACGACTTTACTACCGGTATAATTGATAAAAATTTTAGAATATCGTTTTAATGATTTGGGTTGCCGCCCTGCTGGGTGTGAAACGAATTTAAAGCAAATTCTCGCTTTTTCAAAATTAAAGTCGTCACGGCAATTGTGAAAAAACATTTTCGGTTGACGAAACGTACCATTTTAGGCAATAATACGAGGCTGTTCAAAATACCGAATTATAACTCTAGGCAAAAATTCACAAATTACTTTGATTAAATCAGTATTTCTTTCGTACCTTTGCACTGTAACTATAGAATAATAAGTATTCTGTATAAGTTTCATAAAAAAATTAATTAAATGTATATATATATATATATATTTCGTGACCTTTTGATACTTATCTTATATGATAGATCTCTACCACTAATAGGTCAATAAAACAAGGCTGGTTTGAACGATAGTTATATTTTCAGAACGTTTACAAACGTTTTCGGAATACCTTCTTCAGTGAAAATATAACTAGATAAATATATAAACAAACATTTGTTTTTTATTTGGGAACTATCAACAAAATGACTAATGACTAGGATTTCTTGATATAGAGGATGTGTAACAAACTTTTATATATATATATATATATATAAATTATAAAAACTAAATTAATGTGTAAACATACGTGCAAATTAAGTAAAACCTTATATCAAAAAATCTTTGTCGAAACCTTAACAATTCTGTTCAAGGACTAGGGAAAACCCAAATTTAAAAACCTAACCAAAGGTTTCCTTCTTAAGAAATGCAAATGTCATTTTAACAAATTGCTATATACATTACTTAAATTTTGAATATCGGTTCTGAAATTAATAGTTTTAGTGTCTTTTTGTATATTTATCATTTCATATATTAGTCTTTTTTTATAATTATTCTCTGTTTTTAATATAATTGTGTTTTCAAAATCAAAGTAATGCCCAAGATCTATGTAATGCTTTGTTACAGCGGTCATTGCACCAAAATCATTATTTAAAGAATACTTATGGCTATACAACCTTTTCTTTAAATATTGTTTCGTCTGAAATAAATATTGTTTTATTGACCTATTAGTGGTAGAGATCTATCATATAAGAAAAAATTAATTAAGTTATTTTCTTTTTCTTTTTTGACTAAAATACTTTTTTAGAAATTGATTTAGTCAAAGTGGCTCAATGTTTGTGAAATCTTGCACAGAGTTATAATTTGACATTCTACACAACTTTTCTCCATAATATTTTGTTGTATTGCTGACCGACATGGCACTTTACTTGAGCAGGAAATATATTTTTCTCAACTCTAAGGGCGCCCGTAATTCCTAAAAGGTAAAAATGTGCTTGAAACCCTTTTCAGACCAGATTGCATGGGTAACATTTCTATTATTGAAGATGGAGATTTGGTTAACTGGGATATATTTTGCAGCATTATATTCTGATTTAAAATCTGGTTGAAAAAATTGAAAATGTCAAATCCATCAGAAGTTTAAATTACTCGTAAAATTATGTTATCTTATATCGGTGAAAAGTGAAAAAAATTATATATTGCGGCCGTTTAACTCAAGGAGGTTGATATGAGTTCTTTAAAAGCAGCAATGTAGAATTTTTGTTCGACATGAATTTTAAATTGGTCTTATCGAAAACAGTGATTTTCATATGAAACTTCTTTTTCGCATCTCTTATACTTAGGAAGATATAATAACAGTTTTCTGTTTTTTTAATAACTTCTGACGGGTTTGACATTTTGAACTTTTTCAAACAATTTTAAATTACCATTCAAGGCTGCAAAACATATCCCATTTAACCAAAGCTCCATCTTCGATAACAAACAAGTGCAATCCCACTCGATCTGGGACCCACGGTATGTATGTTGGTATATTGATATTACGATTCAACCCGCTTTATTTGGTTTCATTAAGTGTTGGTGTATTCTTTTGTACCCCCAAAATTAAACACTTTGTTATTATTACATACTGTGTTTCCTCTAAAAATTTTGCGAAATTCACCTTAAAATAAGAGGGTGAATTTAAGAGTTGATGAACACCATAGATTAAGGGTGTTATATTTGAAGTAGTCAATTAACATTTGTACTTATGCATAAGTGCATAAAATCATAAGCTCTGTTTGTGAAACTTCGCCCTATGCACAATTGTGTGATAAAAATTTTTTCCCTAGAAAATATGGCGGATTAGGTATTAAGGGTGCAGAAATTTGTTCCATTAAATTGATGTAAGTGCGTATTTCGCTGTACATATCGACTCAAGAACCTACATGTCTAACACTCTCTCTTCACACGTTAATCTCAATCGTCGTCGGTTTGGCGGTAATAGGAGTGGCAAATATTTATTTAATAAAAGAGCACCGACATCAAACCGCCTAGTTCATCAATTAGGCGATAGTTAACGAGATAACGTAAATTAAAGTTTATATCTAGCCAAACTATTATCACAGGATGAAAAAATAATAAAGGAACAAAGGAAAGAAGAAACTAAGGAGACAAAACGTGGGCATTGGCCTTCGAATAAATCAATTCCACGACATCCGGTGCCACCGCGGCGGGTTTCAATAAGGAGAAAGAAATTGTAGGAGGCGGGACGGAGGATATAACGCATTGAGAATGCCGGTCTCGACCGTGGTTGTGTTCGGACCCGCACCCACGCGCATCTGTATATGTATGCACTCGCTTTCCACAATTTTAAACCCGTTAACTGCAGACGCAACACTCCCAGGTAGCCTGTATAATATCTACATATATATCTAGACAAAATCATTTCTCCTAAAGTATTCAAATAGGATTAACAAAAATTTCAAAGAAGCTTAAAAATTGCATCTTACCTATTTTTTTAAAGAAATCTGAATTGGTAAAGTACCGGCTGTTTCAATATTTGAATTTCAATTTAAGACGCTAGAGGCAGTGGCGGCTCGTCAGGGGATGCTAGGAGGCTTAGTAACCCCTATTATTTTTGGTAAAATAAATTGTGTTGATTATGTATTAGAACAATGTTTAAGCATTGGCTATGTACTAAAATAAAGCAATTTTTACAACGAATTTATAATAAATAGTATTATGTATATATTCATTACTTAATTTAAAAATGCACACAAATTTCCAATAATGTATGAAATTTTAATGCACGCTCTATAATGCAAACGGGGAGACTACCCGCAGATCTGGCTACGCGCCTATATTAATGCCACTGCTGTAACCGGTGTTGTCCTCGTATGTGGAAGTTACTTTATATTGCTTTCTACGGTGAAGACCTATGAGCGGAGGCTTGGGCGCCAGTTAGATCGGATGGGATCGGCAAGTTGTCGTACGTTATCGTTCGTAAAACGTTGGCAAGTCATTTAAATCGTTTACAAAGTAAAATAAAAACAATTGCTCCTCAAGCTCTTTTTGTACATTGTCACGCTCATGCTTTAAATTTAGTTTTGAGTAAAGCTTGTAATATATATATAACTTACATTTTGACACAGAACCCAGTCAGAAAAGGCATAGATTGTCCTATGAATCGGAATTACAAGGGTATAAACAAATTTTTAACGAAATTTTCGATACGGTAATCGTTCAGATAGAAGTTAGATTTCAAAATATGCACAAGTTATGTTTATTCTATCTATTGCCTTTTGTCAAATTGTTAATATATTCAAAAACTTTCCACAAAATTTATTAGAAAACCTTTTACAACAATGTCGTTGTTTTGATGAAATTCAAATAAAATATGAATTGTCCGTATTGTATCATGATCCTCAAATGTTCGGAGAATGTAAAACGCCAACTAAGATGTTAAATTTTATCAATAAAAACAATTGATATGAATGTATGCCGGTTACCGGTATGGTCGTCACTATAGCGGTAACTTCTGCTTCATTAGCGAGGAGTCTTCCAACACTAAAAGAATTCAACATTACAGCCGCAACACTACGAATCAAATTCGATTAAGCAGTGTATCTTTCATATCCATTGAAAAAAGTCTTCTTAAATTATTAACGCAAAATAATGTATTTTGCGACCGGGTAAATCATTATTTTGCTAGTACAAAGAATAGGCGAATTCCTCTAATTTATCGAAAAGAATAAGCAGTTCGGTTTACCGTGTTTCAAAAAAAATATTAGAATGTTTATTTTAGTTTTAAGAAAACACAGATCTATTTAGTTGTTATTATTATTTATCAATAACTTATTTTTTATTTACTGTAGAATTTTATGAGCTATTATTACATTTGTTATTTATTATTAGTTTGCTAAGAGTTTGTTTATTATTTTTAGAGTTTCTTTAACACGAATTTTTTGTTTTTCTTAGCTTTTTACCTATCAGCTTACACCTTTTATCTATTTCCCTATCCAGGCAATATTTAACTTTCACCTTTATGTGGTTCCTGCCTGACAATAAGTTGTTGTATATTTTATTTTGATCTCTTTTTTATATCAGATTTTATTCTATACTTCCAACGATACAGTAATAGGTATAAAAATGTAATTTATTGAGCGAGAAGAGCTACAGTAGCCTCCACTGCGCAAAACGCCACGAGCCGCCACTGGGTATAGAACAAAAATATTAATGTGTTTCTTTCTCTATTTTATTCTTATTGTATGTTTCTCATTTCCTTAGATGTGTAATGTTGTTTTCATTGAAATTGTAGATTCTCCACGCTATTTCAAGATACCCAAACGCAGTACATAACGAAACATTTATTGGTAATGTAAGAATGTCTCACTTCCTTTGCCTATTTAGAGTTGGTTGACGTACGGTACGGCCCTTTGAACATCCGGACAATAGTGATTTACTTTGTGTAACCGTCAATCGTGCGCCTGTTTGCCCGAGTGAACTACGATTTGCTCAGGTTTAACTTGAATAACTTTGAAAATATTTTGCATATTTAGGACACTTAAGGCTTCTCTTATACACTTGAAACCTCGATTAATGAAAAATTAAGAAATCGAGTTTCTTAACGTTTTCAACTGACAAAGGAAGGTTCCCAACCCGCATACGCCGACTTCAATGAAACTTGGTAATTATTTAGAGCTAATAGAACTATGTAAAAGGCCGGTTTCTGTTTCTGCGATTAAAGCGTTTGAAGGGGTGAAAAGCGCCCCTGAAAATTGACCTGCTTTTCGTTTTTGTCAATTACTCTGGAATGGTTTCAAGAAAGAAGTATTCAAAGATATGAGTATATAGCGCTCAAAGATGGCTATATGTTTGAATTGGTTACCCTTCTTTTTAGAAATATTATCCCCTCCCACCCCCACCGATTTGCGGAAACACCGATTTCGATAAAACTTGGTAATTATATAGAGCTGCTTAAACTATGAAAAGTTCCGGTTTCTGTTTCTGCCAGCAATGCCTTTGAAGGGGTGAGAAGATCCCCCAAAAGTGAGACCGTTTCTTGCTTATTACTCTGTAATTATTGCAAGAAGAAAATATTCAAAATATGGGCATATATGGCATTAAAGCATATCTGAACCCTTATTCCTTACCTTAAGTACCAATTTTTGTTTCTACCACTAACTTTTGGAGGGGCGAGGGAGGCTCTTAAGGATAGTACCGTTTTTACTAATTACTCTACAACTGTTACAAGAACAGAATGTCCAAGATATGGGCATAAAGTAAGTAAAATTACCTCCTTTTACATTTTAAACAACTAGGCTTACATAATCCAAACAAAAACAAACAAAATTTATTTAAAACAACCGAAGTTAATCCTAATAATCCACATAAAATATTCCAAGTGTTCTATTGTTATTAACTCGCCGTTGTAGTTGTGATCTTTCACTAATAAATTGTTTTCCTGGTTTTAATGAGCTTTCTCATACTTCTGCATATTTGAATCCAGTCTTTGTCCAGTCATATGTCAAGTTGCATCAAAATCAATGTCTCCACAAATCGGTGAGGATGGGGTGTGCAATTTTTTAAAGAATAAGGATTCAGATATGCTCTGGAAGCGGTATAAGCTCATATTTTAAATACTTTCTCCTTGCAACAATTGCAGAGTAATTGGCAAAACCGCTCCCATTCTTAGAGGCGCTTTTTATACCATCAAAAGCGTTACTGGCGGAAACAGAAATCGACGTTTTACATTGTTTTATTTTTTCTTGGAACAATTACAGAGTAATTGGCGAAAAACTAAGATAAGGGCTAATTTTCACGCGCGCTCTTCACCCCTTCAAATTATTATTTAATCGCAGAAACAGGGACCTGTCTCTTACATAACTTCCAAGTTTTATCGAAATCGGCGTGTGCGGGTTGTGAACCTTTCTTTGTGGGACGGGCCCTCAAGCACAAATTTGTCCAAAGGTCATTTTTTTGCAAGTGGATGCCGTAGATTTTGCTCTGATAGTTGTGTTACCGCAATTACCTTCTTGTTTTTTAGTATAAATTCAGAGAAAAATATGTGATAACTCACCAGTGTGTTCTTCTTATTTATCATGTTGACTTACCTTGTTAAGCGTTTTTTTTTAAAGCAGTGAAATGTATGTTTGACCAAGGAATTCCAAATTCACAATTCAATAAATTGATATATATTTGTGCTATTCTGTCCTCTCAATTGAACTATCATTTCTTCCTTTGTGGTTTAGTAGACACCATATTTAGGGAATACCTAAATAAAAGTATAAGAATGCATATATTCATTGTCTGACTCTTCTACTTTAGATTAATATGTATGTGTTTTTGTTTTATAGACATGTAGTTGCAATACTGCCCCATTTTCATATAAAACGTTTATTCTGTTTTAACTTACCAATTATTAAAATTATTAAATGTGATATATTTTTTTGTTACTATCTCTGTTAGGTTCAGCTTCATTTGTTGCAACAGGTTTCTAGTGCAGATTCGTATTTGTCTTAGCGCGTGCTTTTGCCGAATTGTATTAATCCATTAGATACGAGCGCATAGTGGTGTGTACAAAGCAATTAGAAACGTGTAAATACTAAAACGGAACAAGACACAGTCCAAACATTCGTCAACGTTCGAATTTAATTTAAGCGTTAAGGGACGTCGGCACAGAACGAAAAGCACTGCAGACGACCCTAGAATGATAAAGAAATAATTTCTTTGTCTTAAAAGTAAATAATCTTGTCCTAAATTACGACCTCGATGTTCTTTTCGCAGGAATGAAAGCGGCAGAAGACAATTTAAAACAATTTCGTTTGGTGATAGATAACACTGGTTGCGATTGGACGAACGGTGCGACGTTGAAAATAGACGGACTATGTAGCGAAGAACAGAGTAATAATCCAATTTCCTCATCGCCTATCTCCTGAGCGTTTTTATATTTGTAATTTAAATTGTGTTCGGATCTTATGATTGCCGTAAATCAACGGATACCGTTCTACGTTATATCCGGTATAATGAGAACGTGTTTTATGGCTCAATTTCTTGTATACCACGAAAATTTATCATTTCAAAGAAATAAAATATATACAGGACAAAGGTTTATTTGCAACATTGTTCTTACCGAGTTAAAGTGTTAAAGCAATACATCATAAGATTTATGCCTTAAATATACAGGGTTTTGCCAGTGTAGGAATAATTAAAGTACTGTCATTGTAACTAATTTACATTATACAAGATTTATTCCATTTTAGTTTGAATTCTGTTTTATTCCATTAATCCATTCGTTTATATTATGTATTAGATGTCTAGCTTTCGCAAACGTTGAACACCGTTTAGCAAGTGCTCTTGGTGTTTTCATTCCCGGCTTTTCTTGGTCTCTTCGTTTTTTCCCTATTGGTTTGCACTCCTACAATCTCTTTGACAGTCTCTCTACTGTCATTTGAGTTACATGTCCTAACCAATGCAATTGATTTGTTCCTATTTTGTCTTGTAAGGATTTGGCTGCTAAAATTGTTGTTTCCAAAATTTTCCACAGATATTTCATCTCGATTGCTAGGATTCTATAATTGCTGCGTTGTTGAAGACCCATGACTCACCACTATAAATTAGTGTTGGTATGTTTGTGAATTTATATATTTTGATTTTTGTTTCTCTCAAAACTTCTATTTTTTGTGTAAAAGTTTTCTCCAATACATGATAGAGTCAGACGGCATTTTTGATTTGACCTCTTCTTCCATACTGCCATCTTCGTTGACGTGTGCCCCTAGAAACCCGAAACATGTTATTTATCCAATTTTAGTGCCTTGGAGTTGGATTTTCGAATTGACTGGTATACTCATTATGCTGGTCTTACGCGCATTTGTTGTCATATATTTTTTATTTAATACTTCCAAAAAGACATCCATATTTTCTTCAAGTATTGTTTCTGTTGATGCGAGAATAATCGGATGGTGAGAGTATTCAAGACAAATAACTTCAATGGTTTGCATGTTCTTTTTATCAACTGTTAATGGTCTTCACCTCTGTTTACATGTTTAGATAAGTTCGTCCATTACTGTAATAGGTAGCAATGCGCTGAATGTGCCTTACTCCTAAGGTTGTTTTGAAACTTGCCGATATCTAGACTTGTCCTGACTATTGTTCGTAAGCTCTTTACTTCATTTATTAAATCATCCGGCACCTTTTTTCCTTTACGAGAATGTCATACTACATATCTTGGCAAACTATTGAATACGCTTGCCAAATCCATAAACTTCTTCATCTTTCTCTTCTTTTGTCTATTATTTCCGCCCTTACTATTTTTACATATCTTTGGGTTAACTTTCTTATGAATGGGTACAATTATGGATGTTTGCCACTCTTGCGGCATAGCGTTTGTAATGTGTATTGCTATTCCTGCTGGTAGATATTTCATCAGTTCCAGTGCTAAGTTATCACAGGCCCCGGCTTCCCCTATTTTAATCTTCCTAATAGCAGCTAATACTTCCTCCTTGCTAATTTTTTCTTGTTATTTTAACTTTGATGATGCTTAGTACTATGAATTGTTTCACAGTTGCTCGAAGTACTTTCTCCATATATCCATTTTTCTGTATTTTATGTGTATCCTCTTCTTCTGCCATCAGATTTCAAATTGCTGATTTGTTTAGCTCTTCTCTTTAGCGTCTTGTTCTAATTAGATCTCGCATACCTTTCCATTTTCCCCCTAAATTCTCTCCGTTTCTTTTTGTTTCTCTATCTTTTTAATGATTTTTGCTTTATTTCCTAATTCTTTCTGTCTTGTTCTTTTTTGCTCTCCATAAATTTCTTCTATTGCACTTTGCTTATCTTTGACCTCCGCCTTGATTCCTCCGTCCACTACGGTGTTTGTTTTATCGCTGGATTTAGTTTTGTTGAGGCACATATCGCTAATGCTGTTTCGGTTAATAGAATCAAAACTCGTTTCACAATTGATTATCCTATAGATATTAATGATTTCCGTTCCATATCGTCAGTTTATTTTGGATTTGTTGTTGATATCTTATTTTATATTATTCGTCTCATAGTTCGTATATCCTAATTTTTCTCTTGTCTGCTATGTTTTACGCTACTTGGTTTATTTATCCTTGGGTTGATTATGATTTTCGCTTTGACGACGCGACGTAATAATTCGTTTCAAGTTCCGTGCACCTCAGAACCCTGACGTCTTTGGTCATGGTGCTGTTGTTTCCTTCTGTAGCTATATATGGTAGTCAATTATTGACTTTTTATCTCGATGGTTGTTTACGAATATATTTGTGAACATCTCTGTTTTGAAAGAATGTATTTGTTGGTATCAAGGTCATACGTTATACAATTCAAGTAATCGTCTTCTATTGATGTTAATTTTTTCCCCATATTTACCAACTGAATGACTTTCCTAAATACCCACTCTCCCAGTAATATTATTTTTCTTCTCATAGTGCTCATAATTTCTTGCAGTTGTGTATAAAATTTGTGTGTATTTTCAGTTTCTTCATCCTCATTTGGTCTATAAGCTGTTATAAATTGGTAATTTCTTGTTTAGGTTTGTTTATTGTTATAATTCTTTCGGAGATGAGTTTGAATCCATTAACATACTTTTATAATTCTTTATTTAAGATACAGGCTACTCCTGGCCTTGCCTATTCTGTTTATTCCATTGTAAATCATTACATGGCCATTTGTGTGTATTCCTGTTTATTTTTTTTTTTTTGGTTTCAGTGAGTGCTAGCACTTTCAGTTTCGGCTTTTCAAATTCTAAAATTTCAATTTCTTTCCGTTAATTTCTCTTATGTTCCAAGTGGCCCAATGGGTTGCCTTCTTAGCCCTTTTTGCTTTAGATTTATTTAACTGGTTTGTTTGTCTATCGTTGTGAGTTCTTTGACTCTCCCATTCTCATTGTTTCTTTAGTAGTTTTTCTAGCCCGCCTTCGTCAGGCGTATTAGAAGTATCAATATATTGCAGCTTATCTAAGCGTTATGTCGTTTCTGTCGATCTTGTGTTAGTTATCAATATTTTACCTACATCCTGTACAATGTTGCCAGTCTTCGTCAACGTGTAAGTTTGAATTTTTAAATATTTTTTGATCTTCAAAATATATTTCTTTGTACTTTTCTTTTCACCAATATTGGTCTCACTCCACCAGTTCTGTAAATTTCCACTTTTCTTATTTGCGCTATATCTTTGTCTATGTCGATTTGAACTTCTATTCCTTGTATTATTTGGCTTAAACTATTGTCGGAATCCTCTCCACATTTTTTTCTTCACCTTTTCCATCCCCAGCAATATATCAAACTCTTAAATCGTTATTCCCCAAGTTTTCCCTAACTTGAATATTTAAATTGCCTTGCTTAAGCACATATATAAAATGTTATTTCACCTCGAATTTTATTGCAGCTTTAGTGCTGTTCAACAAATTATTGAAGAAAGGTATTAAATGTAAGAAGCACTGATACTGTATTCATTGTACAAAGTAATTACCGCACTCACTGCGGAATATAAATGTGTAATTTCAAACTTTTCGTTCTTTTTTCCTAACCGCTTGCGACGTTTATGAACTGCAGGGATTTGATTCATCTCACTACGGAATCAACAAATATTGTAGTTACTTTAACTATTTTCTAAACTAAACTAAACTAAACAAATCTCGTAACCACATATAATCTTGTTCGTCTTAGGGAAGTAATCATTAACTGAGTCCTTTTTACGTAACTAGGCCGGCAAAGATATCTCAGAATATTTTTAATATCCAGAATATTCATTTGCTTATTAGAGGACATTTTAGCAAAGGTACAAGAATTATATGTGTCTTGGATATAAATGCGCAAAGAAATATCTTTCGAAGTGTCAATTAGTCCCTCCGATTTAAGTAACTTAGTTTTGATATTAGCGAGTCACAGTTCGTGCAGTTGAGCTTGCTTTTAATTTATTTACTACTGCCGTGCCTCTGTGAACCTGTCAGATGGCAACAATTTGATTTTAACAATTCATTCCATTTCATTTCGTTTGTTTGAAATTTCATTCCCAAATTGAAGTTGAAGTCAATACTCATCATTTTTATATGTGCGAATATTGATTAGTTCTATTTCCCTAGTGTATTATAATTATGGACGCAATAACCCCGATTACGTTTAGTTTCAGGAAATATAAATAAATTATTTTTATTCAATTTATTCCTCAGTTACTTGGCGAATACTATACATTAGTTAGCTACGAAATTGTGTAAATGAGACGGTTGTGCCTAAAAATTGAATTTAGCTTAAGGATTAAAGTCTTCGGTTTCACATCGTAGAATCCAACAAAAAATGAAAGCTACCTACAGTATTTGTTTGTCACAGGAAAGGGTGCCTTCAATGCATATATACATTCCCCGATTGTATTACAAACAGGAAATATCCTCGTTGTAAAGTAAATATTTAACTTTTAATGTTCTGATTTACACCTTTGATATACCCCTTGTTAAGAACTGCTATTTGTAATGTAAGCGTTTCTTAGACACTTGCGAACTACGATCATAAATAATCAATTCTCTGTTATACATCAGTTGCTAAATTTAAGAGCTGATTATGCTAACAAAGAGATATAAAATAGGTTTTTAATATCTGTAATCATAAGTGGATTGTGTTTAATTTCAGTATAATAAATGAATCAATTTGGTGCCTTTATAACTATGTTACCAGTAGATTTCTTAGTATGAACAATATGGAATATTGTGCTGTCAATTACCTTTTGAAGAAAACCTGTACTGCAATGCACATAGACATGAAAAGGACATTCAATGACGCTTATCGAATACATCTATGTATTTGAGAATGGAGAAATAAATTCAGAACCAGGAAACTTGGATCGTATTAAATCAAAATGAACTAAGATTTTAAACGGGACGATGAACTCCATACTGACAAACTATTAGGATAGGAGAGTATTACTTTTGTTGAGGAGAAATAATTTCTGCAGACTATTAGAAGACGAATAAAAGAAATATTTATGGCAATTTGTCATCTTTGATGAAATATTGGTAATAAATCTCAATTAAAAAGATATCAAGTTTTAAATTTTAAGAAGCGGTTTTTGTTAGTAAAATAAGGGTGATGCCATGAGGAATATTACATAAATCTTTGACACTGCTTAAAGAAGGTTATTACTGAGGGCAACCAGAAACGGCTGAAAGGGAAATGTAAACATTAGGTGACAATTTAAATACAATTGGTCATAGATTACAGCATTAAAGTTTGAAAACGGGTGTTACCACACAAATGCCTACCTTACTGGATTTGAAGAAATTCCCTGTAAAAGGATACGAATATATTTGTGTATAATAAGTCAAGCCTAGTGGTCCCAGATTTAAAGCATATCTTACTTTTCCAAAATTCGATTTATTGCGATCTACCATCTTTTCCTCTTTTTCTTCGGAATCACCTTCCTTTGCTCCTGTATTAGTGGGGTCTTCTTCTATTCCTTGCTTCTCTTGTGAATTCTCGATTCTTTCTTTGCCTGCTCTAATAAAGTTGTAAGTACACTAAATTCAGCCTTTCACACTTTGACCATCCCGGACAGTTTAGGTTCTTGGCATAAACGATACAGTTTTTGGTTTCCTCTTGCTTCTCATATACCTTGTATGTTTTCCTCCAAGTGTTCGCCCTAACATTTTTCTCTCCCAAATTAGCTAGCTCTTCTTTCACCTTTCTCATTATAGCCCATTCCTAACGGGCAAACATTACGATCGGTTTGAGTATCGTTGTGTAGATCGTTAATTTTGCTCGTTTAAGTACCGTATTAGATGTTAACATGGCTTATTAGTTCAGCTGCACATGTAGTAGAACCCTTTCTAAATCTGCTGTTTTGTTTCATCTTTATTTCTACCCTTTTTTACGTATAACAACTACCCGCATAAAATTTATTATTCTCTCTATTTCTGCCATTCTTATTCAATGTTTGTCATCTAAGATTAGCTTATCTTTCCTTCCTTTTTCACTCCGTATTCGCAAGTACATATACCGTCACCAGCGATTCTGATTACTTCTAGTTTCTCTTTATTTATCTATTCTTTCTATAAACTTTTGCTTTCTTTTTAATTATCAGTAAGCGTATCGCAAAGATATTTTATAGAGATTGAGGAAATGATTATCGTTAAGTATGTAATAAAGAACATATTTAAGCGAGGAAATATATTCTGTTCTTAGTGATTCAATAAAATTAAATAGGATCTTACAACTACAATGTCAGTAGAACAAAAGGAATAAATATTATATTGTTTCTTTAAGGCCAATGTACTTGGTTGCTATTCGTTCCGTTTACGGATGTAATTAATTCATCTTTATATTCATAGCTTTAGAAACACCATATACAAATGACTGCATTTATAGCCTGCGAAAATACCAACGTAAATTTGATTCACTTACATATGTTTAATAAATTATATGTAAAATGACTATAGCTTGTTAAATCCTAGTTTCGCATACGACAAAGTTTCAGTGTTTCATTAGCGTTAAATTCAAAACGATTTTATATATATTTGTACTTATATTGGTCTCAGCTAAAATGAATATTTGCTACAAATTTGAAGAAGTCAACAATTGTTATGTTGTCTCATCTTCTTTTCTTTGACGTGTGGAGAGCAATGAAAATTCACTGAGCATTTGCTGCCTAGATTACTTAATTTTTCTGTATAGGAATCTTATATCTAGGCATTACACGTGTACATATACCAGTTGCATGTAAAATAAGCTAAATACCATCAGCATCTTTCTCCCAGTAAGAACTCACATCGGTTCAATAGTGTCTGGAATAAAAGGCGGGCTAAGAGCTTTACCTTCGACAATTCGAAGGATAAATAAAAATAACTGCAGTGGAACGCATTAGTGGTTCCACCGATGAATGGGTAGTAGCTTCGTAAAATAGGAAAGAATGTATTTAAAGGAGGACGGAGCTCTTCAGTATTTCAGTACAATTATTGTGTTTGCCCGGATGTACGGCGCAGGTAGAAATACCTTTTCGGCTTTACAAATCCAATAAAATACAAACGCCAGATCACGTAGGTTATGAATAAAATGGATATGGCTATATATAAATTTGTCATATCACTATAGCGCTTACTTATTTAATTTACGGAATTACTGAAGGCATTATTTGTTGCCTTATTGTTTATTTTTTCACACGGCGAAAGGCGCTTTTGTTGTAATTGATCTTTACGCCATGTTTCAAACTAAACGAGTGCTGTTAGTTAATTATTTGCGTTGTATTATAATTGTTGCTAATTAGCGTTCTTTTTAGCCTGGTTCTATTCGGAAGATTTATTACGTAATTTAATTGTGAAATTAACTATACAATACTGTTCCTCTTCTTTCGTTTAACCTCCCTATACTCTCGTCAAAATGAAAGACGTATACTATACTATATAAATCGGTCTCACAGACCGTATGCGTGAGTATAGGAAGGTTAATGTGGATTGATCAATTTTATACCCAACGTTTTATGCTTAAAATTGCGTTCTCAAAAATATTAAAATTTTTTGTAAAATTTTGGGATAAACAGTAAAGCTTTTAGAAGTTTATATTACTTGACAGTAAAACCTCATCTTTTAATGGTAAAAGACCTAATAGTGGTGGAGAAAAATTAAGAGATGAGTATTTAAATTGGGCCAAGAAAAATATATATTTTATTGATCGAAAAATGAAATACAGTGGGATTCCAGATATTGTGGTCTACAATATAATAATTTGCAATAATATCGTCATTACTTTTAATTGGTGCAAGGAGTGTGAACAGATGCGTACATGTAATATAGCGGTATTTAATGCAATAACTGATGATGTATCAATCATCCAGTATGCGCTGTGTTTAGTTTCAGCACTAATTCAATTATGCAACGTACAGAACGCATAGCAATAAATTAACCACTATAGGACAGATACGTTTTGTAATTTCAGTTGACTTGATTAGATTTAAATTCTATCGGTTACTAGCTCCAGCATTATGTATTACGTGGATTGATTCATATTTTCTTTTTGTTCTAATATCTTTGAAGTATATTGCTAAACCATCTGCATAAATTTAAATTCCAATTTCAATTCAGCTTTCAAATGAAATTTGTGTGTATTTAATACACCCCATAAGGTAAAATTAATGCTCTATGTTCTCCATTGAAAGTCATATCAAGTCCAGGCGTTTGGACCTTTTACTAGCAATTGAATAGTGCTGATTGTGAGATAAAATTGCCTAGGTTATTGCCAATATATTGTGTCTACATATACATAGTTGTCCGCGTTGAGAGTGGCATTTCTGACTCTTACGTCCGATGTGTTTCAACCTACTTTAGAGGCGGATACAAATGGATCCCAGATGGCTATAGACTTCAACTACTTTGTTTAATAAATGAGAATAGGTTAAGTAAAATCTACTACCTTATATTTGGTTATTATCCGATTGTACTTTTCACAATGTTTGCCACACTTATTGGCATATAGCTTTCAAGTTTTAAATTTCACTTGGTGCAATGGCAAATATGAAACACGCTTATTGAATTGTTATTAGTATTATTTAGTAAAGAGTCTCGGAGACAACGTAAGTCAAACTCGGGAACTCCTATGGAGAAATTGCTGACTCCTTAATTTCGGGAATACAACAGATAGTCAAACGTCTTAATTATTTTCTTTATTGAAAAATACCGAATTTTCGCTCGAATATGCGAACTTCTTCCACGCAATTACAATTTGAAAATCATAGTCCTAAGTCATAAAGCAACAATCGAAGAGCGCCATTTAAGTTAAAAAGACATGAGAAGCAGAAGCTTGAATTTTGGAAGGTTCCGGAGAAAAAAATAAATCATTCGTGTGTCTTCTTGACAGAAGTTATCTAAAGCAATGTGATAAGCGATGACTGAAATAGAATGTTTTTCAACGCGTACAAGTAGGTGTTAAAAATATAAGTCTTATGAAGTTATCCAAACCGTTTGCATAGGGAAAATTTTAGATGATCGATGGCGCAGTACTGCAGCAGAAATAGGCGAACAGTTAGAGAAGTAGACAGAACATAGAATCTCAGATTTAACGCAAGTAGCACCCCCAGAATCAGTTAGCAAGAAGCTTACTATCAATTTTCCAGTGCGATCGATTTACTATTAAAATTGCACCAGAAGACTTGTGTCACCGTAATAGCTACTACGTTTACATTACAATTCCCTTCCATATCCGGCCCATCACTGTCAAGGCTCAAGAGAATGTGAACAAATTAAAAGATGAAAAATGCAATTAGTACTTTCTTTGCGTATCACTCGTAGTGGAATTAAATCAGCCAATGACATTTAGTCAGTCCTTTGTTGCTTCGTAATTTAATTATCGTCATACCATTCGTACCTTTCTGCATTGGCCAACATTGTATATGATTACTCCTAGTTTGACGGTAAATTGTTTGTTATGTCTTCGAAAAAATGTGGACTGCAGTAAACAAAACTTATTCACAGCTTTTTTTTAATTGGCAGTTATTATTAAAATTAATTATTTGCTAGTTTTCTTAGGTCTATCGGATAGGGAATTATATCACTAGAGCTGAAAAGGGTATCGATTTCCTCCGGAGAGTACAAACTCTAAGTAGTTAATGCTATATTAATTTATTAGGTAAGTTGTGTTGAAATATCCATAAAAGGGTGTCTACATAGAAAAGGTTATTGAAGGTCATTCTATATCGAAATAAAGCGGTTACACCTACTATTATTGCAATGGTCGAATATAATAAACAAACCTCTGGCTTTACTTTATGGGTTTTACACTTTCGGTTTAGGTAGAAAGATGAAGGCGGCCGTCAGTGCTAATTTTACAGAATCCCAGGTAAACATTAAGATGGGATTAAATTCTTAAAATATCGTTGACATACAAAATTGTTTTTGAAAATATAAGGGCGGTCTCTCGTTCCCAATTAATTTTAATCCCATCTACTAATAATTTTGCTTATTTCTGCTTTTGCTTTACCAGTAAAGTGTTCTATTATTTACCACATTTTACGAATTTGATTTGAATTAGATTTACTAATCCCAAATTTGTTTAGTGCTAGTTTCGTATTCTAACATATGTTACCGAGCTGCAAAGCAATGTTTTTACTTTGCGAAGGTTAGTTCTTTTTTCTGTAGTTTATTCCACAGTGCTCGAGTTGCCTGAGGCCAAATAATGGAATCAGAGAATAGCTCGGCAATTATTTTAAGCAAAACGCGGTTATTTGCTAGCACTATAGGAACAATCTGAATGTTTAAACTGTTTCTGTTCTTGATGAAAACACTAGGTTTACGGGGCGCGTCATTTTGACGCATTGCGAATTTTATTAGGCAAATTACAAAAATCGTTTCAATTTGTATTTTATCTCTTGTACTGACTTTTATCCGTTGAACGAGGTAAATATATATTGAAGTCTATTTTCTTCAAAAGTTTTGAAATATTGAAATTCTCTATGTGCATCAATTTGACGCGATCGTAAATGAAACAAGCCCGATAAACAACAATAGAAAGGACGGAATGCAGAATGTGACTTGCAGTCAGAGTGCGAAGACGTTTTGAAAGTTTTAGCTGCTGTTAGTTCGAATATTGAAAAATAAAATACAATTTTTTGAATTAGTAATATTATTGTGAACCTCAAGTTTATACCATTTTGACAAAAACCCCTTCTTTATCATCTAAATATGTCTAGAAGAGGAAATAAAATTTTGAAAAACATAGTATCGGTGAGAAGTTTTTTGGCTCTGAAAAGGACGAAACCGAAGTGATTCAAAATGAGGATTAAAGTGAGATTTTGGAATCTGATGAAAGTATGCACACAGAGGAATCCTCAGACAGTGAAAAATAAAATCAACCGAGTTTAGGTTTTCGCAGAAAAAGGATGCGTATCCTATCCGATTGTGAGTTTCGGAATGAGACAAGTATTCCAAGATCGACCCAAAATTCTGATGCATTCTGTGGAACAGAAATAGCGGTCGATGGGACAATTTGGACGAAATTGGAAGTGGGCGGATACCCCTGAAAAATTAGTTGCAAAACGAACCGGTTTAGTTAGAACTATTCGAACCAACAAAAGAGCTAATGCCAGCAAGAATCAAGAAAGATTAAATGAAGTTGTATTTATCAGAACATTATAATGCATGCTTACTGTATATAATACTAAGCCGAATCTAAAAGTACTGTTACTAAGTATTAAGCATACGTTTAATAACGTAAGACAATGAAAAGCAGTCCCCAGAAACAATAACATATTAGAATGAGACAAACTTTGGAGTCGACGTAGTATACAAAATGGCGCGCAAATATACTTCCAAGCAGCATCTTTTCGACAGCCTCTCCAAGGGTTTTTCAACCTTTTAGATTTACCGGCAATAAATGCACTGATCTTATAAAAAGAGTGTACTGGATCAAAATTATCCAGAAAGGATCTTCTGTTTCAGTTGGCCGAAGAACTTGCAGAAAAAGAAAAGAAAGAGTACAAAAACATAGATTATAATAAACCGTCACCTAGCACTTCGCAAGAACGCAAGACTTGTCAAATTGAATTTGTAAAGGAAACAGGAGCAATAACACCTGCAAAAATGTGAAAAGATTGTTTGCGGAAAGTGTACAAACAAAATTGAGTATTTAAAAAAGGGTGGAATGAATGTAGAATATTGAAGTAATGTACTAAAATATTATTGACTAATAAAAACTTTCGATAAATACGTATCCCATATTTTCACTTTTCTTACTTGTAGTGGTTAATTATATTGCTTTCTAAGTGGTTGTTTTTCTTTAAATACATGTATTCGTTCATGCGCCAAATTGACGCGTATTCGTAGAGATAGGAATATAAAAAATGTCATAAGCCTAGTGTTAATAGGCTATAATACCTATATAATAATTACCGAGTCTTTATTTTATAAAATATACTACTTTTGTTAGATCATTCTTAGATTAGGTAGCCCTTGAAACAAGAAAAAGAAGACAATTAACTGTATAACATTTAATAACTACTAACATTGTACAATTTCATCATAGATTTATCCCGCAAACGTTACACCCAGTGTACAACCACATCCTACCCCTATGGTTCGGGTATAAGGCTCCCAAGATCCCTGACGCTGTTTCCTGAATAGCCTCACCGAGCGAGTACGTGTTTCACAAGTTATATACTCGTGTGGATGATGGAAGATGAAACAGTACTAAAACCAAGAAATGTTTATGTAATTAAGATTCGTTCGAAAACTGTTATTATAACAATATGCGGTATTTCATTTTACCTGTTCGGAATGCGGTGGATTAATTTTAAATGGATCTTGGGTTGTCTCTATACAAGAAATGTTTTCATATTTGGGCGAATATTCGTATTCATCGTCGTCTTCAAACGCGGCCTGTTTGATAATTTTACAGGTCTTGTGAAGCTGTAAACAACATATTATTTTTGCATTTGCTTTCCTTTGGTATTTAGAATGTATTATATGTAGCTTTGCTTAGTAACATTAATTTCTTTAACTAAATCAATATATCTAATTTATTTAAGCAATATAAACCAATTGATATGTAGATAAAAGAACGGATAGTCAATAGATTATGTAGATTATTTAACATTTTATACCGCGGCTATCTGATCAAATGCAAGTATTGCAAGTTATACTGCTGGAAACTAGTTAGAATTGTGATTTAGAATGTATACGGAAAAGCTGTCATACAGTTGAAAAATAGGTCGTTGTATTCTATAAATATTACACTACAAAGTTGGTTTGTTACACGGGCATGATATTCTTTGAAGTATCCTCGCACTAAAGCTTTTTATATAGATAAATAGATATAGAGTAAATACTTACAATTGTTCTTCTATTCGGGTAGTCCAAATTACGTTCAGAAAACTCTAACTGTGACTCTGATACATCAGCTTGTAGATCATCCATTTCGACACTACTCAGAACTGCTGGAGGCGAATGATCTTGCAGTAATCTCCATATTGAATATTTTTGATTTTCTGGATTTTCTAGATTGAACGGTGTTCTCTCTTTCGAGTGTAGTAATGGTAGTAGAAAAAGCGTACATAATCCCAAGATATACATCTGGAAATGTAACCTGAAATTACTAAATGCCGATCAGATTAAACTAACTTGCAGACCACTATAACTATATTTCCTTTGCCTATACTTTGTATGTTTTCTCTGCAAGGTATGATTATATATTTTGTTTTAATGTAAAGCGTCAGATAAGCTATATAGATAGCCCATCTTAGAGAATCGACAATGGTAATCAGCCTCAAACGGAAACACTTCCTATATTAGGTCGAGAAATATACCTATAATATATGCAACCCTCAAAATTTTCCGCAGATCTATTGGATGGGCTGTTTGTATGATATATCTGTTATAAAACTACAAAAAAAAGATGAACAACATGCGAAGCTTGATTGTCTTCGATCGCAAATATCAAGCGGCAAATACTTGAAACAGGAAACAAGAATTAACATTAACAAAGAATTTCCAGTTATGGCAGCTTAAAGGATGTAGTATTTAGCAATAAATAAATATTTGACAACCCAGTCAAACTTAAGAATTGACGAAACCTGTATGATATGAAGCTGTTTAAAAATAACGAATAATAAAGATCGCAACCAAGGGAAAATCAAGTAGGAAGCAATGTACTAATGGAAAACTTTTATATTGAAGTTTAATGAGAAAGATAAGAGGGGGACAATAGAGAAACCATGTACACGGTCAAGGACAGAACTACGATGTGGATTAATGATCAAATACCAGCCAGGTAGTCCGCTCAAGAAATCTGAGAGCCGGTCCTTACTACCGCAAGATATATTTCAAATGATAATAATCAACAGGGTAAATCATAAAAATAAAGGAAAGGACGTAAAGTGAAACATACTATTGAATTATTATTATGTTTTACCTAGAGCTGCGTTGAAATTTTAGGTTTTGTCGATATACCAGTACAAGAACTATAAATTAGTCGCTCATGGTTAAGACAAGGCGATTATTATATATTATTATTTATTATTACCTAATTTTTATATATAAAAAAATGTGGTTTTCGAACAATTTGCTTCGATATTTCTAAGCTCACTGCTCTAAGGAAATATTACAAAAAACTTACCTTATAAAATATTACCTTTGAAGGATATCTGTGATTGGAACAAAACCTATGCACTAAATGCTTTTTCCAGCTAGCATTCGAGTTGTATATATATGCAAAACATAATCTAATTAAAGATAATAGGGCCTTGGTTCGATTATAGTATTAAATCAAAACCCTACAAATTAATAAAATCACAAGTGTGAATATAACATTTTATCATCATTTCTAGCACTATTTCACGCATACCATTTGGTTGTATTTGTTTAAAGTAAGCCCTAAAGCAATAACATTTAATTACGCTGGTGTGCTTATCTCTCGAGTTTTTGATTACCGAAATTGATACTTCGACCTTCGACCGAATGCATTTTATCAATTGCTGGTTAACAAACATACAACGATATTAAGTAATTCATACAAAAATTGCATGTGCATTAGGGTATATACCTAATAGGTTCTAATTTGGTGTAAACGAAAAAGACGTCTATGCAAAAATATAGGAAATAAATCTTCTTGCACAAAGTCCCGGAGGAGGCGATATCACAGTGGATTTAATCAAATAGGGGGAAAAGATATGTTTACTAATTTGTAAAACATGGGACGATGGTAACGCCAAAGGATAATCCGAAGCAATTGCACATGTACTATACAAAGACGAGATCCATTCAACTGTTTAAAGTATAGAGGTATCGCGTTTTAATGTAGCTCATAATACTTTAGGTGGAAAGACAGAGAATAGGGTGGTACAAAATACAAAAGGAAGAAACATAGCTAGTGCCATTGCTGAAGAAGTATCTAACAGGGTTACAAGATACAAAATATATGAAAATTTGAATGACCTTGATATTAATAAGATGCTAACAAAAGAAGAGAAGCGACGAGATAGCTTTGCAATACAAACTGAACTGAGTCAGTGAATTCAGTTTCCTTAGTTCTGTTCAGAAACACTAACGAAATAAGATTAGAAATACGTCACGCTGCAGGTGAGTTTAAACGCAAAAGAACATAATTCTTGTATTTGAAGAAATATGAGTTTAGGTTTGAAAATAAATGTATTAAAATTACATGAACGCAAACCAAAAAGTTCAAGTAAAATGTATGATAGGAAATAAATACGCCAAATTATTTAACATAGTATTTATAAAACTTAAGACCCGGTGAATATAATTGTGGTAGGTCGCAAGTGAAATATGTAAATTATGGGAAGACTTTTCGACGACGAAAGGGTAAAGAGTAGATAAAAAAGGATCAAAACGTGAAGAATCTGTACAAAGACCTAAGCTTTACAGGAATCAATCAAATTCAATAAAACGAGAACTATGGTTTCATTTATATTTGCCGAAACTTACTGTTCTAAAGATTATTAGTCTGGAAAATTGAAAGAATGTACTTTATGTCGGAAATCATGAAGACTGTGGAAAACCTGCAAAAATAAATTTATCTAAATGGCAAAGATAAAAGTTTCATCTTTCTAATTTCAAGTATCGTTCGTTCTGTATTTGCCAAATGTAACAGTTTATTTAATTAAATTTATTGATTTTTATCTAGAAGATATTTTAAGCTTGCGCGTTAACAATTAAAGAACGGAAATTGCAATCAGCAGGAAGCCTGTGAGGAACCTTTCATGATATAGATTTTGCTTTTGATAACACTGGATCTAACTCGATAAACCGAGCGGTGGAACAAATCTATGATTAGATGGATAGATTAGATGGCAACGACTAGAAGGACAGTCACTTATACGTTCGTTGGACCGAATACGAAAGAGACGATCATCAGCATCTGGGTGAAGTTCTCTTTATTGGTAGATGGACTCTTGAAGATACTGGAGAAGAAGGAGGTGTATGCGTAAGCATATGCTGAAAACCTCACAATCCTAGTAGAAGGAAAACTTGGGGAAAATACCTATGGGTCAATCCCGATAAAACCACGGCAATTCCACGCAGATGAAGAAGGCACCTTAAGAACATCAAGGGATTCATAATGTATAAACGCCACCTGCCAATGGAAAAGAAGCACTTTGAGGTTATTTGTTATACCAAACTCGCTTTCAGAGGTCACCTGGAAAATATCATGGCTAAAACTACTTGAGTTTCGCGGACAGAAGAGCAATAGGAAGCACAGGGTATTGAAACCTAAGTTGGTAATTTAGTTATATAATATGGAGGTGATATTTATGAGTACAGACTGGTGCAGACTACAGGGTGCAGACTGCAAAGGCTTGCTTGTCTAGAAACAATTGCGATGTTGTCTGCGACACATATGGAGTTGCTTCTCGACCTATTATCCCTGTACTTGGGAATTGAGGTGCAGGCTAAGACGGCAGCATAAAGAAATTTGGAAACGGCTAAGAGAACACCATCCGGGTAGACGAAGGATACTTTTGTCAATGAGAGAGGCAGCATCCTCGAAATGCGGTGTAACAGAGTGCGCCCCGTGGTGTGGGTATCTCTGATAGGAATCCGAAGTTGTAACTGCAGGGCTTATTCATGAATAAGGACAGCCTCGGGTGCACGTGCGTAACAAGATAGAAGCTAGGATTGGTTTGTATCAGTCGGGAAGAGGAGAAAATGCTGGCATACCCTTGGGACCCTACCGGACTGTATTCCAGGCCGAAATTAGAGCCATGACTACATGTGTTCAAATCATGATACAGAGAAATGACCGGACTAGGAAAGTCTACGGCAGGATGTACATCCAAGCAGCTCCTAATGCTATTTGGAACACGCTAATTACAAGAATGTTGCAGTGCCTCTGGCAGAATATGATGATGAAGCTTTCATTCAAAAGGTCATCGAAAAAGCCTTAACTAATCCGTTATTCTTCGAGAAATGAACTTCAGCTATCGCTGAGAAACTTGCACTACAAGAGGCAAAAATCAAGGCATGCGTAGAGGAGGTCGACTCATTGGGGAAGAGATACCAAGATCTCAATAATAAATTGGAATCCCAGGAACAATATTCCAGACAGAATAGTATTCGAGTGTATGGTGTCCCTTCTACTAATGGGGAGGACACTTGTAATATTGTAGTTAATATGTTACAAGAAAAACTTAATATATTAGTATCTGCAAGTGATATCGACTGTTGTCACCGACTTAAAGAAAAAGAGGGCAATTATCCCCCTATTCTGATCAAATTCTGTCGCAGGATGTTGAAAAACAACGTATATGTGGCCAAATCAAGGTTAAAGGGAAGTAGGATTATAATTCGCGAAGATCTAACCCACGAAAGAGCAACTATGATAAGAGAATTACTGAAATATGCTGGGCATCAAAATGTGTTTACAAACAACGGCAATATTTTCGTGAAAATTTCATAATTTTAGGAAGACTTCACCGACGACGCAGTGAGTTCACCTGTTAGTAACTTTTGTTTAAACTCTTGGTTTAACTTCTTTACGGAACGCTCTTTTTTTTTCTCGCTGTGTATATTCACGGAATCTTTTTATCCTGGATGATATGTTAGCTCTTTTTATTATTATTCCCTTTTACAAATATTTTATGTTTATATTCTTAGAGTGAATTTATATTTAAAATTTAAATACTAGCTTATATTGATTCAGTTACAGTCTATTGATTTAGATTTCTTTTCTTTTCTCTCTTTTTCGAGAGAACATCATTTTTAATTAGTTATTATCTGCCTTATTTTTTTTTATTAGTGGGTGCGGTTTGTGGGATTATCCAGTGAATCGACATGCATGGTAGTACTTTCAAAATCGCTCACATCAATATAAGGCCATTAATTACTAAAGTCAATTGTTTAAAGCTTTTTATTGAGGAGTACAGTATGGATATTTTGTCTGTTTCTGAGACTTGGCTAAACTCAAAAACAACTAACGATACAATTAGTATCGATAATTATGTGTTTTATCGGTGCGACAGAGAGGGCTGTGGGGGTGGCGGCGTGGGCATCTATGTACTTAATACTATTAGGTGCAAGATAATGCGAACATCTAATATCATTGAACAAATATGGCTTGTGGTTGACCTGAGTGGTAAAAAATTGGCGTGGGTGTAGTATATAATCCCTCTAATGCAGGCTACAAGGCGTTTTTGGGTGAGTTAGAGGACTCAATTATTAACTGTCATTTGCTTGTGAATGAATTGTATTGTATGGGTGACTTTAATATCAACCTCTTTACAACTGAACACGCTGACACTTTATATTTTAATTTTTTTCACTGAGGGTATTGGTCTCAAACAAATCATAAATGAACCAACTAGGGTGACAGAAACATCAACCTCACTTTTAGATTTTGTTCTAGTTTCGGATCTGACGTCCGTTTCAGACTTCGGCGTTATACATTGTGATGTTTCTGATCATGACTTCACTTACTGTTGTTTTAAGGCTTCTGATCCTCGAGATGGTCCTACCACACACACTTTTCGTGACTTTAAAAATATGTTGTTATCTGATTTTCAGGACGATTTGCAAAATATCAATTTTAACCTCATGTTGTATATGACTAACATTGTTGACAAGGTCAGCTTCCTTAATTATACCATTCTAGAACTCTTTAACAAGCATGTTCCCTTTGTAACTCGTAGATTCACAAAAACGCGTTCCATGGCTCACAGATAATTTGACACTTTTGATGAATTTGCGTGACAAAGCTAAATCTAAATATCGTAGGACTAATAGTCCTAATGACTGGGTATATTATAAGTCCCTTCGAAATTTAACAAATAGAACTTTTAGGATGGAGAAAAGATCTTATTTCAATTTTATTTCACAGTCTTATGATGGCCGTTCACTTTGGCGTCAATTAAATTACATTGGCATAGGGAAGCGGAAACAGAGTAGTATACCACCTGATTTAAAAGATCCTAATACTATCAATGACTACTTCATTAATAGCGTTCCCTTTGTCAATCCGGGGTCTAATCACCCTGCGCCATCTCCGACTTGTAATTCACCGGCAGGGTTTTCTTTTACACTTGTATGTACGGATACGATCACAAAAATTTTTAACAATCTAAAATCAACTGCTATGGGTAGCGATGGAATAGATGTCAATATGTTACGACTTTGTTCACCATACATTTTTCCATATATTACGCAGATTATTAATTCTTGTATCTTGGAAAGTATTGTTCCTCAGCAATGGAAGCATGCTGTTGTGATTCCGCTTCCTAAAATATCAGAAGTTCGTGAATTAAAAGATCTGCGGCCAATCAGTCTTCTTCCGACACTTTCAAAGGTACTTGAACGTGTTCTGGAGGGACAAATGAAAATGTATGTAAATGAAAATAAACTTCTTCCAGATGTGCAATCTGGTTTCCGGGCGGGTCACAGCTGTACTACGGCCCTGCTGTGTGTAACGGACGATATTTTGGCTGCTACTGATCGAGGCTTAGTTACAATTTTGGTTTTATTAGATTACTCGAATACTTTCGATACAGTTAATCACTCTCTACTGCTTGATGTGCTGTGGAGCAGGGGTTTTGATTGTGGGGCTGTTCATCTGATTGCGTCCTTTCTGTCGCATAGATCCCAATCTGTCAGAATTGATGGCGTTCAGTCTGGGTCTCTGGGAGTGTCGAGAGGTGTCCCTCAGGGCTCTATATTGAGCCCTATTCTTTTTCTTTATACACGTCATCATTCTTGGATGGTTTGAAATACATGAAAGCACATTTATACGCAGATGTTATCCAGCTTTATTTTTCGTTTAGACTGTGCGACTTGGACATGAGTATCAGTAAAATTAATGAAGATTTAGCGGCTCTTTTTAAAACATCGATTGCTCATTCATTATGTCTTAATCCTGTAAAGTCACAGGTTTTGATTTTGGGGGACAAAGAGGTATGCAAACATCTTAATGACGTTGTTGACATCAGAATTAACGACTTGCAAATACCACTAGTATTAAAAGCGAAGAGTCTCGGATTGACTCTAGACAATACTTTTCGCTTTAGAGACCAGATCAGTGGCTATATTCAGTCTGCATATGCAAACCTTAAAAAGTTGTATCCTTTTCGCTCGACTCTGAACACCAATACTAATTATCTAAATTTACATACTACTCAGAATTATATCACCCATGTTTAGATCAAATCACGGTTAATCGTATACAAAGAGTTCAGAACTCCTGTCTGAGATATATTTATGGTATAAGGAAATTCCAACATATATCGCACAAACTATCCGATGCAGGATGGTTAAATATGAAGAGTCGAAGGGAAATACAAATGCTAACACTATTTCATGGAATTTTACTATTAAAGTCGCCACCTTATTTGTATGAAAAAATAAGATATCGGACGGATGTTCACAGTGTCACCACCCGATTTCGTAACTTGATTTCTCCGCCCATTCATCGCTCCTCACTTTATGAGAGATCATTCTCATTTTGTATTTATAATAAATATAATGAGTTGCCAGCACATCTAAAAATGTGTACCTCTGTCGCACAATTTAAACAGAAGCTCCGCTCTGTACTCTTCTCTAATTTAATATCATGATCTTTTCTCTTTGCTGGATGGTCGTGCAAACCATTGTTTTTGTTTTTGTCTATTTTTCTTTTCTCCTTTTATTACTGTTCTGCTCTATTATTTTTAATTATTTTGTTATGTATCATCTGGGGCGGGGATCACACTAGCAGGGTTTTAGTTTTTTTAGTTTTAATTTCAAGTTCTTCAGTTATTTTGGTTTTTAGGTACTTAGAGTTTAGGCATTTACTTATTATTTCACTATATTATTTTATTAGTCCATTATATCATGTTGCAAAATCATAATTTTTATTGAGTGTGTTACTGTTACTCGGGGTTAGGTAAGAGCAGGTACATGTAGTACATGTAACTGGGCCTCGCCCCGCGGTTGTGCATCTGCATTTTATATATATATAGTTTTTTTTTCTCTCTTCCTTATGTATACATATTTATTCATCTTTTTCCTCTTTAATGTAAAAAATGATCGCACAATAAAGCCATTTATTATTATTATTATTATTATTATTATGATATAACAGAGTAAATCTATGCATTCAACGAAACGAAAATGCGAACTCTCTGGCGTCGGGAGGGGCAAAGAGGAAACTTGTGGGACCTGAATTTACATGTGGATTTCCTTACCAAACCCTCAGGACTGAGAAGAGCAGCTCACTGAAGAAATAGCATGATGAACACATGGAGGACCGTTTAGGGACTGAGAACAAGACAGTTGCTGTAAATGAGCAGGAACCATTTTGGGAAGGCAGAGGGTACGCTCGCAAGGCACTGCCATCTTAGCAAACATCTCTACATGATGGAAATAGTGGATGATTGTCTCTGCAGGGGATGTGGTGGGGAAGACGAATGTCAGGGTCTGCGTGTGTTGGACTTTAACACTTCGGTTCCTGCAGCCAGAATGGGCAATAAGGTTTCCGTTAGAATGGTGATAAGTATTATAGACAACACTGACATAATGGCATAAACTAGCTAATCGAGCCGATAAGCCGATGAGCTTCAATTCAGTGAGCCAGCCACAAGTTAAAGAACAAATTTGCAGTGCGTACGAGAGTAAAGTAGCCTGAACAAATCTTATCTGTAGTACATACAATTGATTGAATAATGTATCAACAACGTTTTATTGCAAATGGGTATATTTTCGTCATACTAGTTGCGAATAATTTAGTTCATAATTTAAACGTGAGCTCCGATTTCGATGTTTTTGTAAGTGAAAGTCGGTAATATGTCGGTATATGTATATATATAGTGTACAGTCCTTTCGTAAAGTAGTGAATAAATTCGTAAAAATTCAGAGACAAAGTTTTGGGGAGAAATGCTCGCATAATATCTACATGGTGATTCATCTAAGGGATATGACGTCATCGATATATTTTTTAATCGCAACCCCCATTTTTACGGATTGAGAAAGACCACATTTTTCTACATACGGTAAGGTACTTATGGATAATAGGAAGTTTTTGATGAAAGCGATGTTGAAAGTTTAAAAATACGGTTTGCTATTAAAAAGTATCGATGACGTTATACATATCTCCCACATAAATCATGATGTATGTATTAGTTTCATTTAAAAATTTCGCAAATAGAAATTAAAATCGATGGATCCAAGCGTTTTTCCCAAAAGCTTGTTCCTAAATTTTTAAAGGATTTATTCACTACTTTGGGAAAGCACCGTATATCTCTATAGTTTTCTATTTAACTCTTATACAATTATACTACAGTTAGTAATATGTGTTAAGTACTTTACAAGTGCTTAATCCTTCAAGAGTTATTAAACACTGTTTCTATCGTATTCGTTTGAACCAAACATTCACCTTGTATCCCTAAAGTGGAACTATTAACGTTAATTGCGTCGGCTATTACACCGATATAAATCAAATATTATCACTAATTTGTAACCCTATTATTTTGGGTTAATTCGAAATCAGATTGTGTTGTAAACTAATATCGATAACGTTATGTAATTCGGGTTGACAGTCGGAAGAGTAATCTGTCCGATATAAAGTTGGGATTTCGCAAGATGCACATAATAGGAATAAGGTCGGAATTTACAATGGTAAGAAAATTATTAGTTTCGCGACACGAATGGAAGATAAATGGGTTGACTTGCTCCTGTCCCATAGATGTTATATTTTGACATATTGTTCCAGTAGTTATTCGAATATTTGAATAATTTACAATCCCGTCTATTCGTAAAAATAGGACAGTAGGATATTTTAGGTTGAATGATTTCGCATGTAGACGAATTTTTCATTCTGTAATATCTCTCTTTCCTAAAGCTCGTTTGTTTACTAAATTTGACATACGGAGATCTAGGTTTATTAAACTAAACAGATGTTTATTTATTATTAAAAGAACGAGTACAGCCGTACTAGTATTTTGAGAATTGTTATGGGTATGAACAATATGTTTTTCAACATGTCACTTAATTGTGTTTGTAGTTCGTATCTACAACAGAGTCAAACATCAGATAGGAATTTTGCAAACTGAACAGTCTGAACAGTTCATTCATTAAATAAATGTACCTATTAGTAACCAGAAAAAATACTTTATTTACTAATTTTCCTTGATGTATTTCTCGATTTTCCAAATGTCTGCAGAATAAGAGGTGGGTGTAATATCTAGTAACAAATTTATTTAGTTCAAATCGAACTTCGATTTTTCGTCCAGTCTGTGTAAGAACTTTTGCGTTAAGTACGCTTAATAGAGCGTAAATTTAGTATTAGAAATAGTTTGTATAACGTAGGGGAAAAATTTGTGCAATCATAATCCGATGATGTGCATACATGGTGTAAAGTGATCTCTGACTTTTTGGATATACAGTATCCATTGCTGTTTAAGTAAATTTCTCAATTTCATTTTATTGATTCGATGATATTGTGATCTGATTATTTAAATGTTAAGGTGTTCCAAATACGTTATCATTTTGTAATTGATTTAATTGTCTTATAGTATTGCAGTTGATATATTTTACTTCATGTACGTATTTGGAGATTTGATAACGTTAGAGGTACTTTTACTTTTATATAAATTAACAAATAGGTGTTTTGATTGCTGAGAAATATGCCCTTTAGGATTCAAGACTTTCTCGTAA
Organism: Chrysina gloriosa; assembly: GCA_038088585.1. Classification (NCBI taxonomy): domain Eukaryota; kingdom Metazoa; phylum Arthropoda; class Insecta; order Coleoptera; family Scarabaeidae; genus Chrysina; species Chrysina gloriosa. The sequence goes on from CM076090.1 coordinate 24,669,871, forward strand.
ATTAAATTGATACAAAGTAGGAGGTTTAGCTTGTCTCTATTTATGCACGAGGCGAATCATAGATTTGAGAAATCAGAAAATATATACCAGGCAATCACTAAAGGTATTCAGTGTTTGTTCATTAACTCTGCAGTTTAAATCATTTGTGCGTTCAAATTTGAAGTGTACACCGTGTGTAAGAGTTTTTCTACATCCTTAACCTAAAAAGATTTTAAATATGAGGAGACAAGCCATACCATAAAGAACTTCTATAATGCTTCGAATAAGTTTGTCTAAAATATTATAACAATTTAAATAATGAACAAAGTTTTGTACGGTCTTCCTCTGCGGAAGCACATCCTGATACGTAACATGTTCGCGGAACTTAATTATTACTTACTTACTTATAATAAGCTTAGATTTAGTAAAATTTAAAGCACTCTCATATTTATTATGCGATTTTAAATTTATGGAACTAAGTTCGAAGTATACACGATGAAGACGAAAATGTATAATACCCCAATTAAGATATAAAATTCGATATAAAGTTCTTTCCATAATTAATTAATTTTATCTACTCAAGTGTTATAAATAAAGGTCGACGACGACGATGAAATGAATCGTTTTTGTTATATTGCTTTTTGTTAATTTCGTGGCGCAAAAGATAAGATTCCGAACGGCGTTTTCACTACTAAACTGGTTTGCCGTAGAGCTTTAATTGATGGTGAGTATTATACTTGTTTGTATTTTATTGCACTTTTATCGCGAAAGTAAATCGGACAAACCCATTTTGTCAAAAGGAACGTCCTAAGCGTTTCCACATGAGAATGGAGAAATTCTTTTATGTATACCTTTTCTATCAGGTTCCAAGTTTGTCAACAACGGATTTCATTAATTAAAGTATCGTTGATTTATAAAGGGCTTCCATCAACCCACTCGTTTACACCGCAGGTAATGAGCAGCAGCGTGGCAACGAATTCCTATCTCGGGGCGCCTATAAATGAAAAATATTGTAAATCTTATTTGGAAAATATTTTACAAAGTTCCACAAATAATTTGATTCCGATTTTTATTGCCAGGTACTACATACCATTATAATTCCGGAACTTAAAGTAGATACTTTAGTTTTTACTTCTTTCAAGGCGACTTCTTTTAGGAAATTTCTTAAGTCCGTAATATTGTGGACGATTGTTCTATAATACACTTCGTTCTTTGCAGTTAAGTTGACTTAAATTTTTCTCGATGTGTTCTCTGCTATTTAAGATATTTCTAACAAAGAGGCTGTACTTGCATTTCTGAAATACATAGATTGCATACATTTATATCGACGATCAAAGAGTAGCTGTGCTAACTGGAGGTTTATATCATCGTTATAGGTGGTGAAGCTCGGACTTATTCGTATGAACCCTAGATGAAGCAATAATCCAGTGTATATGAATTTCGAGATTAATCGAATGTAACAAAGATCGTTCATGAAGTGGTCGCCATATTCTAATGCTACTAGTCCTGTTATCGAGGTCACAGTCACTGCTAATTGGGCATACAGTTATTTATTTGTTGAAAGTTACCAATGGAGTTAGTGAAAGTATCGATTATTTAAAGTGGCAAAAACGTCGAAATAATTTATCTTTCATATGGTCCTTATTGAAAGCAAAATTATTTCTTTTTCTTTCCGTTTGTGAAAAATAAAATGAAACCGTTAAACCGTTTGTACCAGGTGTGAAAGAATTTAAGTCATATTTCTAATATATCATCTAGTAAATGATTATTTCAAACTTTAAATGGTTGTAGCTCACTTACCATAGAGTTTTGGGCAGATGTTCGTTAGATATTTTTAACTAGAAATTGCTTCGGTCTCGCGTCTCCATCCCGTCGGCTCTCATTAGATGGCGCAGCGTGGATAAAGGTGGGCGAATTCCAGAAGTAGTGCAACAAACGGAAAATGCTCGGAGACCGACCAAAACATTTGTGCCACTCAGTGGAAGATCCTTGGACCTGAAAACAGCAACCAGCTCATGAACAGCGAGACGGACACAGTCAACCGGCGGGCCATCCATATCCACAAATCTTTGGTAAGTGGCCATCGAATTTGAAACTTCTTGTAAGAAGGATGTAACACTTACCGTTGGAATTAAGTCAACTATTCAAGGAAGTTAATGAAATAACTTGTAAAAATCAAAAAAGAGACTGTGAGTTTCAAAATTTTTTAATAAAATTGTCACTACAAATTTGTTCCGCCACACAGTGGCTTCATCAGGTGGATGAAAACTAAAGATAAACGAACGATTAGTATCTACTTATATACAAAAGAATAAAAGGTAATTATAAAATTAGAAATTTAGTGCTAGGAGGAGGGAATGATAAACATCTGTTTGGTCGTTTAAAACTAAGACTAATCTATTATATCTATTAATTTCCATTGATTCCAAAATATTTAGTTCTTTCCCTTTTTCTTGAATGTGAAGTATATCAAAAATTACTATTAAAATTATGGTTGTTTTCTAGACAATGATTAGCAAATTTTGAGTCAGATTTTTTGTCTAAAAACTTTTCTGATGTTCGGTAATCCGGGTAGTGAAAGTTCTTCCTGTTTGGCCAATATATACTTTATTACACTCACATGTTAACTTATAAACACCAGAGTGCGATCCTTTGTCTGTTCTCTCCTTATTATTTTTAATGAATTTCCCGATAGTATTATTAGTTTTGTAAGCGATGATACTGTTATTCGCTTTTTTAATTAATTTCCCCACGATATCAGACGCTTTACGTATGTATGTGATACAACTGTAATTCTTGGGTTCTTTAATTGAAAATTTAGTGTATAGTAGGGAGAGAGTATATGATTTTTGTGTTTTCGAAAGTAAAGTCTTTGAGTTTATTGCCACCCTCTTTTCTGGATTGTAGAAATAATATATTCTCATACAAATTCCAAGTACATTTTTACTTTTTGAAAATCAAGGTTGTCATGACAATTGAGAAAGAAGCATTTTCTGTTAAAGTAGAATGGCATTTCGGTCTTTAATACAGCGTAATGCTATTGAGAAGAGTTGTTCAGAGTATGAAATTATGACTCTATGTAAGATTTCACAAATATCTGATCACTTTGATTTTTTGATTTGTTTACAGTCTTGCATTGTAACTACAGGAAAACAAGTATTCTGTATCAGTTAAAAATAAAGTATGATAATTTTCTAATAAATTATTTTATTAAATGAAAGGAAAATGCATAGTTTTAATTTTCCTATTGAATTATCTAAAACTTGCATAATATGTAAACAATTGAATTGTTATTAATGAAATAAAAAAATTGATTACAATTTTGTTTAGTCAGCACTTTCACGAAATGTGGATTAGACAATATGGTCCGATACATTGACCAACGAAATCGCCTGATTTGATCGCTTTAGATTTTTGTTTATGGGGGTATTTGAAAAGAAGGGTTTGAGCTCGCTTTTTAGAAGGTAGAAACCTGCTTGAAATTCTTTTCAGAGCAAGTAGGGCGGCATCCCAAAACATTAAAATGAAATTCAAAAATTTTTGATCAATTATACCTTTAGTGAAGTCAATCCGGGGACTATTCACGTATATATATTGTTCCTAAATCTTTTCTCAGTTAATCGTATTTCTTCCACGTCATGGTTCTTCTAGTCACCAATTTCAATTTCTTTTGGCCCAAACTTTTTCCTTCAGTCAACTTTTCTTTTCTTCTTCGCTCTTAAACTTAGGTTGTTGTTGATTTATTTGAAGTCCTCTTCTTCTTGCTTCATTTATCATTTTAATAACACTCTCTTGTACACGGCTTTGGTCCTTAACTATAAGTGTAATATGATGGTCAGATTTTTCTCTAATAGGTCCCTTGAAATTGTGCGTAGTTATTACTTCTTCTAATGCACCAGTTTCGAAAACATTTGTTATGCCTTCTTGTGTTAAAACTGTTGCACTTGATCTCCTCATTATCATCTTCATCATACTTATCAGTCCATTATCAAGAAGTCCTAGTGTTAAAAACGTGCTTAAAATAAAATATGTATTCAAATTCTTTGCTCGTGCTTCTTTTTTGTAAATCTTTCCGAAATTTTTGCTGCGGTTCCCCTTTCTATTTTTATTTCTTTCTTTCTGTCTTTCTTTCTCTCTTTCTTTCTTCCTTTCTTTCTTGCTTTCTTTCTTTCTTTCTTTCTTTCTTTCTTTCTCTCTTTCTTTCTTTCTTTCTTTCTTTCTTTTTTGACTAGAGGCGGTAAACAGTATCACTAAGCACGATATCTACCCTATTGTTTTTAACTTTATTCTTTATCTTAATTTGAGATTACACTGGACTTTACATTTCCTTATTCAATCGATCTGCTTATTGTTTCTACCTTGCTTGGCATTCTTTTTCAACGATCCTTCTAAAAGGTTCTCACTTTTGAGGTACAATATTTTTGCTTGTCTAGTTTCCCATTCGCCCAAGAAATTTTTATTTGCCTGTTTTAGGTATGAGACCTTTTCTTGCGTTCGAGGTCAGTTGTTTTAGACTTCAATGCCGTCAGTATTGTTTCTAAAACTTTTCGAGGTTGTTCTTGTTTATATTGTTATTTGTATTGTTAGTTTAGATCATCGAAATAGACCATTTTTCTTAATTAGTTTTGTTGTTTATTATTTTTGTCCTCAGAAATAATTACTAAAACATACTGTAAATGTAGCCCTTTTTATAGAAATTTTCATATTAAAACTTAAATACTAAAGCCAAGGTGTTAGCCAGTTGGTTAACCAGGTGTAAGTCATTCTCATCCTTAAACATGTTTTATAAAGATTTCCATTTGAGAACTAAATAATTATTTCTGTTTCAAAAAATTATTAATACGTTTGAGCTTGGTCTTCCCTTAATATTCTACGCGTAGTATCATATCATTTCTCTTATTTTCATTTTATCTACACACTTGTATATGTGTTTATTTTCATATATATTCTATTTATATTCTATATACTAATAAACGTGTTCTACACAAACAAATTATTTCGCTTATAGCAGACTATCCCTAGGTTACGTACGCTGCTGGTAATAATGAAGTCCTTATGTAACTTTTAAAGCCGCTACGGTGAGACAAGACTCACAAGTGTGAGTCAAATCGAGCAGGTACTTTCTACCCTTTCGCTTTAAGTTGGAGTTTAATTGGTGGGTGTGGCACCTACGGGTCCAGACGAATTCTAATGAATATGTGATCCGTTTAAATTGTAAATTAACTTTCAGCTTAATTTTATCAATACAGAAAAAAGACGAAGGAAAAAGAAGAAGACTTTGTCTCAATCAATTCGATGAATATTGATGAAGCTACCAAGCAGGGGATGTGCTTTAATTTGATTTAAGGGTTTCCAGTAAATTAGTTCCGCCTCTCTTTCGTTTTACGTCATAACTTAAAAAAGTAATCTCGTCATTGTTCGATATAATTAGGTTTTTGTTGTGATTTTAATTAGAATTTCGCTTTATCCGAATTAAAGGTATACGGAAAGTAGATCTATAAATAAATTAGATCACAAATCTTGAACTTTCTCATGTACAATCACCGAAAGTGTAACATTCCTACATGATCTGTTTCATTCTTGTACAGAAAATACGTTAATTCTATATTTATTAGCGTTCACTGCTGTGAAGCTATACTTGACATCCTGAAGTGCATATTTGGAAAATAAAGAAACTGTAAGTCTCTTATACATAATTTTCGTTGAATATGTAGTAGTTTTGTATATGTTCTTGGTTACATAACTAAATATGAATATGTGTCTGTTGACCTACTGTTTCAACTTATTACAAAAACATGAAAAACAAAAACTATTAGTGGCAATCGAGGGAAATATTTCCAAGTTTTATTGTGCTCTAGGATCCATAATACATATGCGACCTGTTTTAGTAAGATCCTACGGGTGATAAAACGCTAAAATCAGATCGTATCACTTTAGTTTCCAAGTAATATTATTCTTAGTCAGGAAGTTTGATATAGGTTGGGCGTAATTGAAGAGGACAAGAAAAACGTCAAGACGCAGAATACTGAATATTTTTGCGGAAGGATATATTATTTTATTATATATGTTGGTAGTTTATTCTCTTACACCAAAACGGTTTCAGCGCGGAACTTGAAGTGCGAACGTTTCCCGTATAACTCCCGATTTTGATGTAACTTATTAGCTTATATATACCGGCTTGCTATGTTTAAAACTGGTCCTTGCGGGTTTGACTACCCATATGTTCATTAATTGTATCTTCTCTGATTTTAAGGATTATTGTATATATACATATACAATAAATGAAATTGAAATATATATACATACCTATATATAGATACACACCAATCTATTTTTCTGATTAGATTATATCCTTCATAAATGAATTACGTTTTACTCTTACCCCACTAATTATTTGGAAACTTTCAAATACGCATTTTGCCCACAAAATGATCATCCTCAGTGAAAAGACAAATATGGTTCAAATGAGCTATAAATACGAGTATATCGATGGAGAAAATGTGATTTGTTAGGTTCGCAATCCTCAAAAGGTTGATATGTGACTGCAATTACTAATTTCAATAGGATGTTATTTATTTCAAATAAAAACTATAAATGTGGAAAGTGGTAAATATCTAATTTCTAAGTTCAGGCAATGCTCATTAACAAACTACTTTACAGTGTTTTATCCTATGTGTTTCTTACTACTGTCCTAGAGAAGTTCTTTCAACCGCTTAAAATGATTTTGTGGAAGTCTGACTTTCGTTTGGTTTAAGCAACATATATAACATCGCAAAGATTACTTTAGTTTGAGCTTTAAGAACCGAGAATATTTTACACCAATTAGTTGATTCGATCATATAACCTAGAACTTGAGATTGGTCATTCATCAACACGTATAACCCTCTTTCTCCTTTTATGAATGTGAATGCTTCCGAAATTATCTAATTCCGTGATGTTCTGCATGGATTAATTAGTTTCAAAACTATCTTGTCCTTTCCCTATAATATATTGGGCAACACTTTACTATTATATCTAAAATGTACGGCGCCTTTCTTATACTGGGTCTGACCTGGTTGCCTCATTCGCGAAGTATATTTTCATTTTGAACACCGGATTTGTCCGATTTTTGATTTATTCTGATTTACCTGCCATTGGGATTCCCGTAATGAATTACTGGATTTAAATTGTTTTCTTTAAAAGGCTTCGAAACTTTTGGGATGTCATAAAATGGTAATTTAACAAATTAACAAAAGTTTTAGGAATGAATGGATTGGCTAAGTTTTTAAACGTTTTCTTCTCGTTCAAGTTATATACTATATTTCTCCCGAAACCATTGTATTCAGTAACGTTCGTAATATACTTAAGTTATTTCTCAGACCTTTCTGTAGTTAATGGTAATCCGCAAACAGCATCTACAATTTGTTGGTTCGAAACTGTTAATTGGAATTTTTATTACTGGATTTGAAATTTCTTTAATTTACCCGAAATGTTTTTTTCACCCAGTGCAGGGTTCCTTCAAGACTATAGTATCTTGATGATTTCATTGATAATTTTCTTTTGTCCAAAATTAGTTACTTCTTCTCATTACCGACTTTTAAATAGAATACATCTCTAGATCGTAGGCAGGAGTGGAGATCTTAACACTTAGAATGAAGCACTGTGTTGGATTGAGACAATTTATTCGTGGGAATTATCGGAAATTAAAAATTTGATACTTGCGATTTTCAGTATTTGTAGTATATATTTCAAATAAATGCCAACATCCTAATGAAATTGCTAGTTGCAGTCAGATACCAACCTTTCAGGGATTGCTAACCTAACAAAACACATATTTTTCGATCGAACGGTACTGAAGGAAGGTTAGTATTGATTTTGAGATGATAATATGTGCCTCTTAGAACATATTTCAGTCAATTTTCACGAGCGACGATTCCTTCTCATTGCGTTTTTCTAATATTTTCTGGTCGAAATGCTTATTTAGGGTTTCCAAATAATTGGTATGCTAAGTGTTAGAGCTAGTTCATTTACGTTCTAAACCACACGTCCAATTCTGATGTTTCATAACAAAAATAGCTTACACCTTATATTTCTCAACAGTTAGTCAGATTGTAGCTATTATGAAATTTTCTACACTCCAATTTAACGATGGAAAGAATTCAATGTAAATTCTGTTAGCCAGGATTACATTAAATAGCAACTTAGTAATTGGTGTGGAATCTAATAATTTGCATTTACTAATATAGACATATAATAATTCTAGAACGTGTGCAAAATATTTTCGTGAAATTTGTAACATGTGCATCAAAAGTGACATCACCACTTATTAACAAACCAATCGCAATGTACGAAATTACTACTTGGTTTAAGTTTAACACCGGTAACTAAATTGATAAAAAAATTGACACAATACCGTCATCTAAATTCAAAACGGGCAAGTAAGCGGAGGGCAGAGTTGGTTTCGGGTTTATGTGAGCGCATTTAGTGCGAATCGAATGCCTTGCTTTCATTGGACTTAACTCGAAGAAGGACCGACTTACGAGCATTTCCCAATCAAACTTTTTGTTACTATCGCAGGCTAGATAGGGAACAGGAAGTAATTCGTTAAATAGTTTAAGATCTGTATAGATTACCGAATTCAGTCGGATTACCTAAATCGAGAAAGTAACGAGCACAATTAGTAAGTTTGCCGGATCGACTTTCTTCATTGAATTCCTTAATCACTTACACAAACCCGCCAGACTGAAACGCGTTCGATCTATTTGTTCGAGTTAGTTTGATGATACTGAAACATTTATCTTTTGATTGGAAAATATCTCTGTATGCGCAAGACGCAACTACAATTGCTACCAATATACATATGTTGTACATATGTAGTTATGTTATTCGGTATTACGTTTGATACCATGGGTCTAAAGCGTGACAGGCATATCTACAGGTGATTTTCCAGGTGATTTTCCAGATAACTTTTCATGTTCCGGATTCGAAGAAAATGTTTAGGCCAAAGGTGTAATTAAAATGTTTAATTGTTGATGACAAAGTTAAACATATGCATCTGTGTGGTTACTAACGCACACACCTGTACCAGATAGCTTTACTTCTCTGATTTGGGCGGCGAACAGCCATGGTAAATGTGGGAGATTAATACGTAACCTTTGTGGATACTATTACACCGATCAACACATACTTTGCTGCCGGAGTTTCCTTAACTGTTATTAACTAATTTTGGTGCGCTGAATCCAAAAATACTATCACATTTTTTCATCAGCTTGTCTCCAAAAGATGTGGGCACGTATGTGTATTTAGCTAGTCTTATTGCCGCATATAAATATTGGTTCCAATACAATCTATAAAAAACGTACAAATAAAAAAGAAAATGCCAGTTGATGTGTACTCTGATATGTCGTTACAAAATACCAAGTTATCTTCCTGAGAATAAAATGGCAGAAAATCTTCTATGTTACGGTAATACATAATTTTTGTTTCCAGAAAAAGAAGATTTTTTCATTAAGTCTAGAAGCAATCAACTCGGAAGACTCCTTTGAAAGGTTTAAATCTCTAATAAGGTCATTTAGTTCTCCCTGGATAAACACTTCTGGACATGTTGAGCCTCCTTAAAAGTCACTATTGTTATGTTTACAAGAAGACATTTCATTATTATTCCCTGGTAACATATGTAGGTTAGTAAATATTGGAGTTCGTATTTCTTCTGAATGTGAATGTCTGTAGTAGAAGTAAACCTTAAATACCAATTATACCGCTATTTTCATAAATCCTTTATGACCTACATTCTTGAAAACTGTTTATTGCATTAACACATTAAAGGCGGTTGTCTTGGAAACCATTGGGGTAATTAGTGGAATTTAACATAAATAAATAGTTTGTTTCTTAGAGAAGTTAGGGAAGCGAAAAACATCTGTAATAATTAACTAGAATTGAAAAGAAGGCTTGTTCAGAAGGCTTATTGTAGCAGTACGAATGAAAATATATGAAATATTTAATTTTTGTCTATTTCAACAACTAGAGCTAGAAAAACAGAATCGTGGTTTTGGAATCAGAGTTCTTGAAATATTTAAAATCAGCTTTCCAGAATTGAAAAGAAGGTGTGTTCAGAAGGTTTATTGTAGCAATACGAATGAAAATATATGAAATATTTAATTTTTGTCTATTTCAACAACTAGAGCTAGAGAAACAGGATCGTGTTTTTGGAATCAGAGTTCTTGAAATATTTAAAATCAGCTTTCCTTTGATGCAGCAAATTTTTTTTTTCGGGCTGTGTTGTTGCGAAATATATTTCTCTTGCATATTGCTTCCCATGCTGTATGCAGTACGAAATTGATTATAATTTCTTTTTTGGCTAGAATCCAAAATAATTATCAATACCGAAGAAAACTTGTAACTATTAGTTTTTCTTTCCAAATTTCGTAGTTTTCCTCTTTAAATAATGACAGATAGTATTTCTAATACATGAAAACACGACAATTACGTGTGATCAGATGATTATATCGACGTTGCTTGTTTGTCAGGATATTGTTAAATTTCAGGAGATGCCAATCTCTGCGGAGTGGTGTGAAAGACTTACGAGAGTTACACATACAAGGTACAAAAGGAACGATATAGACATGGTAAAGTAGAAAATAGTTCTATAACGATATAACTGAAACTTCTAGAAATAGATCCCAAACCTTCTGGACTATAATTAAAAGCACCAGCAACTTAAATAAAACAAAAAGGATCTTCGTACATGATGATAATGATAATGGTCTTGTCATTGATCCTGAAAGGGTTGTTGGCTTTTGTAATGATTTTTCTAGAAATTTAACAAAAGCTAACACGACGAGCGACTAAAGTGACTGACAGTATACGTCATGTCCAAGATAAGGTTGGAGAGCATGGGTACCTTGGAAACGGTAAGAGTTACGAAATCAGTTAAATGGATGAAAATTGCAGTGTTAAGAGAGTACATATGTGACGCAAACAAACCTCAAATATCTGGCATGGTTTCAGAGATATTTGAAGAAAAAGAATTTTGGTGCTTTTCGATTTTATTTTTTCCAAATGCTGATATAATTTCAATTCTAATGATTTTGTATGACATTTCGTTTCTGACACATCAATATTGTTTTTGGATACAACTTCTTATTGCAAAAGCAATGATAAATCACACATGAGCAGTTGCTTTTGCACAAAGTGCTCCGTGAAAATAACATTTCTTAATTATATCAGTTTGTCGTTTAGTCGCAACTAATGATAATATGTGGATCATTAATTTGTACACCGTTGCACATAATTAAATACTGCAGGTAATTATTCGTTTGAGGAGAAATATGATATCCGAATGTACTACATGAGAAGTGTGCAGAAGCGACACGTATGTATTTAAATAAATATCCAGATAGAAAACAGCTCGGCAAATTAACTAACAGAAGACCACACCGTCCAACTTCAAAGAATATGGTTCCTCCAACACACCTATGCTATCTAGACAGAAATCATGCACCGAGAAAAATTAAACAATGTGTTATGCACCGTTATTGACTTTCTAGGAACAGCAATGAGAAATATCAAGCGTAATACCGAAGCGGCAAAATCTACGGCGCAGTTTATGCTAAATAAGCAGAAATTTTATCTTTACAAATTTAGAATTTGTCAACGTTTGAGGCCGGGCGACCATGCAAGATGTAGATCTCTCTGTCAGTGGTATACGATGTCAGACTGATGATTTTTTTCTTTCAAAGTAATTATCACTAAAGGAATCTTCTGTAGGCGAAATACTCATATTGTTCCCACCAAAATTTGCATTTGCAGAAAGAGTCCCGACATCAACATCGTTTTAGTTTTAATATGTGGGTCGTAACTTTTGGTAGAAGGACTATTGATCCTGTTATCTATAACAATTCGCTAGACTTTGAACGGTATTTAAATTTCCTCCAGCATAGTATGAAAGACACTTTAGGAAACCTACCGCTTGGCATGTTGCAAAACCATTGATACTCCAGCACGTACTACAAAGTGAGTTCGTGAGTACTTTAGAATTCTAGAAAAATGGTCTATCGCCATTAGACCTTTTCCTGTGGGCTACATAAAAATCTAATTTATAATGAGAATTTTGACGAACGAAGAACTCGGAAGGTTACTTACGACAGCCTTTGTCAAGGTCACGCTACATAAGCTAAAGAATGTTCTTGAATCGATTGACAATGGTTTCTTTTTTATTATGTTTTTGTTTATAGTATCTTCACTTGATGTCTTTACCTTAATATTGTTACTCACAATCAGTTAGAAATTGCATGTGTACAGTGTTCTTGGGTTAGTCCCGTTACTGTCACTTTACCAATAAATAAATAAATATATAACAGAGTATTCCCGTTCCCGTAATGGCGATTTAAATATTTCGACATATTTGCTTATTGTCTTGATTAATCATCCCAGTATCTGGCTTTAGTTGTAGTTGTAGTAAATATGAATTAACTAAATTGCTAATCATTTTGTAATAATATTTGTATTGTTCTGAGCGCCTACTTACAAAACTTAATTAATGACTAAAGCCCGATGGACAATCGCTTCATTCCTAATGATATGAAGAAAAATCCGTATGTATTACATACTTACATATCTATTTCAGAATTTTAGGCAATCATTAGTCCATCAATGCAAAACGGTACCTTTCCTGATAATTTGAAAATGTTAAGTCATTTTCATTTATAAGAAAATTGATGAAATAAAATAACCGCCCAATATGTTTGCCATGTGATCAATAATCGTTAATATGTTACTCAGTACTACTCATTGTCAGTTAGGACATATCAGCGGCAAAACGGTTTCTGATGCGATATCTAACTCCTTGAACACAGTATAAAATAGTTCGGATCGTAGGGCGGGATTGGTTTCTGATCTAAAGAAATTTTTCGATATGCAGTTAGGGACTTTTGAAATTGCGGCGATATCAATGTCTTGAAATTATTTTATTGTGCGTATGTACAGCACGCCTCCGGTGCTGCGTTATGTTTTGGGGTTGCTTATCCTACGCTCAGCAACTGTTTGTCACAAAGAAGCGGATTATAATATTTATGGTAGAACCCCCACAGAGTTTTGCCAAAATACATTCAAAAAACTTCGATTACTAACTAAGACTAAAGTACTTAAGTATAAGTAAGTTCAAGGATACAACGATAGATGAACGAAGCTGGCAGTTCACTTCAGCCAAAATTTGTTTTTTTCGAACCTTGCAGGTATGTAATATTTAATAGTTGGCATTATCAATTTGCAACAGCACATAGTTCTATTTATGAAGTGGTTCTTGAGCAGAAGCTTATGGCTACAGAGTACTCTTCCCATCTTAAAAGATACTGAACCTTCCGAAAAGACTCTTCATCGAATGACAATTAACTTCTGGGAACTAGAATTACAGGTGGTAATAAGTTTCACTTACGTCAGAACATTTTTTACTCAGCGTTATATGGACTACCCATTTTTTGCCCTGGAAAGATCTCTTAAAACATAATCCCAAATTCCAGTGGATCCTTAGGTATTTATAGCTCTTCATAGTTTTCTCCACTCTTATCCGTACGTTACAGATAGTGTATGTAGTATTCTTCTAGCAAAACAGCATAAAGTTTAGGGCTATCTACGTACGTCTCTAAACTATATTCTTTCAAAATGCCGATTGAGTTTTCACTATCGAGATAGTTTTTATGCGAATCACCTATCTTACTAGTGCAGAATTATTGCAATGAAGCCATTGCTAGTTCGACTGAGTTTTGAAATGATATAGGTATGTTCCAAAATATTTGAGAAGGTAGACAGATATGTTATCGGGTGTAGTTTAAAATCGACTGGATTATTATATTTCGCCATTGGCTAGATCGATTTCATCGTCAAAATTCAAGGAGCCCTACAGTACAACTGATGAGAATTTTTTAGTCGGCAATACAGCAAACAGAGGGAATTTTTGGTTACGGAGTCACCATAGTACCATCTAATTTGCATGTATCTATGTTCATACATATGTAGGTACGTACATATATTTATTGCTTGCGTCGACTGAGATAAAATACGCTCTTTAGATATTCTCTCGCATAAATATTTTGTTCTGGCATATAAATCTTCATTAGTTAGTTTTTATGTTTTTGTGGTCTATACCTTATAGCGTTATTTATGTAGCGTGTATTTGCACTTTTAAGCCGAATTGAATAGTTGTGTGAGAATATACATACTATGTATAAATGGGTCCAATAACGTGGTGAACTGGACTTCTGGGCGCAAATATATATTATGGATTCACAGCACGAAAGAGTTGAGAACTGTCAATATAACAGTCTACTATATTGATGACTTTTTGTACTAAAAAGAACAGTGGAACATAAATTCATATGTTGCGAAATAACAACCTTATATATTAATATCTGCATATAGAAACTAAGGTCTTCGCCAATTCTATAGAGAAAATGCACTTTTCTGGACATTTAACCCATAACATAACAAAGATGCCTTAATATCGGTAAAACACTTTAGTGCCAAATATCAAAGGCATATGTACCATAACGGATCTAAATTCTTTAACCACCTTCCCAAAGAACTAAAAGATGCATCCACACGGGCTGCATTTAGGCCAAATTTGAAGCGGCTGCTGATTTCAAATGTTTTATACAGCAGTGTATAATTTTTGTGTATTCGCGTTGTGCACTTGGTTTTGATCATTTATAATGTAGATTTTATATATTAGACTTTATTTGAGGAATACCTGCTTATACGGCAATTTTTTTCTGAAGCTTAATAAAATTATTATTATTATTAGCATAAATAGAATGTCCTTTAAAATCTAATTGATTATCTAAAATGAATGAAGTATTTAGTTTCGATGACTTTATCGAGTTCAATACTATCTAATTTAATTTGAAATTTTATGTGACCAATTTGTTGTTTTAACATATAGTTTGTATCAAATAACACGTATTTACACTTATTTATATTGACACACATTAGGTTGTCACAAACCCGTTCGTATATGTTGCTCAAGGTATGATTAATAGTAATACCAATTCATCAATATTCTTCCCTGTCACATATATCATTGTATCATCAGTGAAAATAGAAATGTTACAGTTTTCAAAATTTTTCCATATATATATGTATATATATATAATAAAGAAAAGAGGACCCAAGCCTGTTCCCTGAGGGACACCTGTGTCTATTCTAATTTTATCTGAAACACTACTCTTAAATTTAACCTTTCCTAATATGTCCTAAGTGATAAAAACGACTCAAACTATTGCAATACAGTTTCGAGTAAACCTATGTTCGTCAGTTTTTTAGCAACAGATTATGACTTACTGTTACAAAGGCACGGCAAATGTCCAAAAACACGGCTAACACAAACTCATTTTCATCGAGAGCTTTCAACCATTTAACACTTAATTATATATTACACTCTCACAAGAATGCTTACTCCTAAAGCCAGATTGATAGATATTTTACTTCAATTTTATAAACATAAGTAGGTTTTTAATTCTCGAGCTGTATGTTATTTCTTAATATTTCCTTCATCATATTTCCCCTTCCACATACTTTAGTTTTAAGCCAATTCAATACGTTTCCGAAATGGTTGAGCTTCGGTTATCCTCGAAGAAGCTTTTAACCTTCTTTGCCACTCGGTATAGGCCATTATGCCGCATAAGTATGTATCCTATCAGTATGCAAGGCGCTGGCCTAAAGTGTGGCAATAGCGTCTTTTTAAAACATTGTTCTTGGCACACTGTACCTTGTAGAAAATATAAAGGGGGAAGTCCGTCTCCGAATTACTTTGTGAGATGTTCATCAGCGCGTCTGTGGACAGATTGCAATTGCTGCTCTAACGCAGAACTCTCCCCACTAAATGAAACTTGTAAAATGCAGCAAATATTAATTCAATAGAAATCGTTCTATTGATTTATGTATATTTTCCCTTCGCGTGTGAATTGTTTATATTCTCTTGTCAAATTAAGACGAGCGCATTTCATTTTTGCCGTTAAACGCGGTTTTTATCAGGTTTCCGGCTCATTAGGCAACCTACAGTTGACGTCTCACGGTTGTATTCTAAACTTGTGTGTATTTTTCTTCTAGTTTTTTTTTTTTTTTGTAATTGTACTTACTGTCTCAAATGTATTACCGACAGCATGCCGAAAAATTTTAAAGTCAGATGTTTGTGCGGCTTTACTTTTACGATATTTTCTCCGCAGAGCTGCTAGCACATTCATGAAATTTGTTTGCTAAACAGGATACAGAACTAGGAGCTACTTTTTGTAATTTGGCAATTCTCCATTGTAAATGTTGGCCTGTCCCTAAAAGAGCTCAGAGTAGCTTTTTGTTCTCGGGCTATTTATATTAAGAAACCAATATACTTTAATTTTTTTCTAGTATAAATAACTACTTCAACAAAGGAAGGAAATACAATGTGGAAATACTAGTGCAAAACAATAAACGATACTGTACAATTTAGTTCTTATGCGATTATAACGAATAAAAAAACTATGCCTTCTCTAAACTATAAACTTGCTAAACGTTGCATCAACAAGAAAAGAGAACTTAGAACCTTATACTATTTTCGACGTAATTTGTTTTATTAGCATAACAATATAATCAACTAACAATTGGTTGTACCCAAAATTATGAATATCTTCATAATGGACTTTCGAGGTAAAAGGGGATTCATTTGGTGTTCCTAATAATTTGGTCAAGTAATTTCGGTACAATGTTTGCAGCAGATTTGCTGTTATGTTTATTAATCTTTGCTGCGAATTACTTTACACTCTATCTCACGATCAAAGTTATGACTTTCAACGTTAAGGATATATTGCCACGACTAGATTTTCTCTGCATACCTTATAAACCTGTCTATATCAGAAATTAGATATCTTCCATTTATTACTCTCACAGAATAGACGTTGAGCGAAGACGAACACAAACTTAGATACAAATTCAATTAGCAAGTTCACCGCCGGTCGGTTACCATAGCATGTCATTTAAAGACTTGAAGCATACATCTAATGGATCTGAGAGTCGGTAAGTGTATTTTTTGAGCACCGGAAATCATTATTTATACCTCCAGTCAGCCAGTTAACTGGCCATCCAGCGACTGTTTCTATAGTATACACGCAGACCTTCATAATTGGCAGACCACTTCGATATATCGGCTATCGTTTGCCTTTTTCTTTCTTCCCGGAGCCGCTCTAGAAATATTTAATCGCTTGGATGTAAATGTAAATTAACGGAAATTTGTTTCAACCCAACTTTATTTATTAAAGATGCCAGTACATCCGTTGTTAATAATAGCTTTTAAATGAGTATAAATGGACAGACATTTTTTTGTGCATAAAATAAAAACTATGGGAAAGCTTCCTCCTCACGTAAACCGAGTAATTTGTATGCAGCCGATGCCGAAAATATCATTTAATATCCTCTTCTTTTCTAACAGACGTAACGCCTTTACCTTTAACTGTTATAACGTGAAATGTTTTTAATAGTTACGCAAATGCTTTTTATAATGTACTTAGCCTCACAATGTGGATAATTGATTTGGAATGAAAGATCAAATTAGAGATGTATGTGAGTTAGAACCGAAATAAAGAGCTAGGTAACAATGGTCTAAACGTGCATATTTCACCATTTCATATTCAATACTAACGTTTCGTAGACACCGTTGCTGTTAAATATTGATCGAGACAAATAATTTAGTTAAGTAAGTTGATAAGTTAATAGTCACCAATAGGTTTTCGAAATATCTAAATTTGAGTATTTTCGGTTTTTAATTTAAGTAGCCAGTTGACAGAACCCTACTGGAATTATTAAGTTTGGTAATTTTCTAGATTATCAAGGACTGGATGAGATTCAGATACCTATTTCATCTTCATTGGAGAATATACGCACACAGCACATGTTTAGGCATCTATAAATCACATGAGTAGGGTATCATTTTGGTGGTCTTTACAACAGTGAACATTCATAAAGTTTGTTTCGTACAAAGTAAAATGGACCTTTAGTATTGGTTTGAAACATTTTATCTATAAATATGGTAAGAGCTTCTAGATGTGAACACAAATTCGATGTTGACAATCACAATGAGTATCAAAACTTCCCCAAAATCTGAATTACCCGCTGCTAGAGTAAATGAGCTGTTTGAGTCTGTTACACACGCTAATTTTTAGCACGTTTTCGTTATATCTGACCTCTTATATCCTCCTCACCACATTTATAGCTCAATTACATCTGCTGGAGTTAAAGACAAACTGCTCACATGTGCAGTTTGTCATATATTACACAATACATTAGTTAGTTTTAGTTTGTATTCAACATCATGTTAAGTTATACATCCCTTGTTTCTCCGTTTTTATTTTATTGGCTGCCCTTCTCCAATTGTCTCCATTAGCAACGTGTCGTCTTCCGTCCATCATCCCCTTGGCGTGCAAATCGTTGTTCACTTGAACCACCCATCTTATCCTCAGCCTTGGCTTGGGTCTGTCTGCTGCTAGTTCCATGCGCTTATCTTTCTTATAGTAGTTTCCTCATTTGTTCTGTATATATGTCTCAAAAATTGTACTCTTATTTTAACTAGTTTACTATGTCTACCTCTAGTAATTCCCCAATTACAAAATTCATCATTCTTCTATATTCTTCATCTCCTATTCTTACAGGTCCAATTATTTTTCGGACAATTTTACGCTTTTTTTCGTTTTCCTGAGTAGGATGTTCTCGGTTATCTACTCTTATAGATGCTTATATTTATTCTGAGCTGTCGTTATTTTTGGTAGTATGGGCCCGGGGACATACTTAGCTTTTGACCTTTTCGAAATTGTATGGCCCAATTATTATTTATCCTCTGAGTTTTGTGTTCCTCTCGCTACATATCATATACTTGGGTCTAGATTCGTTCATTATTAGTCCTCTAACGGGCCCTTTTTTGTAACTCAAGTAGATTCGTTGTTGTACTTTCCTAGTCCCTAGCTACCAGTTCCATAATAATAAATAATATTAATAATAAACATCTTTATTGTCCAACAGAATTAAACATCCATATGAAGAACAAAATATAATGGAATACTTAATATATTTCTCAATACAATGCAACATATATATATGCATATATGAAGTACATAGAATGCACAAAACTAGAAAAGGAAAGAAAAAAAATATTCTGTAACACCCATAAGTATTAATGGAAAAAAACAAAAAACAAATAAATAAATAAATAAATAAACACTAATCCCACTAACTAAGTAGATCTTTTGCAATTTCAAGGACATCAAAGAGTGACGTGCATTGCAACGACATTGCAAAGATTGAAAAATTCAGTGAGGAATTCGGACGTGCAAAAGCGATATGAAAGGTAATATCTTGTCTTGTTGATAAGCGTGGGACAAGAGACTTAAGTTTTGACAGCAGATCCGGAGACTCAATCCTGAAGTGGACGAGGCAATAAGCAAACTTTATAAGAGCCAACTGACGTCTAAGCTCAAGTGATTCAATATTGAATTGATGTAAGAGTAATTGATAATCGTAACCACGGGCAGAGTAAGTACCTTCCTCAGTAAAGTATAAAAATGTTAAACATTTTCTTTGTATTTTCTCTATCTCTAATTTATGTGTAGAGTAGAATGGATTCCATATCAAAGAGCCATATTCCAATTTGGATCTGATATATGCAAAATAGAGTAGTTTTATGGTGCTGACTTGAAAATGCTTGGAGCTTCTAATTATAAAACCCAACAGTTTCATGGCAGAAGATATATATATATGCAATAATCTGTGTTTTCTTAGTATTACGTTGCCTGCATTTTGTAATTCTTTGATAGCCCCATCAAGGGTTATGTTAAATAGGGCAGTACAGCTTATCACCTTTTTCCACTGTAGTAATAACAATTGCATCTGTTTCGTCCATTGTAATTTTGTCCAATTTAATTAGCTTATTTGGGATGTTCATTTTGAAGGCTTGATTAAAGTTACTGAAGATTATTTGCAGTTCTGTGTTATCTTCATGGCTTTCTTGAATTGGTTGTGTTAGTATATATTGCTTACTGTGGATATACCTTTGCTGAAGCCCTGCTTCTAGTCTCCCAATTCTTTTGCCGTATATATTTCTAGACGCTTGCGGATGATGGATGTTAATAATTTATAGGCATTATTTAGCAATCTGATACTCCTGTAGTTTTCACATTACAATGGGTCACTCTAGGCTCCGGTATGAGTAATTATTTCTTTCATTCTATTGGCATCTTTCCTCCTTTCCATGTTGCAAGAATTGGACTGTATATTCTTTCTAGTATGTTTTCTGCTCCATATCTTATTAGATCGTTAGGAATATCATCCAACCCCGAACGTTTACCTTACTTACTTACAATGAGTTTTATTGTGAAATATGTTTCCCATGTTTTTTCTTTGATCCAGTAATTTTGTGTTTTCTTACTTGAGCAGTTAATTTCTTTATATTTCTACACAGTTTTCTTTATAGTTTTTATGCATTTAATCCATACAGCGTTTGATCCATTGTTGTGTTTTGGTTTTACATAGCTTTGGCGCCATTTCCCTTTCTTCCTTATAATGGGTTAGTGCATCGCCTTTATTTGTTTTTATCCATCTCAGTCTGGTCTGGATTGTTTGTGCCATGTATTCTAAGCATTCGTCATCGAACCATTCTTTGTTCTTTGTTTTACTTCTTCCTAGAATTTATTTGTGGAGTTTACCAGGCTACTTTTTAAATTATTCTATTCTTCATATCTGTTGTTAGATGGACTCTCCAACTATACACCAGTTTTTCGCTTGAATGATCTTCCTATTGTCTCGTGTTCTCTGTATTCAACCTTCCTTTTTGGCTATCGCCTTTGTTCTCTTGAATGGTTTTCATTTTAACCTTTGTCACAATGGTAATGATCCGCGTCGACACTTGCTCCTCTGAACGACCTTATATTGTGTACTATTCTTTCTTAGTTCCTTTTTACCAACAACTTTTTATGTTTTGATGATCGCCTGATGTTTGTTCTGGTATCATTATGGTTACTTTATGTTCAAGTTTGTGCAGAAATATAGTACTAGCAATATACATATCAACGGCTGTTGCAATGTAGTCGACTTTGGCTCTATTACTGTTGGTAGTTTCATGAATAGTATGCATATTAGCCACATTCCGCAAGAATTATTCTTTCCCAATCTTTGCGTTAAAATCTCCCAGTATTAGAAGGATATCATTCCGTGACACACTTCTGCATGAGCCTTCAAGTATTTCGTAGAACTGTATTTGACCCTCTTCATCCGCGTCTTCTATCGAAGCATATATATTTATTATTCTTAGGGTTGCTTGCTTGTTTTTCATTCTATTTAATAAGCAATATTCTTCCATTTGGTGACTGAAGCTTAATTATGTTTTCCTTAAAACCTCTATTAAACCAGTTCAATTTGTACCTGTCCTGTCTACCCTTTCGTAGAATAGCCTTCTTCACCCGACCTTCATTCCTCCATTTGATCTCTTGCAGTGCAAATACATCCACATTATAGCTCTTCATCTGCATACCTATTTTTGTCTTGTTTTGCTGCCTTCAATACGGTTCTTATATTCCAAGTTCCTATTGTAATCAGTTCTTGCTTTGTATTTTTCCTTCTTGTGTGTTTTCCCGCTTTTATTCTTATCTATCGCCGATTGGTTATCTTTCCTAGCAGTCTAATATTTTACACTTCCTTTGTATGTGCCCATATTACCTGCTTTGATGTTCTGGAAAAATCCTAGCAGGCGAACATTTTATGCTTATTTTGTACGTGCCCTTATTACCTTTTTGTTGTTGTGAAACAATTCGGTTCTTCTGGGGAGCGCTCTGTAATTGTTTGTTTTTCTCACTTTGGTTCTCTTCCAAATTTTTTGAATTCTTCCAGGCTGTGCCCATCTGTAATCAACTTGTTATAATAAATTGTAATAATCAACTTATTGCTCTACGACCCTCTTGTCAGGTTTTCTTTATATACGGTAATAGTAGTATTCGCTGCTTCTAGATTATTTTTTTACGAACACTTGGATCTTTTAAGATTTATTATTAACATCAGTTAATACTCAGCAACATAACAAACATGCTCCGTCATCCTAATTGTTTATGCACCGCTTTATTGTTTTTAAGAGATCCATGTTATTGTAAACTAGGGAAGAAAAACTGGAACAAAGCAGCTATGCGTGCAGAGTCCAGATGACCTTTTTCTTGGTCCGATGATAAAAGTCATGAATGCACGCGCTAAAAATGTATTTTTAGTATTTCCGGACTAGAAATTCCTTGGAGAAGTTTGTTGAACTAATAACAAGGTCTACATAATAAGCAAAAGCAAATCGTAGACCATTGTTCTGCTAATGCTAATTCCTGTTGAAACAATTCTACTACGTAAGACTTAATAGTCTTGATAGTTAGTGACACATAATTGAATGTATCATTAAACGTTCAAACAGGATAGCAAATAATTTCATGTCGATGCCGTAAATACATTTTCTTGTTGATTTTTTAAATACTAAGTTTTATATCAAATGGGAAGACAAACAAGTTCTTCCTTTTGCAAGTTAGCAAGGAGACGTTCTACCTGAACTAATGGGTTTGTTGTGAACGCGGTAATATTTCGTTTCGATAGGATTCCAAAGGCGCACCATTGTAATCATAATTCAAGGTGAATAATATTTTAGGACTTATTGTTAGTAAAGGTTCGAGTAAGACCCATAATTATATTTTTGTAGGAGCAGAGCTAACAATTAATATATCCAAATACCATAAGTATTTTTCTTACATTCCGTAGAACATTTTGCACATTATACATATCAGTACAAGTACTAAATAAAATAATGTAAAGCTGTAATTTTTTAACTATTATTGTCAACTCCTTCCTGCGTTCTTTCTCTTGATTAGCGTAATAACAGTCAGCAAAGGTGGTCTTTAGCCAGTTACGGCCTAGAATTCGAGGAAGTATGGTCTGTTAACCTGTAAGCATCTGCGTCATCTTTGAACAGCATCAACCGCGTTGACATACACAAACTCACCTTACACATCAGCTGCTCTCCGCTATCGTTTCACCCTCGGTTACGTAAATTCCTTAACACCTGGATCATTATCCCTCGTTCGATACTAAATACTTTGCCTCGTTTTTTGTGTGCTTCTGTAATATGACATATCGACGGGTTATATTTTGTGAACATTTTACGCCCTGTAATAATAAATAATTGCTAACGAATCCGCCTCTGAAGCGGAGTAATATATTTTAAAATCTTGCTATCGAATTTCAAATATCTAGATTGGATCGGCTTCGAAATAATGAAATTTCATATCGGGGATTGTGCCTTTTTCTTTAAGGATGAAATTTCATATTTTGTTGACACGAAAGAAAAAATACATTTAAAGAAAATCATTTGAAATAATTTAGCTAGTAGAGTACGGTTTGTAATTTCTCCCTTCTCACGAAAATTCAATGTATTCCTCTACTGAATGTAATAAATATAACATCTGTAAAATGCGAAATAGAAGTATTTCCGTATTTCTATCTGTATAGGAAGAATTTCTAGATTGTAAAAGTTATTGACTATTTTCCAATAGCAGCAAACACAAAGAACCCCTAGGGATTTACTTGATGTTCCTATATTAGATCCCATTTTCAGTTTTTTTTGCAACTTGATGGTGATTACATGAGGTATGTTGTGACATAAATGCTACTTAAATGTACTGCTTACTTATCGGATTACACATTTTTCTGGAAACATTTGCTTAAGAATAATTGGGGCAAACTATGTAGATTTGACCTTATCGGTTTAAGCTACGTGATAAATAGAAGTTAAGACCAGTGCACACACAAAAGTAGTGCAGTTGAGGATATCGCTCGCTGCTGGTTTTTTACAATTACACCAAAATTTGTCAGTTACTTTACATTTACTGTATTTCCACTAAATTGATATCTTAAGTTAACTAACACAACAGGGGTAAACAACCTGTCCACTCACGATGTTGAGTTGCCAGTATTTTGTTTTAAACATTTTAGTAAATAGATATATACACAATGCCTTATAAGTAATGATGATAGCTTTTGTTAGTTTACAATATTTCCGTATTTATTGTTGGTTGTAATATGTGTGGGTTTCATCCGAAGTATGTGTAGAACCTACATTTTAAAAATATATGTCAAGAACAAAGAAATAAGAAGTTTCTACCAAGAGAATAATGGTAATAAATTTCACGTACGGAAAACGTGTATTATTGAAGGAAGAGTTTATTGGAACCGAGAATTAAGACTAGATGATAAAGGAACCAGCGAGCAATACCAGAACCTAGAGAGATTCGAGAGGAAATATTATAATAAAAAAGCAGAAGTGCTGCAGAGAATGGTATCCTCGCTCAGGTACTAAGAGGGGAAGGTATTCAGTTGCAACAAACATTCACCAATTTAATTCAATGAATCTGGCAAGAGGAATGAATATCGCAGCGGTGAGAGATTATGGTCATACGTCCAATCCATAGAAAAGAGACATGACCGATAATTACAGGGTACCTTGTGTATCACTATTTTGGATACGACATACAAACTCCTGGCAGGAGCATTCCAAGTAAGTTAGCATTATATCAAAATCAAGTGATAGAAGAGTATCAAAAATGGTTTAGGCAAGCAAGGGAGCCTATAGACTAGGTGTCACCCTAAAACTCGGCAACAGAGAATCTTGGAACAGAATCTGGGGTTACACATGGTGTTCATTGATTTAAAGTAAGCCTACTGCTCAATAAACAGAGAAGAAATATTAAAAGAGCGATGTAAGTTATAGGTAGTAAAGAAACTATTCGAATTGATAAAGATGACATATGGGAAACGAAATAATGGTAGAAGGTCACTTGTCCGAAATTTTTAAAGGCAAGAAAGGATTGAAACAAGAGGAACTATTATCTAGAGCTGTGTCTAATCTCACCATGGTTAAGGTGTTATTAACCAGGACAAAGAAAGAACTGGCAATTCTTTTAAACTTGCTGAACAAAAGTCCTATGGCCTAAGTATCAATGAAGCTAAAACGAAGTACATCTATGTTCATAAGTATTAGGCACCTCTGAATGTTTGTTATATCTAATATATTACAGTAAAATAAATAAAACTATAGCACTAGTTCTTAATAAGTCTATTTAATAACATTATCAATATACTATTTCACTCTTCCACAATTTTTGTTTTTAATTCACCCCGTGATTTGCAATGAATATTTTGAATCTTTTGCTTCAATAACGGCCGTGAATGTTCAATAGGTGACGGATCTAGTAACCGTGTTGGAAAACATATTTCACTGTATCTTCAGGAATTTTTTTGGAGAGATGGTATTAGAACTTTTTCTAACATTGTCGTGTAGTGGAGTTCATTTTTCCATCGTATAAATACTAATTGTCTATCCTGACGGACATAGTCACGCCTTATTTGCAACTTCTTGGTTTGTTTATATAGGCCCTACCTCTGTCTATCTTTTAAGCGTAATTTGTATATTGCAACGTGAGCATTTCATTCGCTTCGCTATTTTAACTTGACTTAAACCTGTTGACGACAGAGTTGCAATCTGAGCTCTTTCAACCTCGCTTAACTCTCGTTTCTTTGGCATATTTTCCAATAAAAATATTAAAACGAACTCAGCCTTAGTTTGAAATTACTCAGTGTGCCAAGAATCTCAAAAGTTCAAAAGCATCTGATGGTTTATACTACGAAAAATCTTGATACTATTTAGATAATAATTTCCTAGGTTTCAAATTAGCCATTTTGTAGGAGTGCCTAATACCTATGAACATGGCTGTACACGAACAACAGAACACGCTGTACAAACAAAGTACAAGTAATAACAAACAATAAAGATATAAATGTTTAGGGAAAACCCAATATAATTTGTCTCTTATTACCATCATCATAAATCGCTTTGCAAATTTTATGGCTTTGCAAATCTCTTTGTAACCTTACTACCTGTTAATCTTATTTTAGGCTTACGGTATGGTAAATACGTAATTACATATGAATAGGGTTCGATCTATTATGATTTCAAAGTTGGGGTTTATCTTTCTTGGTATTTATTCCAACGCAACATGGTCATGCCGGACGCATTCGTGTTAGAGCCTGAACTTTGCACAAATAGGTTCAGAAGTCTTCCATGTCCACTTCAGCTTGAATCGATTAGAAAATTTGTCCGCACCGACTAAACGGAAGCTGACGATGCCTGTACACAAGAAAAAATAAATAAAAAGCGTAATACGGAAGCAATTGCGGTTAATAATCAGTTACATGGCGATGTCACTTGTTGAAACACCGAGGACATAGTGGCAGGTGTTTGTTTCGGCATTCTTTTGTTACACAATTTGTGTGAAATAGTTTTACGGAAATCTACGATTTCTATTGTGGTTTGATTTACTTGCTTGAACACAATACATTACCTACATATTGCAGGGTTTATAATTACTTCGAAAACTAGTTTTCGACGCCGTCTTATAGTATGTCGCAATGGCGCGTAGTATGAGGTTAATTATTTGGCTTTAGTGTCACGCATTGTGGCCACATCGCTCTATAAGAGATTGCCATTTCTTACAGTTAAAAAAGTATCACTTCAAATGACTATTTAAATTGTATTATCAAGTGACTGGAGAAAATTTTGGCGGTTGACGTAGAATGTGTTCCAAGAAGTGTAACAGCCAATGTGTTAAACCAATGTGGATGACTGTGGTTTGAACATAATAAATTTTATTCTAAGAGTCGTGCTGAACATGGCACACAGAGCAACAAACAATGACAATAGATAATTGCAATCTGATTAAATGCTTTCATTTCATCGACGTTTTTGACTAAAATTCATATGCAGTACTCGAATTGCCTGGACTTGTCTATTGATTACAACTTAATAGTCAAAATATTACTATTGTGTTTGTTCAACAAAAACAATTCCCCAATAGATTCTAGAAGAAGCGCATCCAAATACGGAAGTTTTGTTTATTAAAGAAGGTCCATTTATTTCGGTTACTATTTTGCATGACCTGGCACACAAACAATGATGTTTAAACCTTCTTGCTTTGCTTGCTACTTTTCCTTGCCTGTTTTTAATAGTCTTTGTGTTAATCTCAACAATGGAGCTCGAGATAATATTAAGTGTTTTCTAATGGAGATTTAGCTGAAATCTAACATCCCTCATGTAAATAAAGAAAACTTATCTCTCATCCTTTCCAAACCTATTATTTAGATAGCTTTGAACGTGCATCAAATTTACTAGACTTCTACTGACAATGACCAGTTCGTGGTCGAAATGTTTATTTTTGGAGCTCCTGTAACATACGCCTTGATAAGGGTTGGGTTGACTTTAATAATTTTTCGAAATTCCTTGCTTTTGAATATTCAATATTTTCAATTTTCTAAATATCTTTTATGAAGACACTACCGAGAACGTACTGATTCAGGATTGGAAAGAAATAAAATGAATAATGAAGTTCCACTTTACTACTATGCATGAAAGCAAATTTGCTAACATTGGTAGAGAGAAATTACCTAATTATCTGATAAATTAGCCACAATACCGCAATGTTCGTTTCGCAAGTATGTAATCCCGATTTTCCATAATGTTAGACGATTTCACAATGGAACGAAATTTATTCAATGATATATTGTCCGTTATTATCAATAACCGCTTGCCATTCTTCAAAGATTATAGAACTTTACGTTCACAATACTTCCTGCTTCTATCGATAAGAAAAGCAACCAAGTCAAGCTCCTCCGATAACTTTTGCCGAGTAACATAATATCTCGCCAATTCTGGCGGATTTTCTTCGTTCGCGTGTTTCAATTTCATTAGTTAGATATACACATCTAATTGACCATTTAAATGCAATGAAATTTCAAGCGCCAAATGCCTTTGTAATCCCACCAAACTACTAACATGGGTATCAACTCTGAATATTGTTTGAGCTTGTTCCTCTTGTATGCTCTATGATCGTTTTGGATTGATATTGAATATCTCATATTTCATTGCAACTTGCATTTTATTCTAAACTGTATAATGTTCCTTGGGTCATTCCATGCCAAATCAATCATGAATTTTCTTGAGCCCCTCTGATTTTAATGAGATTTGGTGTACTTGTTATACTAACTGAAAAATTGACAAATACAAATTTTTAGACCCCTCAGTCGACGGGGGCCGAAAATATCGAGGGTAACAATTTTCCCCAAAATCTCCAAGACGCGACACTCTTGCACCTTCAAAATTCAATATCTTCGGTTCTATTGTAGCTACCGAGCCCAATTATTTTCTGTTTTAAAGCCCTTAATATGCTATACAAGACTACTATAACTAAAAAAAAATTTTGAAAAAATGAGGGGTACCTCCCTAATTTAAAGGTTGTGGCAAAGGGTGAGCGAAATGTGGGGAATGTATCCCCCGATTTTTTGAAAGTTGGGATTCTCAAAGAGTAAGTCCTAAAGAGCATATCCTCAAATTTTTATCTTGGGACAACAATGGGATCGCTCGCAACGTGCTTGTTATTTATAAACGGGGAAAAATATTATTACTTGTGTTGCCTAATTATTAATATGTTTTTACTAAAAACCTAAATTCAAAGTAATTTTTTCAAGGAAAAGAAGGAAAATTTGAAAGAGTGTGGGTTTGCCATTATTTGTGATTTTGATGAAAATTATAAATTTGTATTACAAGATGAAATTCAACGTTTTCATTGGAATAATGCTCAAGCAACAGTTCTTCCCTTAGTCATTTATTGCACGTTTGAAGGCAAGCTCATCTCAACAAGCTTTCTAATTATATCTGACTGCCTCGATCACGATACAATTGCGGTTTATTTATATACCCAAAGAATGATTACCTTCTTGAAATCAAAATTTCCTAAAGTTGGAAAAATTTATTACTTTTCTGATGGAGCTTTCTCTCAATTCAAAAGTAGAAAAACTTTCTGAATCTATGCAAATATACTGAAGATTATGGTATCTTGGCAGAATGGCATTTCTTTGCAACCGCGCATGGTAAAGGAGCATGCGATGGAATTGATGGAACGGTAAAAAGATTGGCTGCTCGTGCGAGTTTACAGCGACCCTACCAAAATCAAATAATGACTTTTCGCCAGTTGTTTGATTGGTGCGAAGAAAATATACGTAACATAGATTTTAATTTTGTAACTGCTGCTGAGTATGAAATTCAAGAAGAGTTACTAAGTGAGAGATTCAGCTTGTCCCGAACGATTCCTGGAACGCGAAGGTTTCATGCTTTCATGCCTCTGTCAATTTCAACCACAATTTTGAAGGTTCAAACTTTTTATGGATCTCAAGACAGTATAAAAGTTTCAATTATTGGAGAAAAGGTAGAATCGAGAGATTCTATTTTGAAGCTCGATGATGTTCGAGGTACAACTTAGTCATTAAACTGCGAGGAAGTAGAAACAACAACAAGAAAGTACTCAAAACTTGAGGCAAAGTTACCTCAGGCATTAAAAATACCTTAAGATGTGCTGAAATAGTTAAAAATGTTTAATTTGTGTTTCAGCGGCTTTTGTAATGAAACTGTACATTTTACTGAACTGTAAGTTTTTACTGAAACTGTACTATTTTTTCTTTTTCAATAATAAGAAGTTCACATCAAACACATATCGAATTGTTTAATTTTTTACTCTTTTCCAACTCAGAAAATAACACTTTCCCATTGATCCCATTGTTGTCCCAACATAAAAATTTCAGGATACGCTCTCTAGGTCTTACTCTTTGAGAATCCCAAGTTTCAAAAAATCGGGGGATACATTTCCCTTCTTTCGTCCACCCCTTGCCACGACCTTTAAATTAAGGAAGTACCCCTCATATTTCTTCAATTTTTTTTTGTTATAGTAGTCTTGTAGAGCATATTAAGAGCTTTAAAATAGAAAAAAATTGGGCTCTGTAGCTGCAATAGAACCGAAGATATTGAATTTTGAAGGTGCAAGAGTGTCGCGACTTGGAGAGTTTGGGGGAAATTGTTACCCTCCGTATTTTAGGCCACTGTCAACTTAGGGGGCTAAAAATTTGTATTTGTCAATTTCTCAATTAGTATAACAAGTACACCAAATTTCATTGAAATCGGAGGGGGTCAAGAAAATTTTTGTCTCTTTCTGATTGATTTGACATGAAATGACCCTTTTACGTTTCGCAACCATAAATTCGGTTTCCTTACGGAACCAAATTGTTCTCGGTGCTTATCAATGGATGTATGTATATTACATACTAAACTTCGTTGTAAATAAATTTAAACCTTGTGCTATACCGATTATAGTTAATTGTTATTCTAGTTAATTCACTCTTGGCTTGAATTGGACGAAAACTAAACGTTGTGTTCTTTCCTTTATAGGAGTGGAAAGTATAGCGAGAATGCTGGTTTAATTTTGTATTTCCCAATTCACGCGGAAGAAACTCAACCAAAATAATAATAACTTTACTCATCCTTTTGATTAATTACGTAGTATAGAACAAGTGAGCTACTTTATATTATAACGTATAACTTCCTATAAAACTACCACAGATATCAAAAAGTAGCAGTTATAAAATCAGCCTCCGAGTAGAAACTCTCAGAAATTAATAAATCTTTAATGGCTAGCACTCTATTATACAGTTTTATAGCTTGATACCTCTTTTCTTTTTGATATGTATGTATATGTATATATATATATATATATATATATATAAAGGAAGCGTCACAATACGCATCTCTCTAACAATGTCTTTACAACTTGTCTATTATTTACCCCTTTCATGATTCGAGTACTCTTTTTTGTATTTTAAATAAGCCCCTATTTGCCTTGTAATCGAAACTTTTGGGATATTAAAATTGATTCTAGTTTGAAAATATTCACTTGTTTAAAATAAATTATTAATTAAACTAAAAATTCCTATACAAAACTGCGTATTTAGCTCCATTTATAAAATCAAGATTCAGTGAAAAAGTGATTTTTAAGTAAGGGAAAACTTACAAAAGATCTTAATTAAAATTATGAATTATGCATTTCGTAATTAAATATTTTTATTCTTCGGGTTTGTTCTCGCCGTCGGATTCACACTCTGTAATTAGAAATTCTTGTTAGTTTTACGCGGCGGCGCTGGTGAACGGTGAAATGTTGAAAAACGGTGGTGGTCGCTGCCGCCGCCATACCCGCCTCCTTTCTTCGCTACGAATTTAAATATCAAATAGAGTTCGTGAATTAATGCCTAACACATACAGTCGATTCTATAGTACTAACGTAGTTGTAGGGGATGAGTCATTGGGAAAACTGTTCAGAAGTTTGCTTACAATGCGGGGATAAACAATGGGTACCGTAACCCTCTTTTAAAATCAGACGTTTCACACTTGACTATGGCAGCCGCAGTTGTGTACTTAATATCAATATTTGGCCAACCAATACACAAATCTTCTCAGCAAAGTTTGTCAGAACGTTTTGTTCTCGTTTTGAGTGAAAAATTTTACAGTTATACTTTGATTACAACCTGCGCAAACTTTAACATATTTTCGTGGTGTTTGTATTTCCGAATATTATATGTCACACATTTTATGTCTAGAAAAGTATTTTAAATTAATTAAATTAAATTTACAAATATATAAGCACAAGACAAATATAAGTAGAGTATAGATCCCATGGCCGCCAGACGTTACTTATTTTATGATTAACAAAATGTATTGGGCAGGGTAGTGTTAGTATATACTTTGAAGATATGCGTACCTGTTAGCTTGAATCGGCGGCCAATGTGCAGATACCAGGTGCTAAAGGTACATAAAAACAGCGGTAACTTTTCTTATAGTCTGACTGTTGATTTTTGCATATGTTTTACACAACATGTTTAAAAATGACAAATGAATGGTGTCAGACAGTTTGGGTTGGCCATAATTTCCCCCAGACACTTTAAAAACCTACAAAAGATAATGTCAGTTTACTTGTCTTGATTTTGGCATGACGTCACGCAAACTGTTTGGCTAATCGAATTGTGAAATGTATGGTGATGGGTCAATACATTGTGGTTGTAAGTTGGCTGTTGATGAACACACTGACGATGAATCGCCTGTACTTGCAGATTTCGGCAAATAATATTTTTCATAAGTCCTGTGAATGACTTGTAACACTCTCTGTGATAACCACTATCAAATGCATCAATTGGCAAAACAATTTCCTTAAATTGAAGATTATGTTATTGTCTATGTTCCAAAATTATTTGACACTTTTGTGTCTTCTGTAAATAATCTTAAATTCACATCAGAATTACCACAAAAAAGCGCAATTTAATAGATCTGCCATGATATGTTTTAAAACACTGCAAATAAATTTAATTTTCTTATTCACTTTGTAATCAAAATGACAGCTGCATTTACTTTGCACTTCTAATCAAAACGATTAGCCAATAGGAGTACAGTTTGCGTGACGTCATACTATAAGAAAAGTTATCGCTGTTTTTATATACCTTTAGCACCTGGTATCTGCACATTGGCCACTGGTTCAAGCTAACAGGTACGCATATCTTCAAAGTACATACTAACACCACCCTGTCCACTACATTTTGTTAATCAGAAAATAAGTACCGTCTGGCGGCCCTGGCATCTTGGACTATAAGGACCAGGATAAACTACCATTGCTACTGTGGTTAATAGAAACTTTGAGCAAAAGCTCTTAAATTTCTATATGTTGAGGAAATTCTTTTTAGTGTTTTGAACTACCTAGTTACATAATATTAAATTGTAGGACCAATAGAATAAAATTATTGTAAATTTATTATTGTCGATTATGTCGACGGAAACAATAGCCCCCAGCAAGAAAGACCGCTATGCTGATATTCACAATTGGCAGTATTGAAAAATGTTAGTCATAAAGACAGCACAGTTTTCGTTCTTGGTAGAGCAATATAAATAAACACTTACGCTTAATACATTTTCTCTGTTCCCACTCCAATTTGTTTTAACTCATCCTTCATGTGTCGTTCACATTTGCCCTTCATCAACTTTCTTGCCACCTTAATTTTCGTTTTTCTGGCACCTTCTAATCATACAATACTTTTATTTTGTTAGATACTAGTTCCGTTTAGAATGTTTTCAACGCACTTCAGATTTGATTCGTTTTTCTTGTCTTGGTCTCGTCCTGGTAGGCAGCAACTCTCATAGGGTTTTAGGCATTAATCATACCTATTTGTATTTTCCAATATCTACCTTTCGACTTACTTTTTTATTCATTTAAGGTGTTTCTTGGGATTAATATTCCTCCACCACATTACAAGATACATAGATATGTAAATAATAATAGTATACAACATCTATGAGTTCGTGTCTTAATTTGTCAAATTTTCCATCCTTTCGGTCTCTTGTCAAAATCTTCCATCATTTTCCCGTCCGATCTTCCTAATGCCTCTATTTGTTGCATCTAGATATTTCTGGGTTTGTCTCTTCTCCTTTTCCTCGTTGTTTCCATCTCGTGTACTCTTTTAGCTAGCCTTTCTTGACCCGTTCTTATTATTTGTCCATACCATTTTAGTTGTTGTTCCTATATTTATTTCGCTGTAGGTTCTTGCTGCACTGTTTTCGTTATTCTTTCGTTTGATATTTTATCCCATTTTGTTTTCGTTGCTATTCGCCTTAAATACTTCATTTGCGCGGAATTAGGCTTACATCTACGCTTTTTCCGTATTACGAAATTTTCAGTAGCAGACAGGATTAAGGGTAGAATGTCTGTCTCGTGCATTTTGAATTTAATTTCTGTATCACTTTCCTTGTTCCCTATTAATACGCTATTTAAAGCGTAATATATTCTTCCGCGCTTTATCGCTTAGCACTGCATCCATCTTTCGGTCTTCCGTAATTATACTTTCCAAATATTTTTACCGGCTTACTCTTCCTAATACTACTCTTTTACAGTTAATATCTCTGTTATGCTGCCTCCCTTGTCTCCCGTTTATTATTATCACTTAGTCTGGTATCTACCCCCATACTCATTTTAGCTATTTCTCCTTGGCCATATGTCCACTGCTTTTGCATTTTTGTATCGTATTAGCTGCAATAACTATGTCGTCCGCGTGCATCATGTTTTTCATCTTCGCTGGTTGTATTCGAATCATCATCAAGCCTTTCAGCCTTTTGGGCTATGGCTAACGTCTTATGACGTTTTTGAAGTTCTATTTGATGAGGTGAAATACGCCTCTTGCTCCCTGTGTTTTAAAACTTGCTATGAGTCCTGGCGGCCTCTGTTATTTTCCTCCATTCTTTCCTGTCCCTACGTTTTGATCTCCAATCGGTTATCTTCATCACATTTACGTCTTCCTTCACGGCATCTCTCCATGTCCTCCTTGGTCGTCCCTTACCTCTGGGCCATATCGGAATCCACTGGGTTATCCTTCTTATCATATCCGTTGGTTTCCTTCTCATGATGTGGCCTGCCCATTGGAGCCGTTGAGCTTTAGTGTATCTTATAATATTTTCTTCCCCAAGTTGATTGTCTATTTCTTTGTTAGTTTTCGGTCTTATTACTCCCTGTTCTGTGACGTGCGGCCCTAATATTGCTCTTAAAACTTTTCTTTCTGCTATCTTTAGGTCTTCTTGTTCTTTTAGTGATTGCTGTGGCCTCCATTGCATACGTGATGACCGGCCTTATTAATGTCTTGCAAACCTTGTTCTTGGTTTTCTTCGTTAGTGTTTTGTTTTTCAGTAGTGACCTATTTCGTCCAAACGCTTGTAGTCCTTTTAATATTCTTTGTCTCACCCTCTCTTTCCCATTCCTGTCCATTATTACACCTAAGTAGTTGAACGATGAAACTTCCTCAAATTTGTGGTTCTGTGTTCTCAGGTAGCCTCGCGTATTGGTTTCCAGTTCACTGATTTCCATACCCAGTTTTCGTGCTTCCCTCTCCAGACGTTCCAGGGCTAGTGTCAATCCTGTTCTTGTGCTACCAATCATTGTGACATCGTCTGCATACACTATTATTTGCAATCCATCCACCATTATATTCTTTTTGTCTAACTCGGCTTTTCTAATGGCACTTTCTAAAACTAAATTGATTATTGTTTACTCCTTTGTTTACTTCGAACGAGTCTGTCATTGTTCGCATGTATCTCACTTTAGCTTCTGTATTTCTAAGACTCATTCTTACCAGCGCCCTGAATTTTTCTGATATTCCCATTGATTTCAATGCCTCTATCATTTCATTCCTGTTGACGGTGTCAAAGGGTCCCTTAAAATCAATAAAGACTAGATGTATTTCTCTGCCATGCTCCCATGTCTTCTGGATTATTTGCTCTACCGTGTGTATAGCATTTATGGTCGATCTATTGGGTCTGAACCCATTTTGATAATCACCAAGGATTTTCTCTGCCTGTTCTTTCAATCGTGTATTTACCAGATTGGCCAGTATTTTGTAAGTGGCGTTTAGTAACGTTATTGGTCTGTAGTTCCTGCAATTTTCTCTATCTCCTTTTTTATAGATAGGCGCTATTACTCCGGTGCACCATTCTTCGGGCATGCTGTTTTGCTTCCAAATTTCCTTAATCAGATCGCTTATTTGTGTTTATAGTTTATGTCCTCCGTACTTGATTAATTCCACTTCTATTTCATCTTCACCGGGTGCTTTGTTGTTTCTTAGCCTACTGATTTCCTGCAGTATCTCCTTCACGTTAGGGGTTCTTCTTTCTCGTCTTGATTTTTAGTTATTTGTTCATCATCCTCTTGTGTACTTTCCTCCATATGTTTCCTATTTTGTTGTTCTATATATTTCTATAGAATTGTCTTGTGTTATGGCATCGGCTTGAGTGTTCTATCTCTTCCAGTTTCGAATTTATCCACTCATTCTTCTTGCTCTTATATATCGTGTTTGCTTTGTTTCTCTCCGTCTCATATGTCTTCCTGTCCTCCTGTTTTTTTTGTGTTAATCCAATCCATTCTGGCCACATTCTTTCGTTTTCTTGCCTTTCCACATTCTCCATCAAACCACTACTTCGTCTCTGCCTTTTGTTTCATTGTTTTGAGTGTTTCTTCAGCTGCTTTGGTTATATTTTTCAGCCCCTGCCATGCCTGCTCTATTTCCTGTATGCATATTGTTGCACTTTGTAGACTGTTTGTAATTGTTTCTTCTAATTTTCGCCTTGTTTCTTCGTTTTCTAATAAATCTACCTCCCATTTCTTTGTGTTCTTATTTCCCCAGCGTTGGTGCTTCTTGTTTATGCCTTGTATTATTGCCACCACTAGATAATGGTCTGTTTCTGCTTGTGCTCCCCTAAATGTTTTCGTGTCTGTTGTTTTGTTTCTTACTCCCTTTGTTGCTATTATGTGGTCTATTTGATTTTCCGTTGCTTTCTTCTTGTGCTTTCTTGGATGTTAGAATTTGGTTGATAGAAAAGTCATGTTTAACATTCCCGCTAGCTGACTCAGTCTGTGCCCGTTGTCATTATTGTGTTCATGAATTGTTCCTTTTCCTTTTCCTGCCACTTCTTTCAAATATGATTCTCGTCCTATCTGGGTCTATTCGAATATCGTATCTAACTACCCTATCCTTTTGAGGTTCTTATCAATTCATCTATCTATTCG
The DNA here is from genome assembly GCA_038088585.1 of Chrysina gloriosa. NCBI lineage: Eukaryota > Metazoa > Arthropoda > Insecta > Coleoptera > Scarabaeidae > Chrysina > Chrysina gloriosa. Next base: position 24,706,380 of record CM076090.1, read on the forward strand.
TGTCTTAATTCTCTTCTCTATCCATTGGGAGTTCTTGTAATCTTTTGCCAGCTATTTGCACTCTTCCCTTTACTGTTTCATACATACTTCTGGTGACTTCTCTCAATTTAGGTGATACTTCCAACTCCATCTGGCATTTCCATACATTTCTTGTGTCTTCCGTGTGAAATGCAGCTCGGAAGTGTACATGTCATACACTTCGTTCCCTCCTTCACACTCTTTTTTCTATAATATTTTTAGCATGTAATACTATCCCTAACTTCTGAATACCGCTTGTTTATTTTCATCTCTTTTCCTTAACTTATTACGGGGACCTTTTGAACGGTGATAATCACAGATATCACCCTTCAAAGGATCTTCTTTTTCATGTATTGGTTGTACGAGATTGACCTTCCAGTTTTTTATGCTTCGTCACAAATTATCCGTAACCACCTTATTCCTTCCTCTCCAATGCACTTGATCAACTCCGGTTCCATATTGTCATCTTCGCCCATATTTTTTCGTTTTTGTCTTTCCTATTGCGTCTTTTATTTCTTCTTTGCCAGTATATCAACTTTCCCGTTAGCCAACATTTGGGACTGCCCTTTACTCCATAAGGATCTAATGTGTATATATTTTTACTTAAAATTTATATTTTGGGTAATTATGTATATACATATATGCAAATAAAATTCCTATTGTGAGGAATAATCTGTTGAAAATCGTCCTGTGATTAATTCCAAACACCTAAACCGGAACTACAGTGTTTCTTAATTTTCTTAACAAGTTATTTTACTCTGTCCTTGAATGTACTTGTTTCCACTGCTTGAGTTGCTTTACCTAACAAGTGGAGTAGAGATTCTGTTATCTGTGAAATAGTTAACTACCTGCAAGACTTCTTGCTTCCCTTCAACTTCATTCCAAATTGGAGTAAGGTATTCATTCTTCTTCTTTCACCTTATCCTTCTGTCCATCTAAGGCGTCGGATAAAGTTAAGGTAATCATTCAAAATGATAATTTTTAAACCTTTGTTTAGCTTTAGTCCACGGAAGTAATGTGATCCATAATGTCAAATTCACTCATCCTACAAATGCTATGTGCATAATGCGTTAGACATTATATTAAATAATCTATATTCGAACAAAAGCAGAGAATTTCTTTAATTGAGCATAACTCTTTATGCACAATTTTACACAAAGTTACAATTTAATCACGGACAAATTGCATTCACAATTAGACAAAGGTGTAGGTATGTCATACGCGGTTTTTTGACGTTCGTCGGATATTTTATGTTTTGACTTCTACATCATAGTTAGGTACAGGTTCACTCTGTAAACTGAATCCCTACGCACCACCCCCGAAAGTGCGCGATTTTTCCCAAGAAGATGACTCTAGGTAAAAATTGAAGTTCCACAGTGGATACTAAGATATCAATTATGTCAACGGTATAAAGGACTCAGCATAACGAATTTTCTGTAATAACGAAACAAGCACTCAGCAGGGAACAATATAAATATCGTTTGAGTCAATTTTGTGGATGGACTTATGTTTTGTGCTGAGCGGTTTCATAATAGTTTTATGGTGTCCAACCTACATTAGGTACACAACGCGCCTACTTCATTCGTGATTATACCAATCAACAATATTGGCAATCCTTCAGTAAGAAGGATCTAACTTCAACAAATCAGCTGGAGCTCATTAAACCTTAATTAAAATTGCTAAATTCCTTAACTATTGATTACTTCGCAAATTATTGAAGCTTAAGCTGTTTGTCGTTATCAGAATGGCTTAGTAGAAAAATAGTTTTTCTTTTAAAATTGTGTTGTGTATTATTTTTATTGATTAACGAAGGCATTGGTTATCTTACGTTAATACCTTTGACGATATGTGCTGTTAGTTAGAGCATTTGTACGCAGTAAAATAACCTCTGCTATATAAAAAATGCACTTCGATAGTTGTGCAAGGAATTTACGCACTCCTCTCTGTATATTTGTCTACTGGAGATAATAACTTACTTCTTAAAATACTTATCTGGATTTTATCCGAACAAAGTGGATATTTTAGTATGTTTTATGTCCAAATGATTACTTAACGAATTATTCTAAATATCGAACTATCGTAATTGTGTCATTCGGATGATTGGCAATCGGCTAAGAAACACATAAATGCTGGATCAGAAAAAGGGGGTCAGCTAGCGATCGATGAGAATTTATATTTCTCAACAAATGATAATCCAGTAATTCATAGTTCCAAGCAATAGTATGAAGCTTTGAAAGAATTTGGCCGTATAATCATAAAAGTGTCATGTTCAGCTACATTAGATAAACACATTGATATACAGCTTCCTGTCACCTCAAACTGAAGTCGACGATTACCTTTATTAGCTCATATCATTTTCAACGGGAGCTAAGGTATGGGAGTTATGGACTTCAAATAAAATTATAATAAGGTATGACCAAAGACTCGAATCGACGATTCCCCATAATAATATATAATACCTAAAGTATTTGGGTATTAGGTAATGATCGTGAAACCCTATTGTTAAAATTGAGGAAGAAAAAGTCAGCACAACAGTATTTAGTTAGTTACAAGTTTCTTATAAATTTATGAAGGCAATATTTGGGGTATATATAAATATATAACGAGCATACTAACTACGCCCTGATTACTTGCTAGTATCAAAATCAAGTTATCCACTTACCTTTACTTCAGTTTTATAATGCAGATGTACCTGCAATATTTAGGACAATAACCTATTTTAAAAGAGTGATATTCGTTGGTAAGTTTTACTAATTATTTTGTTATTATTCATTATTATTAATTAAAAAGTATTTGTTTCGTAGCGTTATCTCGTTGTAAAAGCCTCTTCAGAAGTTAATTTCAGAACTCTCGAGTAAACGTAGTAGAGAACTTTAATCTTTTACATCCTTCAAGTCTTAATAAGCAGGTGTTTTGATTCTTGTTTTTGCACGGTATTAATCCCGACAGAAATAATTAACATTGCGATCACAGGCAATATACAATGCAAGCGTATCATTTGTTTCCTCCGCGCCATTAAAACGAAATATAAAAATAAAGATACAGTCATTGACTTCGAGAAACGACGAACGGATGTCTATACATTCAAGGTGTATCTTGTCGTGCAGGATGTTGTATATACATTTTATCCGTCAATTTACCGGATGAAGGCGCGCACAACCGCAAAGTCAGGTATTACCAGCTCCTCTTGACCGTTTCCCGTTGTTACGCCGGCTACGTACAGTCGCCAACGTGTTGCTGTTAGAGACAATAAAATCACAACGAAGTAAAACGCTACAAAAGATAGGTTAACAGTTTTGTTTTTAGCTTTATTACTGAATGAATTGGTGCCTGACAATAGTACATACTGACCTATTTAAGAATATCCCGAATCGTAGTTGCTGCATGAATTACTATTTGTCTCTTATATATAGTTGTCCCTGGATTGACTTCACTATAGGTATAATTGATCAAAAATTTTTGAATCTCGTTTTAATGTTTTGAGATGCCCCCGTTTGGTGTGAAAATAATTTTTAAAACGTTTTTACTTTTTGAAAATCAAGGCCGTCATGACAATGGAGAACAATACATTCTCTGTTGAAGCAAAGTGCCATTTCGGCAATAATACGGCAAAATATTATTGAAAAAGGTTGTTCAAAATATGAAATCATGACCCCATGCAAAATTTGACAAATATCGGATCCATTGGTGAAATCTGTATTTGTTTTGCATTTTTGGATTGCAACTACAGACAAACAAGTATTCTGTATAAGCTGTAAAAAAAATTGTATAAGTTAGGTGCCTTCTGTATTTGTATATTATGATAGGGTGCAACATAATTCTAGGGGGATTTGGAATCAGCTTCTTTGTAAGCCATTTGGCATAATGTGGTGAGTTCATTTCGTCGTGATGATCTTCGGATTTGGTTTCAGATTTAAAAATCTAGAGACAAAAATGTATTAAACTCATTTCACCACCGGCGTGAATAATAACTAATCGATTGCCTTTAGATTTGAATGATAGCAAACCATTAGTTGTATTGTCTGTCCAACTGTTGGAACTAGTGTGGCTCGCATGAATCTAAGTTTAATCTAAAAAGGAAATTAGTCTGCCTTCGCTCTTATATTTTTTTGTCTAGATAATTTAACCTCAAAGAGCGAATATCAGTCTTATCTATTAGCAACCTCCGATTGTCCTCAGTTTTCCTCCAATTGATTCCAAGTTTTTAATAATCGTATGAAGCGGGGTACGTTTTCCAGAAAAGTCGTATTCCGCACTTAATTTGTCTTGTAAGTGAGTGTGAGCTGCTCGACAGTGCTCGGTTTTGTGGAAACTATGAATTATGTTGCTAATATCCATTTGCTTCCATAGAAATACGTTGGTTTTAGGAGAACTGACTTTTACTTCGCCATCATCATTCTTTTTAGCTTGCAAATCGACACCTTTACGAGAGTAAGATTCACTTTATAGTAGCTAGAGTGATCCCCTTAGCAGCTATAATACGTTTTTTTTGCACTGTTTTATATTCATTTGGAAATATAGTCTTAAAATAATTATGTATACAGTTAAACACAATACCCCTTTGCCTTAATTTATTTCTTTTAATAGGAAATTCCACTTTAAATGCAAAATCAGAAAGATACACGACCACAAATCGACTATATGCCACAGTATGCAAAGACTAACTGCAATCGTGGACGGTGTACATCTACGAAATAAAAAAGCTGACACCTTCGTTTCAGAAGTGACACATCTGACTAGTTCTTCATTTGGTTGACACATCATAGTAAGTTGACATTTGTGACTATAGACATATTGTATAAATGAACACATCATCTTGCTAAATGGAGTATTATTTATTTGTAATATTTCCACTGGCTGGCTTATTGTTAATCACAAATTTACGGATAATGCAATGTTCTGAAAATTAATTGGGATGACAAATTGTTTTCCCTGTTCTATATTAGTCAGAGGTTTATCGATTCCATTCATATGTTCTTAAAAATAAACAGAATACGTATTCATAGCAAATAGTCAAACAGTATAACAAATAAAGGTACCTATAATAATAATATAAGAAGCTTATTGTTAGATTTTTTAAATAGTGTTTAAATAGTTAGTACTACCCGCTGCGTATCGAATTTCCACTTTTATATATTCTAAAAAAGCAAATTCCTAAAAATAACAAAATATAAAAATAGGCCCATAATGTTAGTTACTACTTTTTCTTTTTATTATCGCTCTGTCATTGTACTGTATATATGTATGTATGTACGTACAGTGCGCGCCTAAATTATGGAATAAATTAAGTAAAACCGAAATAAAATTTTGTTGGGAGAAGTCCATGAACACGTCGATTTTATTTGATAAAAATGTACATTTTGTAGTAGATTTTCAACCATCAGTTGTTTTTGGGCAATGACGTCACATTGTTTAGAAATAGCAACCCCCAACTTGTTTTCTTGATTCTGAGAATAGAGACAATAAACGTAAAATCATAGAACCATAACTTAGATCGTTTGGTCATGTGTGTAGGATGACGGGTGATTAAGAAAAACCAATCTTCGAAACGAGGGTATGCGGAAAGAAGTAGAAGGCAAAGACCAAGGGCCAGATGGATTGACGGAATCAGGAAAGAATCAGAGAAAACAGGAACGTCATGGGACTTTAACACAGGGCAGGAAACAATGGAGGCAAATCACCCTATTGACCAATCTACAGTCAATAAGATTGAATATAAATTTCGAGAAACTGGTGATGTTAAAGATATTCAAAAACCTGGATGTCGAAATCTTAGTGAAGATCTGAAACTGAACATTTTGTTAAGTATCGAAGAGAATCCTCACAATACGTCCCGATTGGTTGCGTAAGAGTTTTACTTCATTGTCTAATGATTAGACAATGAACTTAGGCAGACAACACTGTTACGTATTATGAGGAAGGGAACGTATCGTGTCTATAAAATTCAACTCGTACATGATGTTACGTGCACAAATTTCACTTAGTTCAGTTCCGTATTTCATTTAACTTGTTAGAAATATAGGCTCAAATTTTACTCCTTTCGAACAATAGTTATTTCCTAATATCGCTTAACGATATTCCCGTTGAACCCATGATATCGCCGCGTGTTAGTTGCCCTTGAGTTCTTCGAATTCATCTAATCACGAGAACGCGAAGCGAATCTTAGCGTCGGCATAGTAACAAAAAAAGGAAGGAAGTAGGCATTAGGTAGCGAGTGGTAAAAGACCGGTGACGAGATCGGAAGAGGTCATGGCTGAGAAAATTTAAGTGTGTGTATCGTTTATCGAATTATCATCAAGAAAGTATTTACCCTGTAGTGGGGAATTCGCCAGCAAATTCTCTAGTGTATTGTTCAAGTACATCTCCCGTTCGCGGAGGAAAAGAAACCCGTGATCGAACCCTCCTACACCTCGTCGTGCCTAATAGAACATCATTGTCTTTGTACCTCCCCATCAAGGTATTAAACGAAGGAAAACTGATCGTCTAATCCGTCGGACAAATCCGAAAGACCATTTCCAACATCCGAGACAGACAAAGGGTAGAACCTTGTGCGATGACATCACCCGGAAGCCATGACAGCTAAGCATTCATTCTCTATGTCTTAAACCTTTTCTCTTTGTTTCAAATACTTCGTATATCGTATCAATAATTTCAATTAAATTCAACGTTCATATTCACTAGCTTGTAAAATCATTATTATCTAGATGGCCGTATCTTCTTATTAAATTCATTGATATTCATATGTATATCGAAATTCCTACTAGACCTGTATCGTATTTTGCATAACTCACAGTAACAATTAACATCACGCATTTTGTAGTTTACATTGTGAAAGTTTAGATAAAACGTTTTATGTTGACTTACGGTTACCGCACTGTTCGCATTATTTAGCTAATTTTATCTCAAATTTTATGTAGTTTTTGAATGTTTTTAATGAATTCTAACTAAAGGCTAAATACACAAGTTCTTGAATAACCGGGTGTAGTTTTTCAAGTAGAATTTTATTGTTTTTGTAACAGAATCTAAGCATATAGAATCAACGTGCATTTTCCAGCTGATCTTGGTCGCTCCTGACGTCAGACAGTTCTTCGATCGATATAAAGGTACTGATTATTTGACCATGAAAATATATCTGCTAAGTTCTTATGACTTTTGACCCAAATTTCTTCGTTGGCGCCCATACCATCTTTTTCCCTGACAAGACCTGTTGTATTCAACGACCGTTATTTAGAGCTTGAAATAGAACCGTCACGACCTCCCACTGGGCTGAGCACGGCATTGGCTAGCCTGTTGCGACAAGCGTACGTACCGCTTCTTGTTTTGTTCTTGTCGTATTGTGCATTCTAGCCAATTGTTCCCCTCAGTTATTGCTATCTCGGAGAGATAGTAGTAACGCAGTTTTGGGGGTAACAATGAACTCAACGAAGACGACCCCGACTGGCGACTACAGTTTTGTGTACTATGATAGATTTGTACCAAGCAAATCGATCTTTGGACCGGTAATTACATTTTGCGGATGAGGTAATCTTATGTTTCAATGCTATAGTGAATGGTCAAAATTGCAGGTATTGGAGTCGAGTTAATCCTCATTACATTGTTGAAGCAAAAATAAATAGTAGGGCATTTCTTCTTTGAAGGAACACTCACAGGAGCAAAAGAGTTTTTGCAAAATAACCTTGTTCCAGCACTTGCGGCAATTTTTCCAAATGGCAATGATTCACACCTCCCACATAATAATATATTTGTTTCGGCTAGACAACGCACTATGTGCCTGTTCGAGACTTTCTAGACAATTGCTTTCCGAGGAGGTGGATTGGCTGGTGAGGACCGAACAACCCTCGAGATCCCCAGACTTTGCAGTCTTTGATTAACATCCAAAGTTTACGTCACCAGACCACAAAATTCAGCTTAAAACGATTCAAAATGCGCAGGTATTATTTCTACGTTAGCTTGTTTATTGTCAGGGAGTCGGTGGATGGAAGTTCGAACACTTTCTTTAAAATTGTATTGCTTAGCAAAGGATTTTTTAAAATTTTGTGTTAACAATAAAATTTACCTACCTACCTAATGTTCTTGTATTAATGTTTATACTTTGCAACTTAGTTCTCTTGGACTTTATTTTAAATTTTTGATTGGCCTAGTTGCTTCGGTTATCAAATGATTTAAGTCTAGTCATAATATTGGAAAGCAGAGGTTATCGTGTGCCATCTATCATAAATATAGTTTCAAGAGACCCCGTAAGCCAATACTCTGCAAGCGCGTTGTTTAAATCTTTAACATTTGTATTTATTTCATTAGTCATAATTATCGTTAGTATCTTGCTCTAATTCAGATTCTTATCAATTCCTTCTTATTTCACGTGTTACTTATTAGTTAATATCTAAGAGACACATTGATCTTCTGGTATAATTACAGAAATGTTTTAAGAACTTAATTAGAATTAAATCATCAAAAATTAAGTTGATTGAAATACACGTTTGATTATTGGGCTGATTTAACTTTTCAAACCTCCCTCACTCCCAGCTAATTCAAATAATGGATGCTTTAAAAATTCTACTAATTGTAAGTGTAGACAAGCAGAATTATACATCCAAATTCATATGTTACATAAATTACCAACAATAACTTAATTCGCTTTCGGAGGTTAAGATCTTAGTTGGACGTGCACTTGACAATTTAATCCGAATCAATGGTCTGCAAACAGGAGTTAGTTCTGTTAATACCTATGTATGTACGTACGTATACATATATACAATGATACAACAATATAACAACGTATGTAGTTCTATGTAACAGAACATGAATTGTTAGAAGGACTTTCAAGTCCCTAAAGATTAATCACTCAAGCGAAACGGTAGGAAACTTGTTCGATTGCTCGTCATGCTAGAAATAGGAGGAGGAAATGTTAGCTGCGACGGTGGAGCTGCTAGGAAGGAACGTGCAATGTACGTGACAGCAACTGCTGATACATACACTGGGCTATAAGGTGCTCTATGGCACTATGGCAGTGTGCTTTATAGGGCGCTAAATAACACACGAAGTATAAATTGTTGAACCTAAAATTCTTTCCGCTCTTGTTCATATGTTGCCATACTATTATTTATCGATTTCTTAAGCCTCCCTTGTCGAAAATAATGTATACGACCGCATAAAATTCTGCTCCCTGGCTCTCCAGCGTCTACATCACAAATTATAATCCTGACGAATCTCGCATACACACACAAGTTTGTGTAGGTAAGTGCGTGAAATAGTGTGAAAGTAACAATAGCTAAATTAGTAAGTGTGGTAGGTGACAAATACATATCGAAAACAATACAATCTAACAGTCTTAGAAATGAATATGCTGTCGATTTTAGTGGTCAATCATTTAACATATTATCGCTGACATAAATATCACATCGGTAAACTCCTCACCACACAATTGTTTATAATAAAATCGGTGACACGTGTTTCGCTAGCTCGAGACAAGCATCTACAACAACCGAAGTCACTTCGGTTTATACGTTTATTGAAGATGCTTGCTTCGAGCTAGCGAAACACGTGTCACCGATTTTATTATAAACAATTGTGTGGTGAGGAGTTTACCGATGTGATATTTGTGTCAGTAAATTACACCACAGTCCTTGCAATCACCTTTACATATAATCGCTGCTGTATTTAAATTTGATTATTAATACAAATCATTTGTATTTTCTTCTCTTCTTCTTTCTTGACGCTTTTGATGTGTCTCCCTAGCGGTGGTTAACGGTGACCAGGTTGGCAATCTCTTGCGTAAGTTGAATTCCACATTATTCGGTCTTATTCTTGTCTACTGTGTCTTATGATTCTAAGATATGTTCTATTTAGTTGCTATTGGTGTAGTTAAAGAATCCACAAATTGTATAACAATCTTACCAATGAAATATATATATAATAAAATCAATAAAATCTGTGAAGTGAGGAAACGATCGAACACATCAATCTTAATTTAAAAAAACTATTTTGTGACGTAATTATTGTCGTAGATATGATGATATTTCTTTCTGAAAGAGGTTACATTGCATTTCTGAGAAAAATATTATTATTATTATTATTATTATTATTATTATTATTATTCAAAACCTGCTGATACAAACAGGGAATCCACTCGGAAACTTGATTTGCAAGGGAGATACACCGAACAACAAGAAAAACAGTAGGGACACTTGGGCAGGGAAGATACTCGGACAGTTACACAAGAGTGGTAGAGAGAATAGTCAGACACATGGACAAGGGTCAAACAGTGCTACTTGAATCTTTGGACAAAGACATAAGATGGTTGGTCCGAAGGGGATATTTGGCCGTTGAGAAGAGAAGGAATTTCGGATAAAGTGGATACTAGGATATTTAGCACTAGAACAAAGGGGCAAAGCAACGTTGGGGCATTAAGGAGAGGAACAACCGGATAAGGACAACAATGGGACATAGCGGTGAGGAGAACTAAGGCAATCGTTTCCTTCGGCTTCCTTGTGTGCATGTTCGCCTCATCTACCTTAACCGATTATGGTACTTGCATTCTTACACTCTAGTTCCTTTATCTGAGTCTCTCCGATATTCTGCTTGCTTCCCTTATTCGTGTATCTTGTTGTTCCCATTTTGCGAGCGCCACTCTTCTCAGTTTTTCCTGATTTTCTTGTTCTTGGTGTGCATTGTTCATTATTAGAGATCATCAGAGTGTCAGTCTTGTTTAAGTGCCTGTTATATTCGAATATGTTCTTGTCCGTTTTCCGAGGTTGTGAATTTCCTTCTTAAGCTACCGTTATCGCCTGTTCTGCATTCCCCCTACGCCTTTCATGGCTTCCTTATCTAGGTGTGCCCCAATGTTCCCTTCTCTTGCAAGTAAGACTACCCAACTCTCAGAAACTGATTAGCTTAAAACTTTGTACAGAGTTGGTGTTCGTCGAAACATGTGACCTATGACTAGATGAAACTGATCAAATACATTTGAACAACTATTCACAACCACAATTCATAAATAATTACACAGTTGTGTTAGATTTGTTTTATTGCCATTTCTGAAGTTTAGGCTATAAGTTGATCTTTTAAGATTATAGATCATAAATAGAGTTGCTCAGTTTACCCCAATAGTACTGCAATTATCGGATACAGCTGTACTAGAATAAAATAACGTCGCGCTACACGAATACAGATAGAATGAGATAGCTTCGTACTATACATTGAAACTGGGAACGCGTATGACAACGTTATTTTATTCTAATACAGCCGTTTCGGATAGTTGTAGTACTGTTGGCGCAAACTGAGCAACTCTATTTGTTAGTGTTCTCCTCATATTTCTTGGCTAAATATTTGCATTGCTTTTCAGTTTCGAATGTTGTTTTATTTAATTTTTCCCTTATTCTCGTCGCGTTTGTGTGCTTAATGAATTCGTTTGTCTCTCTTGATCCAATTTTTCCCTTGTCCCACAGATAAAACAAAATCAAGAAGTAAGAAATGTATGTAAAAAGTCATGTTGTAGGGTTTTCGCTGTACATAGCATGCATGTATATATTTATATATCATGTTTTGCAATAAATTGCACCTACGCAGAATCTTTTAATCAAGTGCTAGCATGACCATTCCCCCTGCTGTACATCGGAGCTTGTCGCTTCAGAAAATAAAACCCTAAACTCAGACAAACACTGTTGATTCGATGTTTTCCCAGAGGTCCCTTTTTCAGGAGCAGGTTAAGTGGCTGTGGCCTTCCGCATGGACTCTAGCGTAAACGAATAGTTCAGTATCTATAAATATCCATCATTTCTGGTTTCTCTGTTTATTGGAACCATACAATTGAAGTAATTAAAAGTGTCTAAAAGAATTACTTTTTGAACCGCGTGTAAACGTTTGTTAATACCCTTGGTATTATACTTAGTTTGTATCAAATTCAACATTAAAAGACAAATAATAATTATTTGAATGAAAAGCTAATTATTAGGAGAACAAAAGTAAAGAATGATAGAAATGGTGAAGATTATAATGTGTTTGAATTTGAAGTATGATTTTTAGATTGTATAAAGCCAACAGCATATGATTACCGGATATGTGGTACTACTGCGTTTTGCAGATACGAGTAGTAAGTACATGGTCCTCAGTAGTGACAGCAGTAATTTTAAACTAAATAAAATATATTCAGTAATTAGTTTGATACTTATATGTATAGACAACAAAATTTACGTCAAATAGGAAGTATGGTGTTTCAGAATAAACTGAAATGAAGTAGCTCTTGACATTACGGTAGCACAAAGAAAAAAACAGCTTCACAGCTGACATATCAATCAAAACTTGACATACGTTGCAAATGGGACTCTTAATTCATTATTATTAGTTATGTATGTGTTCTAGGCAGGGAACATTTAGTTCTTAGTCGGGTCACTGTCTCTATAATTTCTAAAAACAGTTGAAGGGACTTACCACCTCAGTATTTCAATGTAGATATGTTCCTAGGAAGTCGAAATGTATGAGTGCACAATTAGTTAATGTCAATATTGATTATATTATTTTGACATTCTAACTTTTGATTTATTGAAAGGTGCATTGTGTTGATAAATAGTTTTGTTTTCAATTAAATATAATCAACAAACACAACTTACCAGTAACAAAACTGCTTTCGCATTTTCGGAGGTAGTTCATAGTTGGTGATCCTTTGTTTTAGTTGTTGTCAGTTACTCTACCAAAAGCTATCGTGTCGTAGACATACTAACTAAGTTCATTTTGGGTTGGGGATGTGTTGTAGCTTAAAGTGACTTTTTGTACGATGAAAACTAACGCCTTCTGTATTTTGTAAATATATTAGCTGTAAATGAAATCTAATAAGCTATTTAATGGCGCAATTGAATTGTCGTCTACTGTTTCTAATGAACCCAGTTTTAGAATTTATTTATTCGTACAGGTGGACTTGTTATTAGTAACTAACAGGTATTTAAGAAGCCAGACATGAAGTAAGTACTACACTTCATCCTTACCACTATTAAACAAAGAACATTTTAAACGTCATGCTCACAGGACAAATTCGTAGCAAAATTGAAGCACAGCTCTACGAAGGTTATCTCAAGGGATATTTTTGTTTCTAATTTGTTGACAAAGAATTACATCGACCCTACTACTAAATTTTAACATTCCTACCATACAATTCAGAGCAATTATTAAAACAGCACGAGAATAAATAGTACAATACAAGTACGAATATGTGGAGGATGTTTGTTCAAATAAAACGCATGTATTCACAAACGGAAAGAGAGGAATAACGGGAAAACGTGGACGGAGATATGAAGATCTACATAGACCGGATTGCTTTATTACGAAAATCATTAATGCGTGTCTGAATCATCTTCGGATTTCACAGGCATGGTCATTCATGTGGTAAAATTTCGGAATCGTATTTAGGAGTTACACGCATGAGCGCTTGCTAAATCCGGACCTAATGTCCAACGATGCATGTTTGCTTCGATTCAGAATGTTTACATTTGCATTGTTCTTGTACGTAATTCTTATAAATGACGGCAGGTCAGTTGATTGTTAAGAACATAAGGATAAAATAGTTTAGTCTGAAATAATAGCAGTTAAATAGTATAATTACTGAAGCAAGTATAAACAAATAATTTACTTTATAGAATTAGTAGATGGGTAAACAATGCAATATATGTATAGGTACTTGCTAAAGATTGCAAAGCGTGTAGTATTCACATTCTCGTTCAACAATTATTTTAATAAATTCAGTAACATATACTTAACCTTGCCGGTGTTCTTGCCAGCGACATATGTACGTAACCGGAAATTAATTAAGAATAGCGTGGTTATGTGTGTATGGGTGTAATTTGGTGTGAATAATATTCAAAAAGTCATCTGCTAGAGTTGTATACAAAGTATTAAAAATAGACGCCTAGTCACTGGGAATTCATGGGATATACATTGGTTTGGTATCATACAATTGCAAATGTAACATCATTTTGGAAAATTTGTTCTTGGAGTTACACATGTACATTCTTTTATATTTAAGGTTGTGGTTCCATGCGCAGTATCTCAATGAAACCTGCCAATATGGCTTCATTGTAGCATCAGCTTGTCTGCTTAGAAACGTTAAACTTGAGACCCTATACTATCTACTCAAACGTTCATAGGAAATATGATCTGACGTTTGTATCGTCAACAAATCGATTAGTTGCAGTTTGGGATCAGCCTATTTCTGATACGATTATAGTCCTATAACATATTAGCTGTTTCATGTTACGAAATATTAAAATTGGTTCTAAAGGATATTATTGTACTGGGATAGTGTTTGTCACGTTAAATGGTACGTAGCTTGATTTTCCATATGGGGATATATCCGCATACATACATATTAATTAGTCCTTAAACGATATGATTACATCAGCTCACCAGCTTTAGCGCACAATCGACTAGTAATTAACTAAATACATCTATAATTAGCTGCGCCTGGTGGTAGAGCGCTTTTCTTGGTCGAGAAAACATTAATATTGAGATCTACAGTGACTTATGATGTAATGGGTACTTTTATAATTATTTCAAAACGTATTACATTTTCTAACTACTTTGACGTAATGTCTTTGATATATGCAACTTCGACAATTACACTCGGGAACAGCAAATATGCGACACGAGAGTTATAAATGATAATTTAAATAGAATTATTATATTCAACAAAAATATATAAAAATAAGTTAGAAAAAACACTTTCTATGATTGTTTATTATATATATATATATATATATATATATATATATATACGTATATGCATATAAACATATTTTTGATCAGCACGATCCCGGTCCCACGGGTCTTGATATTTTTCCTCCACTATATTGATATACTGGTGGAGTCGTTCCTCGTGTTATTCGCTGTAATCGACCAGGTGGTCAGGGAATTGATCATAGCTATGTAGATGTATTTTGATACTCATATTAGCTCTCAGTTTTTCAAAATTCTTAAGCATCGTCGTTTATAAGAGTATGGATTTGTGATCCATCAGGGCCCGAAAATGAGTGACAAATATATTTGAAGCAATTACCATCGTTGTCCAAAGTTCTCACAAATTGTTGTGTAAGCCCAAGATTAATATGAGGTTTCGGAAGAATGATTTTCCCTAACTTGCTAATGAACGATATTTTTCTCATGGTTATATTTATTCTCGACTGTCTCATAGACAAAGAAAGCAAGGCTATTTAGTATACGCACCTTGCAGACCAAATGAAAATTCACTATCTTTAGGTCTGCACACACTGACTACTGATGTTGAACAAAAGAAGTAACATAATTTTAAACTTCTTGGTGAGCTATCGATGAACAGCCGCCATAATTCTGGCCGATATCCGCGAAGACATATTGGATTTGAAAGTTCTGAAATACAATATACGAGATAATTCTCCTTAGCGGAATGTGGTAGATTATTTTGTCTGTAGTTCGGTAAGAAGTTATCTTTACACCAGGCGGAAAGCGTTGTATTCCTTTAAGCATTGATGCAAGAAGCTCAGCTGATTTTCTTGAAAAAACTAAATCACGAATCAAGTCATTGAGCTCATCTTGGGGAAAACCGTAAAGTGTAGTGTCTGCATCATTCAAATTCACTTTCTTTCCTGCTTTTGCTCTGACTATCTAACATTCAAACATCACGGAAGACATTTGATAAGGCAGCAAATACTGGTACTGGAATATCCTCACTGTTTAACGTTGGTAAAACTACCCACGTTGCCAAATATACAATCAGCTAATCAGCTAAATCCAAATGCGCTTTTTGTATCGGTTCATACCTTTTACATTTAAGATGGAGAAGTTACAATTATCAAGGTGATTTCTTGGCTCACTCAATATATTCGACACTCCTAATGGAAGCTGTTTACGTACCTTTTGACTCTAGTATATGTGGCAGGAAATGTTTGTTCCTTTGTCGAAATGGTTTCCCAAAGTATGCTTGGTAAGCTTGTTTTATAAAATCATTAGTATCTCTTCGTTGTTTTTGTTGGTAATATTTACCGTCTATGTAGAAAAAATGGTCGGCATTTTGATAGTGCGGTTTATCATGAAAAGTAGAGTTAATCAAAGTGCACTCTCTAAACCGACAAAAATCTCTGGTTTTTGTCCCTAATTGTTATCAATGATTAAAAAATATTCTTTATTACTCATTAGAAAATTCGCCGACTAATTTCAGTATCTGCTCTAACAAACTTAATGCCCGTGGTGCTACGGATGGCTCAACACGTTATCCACTTCGTTAAACATAAATAGTACCACGATGTTTTGTTTCATTGCAACACATAATGTATCAAGCATTACGGATTATTGCGTAATGTGAGCCAATTATGGACGTGCTGATAAAGAGAAATGCACCGGTTGAATACGGCTATGTACTACATTGTTGTAAGACAATGTGATAAAGTGCACCAAGTCAAGTTTATGCATCAATTATTGAGTTAGCCGTTTTGTTCTATAGAAGTGGCGAATCATCTAAAATGCAGGAATGAAGGGTCAAAATTAAGGTTTTGCGCCAAAGAAACCATTTTTTCTAGCGTTAGAGGTAAGAAAAAGATAAGAACGATCCTTTTCTAATTTTTACTATTTAGTTTTTAAAAGCGGATAAACAGCAAAATTGCAGGACTATTAATTTTTAATTGGTGATACCAATTATATCCTCACAAATTAGTTCACTCCATAGACAATAGATGACGAGGAAGTGTGATGTGGTTTGTGATGTGGTTTGTCACACCAGAATCGACATTACGAGTCGAGAAAGTCTAAAGATATGTCATTATAATATTGCAAAATCACCAAAATGGCGTAATATCTGTACCAGTTTTTAAAAGTCAATTCGAAATTTGAATGGTAACTTCAGCACGCAAGAAATCGTTAGCTTCCGGCTATAGATTCGAAGTTGTTTCAGAGAGCAGTTCGAGAAATAATTTGTTACTTACCCTTTGGTGAAACGCTAACGCTTATTGTAATTTCAACCAATCGCACTTTGTTGGATATTTTATCTTCGGAAACCTATCGAAGGCCGTTTTACCGTAAAATTATTTCGATGTATTTTCAATGGTACTGCAAATTCTTGGTCTTGTGACGTCTAAGAGAATATGGCACAAGCTACGTAAACATCACAGGTATCACCAAAGAAAATCAAAACATGAAAAAACTCGGTTTCACTCATATTCAGAAATTATCCTGACGCGCAATATCACTGTACCTAACCGTAAACTGAAAGATGTAGAAATACGTTTGGCGGCTACTGTATTTACGTATAAAAGTTGCAGTTGACACAGAACATTGAGGGCGAGAGAAAGCGATTTTCGATTATCAATGCAGATTTGTAAATTTTGTCAATGTTCTCTTTAACATCTCTATTACGAAATTCTTTATTCCATTTCACATGTAATGGAAAGGTTTTAATCCTTTAGAGCAGGTATGGGCAACCTCCGGCCCGCGGGCCACATGCGGCCCTCGAGTAAGATTTGTCCGGCCCGCTACTGAATTCTTTCATTGCATATTAGCACGGCCCGTCTAAACTTAATTCATAATGAATCATAAGGATACTACAAAAATGTATATTTTTCCAGATTACTCGCAGCATAAAACTCGCCCATGCCTGCTTTAGAGCAATATGGAAAGAGTATGGTGATCCAGCTTTGTATCGCTAACAACAAATTTTCGTACTTACCGTTCTTGAAATAATATACCTCGAACGTGTTCCAATTACAAAACCTAATATCAAATTTTTTATTTCTTTTTAAATAGAGTTTTCGAGTAACCTTGTTGGTGACTTCACAACCGAATAAAAATCAGTAACGTAGACCGTTCGGATAACCTCGTTTCACTTACCAACGAAGCTGGAGGGTCTCTCTGATTCCAGAGTCTTAGATGCGATCCAGTTTTATAATAGGAGAGTGGCGCCTTGTTACTAATAAATTCTCTAAGTTGAACCTACGCCATTTCCAGTGAGCTAGTACGGCCTCAATCTCCATCGTTATAGCCAACTAAGTGGGTTATTCCAATTGCAACTCCTGCACCGGTCACGTTTCCGACTATTTTCTAAATTATTATTATCATTTTTTTCTCTTTTGCCGCAATCCAATACTAAGCGTTTTTAAGCCAGTAACAATACGAATAGGAAGACAAAAGGCAAACATACAACAAATGCATTGAGGAGATCTTAAACAAGAAAAGAGGAACATCAAGAGACGCAAAAGAGCTGGTTTAAGACAAGAAAAAGTCGAAAGAATTGCCCAAATATGCCACACATATATATATATAGTATAGTAATGGTTCTCCAACTGTTCAAGCACTCATTTTTATTAGTATAATTACGTTTTCGTGGAGATATCTTTTTGATTCCAACTTACTTGTTTCGCAAAAGTTGTAGCTTTCTTCAATTTGTATTCTTTTGGAAGCACATCGTGTCACATTTAAGTCAGAAGGAAAGTTAATTATTTGTAGCAGAATATATTTCAAGGAATATGGAATACTTTCCTATTTCCTACGCTTCTTTTACAGCTCAGTTGAATAATCGATGTTAGCGCTGTGGAAATAGATTATTTGCGATGCTGTGCTAGAGAGTCAAAATTTGAACACACCTCCAACATAAGAAGCCACAAAAATATTTTAAATCATTAAAGGGAAGCTTCTGCGCCGGTTTGAACACCTAGTAGGATGAACTACTCACGAGCTAAAGCGTAAAGCAAGTTACGGAAAAGATACAGATGAAATCCAAGTTAACTCTGAATTTTGTTTTAATGCTGCTCTATTTAAAATTAGCTTCAAGTTGCTCTTCCCATATGACGGCAGATTTAAAGCCAGATTGGTTCTATCTTGTTGACTTTTACAAATTACTAATATGAAGAACATCTTTCGAAACGAATCGTACGCTGAGTGCGCAAAGGAAACGCTTAGAGTGTTTTGCAGTTACACCCAATAGCGCCATGCACCCAAGATAATGAACAAGACTAACAATAAGGCGAACTTCATATTCCTTACAACGTTCTCACAATAAAAGCCTGTTTTACAGTTAATTTTTGCTATTCTTAGATTCTAATTTTTTTCCTATGGTTTACTAAATTTATAATGTGTTTGTAATCTAACAAACAACACACTATGGTTGTAGCGGAAAATATGAAATAGTTTGACTATCAAGAATTTCAAATTAGTTATTGTTAGCAATTGTGCGCCCTACGGTTGTACATATTTGCGTGTATCTATAGTATTCATTGTGATTTGGATTGCCTTGTACAAATTCCACGTGTTACATTATTAAAAGCTACCATCACTATTGTTTTGATTAGAAATGACGATTGCTAAAGCTAACATCTTACATCTAATAATTTTTGTATAGATCTGTATAGCACCAGTACAATATCCTGTACCCCGCCTCTGACTTAGCTCGCTATGCGATCTGCACGAAAAATTGAACACACGAAAATCTATTAGGTTATTAACTCCCAGATGATAAGAATTTTCAGTTAGTTACTGTACAAATAAACTATTAATATGCCGTATAATCCAATCAATTACTTCAATCAGAAACGATTAAGCTGGTTAACGTTTTACCAGAGACAATACAATTAGGTGAAAATTATGTATATTGAATAGCAACAATAAAATTAATCTCCACGGTAAGGTAGTATACAATTGCATCTCTCAATGGGCAATCAACTACGTGTTATGATACTATTACGGTATGATAACAATGTCCATAAATCAATGAGCATAACGATCTGTTCCGGGTTTTGGTGGCTGCTATCATATATATTGAATTTTTTACTTAATCCGTCCTACCCTGCGACCCGTTGGTTTATCATACTGTATGTATAATGTATATGCGTATATGCGTGTATATATATATACATTAAACCCGAGACCGTTTACAAAACGGAAATAGAAATACGTTTCAGATACAACATAAACTCAAAGGATTTTGAATGGGCGGCGTACATCATCGGATTTGTTTAGATAAAGGGAAAATCGAATTATTTGGAAAGAGAATAATCAAGATAATTGGTTTGGCGTCTGGTAATAATTTACGTTTTGTGTTAGTTCTTTTTTGTATACAGATTTTATATGTTTACCTTTTGAAATGCAAAAATACAATAATTGGCTTTTAGTATTCTATTGTGTTTACCATTATATATACATAACATTTATTACCTAATCCTACATAATATCATCTCTAAAAAGAAAATATGCACGATTTATAAATATTGTTAAGTTTGTTGGATTCAAAACTTGGTGACGTCGGGAGGATCCATTTATCATATCGCCACTTTCCGGTCTCTGGAGGAACACCTACTCATAACTAAACGTCACCCTGGGATGGAAAATGTTTGGATTCTCTTTTACTCAAAGTATGATCTTAAAGTTGGCAAGACAATTTGTGTTATCTACATTCAAGAGAACTTTACAATATTAGATCACTTATCTTACAAACGTCTATTTGTGTAATATCTATGTATGTACTGCTAGATCCAATTAGTCTTGCCTTTGCTTGTAAATCGAAAATTTTTGGTTTCGAGTTATTGATTTTTTAACGCGGCCTTACTGATATATGCAAAACATTTTAATACCGAAGTAGGGATATGCAAAATGTATAAAGCTTAATTTTCTCAGATGGTTCTTGATAATAATTGCAGATTCTTCACCACACAGTTATTTATTATATCAAGTGACATGTGTCTTCTGATCTCGATTCCGTATGATACGGTTTGAAGACGCTAGCTTTATTGTTAGCGAAACACATCTCGCCGAATATAATAAGTAAAGGCTGGATAATATGCAGTTTGCATAAATTTGCATTTTGCAATTTGCATTGAGTAGCATTAAGAAGGCTGTGTCAAATAATTACCTTTACATATGCGCAGATGAAACTACTGATAGTGTGGGCCGATACATAGTTCATTTAATGATAGGTATCCTTAACGTATCGGTTCCAGCAAAATCTTATTTAATTTCATCCAAACAGTTGGAAAAAGGCAAATAATGTGACAATAGCAAGGTTTACACAGAAAGAACTGGCAACCTTTTTCTTACCGGCAGCTTGCAACTTGAAAATCTTCTACCCAAATTTAATTCACACAACGTGCTTGGCGCACGGAGTAAATCGTGTTGCAGAAGAAGTAAGAAACCATCTTCCCTTGGTAAATACTTTACTTAGTAGTGTTAGGAAAGTGTTTTTAAAGGCTCTATTTAGAGTTCAGTTTTACAAACAACATCTACCCGGTATTACGCTTCCTCCTCAACCAGTAATCACACGATGGAGAACGTGGTTGGAAGCTGCTATTTTTCATGCAAAACATTGTGAAGAAATAAAGACAATTGTTATGGATCTTGATAGCGATAAACAATCTGTGCTAGACGCCCAAAAGGTGTATTCGAGTAAAGAAATACCTCAACAGTTGGCGTTTATTAAAGCCAACTACAGTTTTATTTCCACTTCTATATTGCAATTGGAGAAACAATTTATGTCGCTAATTGAGGGCGTTGAAATAATAAACAAATTTGAAAAGTTATGTTTTGATGTTAAAGGAAGGGTGGGAAAATCCGTGTATGAAAAATTTTTAAGTGTAATAGAAAAAATGAGGCTTTTAAAAAGCTAAAGGATATTGTTAAAATCTTGTGTGGTCAGTCAGTAGAAAATATTGTGTTGACAATAGAGGATATTTCTAATTTGAAATATGCTCCTATAACAAGCGTGGACGTAGAACGAACCTTTTATATAAATATATGTATATATGTATAAATACATGCTATCAGACAAGCGCCACAATTTTTCTATTGAAAACTTTGAGAAATATGTAATTGTAAATTGTTTTCATAGTTAATTATGTTGTAAAATGTTATAAGTAAACTTGTAGTAAACATAATAGAATATTTTTTCTATAGTATTATATTTTCTAGCATTACTCCTATTTTTTTATCTGCATATTTTTTACAAGAAAGTACATATTTAGGCCAAA
The DNA here is from genome assembly GCA_038088585.1 of Chrysina gloriosa. Lineage (NCBI taxonomy): Eukaryota > Metazoa > Arthropoda > Insecta > Coleoptera > Scarabaeidae > Chrysina > Chrysina gloriosa. Next base: position 24,728,360 of record CM076090.1, read on the forward strand.
ACATCTGCATATTTATGCGCATATTTCCACTTTTTTGCATATAATCCGGCCTCTAATAATAAGTAACTGTGTGGTGTGGAGTTTAACCGATACGATATAGTATTAATTTGTCACCAAGGATTTCAGATTCTTCTACAGTGGGCACAAGATCTTTGGGTTTAAATCATAAGAAAGTTCTAGTAATTCCAAAAACATTTTAACAACGAAGACATTTACAACGGTGGTGATGGAACAATACACGAAAAATGTTTACGAAACTGAAAATTAATTTCAGGCAACGCGGATAAAACTGATAGGTTTATTTCTAGTTTATAGATACCTTTAAAATAAATGAATCCATTAAATTTTGTTTTAACTACTTATTAATATATATATATACAGATACTACATTTCATAGTTCTAAGGTAACAAGCATTTTGTAGTGATATTGTGCATTTAATAACCTTATTTATTACTATTATCCGTCAATGACCGAAATCCAAGAATTACGAAAAACGAAAACAAAATTGATGATAAGTGAACAAAAAGCCGATGACAATATTCCGAGTAGTACAAAAGTTAGCTCTTTTAGTTCGACGAGTACTCCACAATATACGAACCTGGCGGAACCTTTGAAGAAGGATCATATTTGCCTATACCAAACGGAGAGGGTAAAGCAATCGTATATCATTTTCGCTAGTGAAGAGAAAACTCATTTTGGATAAGTCGCATGGGTTTTACTATTGACTCGATTTGGGAAAGAATAAAGTGATTTCTTCCCGAAGACCTGCTGACGTTGGAGCTGTCATGGCATGGGGAGTAATATCGCGCAATGAACCTATTGATTTGGTGTTAATAAAGGGCGGACACAACTCAGAAAGGGTATGTTCCACTTTGTTTCTCATTAGTTTTGTTTTAGAGAGACTCGCAAAATTTATTTGAATGAAAAAGAAGGCTTTCAAGGACTACAGCAAAACAGATCAGAACTTTGGCTAAAAGTATGTACCCTTTGATGCCATATCGTCTATATGAATTAATAGGGAACAATGAAGAAGGTTTATTTAAGTTCAAGAACATTGTAGGTTGTGTCGCGATTACAATCAAGAGACGCACTTTTACGTTGTTTCTTTCCTTTTGTTAAACAGGTGTTGAACCATAATTATTTACTTTATTCTCTTTCTTCCTCACGTTTTTACTGAATTGAACATCCAAATATGGTAGAACTATGTATATGTATTTGGTTATATTCATATTGTACGAAACATATGAACCACATTATTGCGGCCCTCTGGTTTGGAGAGAGCACCAAGCGGTTTCCTGCTTGCGTGGCAATATCAAATAAGAAAACAGGCTTTTCTGTTTTTTTTTTTTTATGCGGGTTTATTTAGACAGATAATATTGATATATTTTACAATAAAAAGCACAGGGCACCAGGACATACTGCGAGAAAGAGTAGTGGTAGATAAAATGGTCAAACATTCGATTACTGGCTTCGTTCTGTGTTCGTTCATATACTAAAAACAAATTTGGTCACGTGTAATAATATTGCAAACGAAATTTGAAGTACCACTTTTTGCACCCTTGTCAACTTATGTTGAACCTGTTGGGCACACCCTGGCAAAACTTTCTTGCGGTTCAATTATTCTTCAATCTGTTGGCATTGCTTTTCTATACAAACGTCCGCAAATGACTATTACTTAGCAGCTGTCATAGTACTCTACTCAGCAAATATAAATTTTACGATGGTGCAATTTACCACATTCTGATAACATCGACTACGCGATTTTCAAATTTGGTACATGAGCCTACATGATATGCTAGTAATCAGTGCAAAGGATACCGCTCTCTAGGGCTGGCCTAACGATTCAAGATGATTTTCAATAGTTTGTGAGCCTCAATTAGTTGAACCTAACCCTAAATTAAATGTTGTTTTAGGATAAATTGCCTAACAAGAAGAACATGTTCAGATTTCAATATTAGTTGATAATAAACTACAGAAAATGTTTAAATTGTTAGTACTTACTATTGTTGGTTTCCTGCTGGTGCTGCAACATCCACAAGTAACACAAAATGCGTCAACTATATTCTACGATCTAACACATATAATACACCTGAAACTCTAACATATAGCGTGTATAAATGATGAATTTTAAGTAAAATGTATGCGCCATACTGAATACAATCACATCATATACTTAATTCAACGCGAAAGTTTGAACCATAAAATCTTATTTCAAGTTTTAAGTTGGTGAAGTATTACTACTTGTAGGTTCAATATTCCGGCAATAAGTTTATTACACCAGACTGAAACTCCTTTACGATGAAAAGGAGCGCTTAGAAGAAAAAGGAAACTTTTCTTTCCGTCACTTTGAAACGATACCACCTTCTGGTTTTTAGCGGTAATTAATAAGCTCAAAAGTTTTAAAGTGAAACGTATCAATATGAAACACTTAGTGTGCAAAATTTAAATTTCAAATTAATCATTATTCATGATGAAAGGATTTAGAAGATATCACAAAAGATTGCGTTCGCTTTGTTACACAAAATGAAAATATATTTACATCTTTGATTGCGATAATGGAACGAAATTAACATACTTTTGTTCGACAAAGGAAGCACGCATTGTAAATTAATATTCGAGTTACTAAGACGTCCATTTTGCTCTCGAATTTGATTTAGTTACTTCATATGTTTGTTGTTTCTGGTTGAACACAAAATGTAATGGTTTACGTTTCGATATATTTATGAAATTTTTGTGATGAGGCAACTATAGTAAACAATTTCCCATATATATACATATACATATGTCAATAGGTTTACATACATCATGGTATGTACTTTTTACTGGTAAAACCATTAATAAAATTAATTATGTTTAAAATCAACATTAATTTCTATCGTATTATAAATAAATTCGCGATTCTTTCTATTTTGTTTAAAATATTTAAGCGACTGAATATGAACACTAACAGAATTCATCTAATGTGGTGCTACAACAACGAATGGAATCGAAACAATATATAAAGTAGTAGGTCACAAATCATCATATTAAGCTGGGAGCTTACGCCAATTGATTATCCTTGATAGCAATTCTAAAAAGGAAATATATAGCTACGTTATCCAGAGCAGGCATGATAAATCAAGCGTGGGATAAAAATGATCGTGGCAAGGAAATAAATTGCAATCGATGGTCCTATTGATTATACTCACTACTAACATGCTAATCGCAGATGACTTTAAAAGGAAATCGACGTTTGTTATTGAATTACCTCCATTACCATTTATCAAAATATATTTGATTACAGGAGTTAGTTCATTTTGGAGTACGTACTTCATTGCACTATAATTGGTAACGGCAATACCAGTATAAATCGACTTTAAAGTATGCATTTATCACCTTAAATATGCAATTTAGTGGCAGCCTTATGTAAAATTGGTTTCATAATTAGCAAGTTACGAATTTCAATGACACGATATTGGTTGAAGTTTAAAATAGATACAATGCGTTGGTATTCAAAATGTTTAACCCGTACCGTAGTGTATCAGTTGGTAGTTCAGGTTTCGTTCAGACAAAATTTATCAATTAAGTAGTTTCTTTTGCTGAAGAATGTTCACGTCCGGTTTAAAATAATTACCAAGTCAAACCAACAATGGCTTTGAATCCTCATACCCCACGAGGACGTAGAGGAATCCAATGTTTCACACACATGCGTTGAAAAGCATTATATATATATATATATACAAGTCCAAGATGTTTATGAATGTATTTGTATCTATAACACTAGTCAACACATATTTTGCTGCCGCACTTTTTTAACTGTTCTTAACTAATCTTTCTTTACTTTCTCTATCAGCTCGTCTTCAAAAGATGTGAGCACGCATTTGTGTTTAGCTATCATTTCATTAGCTATAGTTTAATATGCAAGGGAGATAAAATTATTTTTTCTCGTTCTACTAATCCTCTTCTTTCATCTTTGTGGAATGCCCAATTGGAATACTTCCATATTTGTTTCCATTGCGTAGAAGGACACATTTCAGATTTCTTTTGGAACCATTTATAAAAAGTTGCCAATCAGTTGATGTGTATTCTAATTTACCCATTTTTTGTAGCAATCCTTTTATGTCGTTGCAAAATACTAAGTTATCTTCCGAATAAAATGGCAGAAGATCTTTTCTCTGTTACGGTAATACGCAATTTTTGTTTCCGGAAAAAGAAGATTTTGTTTAATAGGTCTAGAAACAAACCACTCCGAAGACTCTTTTGAAAGGTTCAAATCTCTAATAAGGTCATTCAATGTTGCCTGGGTAAACGTTTCTGGACATGTTTTGTCTCCTTCAAAGTCACTATTGTCATGTTCACAAGAAGACATTTCATCATCATCCTTTGGTAGTATATGTAGGTTACTAAATACTAGAACTGGTATTTCTTCTGAATGTGGAATAGGTCTTCTCACTGAATCCAAATTGGGATATGTCCACTTATGTCGAATTTTCCGAGTAATATCCTTTATATTGACTAGACAAAAGTAACAATCGTCAAAATGGTTTCTTGGTCCCGTTCATATAATTGAAATTCAAAATTTCGAATCCATTCTATGTCCCTTTTGTCCACTGATGGCGTTCAAGTTTTATCCTGATGTCCTAAATGAACACCAAAATAGGCTAATCGCTGCTTTTTTCACAGATTCAGGAACTGGTTTTCTACTCTCTCTTAATATGTATTCGCCATATATATAGCAAAAAGCGTCTGGATGTTAACACAACTACGTCTGCCTGTAGAAGTCATGATTTTAATGGCACTTAACAAATACACTTGCAAGAAAGCTGAAGTATATACTGAATAAGGGGTTGACACTTAGATATCTTTATAGTTATTTATGCAAATATTATTGGAAAGTAAGCCTTAGATAGCAATTATACCGCTATTTTCATAAATTCTTTATGACGTACATTCTTGAAAACTGTTTATTGCATACCCAAATTAAAGCTGGTTTTCTTGGAAACCATTGTGATAATTAGGGAAACTTAAGATGATGAATTGTTTCTTCCCGAGAAAGATTAGGGATGTAAAAAAATTATGTCTATCTCAACAACTAGAGCTGATACATGAAACAGAATGGTAGTTTTGGAATCAGAATTCTTGAATTATTTAAAATCAGCTCCTTTTTTGATGCAGCAATTTTTTTTTTGTCGGACTGTGTAATGTTAGAGGGGCCTAAATTATGAAACCTAACGGGGAGATATAAAAGTATATTGAGAGCATGAGAAATGAAATTTCTTAGAAGAGTATCTTAATATTCTTACTCTAAAATTCTGATTCCGAACATACATAATGCTAGTGACGTAAGAATTAAAGAGTTATTAGAAGTGGAAACACTGGAAGGAGTAATACGAAGATAGAAAGGTGGCTGAAGGGGCACACATAGTTAGAATGCCAGAGATGTGAGTAGCAAAGCTGGCTTAGGAGTTGAATGAAAAAGGGAAGAGGGAGACGTACGATAATCAGGTGACAAACAAGGGTGAAGGGTAGTAGGTGGAACAGTGCAGTTCAAGTAGCCAAGATAGGAAACATGGAAAGAAAGGTATCAACAACTTCGCATCCTCAACTCGTAATCCTCAACTTTCAAGTAAATGGAACGAAATAATTAAGTAAAATATATAAGTTATGTTCCAATTTAAAAGCCTAATCGTAACGCAATGCTATAACTAAACGTAATCCTTCACAGACATAATTTATTACATCCTGACGATGAACTCTCGAATACAAAGTCAATGTTTTTATGTGCCCGTGCAATTTCTACATACGTCCTTTGATGTTTACCACTCTCTCATGTATGCATCCCTTCTCTGTTATTCTTTAATATATTAACGTGGTAATATACAGGATATCCTATGCAACTGATTCATTAGAGGTTCAGAATGTTCTACTTCCTACTTTTAACTGAAACCTTGGTATCTGTACCTATACTCATTTGTCTCCTAAGGGCAGATATTTCTCCGAAAATATAACTTCCGCTTATACCGGAAATCGATGTTAATTGTTATCTAAAATACATATGTCGCTATCTATATCTATAACCTTTTTTATCTAGTTTATTCTAGGTTTTGCGGGTAGGTGTGTTAGTAGTCATCTTGGCCAATACTGAACTAAAGTACTTGTACGTGTTGTGCATTTAGTTTTTATTTATGAAGATATAAACGTAAATAATAAACCTTTGTAACGGTGTCATTCTATCATATGCAGACAGTCTACATTTGGATTTCAGTTCGTACACTTTTAAATGTAGTAGAAGTTTTTAAGTTTTTTTAGAGGAATCGTCACTTTCTGTTTAGTCAGGGCGGACAAAGTATTTAGCTAATATTTAGCTAATTCAAGCCGAAATTAGCGTTGGAGAAGTTCGACTGCATTTGTGCATTCACCACTTCCCAGGAATGTTTCCAATGTAACTATCTAAGTAATGCATTTGCCTGCATATTAGTACAGTATTAAAATAGAAGCAAATAGCAAGCAAGCCTTTTATTAACGAACTTTATATGCAGTTTCATTGCAAATATCTAAAACTAAGTATAGTTTTAAGAAAATTAACACTGTAACATTTCTAATAATAAATTCACTAATTGAAGTTCACTGTTGGACGAAGACCTCTCCGATTTCCTTCCATTTCTCTCTATCTGCAGTTCCCCACAACCAGTTTCTTCCTGCTAAACTTTGTACGTTGCCTTTGCTTTTGTCTTCCTCTTCTTATCTCAAGGTCTATAAGTATCGATTCTGTTATTGCTTGTCTATCAGTTGCCCGTTAGTCTTCAAATATGGCCCGCGCATTTCCATTTAGTTTGCGATACCACGTGTATAATATCTGTTATCTTATTTCGTTCTCATAGATCTTGATCTTTGATTCTATCTGTTAATCTAAGCGCCACTATACCACGTTTCATTTTAGTCTGGCAGAATTTTCTTCGTATTCTTTGTTTCTGGGTTAATGATCCACGTTTGGCAGCTATAGATTAGATTAGGAGACATGCATGTCTTTTACACCGTGTTGTCACAGTGTTTGTATATTTAGTGTACAGATATTAAGTTCTAAAATGTGAAGCAGGGGGCATTGGTCGTGCTTTCCAGTGAGTAACCGTATTGAAAAATTTATTTTCAACTTTTACTAATTTTTGTTTTCAGTAGGATTCTTCTGTTGTATATGATTGTTAACTGAGTTCTTTCTACTATATCTGCACCTGTCTGGTCTGTCTGTTTTTTTATTTTCGTCGGCGCTTGAGTCGACCTTAAAATTATGTTTTTATGTCGTTTTCGTTCACATTGGCGTTCATTTTATTTATAGTTGCTGCTAATAGTACACCCTCTCTTTTGCTTTCCACTTTCGCTTATGGAGCTGACCTGTGAATGCAGTAAAAAGCTTAATAGGTTTGTTGTTACTATTTTATTTGCTTTACTTTGTTTGCGGTGCTGATACTTCGTTCCCGATTGCTCTCCTGCTGCCCACGCTAGCATTTCTTCCTCTGATCTTTGTCTCTTCATATTTTTAGATTCTTGAATCGGAATGTCTGTTTATTTCTCGTCGACCCACCATTAACTTGCTACTCTTTATAATTGACATGGTGATCCTGGGTTCAAAGCTCTTTCATTTGAGTTACCAGTGCACTATTTTACAGCATTTCTTCTACCGTTAGATCTTGGGCAATACGTACTTTACTTCCTTTCAAAGTTTCACTTCCTTGCTAAGATTTCATACGCCTTCATTGTTGCGATAAAACTCACTAGGATAGGTCTAGTTTTTGTTGTTTGCTTTTTTACGCAGTCTAAAGCAGTGATCAGCAATTAGTAGTGAAAAAGTGAGTAGAGTGGAATCATGACTTATAATTTCTTGTACTTATACGCACTCATACTTATTGCAATGTTTTCCAACTTCATATCCACTCGAAAGTCTGAAGTGCTTATCGAACTCATACTTAACAACATTTATGACGTTGTTGATTTCGACTCTCCTTAACTCAATGTGCATAGACGATGCAAAATAAGTATGGTTCGCATACGAACATTAATATACTCATTATGAGGTTGTGTGTTTGCTCTGTTGCCTTTTTTACTGTTCTTTTTTTACTAAAAATTAAACAAAGAAATATGTGTAGATTTGTGTTGCTTATTTCATATTTATTTTTTCTTCACTTTTATATTTATTATTACATTCGTTAAGGCTATATATAAAAATAATGAAAAAAATGTATATTTTTTTATATTTCACGTATACATGCATACATTAAAGAAATAATTCCAAAGCAGATAGTTTATTACAAATAATTATATACTTTATACTAGTTGCAAACTGTTTAATGACTAAACTTTTAAATTACATGGATGAGTTGAGTGAGCTGAATCAATGTAAGTATTATAAGTATTTTCCTGAAATTAGAAATCAAACTGAGGTGATTTATGAGTGTGAGTATGGTATGAGTATGATGTCGACGTCGCATTCATATTTATTGCAACCTATACTTATAAATCAACGTTATCGTGAGTATAAGTAAATCAGAGTAGTTGAGTTTAAATGATGCCTACTCACTTATATTTAAAATTTCATGAGTCAGTATGAATAGCGAAAAACGATGCATTGCCGACCGCTGGTCTAAAGGTGTTATGAATTCCTGTTAGTTATGTTTCTACCCTTACGGTTCTATTTGTTCTAAGCATAACCCTTCAAGATATTTTCTATTCTTTTCAACTTTGTTTAAACCATAAATGATTGTTTTTTTTTCATCCAAATAGTTTGCTTTCTTCACATTTTCGCTTATTTCGTGTTATATCCCGTTGTTAGTTTAGGTTTTCCTCTATTTTATTATGGCTCTGATTTTGTATACTGTGTGGCCTATACTAACGGATAGCGGAAAGATATAACGCTCGTTTTATTTTCCATCCGTCCATATTATTCTATTATAAAATATAAGCCTCTTTTATTATTAACGTCATGGTTTGTTGTACTTAAGCACAATATTTCTCGTAATACGTTATTAAGATGTCTTTGCGCTTAGATTCAATCGTATTTTGATATCTTGTGTATTAAGAGCACTTGATTGCACATTTGTTGCTATTTCTAGACATTCTACATTAACTTTTTTTCATGAAAATGCAGTAAAAGCGAATCAAACTTGTGATTGTCAATGGGAGAGACCCTAATCTACCATAGCCGAAAACGATTTCACGAAGATAAAACCCCACTTTGTTCTACTTTAATACTACATTAAGTAAGAGAAATATTCAGAAACCAGTTACTATCTATTAACGGGTTAATGTTATCTATTTTTTGTTAAAGGCGAATGATTTAGAGGCAGACTGATTTTGATATCTTTGGTGAGCATAAACTATTTTAAAGCTCACGCTATATGTTATTTTTATGATATAAGCAATGCAAAAATGTCTGACATTACGCTCATCAACAGGATTTTGAGATCTAGTACTACACAATTGATGCGAATGATAATGTTTAAAGCCATGCTGTAGTATCCCGTAAAGATTTTTATACTAGTGGAAAATGTAATAGACACAAAAGTCGTCACTCTAATATCATGATCTCATTAGGATACAAAGGCTAAAAGCTATAAAACGAATTATTTATTTTCACTAATTGTAAGCACTCTAAGTTAAATAGACTGCACAGTGCTTCGATGCGGATAAACGCATTTGTAGCGCATCTTTTAAAATGAACTTTCAAATCCCTTAGGATGCCTTGGTAAACAGACTAAAATAAATTGTTTTGCTTATAGATCCATGTTAAAAGGCAATTAAGTTTAACAGCATATTTTTCGCTAGAAACGAAAAAGGAAAAAGAAAGCGGTACCGGAAGTCCGTGAAGAGTCTTACGTTTTAAAGTTAATTCGTTAAAGTTTGTTGCTTACGCAAGTTCGCGAAATAAGGATATCAGATAAAAAGTGGTGAGGATGTACGATAAGCCGGTAAGAGGGTCGTTTTAGGGCACTTTTCATTCAGATTCCACATCCTCAACGGCATCGTCTCTGCTTGTTACAAGCAGCTGCTACGTGCGACGAATCCAAATTAGCATCCAATATTCTATTGACAACGTTTATACTTTCTTCGAAATTCTAATCTGTTTCGGTGTTTTGTAAATTTAATATTAATAAGGGGTCACACGAACAGGAGCTTCTTCGGGAGCGGCCAAGGAAAAGCATCGCTTGCTTTTATCTCAGCGAGGGCTTAAATGCCGTAATTTATCAAGGTTGGGTGGAAAGTTTTATGGCAATGTAATCGTTTATTCAGCTTCTTTTATATTTGAATTGTAATTTACTGACGTGAAACATGAGTGTCCAATAAATATTAATGTGACTTGAATACTTATTTCACGCCAACTTATACTAATCTCTTGCTTTGCACTGACTTCCCATTGAGGATATTTTTATGATATATCAATAATAAAACCAAAAGATACGGTTTAAGTAATTTGAAAGACCAGGAAAGCTTTGAATCACTCTTGAAACGCAATTCATTATTTAGTTGAAACTTGGTCATATACGTTGCAATACTTTGCAATTACAAGAAGAAAAGTGACAAGATTAGAAAAATATTGTTATAATTTTAAATTCCGGAAATTCAATCTGGGATTGCCTAGTATTCTAAGATATTTATTACTATTTGTTAAGGTAGATGCCAAAGTGATGAAGCGTGGATGCACTTCTTAAGCTTTATAAAACTCATGAAATGTAGATGCACTTCATCAGATTGTTAAGCTTCAGAGCAGTTATCTTCCCACAAAAACTATTGATAATTTCAATTTCGAGTAGTTATAGAAGATTGTGATTTATATATATATATATATATATATATATATATATATATATCGTGTGGAATATTTACACTTAAACGAATTTCGGCAAAAGTCATTTTCATAGAAAAATTACTCGCAAACTCACGTTGTGCATGGTTTGTGATTAGTGCAATTTTTCTGTAAAGGGTAGGTAAAAGTGCTAAACTTAATTGCCAAAGTATGTCTCGGCTGTGGTTTCGTTTGTGAAAAGGGGCCGAGTTGGTGAACAGGTTCTATATGTTTCTGATTGATAATTTGTATTGATTAATTTTGCTTGATATTCATTAACATTTGATACAGAATGCATAAAAATGTTATACCCACTCATATAACTCACTAGTTCATATGTATCTAGAATAAGAAAACTCACTCTCAATCTCAGGATATTTACTGTTGGAAAAAATATATTTATATTTTCGTGAGTTTCTGTAGAACTATGTGTGTATGTTTAGTATCTTTAAAACAATGCTTAACTTCAATAAAACTAACAAAGCGTTTTTATACCATAAGCCAAATTTAATAATTATTATTTGTTTGTTTTCTGTATTATGCAGAAAGCTATTTTAATGTAGGTGCCTCTTCAAATTCCTATAAGTGTTTCTGTTAAAAAGGTTCGTAACTTTACTTATCTATTGAGTTGGGGAATAAGTTTCCGTGGTTTCTTCTTTATTAAAAAACTTACTACTTACTATTTTACAATAATTATAACAACGAATTGATCAATTGTTTGCGACCTGCCCCCACCTCTCGACCAATTTGTTGATACCGCTTCACCAAAAATTGCCGGGACTGAAAAGGTGATAATCCGTTGGCACCAGGTCCGAAGAGTTCAGTGGGTGCTGCAGAACCTCCAAATCGAGGTCACGGTGTGAGGTTTTGCGTTGTGGTGGAGCAGAATGATTTGGCCTTGTGTATGGGGTCTTTTCAGTTGATGGTTTCGTTTACTTGATGAAGCTGGGGCGGTTTGTTTTCGAACGCCTTATTCTTGTCTAGCATTTCCCAGTCCCACCAAAAGCAGATCATAATCTTCTTGGGATGATGGTTTTCCTTCATCCTTTCGCTTTGGCGTGTCTCTTGGGGCCACCCATTCCTTCCTTTGCTTCATGTGGAAAAACAATCCCCTGTTTCATCTCTCGTGACTATTCTATACAAAAATCGTTGCTCGGTGTCGGGCAACATGTTGGACCGCAATGTGAAGGCGTTATTCTTTGTTTCTCTTTTTTTTTTTTTTGGTGGTGTGGCACCCAAGCCCCGACATTTTCTTCAAATTTCATTGAGTGGAGGTGATTCAAAATGTTCTTTTTGTCGCAGTCCTCGACCAATTTCCGACTTGTTTTACGGCCGTTCTCCGTTAATAGCACTTAATGTGAATACAAACTTGTAGACCAGGAAAAGAACTTTAAAATTATCTGTTGCGATCGGACTTACGATATAACAATCGCTGTAAAAACAAAATTAATAAAACGGCCGGAATTTATTCCATAGGTCAATATTTAAGTAGGTAACTATTGAATGTACTTCGATGAAAGATTAATATTGATTTTTACACAAACAGACAATGAAGTAATTGTGTACAAACTAAACAATTCTGAATCAACAAATAATTACTTTCTTCTAGTATTCGTAGAAACGTACAATTAAGCTGATGAATGGTGTTACTCACAACTGCAATCTTGTCAGAAATAGAAGTTCTGCAATAATTGGTTTTTGAGTCATTACAATTGACTTAATACTTCAATTTAATGCGCTTACAGGTAATATTCATTCCACTTTAATTATTATTTTAGAATAAACTTATATCGACTTGTTGATTGTAGAGTTATGATAGTTATAACTTCCACTACAAGATTTATAAAATATAATTACTGGAGGAGTCTCTCCTATGTGAATGATAAACAACAACTGATACCCGAAATCAATTCTAATTGGATTTTGGATAAAATATTTTTTGGTGAAATGCCGTTACTAGACTTGAAGTTTTGAAATTTTCACAAAATGTTGCTTTCGACCAAGGAAATAGAATACAGTATTTCATTTTACACGTGCTCTTACTCTTAGCAACATTCTTTGTAAACTAATCCCCATTAATCACAAATTTAATATTCGATAATTATCGGAAAACCTTTTTAAATCACATTTGTATTGATAATGCAGTTGTGATTTCTTTTTCAAATTGTATGTTTCAGTTTTACATACATTTTATTCTCAAGAACATAGTTTTCAGGTAATTAATTACTGAAATTATTTACGTTGGTTATGATATTAACAGTTGATGATCAGTTGAAATTTAGCTGGATTTGTAGAATTTAAACTATTTTAATAATTTTCATACTTATTTTAAACTGCACTGTTAACAACTTTTGGGGTACCAAAGGTCAATTTGGAATCTATTGTTTATAACTTTGACTGGAATTCCTCTTATTACAAATTTCATATAAATTACGCAATATATCTGAATCTCTCGAAAAGGTATTTAGAACATTGTTTAAACTATGTTGCAATTTATGGTTTCCCTTTATTTTAATTCTCTGCAAAAATGCTAGTTTAATAAGATGTTTAAATTTCGATTCGAGGATGATAAACACCATAATAATAAATTTTTAATCGTTGAACTACCTTACTTTTAATAAATTTAAATGAAATATTAGATAGTATAGATAAAAATGTAAAGTAAAGATATGGACATGTATCAAGTCGATATAGTTAGGTGAATATCTAAAATAGAGTGGAAAATAACAATAAAATAAAAATTACATATCAATAAATATCATATAACATGAATAAACGTTGAAAACAGAAAAACAATTTTATTGTCCTCTAGTTGTCTCCGCTCTGAATTTACATTTTGAATAATATATAAAATTTATCATTTATTAGTAAATTTGTGAAAGTGTTTTGAATATATTGTTACAATACTGTCTATTTTAAAGCACAATGGAATTTGGAAGCCACTGGAATTGTCATTTTTATTTACAAAAATTCAATTTAGTCAGAAAGTTTCGAATGCGCATAATATAAAGTAGTGAAAAAGCGCGGCTCGTATTCGCACGGATGATTTTACTCTTGTGTTACTAGATGTAGGAAATGTAAGGAAGTTTTCTGCTGGGTTTGGCAAAATTTCAGTAGATCTATCTGCACCTTAATAAAGACATATGTAACACTTAAAGATATTTTCCCTTAATTATTTAACTTTTGCCAGAACGTTGGTAATTTTGTTTAATCTATTCACGACGGTATACGTGCAAGACGGGGAATCTGCACCTCAGCACTGCAGTAATTATAACTTACAAAATCAGTGTCAGTAGGTTGTAACATGAACACAGTTTTCGTATGTTTGAATTCGTACGAGGGGGAAATCTGAAATCAGTAACGCGCCACGCAAACGATGTAAATTAATTGGACGAAAATTAGAAGAATTGTAGGAATTATTATCATGATTATCGCTATTATTAAAATAATGTTGCGTAACACGGCTGTAACAAATTCCGCAAATATTAGGTTCAAACATTTCGAGTAAGGCAGTTAGAGGAGACGAAGGAAATTATGAGATAATAGGCACTTAGACTTCCTTCCAGAGAGGGCTTTTACATTTAATCTTCAGTTATTGCATGGTAATTTGAATAGCACGCACTCTAGAAGTAAGAGTCTAATTGTTCCTCGTAGTTGATGCTCGTGACTAGTACTACATTCTCGGGCCACATGCAGGCATTTAAATGCTAGAAATCAATTTGATCGTCTGCAATGCAATCGGTCGGCGTCATCAAGCTGGGGACTACTTAAATTTACTATCATCTATCTAAGTACATGGACATATCGCCAATCGAAAGTATCCCTAGATCTCTAGAAGTTTAATCCAGGGCTCATATGTACTTACTACATTTCTGTAATACCTGAATATATGAACCTCGTTATACAGTTCTATTTTTAATATTCAGGGAATGGAGAATGAATATTTGAAAATTGAGTGTGCATACTATGTGCGATATGTCAAGAAAGTCTACGAATATGCATAATAATAAATCCGAAATGATTAAGCGGGCTCCGAACATTGATTCCAAACCTAACCCTCTCTATTACTTGCCGTGTAATTTAGAATTTATTTGCAAATGTGCGGGTTATGCATATTATGTATTTTATGGCTAGAGATAAACATATTGATGATAATTTGAGTTCTGTCTGAATACATTATATTGATTTACATAGATTCATTTTGAAACCTGTCAATAAGCATTATTTTGAATTCATTGATCGCGGTGTTGATCTACTAATTTCAGGTGACCAAAGTCTACTCCGTCAATTATTATCCCTCTCTTTTCGTAATCCAGATACTTGAAAACATCATTCAATGCCAACGTAAATAATTGAAGGATTGTGTTGCGCTGTACGGGTAGATAATCCTTCATGTGAGATGAACAGCTATTTAGAAAAGGTTTTACTACACCATAGCCATAGTATAACCATTTCATGAACAGTTTTGCTAGAAAACAGGTATCTAACTTTCGCTATATTTATTGACTTGAAAAAACTTTTGATAGAATTGAACCGTGGACAATCTAAAAGTCAACAGCAGAATAAATTTTTATACAGACCACTGCTACTAAATATCCATAATTGTGCAAATACGGCAACAAACCTGAACACGAAGACCTAAAACCCAGTAATATCCACGTTAAACGAGGCAATGCGACATTATATCGCTTAAACAATTTAACTTAATTCTGGAGGATAACTTTAAGAACTTTGATTGGGCAAACAAAAGAATAGCAATAAATGGTAAACATCTAAATAATCTAAAGTTTGCAGATGATATTGTGTTTATAGTGAATAGCGAGATAAAGTCTATAAGGGATGAGCAACAATCTGCATGATTAGCTTAAAATAAATATTAATTTATATAAAGTGATGAGTAACTCCAACTACGATACACTAGTAGTACTCGGAACTGCAAAGATAGAGTAGGTTACAATGGGGAGGGAAATGTAGCGTAACAAAGAATAAAGAGGAATTGAAAAGAAGTAAGAGACCTATATCAGGAAATGGAAAACTAGTGAGAAAAGAAAAGGGTTTAAAGAAAGAAGAATGAGGCGAAGTAGATATTAAGTTGATGTATTTTTCTTTATAATGTGAATGAATCTTTTCTGTTGTGGGTTTGATTCTTCATTACCGTAATTATGCTTTTTAAGAGGTAGAATATTCAAATGTTTTGCATTATCGGAAACTCTGAGGATTTCCCAAGTTTCGACAAAGTCAAAATCTTTTGATAGCCCGCATTTCCTATGCTGTGCGTTTTTCTTTAGAGGGTCACACGTTTTGTAAATGATCAATGGTACTAAAATCTATTGTGAATCTTCGCTTCTTTATTTGGTTGATTTACTTTAATTATATTATCTTGTCTAACTAACGTTTTGGAAAGCGGGCTGATGGAAAGATGATATTATTGATTCGACGTTTTACTATTTCTTTAGGTTTTTGCTTTGCATTAGACATTTGTTTAATCGTTTTCTGGTAGATTGCCGTCTTAAAACTTTAATATTCTGCTAGTAATTCGATTTTCGGTCGGATCAGTTTCAGGAACAACTTTGCATTCTACATATCTGATTTCCTTCCTATGATGATGGAGATTACTTGTTTACGCGAACATCACTGTTAATACACGAGTGAATTTTCTTGCTTCTGCCTGAATTTCTAATATGGTAAAGTAGGGGAAGCTAATATTAATAAATCACTTTCAGTAATACGTCAAAAGTTTGTTAAACCAGATAATAGTTAGTCACCCATTTCTTCAGTCTATAACTTACTAATGCACCACTTAATGGAATATTTGGTATTATATTTCCGAGTATTTAACAATAAGAACAAGTATTAAACGACCGTATACCATATATTCGCTTTCCAATATCAACTAGTTCCTTGTAATTTTAATAATAGCTTAATTTACATCATATGTAATTGTTGAAGGTTTAACTGATGGTAAATATCAGACCAATATCGTAAGCCAAACTCCAATCTAGTAGATATAAGATTAATAGCTAAACTTTTCATAACGGATATCATTGGTAGCTGCCATTAGGGTCTTATACCAATTCATTTCGTTCTTAAAGTAGACAACTTCTGAAAGAAACGATTAAAATTATTATTGCTTTGTCGTACTTTGTCCTAATTTAAGTCAAATAATTTAAAAAATTAACTTATGTCAATAACTTTTATGATTCTTTGTGTGTTGGTAGTAAAATTGTGTAGTAATGTGCACTACATCTCTGGAAAATAATTTATTGAACGATATTCGAAATTCAACCCTCAGAAACAGTAAATTCATTGAAATGATTTTATTTTTACGTTGGTGACAAAAAGTTGAAAATTTTGAACTCAAATTGGATGGTATGGGGCTTGAATCCAGAGTGAGACGTTCTAGCATTGACGAAATGAGTGATGGGTAGTCTTAGTTGGTCAACCTTAGTTTCTTGTTGGAGGTAGACTAGTTTTTGTATGATCAGTGGTTATGAAATGTACTATCAGGATGACTTTGTAGATATAGTAGGCGAAAGAATCACAATTCAGATGTATTTTCGATAATCAACTCAATTACACACATATGTCTCTAATGTATGTATTGTTTCCTTTTCATCAGAGTTCTATTTATCCAAGATGAATTGTGATTCATCTTCCTCAATTTGCCCATATTGCTGAAGTTTCCTATACTACTCTAACCTCATGTGATGTTGCTTAACAATATTAAGGAAACACTACTTCTACTAGACAATAAGTCCGCTACTACGGGAATCTAATGTAAATTACTTTTCTGAGTCAATTACTGATGTATATCTTATCGCTGGTGTTAGAGCATAGTTTTTGAAGATTTACTTGCTATATTAGCACAGATTGAATGCATTTTAAACTTCCAGACCTTTATATCCTTTAACTGACTCTCCTAATGATTTACAACCACTTACACCCTCACATTTCCTAATCGGAAGACACGGTGAAAATAATCCTGAAACAGACGTCGTACAAACGGCGACCAATCGTCTGTCCAGATACCAGCAATTGCAGAAAATTTAACAGCAATTCTGGAAACGTTGGTCCTTGGAATTCATTTCGCAACTACAAGAGAGAAGAAAATGGCTGAAGAAATTGGAAAACATTGAAGTTGGTAATTTGGTCGTTCTAAAAGAAGATAACTTACCACCACTTCGTTGAAAGATAGGATGAGTTATTGTGGTGCATCCAGGTCCTGATGGTATAGTAAGAGTTGCCACAGTGAAGACGTAAAATGGTGATGTGAAGAGGGCAATTATGAAAATCTGCGTCTTGCCCATACCTGAAAAGGGATCAGTCACATGATATAAGTAAATTACATTCATACAAATGTGCATATACTTACTTACCTGTATTGTTATCACATGTTTTAATTTGTTACCTACGTTATGTATTATCTTATGTTATGTTTAATTTTGAAATTTCCTGAAAGCGTTACAAGGCGGGAAGTATGTTAGGTACAGATTTAAAACATATTTAAAGATATTGCAGATGCCGCTATTACCCGCAGAAAAGTAGTAGGAAAAAACATGTCAGACATCACATGCAACATGTAACATGTAACAAATATACAGTCTACAATAAACAACTAGAACGAAACAAAGGCGTTATCAAATAATCAATCAACAGTCAATAGACTATACAATTTGCCTCACTTGTGTTAAATATATGAATAACTTCACATATTCGTAGTCGAATGCAAGTACCCTTATTTTAAAATTTATACCATCCGCTAAACTTCGAATAATCTATAAACCGATAGTTCAAGAGGGATGTAATAAAGCCGTAGAACCATCTTATTACTGGCAATAATATACCTATAATAGTAATACCTACCTCTTACACTTTTCATATTAAAACCCGCTCTTGTTGTACGTTCCGAACGTATTGTGTTCAAGAGCAACTATTTAGTTTTATGTAAAATCATAGAACGATCTGATTTAGTAAAATAATTGGTTGCCGTATGCATATATCCATACATAACTGCATAGACGAGTGTGACGTACGGAGATGAATGAAACATGTAATTTCATTCCGATCTGGTATTTGCATTTTTAGTGCGGTGAATATCGATTTCAACGTAGTTGGGTGCACGTCCAACGAATTTGGCCGCTTCAAAGTTTCGTAAGCAGATTAGAGCACGCTATTGAACAATTTGTTCGGTCACTTTAAATTTTATGTGTAGATATTTAGTTCTTATTAGTTCGGCTGCCCGTCGACCTTAATGGAAAGGAATCCGTAATATTTAAAGAGATAATTGTAAACATAAATCTTTCGAAAGCGCGCGATAAGACTGCTGGAATTCATTTACGTTTTCCTTTACAGATTGCTGACTCCAGAAAAAAAAGCCATATATTTAAATTTTTATCAGCAGTACCCTATTGTGTACATTTACATTTGTCGATGTACATAAGTCAGATATCAGCTGATGAAGTTATTTATTTTTGAATTTAGTTAGTACGACTTATTCAAAATTCTATCTGATATTCGTATTCAATTCCTCTAGTTTCAAAGGACGAGAAAATAAAGTCTACAACAATGATTTAAAGGAAATTTTTCGCAGCATACACGTTCTTAACCGCTGCGAGGTGATACGAAAATGCTGTGAGACAATTCCATTATCGTCAGAATCATTATAATACATAGTTTAAAGGCTACATTCTGTGTAACCAACAAATGTACTTTAATGCTTTTCTGTTTCTTATTCAAACATTATTATTTATACAAGAAGCATTACATATGTAGATGTATGCCGCATTTGTTTTTGTTCTCGTGGGAGTAGTAAGTTCTAGGAAAACGTACTTAAAATTGATGCATTATGACCAAAATCCTATTAGAAATACATACGTATCTACATATATATTTTCAAGTCCACTGATAATAAGAATAATAGTAATGATAATAGTAATAATAACGTATGACAGATGGTGCAAATTAATTATGAAGAACCTCGGGTCATCCCAAAGAACTGCTGTTGCGTCTCCGTCATCATCTTAATTATATACGAAACGATTTACTTGGCTTAAGATGTCCTTAAGTTCCAAAACCAGAAGAAACTTGCAAGATTAGACTATAAAGTGGGCAGAGTAGGGCGTTATCAAACGAGAACTTGTAGAAGGTTGTAGGTGTTTCGTATCTAAGGCCGAAAATTAGCATGACCGTATCGTCTGTAGAAAAACTACGCATTTTCTATTTTGTCGGATTATTTACATACCCTTCTGAGTTGACAGCATTGCCACACGTCAATAATTTAAGATCAACGGTGTCTTGTAGTCTTAAGAACGCTAAGCTTTCATTCGATGACGTCTGGACTCATCCACATAATAAATTTAAGCAACATTTCAAGTGCAGATATTTATCTTCGAATACAGATTTGATAATCGAGGTGTGAAAATAGTGCCGTGAGTTGCTGGCAGACAACAGCTCATATACTGTTTAGCAAAATGTAGAGGTTTAGGGAACCGTTCAACAATTGCGTTTAGGAAGAAATTTTTATTTGCAAAGGCAGGAAATCTTGTGTATGCAACAATAAATTTAATGATCTACCTATCAGAAATCAACTTATATAAAAAATTTGTACAAACTTGTTTCGTCAGTGTTACTGTTGTTTACGACATTTTTGAAAGCTGCATAAACAATTCCCTTCAACTGTGTTTCCTTTAGCTTTTGTGGAAACACGCAGGTATGTAAAATATTCTCGAAATTAATATAGCTTTCCACCTCAGAGTATATACATACAGGCTGCCCGGGTTTCGTAGACAACATGAGCAACTTCTGCATTTGAAGAGATAAAGGGATGGCCAAATTGTGTTGGTGTCATTATTTCAAGTTATAATGTAAAATTTTGAAAAGTATGAGTGTTTGGTACGTATGTATATCAATTGTTACAAGAACGTAGAACTTTCACATAACACTTTCACCGAAATATGCAGAGCTCAATATCCAAAAATCCAATTACCTGATCGCAAAACGATACTGCGATTAGACAGGAATCTAAAGAATTCAGCTTCATTTGCTGCAGCAAGACCAAAGATGTACAATACGAATAATGCAGGAAAGGAAGAATTCGTTTTAGCTAGTGTTAATGTGGATAAGTGTGTTTCTTCTAGAGAAATTTCGTGTGGGTGTGCCAAAGGCTGGAGTTTCAGAAATTGTGAAGTACAAGTGTTATAAATTTAAACCATCTCAAAGATTAAAGATCTGGGGATGCAGAACAAAGACTGCACTTTTGCAACTGGTGTATTTAGACCAAGTGAACGCAAATCTCAATTTCAAGAATATCATTTTGTTGACAGATGAAGCTATGTTTACCGATTGTGGAATGTTTAATGGTAGTGATAAGCATTACTACTCATAAAAATGTTTAAGAGTTGACTCTTCCAGACTGAAACCAAGTTAGATTCGGCTTCAATGTTTGGTGTGGCATCATAAATAATAGATTACTAGGCTCCATTATTTTTAATGACAGTTTAACGGGGCAAAGGTTTCTTTCTCTTTTACAAGAGGGGATCCAAAATTTAATAGAAGAGTTGCCACTAAAAATTACTAGACAGATATGGTTTCAACAGGATGGGTGTCTTTCGCATAATACTCATGCCGTTGTGGACTATTTCAGTGAGGGATTTAATGAGAGGGTAATTGCAACTAATGGAATGGTGGCCTGCAATATCACCTGATTTGGCTCCTTGTGATATCTTTTTAGGGGTACTCTTAACAACAAAGACTATGGTCCTACATACAACAACGTTGAAGAATTGCAGGAAGCAGTACTTCAGGCATTTCACAGTATTAATGGCAATACTATCCGCAATTTAATTAATTGTGTTGAGAAACGGTGCCAACTTTGCATTGCAAACAAATTTAATTATTGTTAATAATTGGTTTTGTAGTTGAGTTTGTATAATAGTTTGCTGTTATAAATAAATTTTGATTTTCAGTTTTATTTTCAAATAATTTCTGAACTGTTTGGAATGTAACATTTTTATCAACGGAATTTCTATCAGCATTGAAGCCTGCACAACATTGTCTATTTAACCAAATCGCTATATTTAATAATAAGAAACATACCCTCGTTCCTACGAAATCCGGGCAGCCTGTATGTATATACATTATTTGTATGTACTATTGCGGCAACAGAGAATCGGACACTTAAGGTAATGTAGTTGAAATTTGGCTTTTTCTCTGTCTAAAGTTATTTCTTTTTAAATCATTATTGACATATGTATGTCATTATACTGAATGTAAGGGTTGCTAGAAAATGCAAGTACATAAGAAGATCGGGTAGTAGATTTGGAGTCTCCAACGTCACTATTCTCAACATTAAAAAGAAATGGCTACAAAAATTGACATGAACATGACAAACGGTTCGTCTATACTGTTAAAAAACAGTCAAAATAGCCTATAAGACTTGTCCCGACTTTTGTTGCCGCAATAGTACATACATACATACATATTACATTATAATCCACGGGCAATAGCTAATTGTAGATATTTTTTCAAACCAACAAAAATATTTTGATTTTAAATAAAGACCAGGAAGAATGTAATTTAGAACGGTCCCTAGTATGTAATTGTGTTAGAACATAAATAAAATACAAACTACATAGATATATCTAGGTCACTACTATTTAACACAGATTTTAAGCGTGTAGGCCAGCGCTCGAGAGCAATTACCGGGGAATAAAGTAGGAAAGTTGTAAGCTGCGCTTAGGAAAATTGTATATGCACGGATCACATAGCAGGAATGTTAATTAAAATTATCTCAAGGGAGCGGTAATCAGAATTTAATAAATGCTTGGGAAAGGTTTTAATTGAGTGTCAATATGCACACAAACATTGCTCATTATAAAATATCTTAAACAGTTTAAAACGATTCAGGAATTTGACCTTCTATTTTAGACATATAAGAAGTACCATATCGGCTCTCATTTCAGGATTTAAGGATGGACGCTTTTGCTAGTTGTCCCGTCTAGGCTGTACATTATGTAGTGTTTATAGTATTTATATTCCAATAACGAATATAAAATATAAGGATAACACCCTGCCTTTACATTTGGTAACAAATCCTATTATGTCGTCTTGTATATATACAAACTCAAACCCCGAGTAACCAATTAAGCATAATTAAGCATGATTTTTGTGTTAAGTGTCTCTTTCGTATTCAATTATGAAAGAATATCCAATTTAGTTTTGCTTCGGCATGGAGCCACGGGAAAGGAATTATAAAATTAATTAGTTGACATCTTCCTACTTAAACATATTTGTTGATGGAATATCAGAATACTGTGGACTTTCCGGCATCCTCTATACTTCATGAACACGTTGGCAAAAATAATGTTGGTTGTCGTGAATTAGCTTGGGGGCCTGTTGTGATGATCAGAAGGGAATGTTCAATGCTGTCGTGCACGAAAGCAAGGTTGTGGCCTTTTGAGTATTTTGACTTATTATCAAATTGTATGACGTCATAAAAGGAATAAGGTTTGACTAGCTTTAATGGGCAGTAAACTGAGAAGACAAAATCATAGTAACTACACTTCAGGAAAATAGTGCCTGCATTCCTTTATATGTACTTTAACAAAGAAAGAAGCGTAAGAAACAGAAACATATTTCGCTTAGCGCCGATAAGATAACCTCCATTCTTGGTTTGAAGGCCTTCTTTCTATATTATCCCAACAAAGATATTTGAAGAGCCCAAAACAAGAAACAGGAATGTCCTAGTACACGGGAATATTAAATTTGGGCAATTTTAAATCAATTTACTAACTGGACGTAACATAACTTTAATTGCCCCAATGGCCTCATATAATTCTAACTTTCTATATGACCATGAAAGGTAAGCACCGGGCCGACTGAAAGTGATTTGCTGTTTGTTAAAGTTGACAAAGATTGATTCACTTGTGCATTCGTTCAAACCAAATGTCGAAGTACTTAGTCTAATCTTTAGTTGGGATAGTCAACATTGCATCGAATGGTTCTTACTGCGACTGAAATCGTCGACCATGTAATACATTGTTCCTTCTTGGGAACGTAAAGGGATGGTTGGGATTGGGGAATATAAGGTAAATAGGTCAGAAAGATATAGTAATTTTTCTATTCCAAAACTCCCAACGTAGTTTTCAATGCTAGATCATGAAATAAGTAGATCGACAGCATGTTTCTTTCAAAAAGCTAACGGAAAGGAATTCTATCATTTGCTGTAGCGTAAATTAAGAGTCCCTCGGTGTTTAAAGGTACGAATAGTTTCTAATTTTATTTCTGTTAATCTTCTCTTGAGAGAAAGAACTTTATATTTATATGTCCTAAAATAATGTTCAATTGTTCATCACGAAACGAAGAAATGTACAGTGTTCTATTTGAAAAATTTCCGGCTGAAATCAGAAGTGCAAAGAAATTGAAAATATCATTAATAAATTGCTTTATATTGGGGGTACATGCACGTTAATATTAAAAAAATGGTTTTGAAAATAACGGGGATGATTGGCCGTTTATATTTACCCTGTGTGTTTCAGCAGTGCAACCGTAAAGGTACTGTTAAGCTTGCAGCTTTTTCACGATTAACAATGGAAAGACATCTAACGGTACAGAACATTGAAGGAAGAGGAGATAAATATTTGAAACAGCACGTGTTATTGGAAAAAACAATCATCACAGCTGAATTTACATGTTTCAGATGCATATCCTACATATATGCGTCCTCCGCTCTATTAGTTTAGCGTTCGTATTTTTGATGTAGAATTTCGTAAGCGAATGTAAAGCGGTTTAATGTACGTAGTGCTAGTTTTAAAATTAAACGATGTGCGAGCTCGTAATTGGCGAAATATAGAAAATAGGAATATGCAATGCTGGCTTCCTTTAAAATTAGACTATCTGGCTCGATGTATGAAAGCGAAGTTTTTACTTAGGTACACCATGAATATTTATCTTTAGAGGCTATAATGAAAACACTTTTTGGGACCATTATAATTCTGTCAGCAACTTTTTCAATCGAAAACTCTACCGGTGCTGCCACGTCCACCCACGTCCAACGGTTTTCATTTTGAAGGACCTTCTCGACTTCGTGCGCGTTGTTTGTTCCCCGCCATCCCTCTTCCCAAACCCCTTCAAACCGCATCTCCTTCCTACTTTCTCTAAATTAATACACCATGAACGGGAATGTGGTCGGAATGGCAAAAGTGGGGTCTACGCGGTCCTTCCGTTCTACCGCTCTGTACGTGAACACATGTGTGTAACTTCGAACTGTAATGAGACATCGCATGAGTAAATAGGCCCCAGTAATTGGATATTAGCGCGCCCCGAGTATCGGAGAAACCCCGGAGATTTATGTCACCGCCAACTGGGAAATTGAAGCTCACGGCGCCCCGGAGAAGGAGAGAGAATATGTATTTTGTCATAACTAAGAGATTCACGTCAACGGAAGCTCTCGGGTATTACGTTGGGAAGGAGCTGAAAGGGGAAACCAAGACGATTTCTATACATTTTTAGTTCATGGTATCGAAAACAATGAATTTGGTTTAAATTAACACATCTAATGGGACATTCCTTCGACGAAACATAAAGAAAAAGTATACATAGGAATCTGATAATTGGAGTAAAAAAATATAAAATCACAATTCGCAATCATTTTGCTTTTGGGATGTAGATCATCAGAGTTTTACGAAACGTTTACTCCGCATAATTAAATTTCGTGCCTCTCTGCCCTGAAATCCCCAGGTAGTATTTTGCGTAAATACTTAGCCTTGTCGAACTAATTCAGAAAGTTGAATTTATATTAGATGGATTAGATTCCGTTGATTCCGGTGGCGTATAAACAATTTAATGTAAATTGTTTTGAGCTTGATATTTCATTGATAAAAACCAGCAAGCGAAAGCGATGATAATTACAAGTAATCCGATGCAAGTTGAAGTATGCCCCGGAGTGACCCACACTAGCAGAATATGCATTGCGCAAACGATCAGAGCACAAACATGTAAATCAATATACTTACAACTAAAAGAAAAATCAGCAATTTCAAATAATAGTAAATCGAATTGAAAGTGGAAACCCCCTACAGAAAATCGGCCAAAATAGAGTCCTTTTAACGCAAATAACGGAATCAAACTAAATATTGTGGCGGTGTTTATAAATCAAAAGACCAAGATAAATTTTACTCTGCCTTTACTTATGGCTAACGCCTTGGCGTTTTGAAATTCATTCAAGGAGGTGGATTAATCTTATTGTGGGTTTCGCTTAAAGTTTGCTGTGAGTCATGCCTGCCTCTACTCTCTTCTAACTTTGGCTTTGTATTTTTAGTCCTATATTCTCAACGTTCTTGCATCCCCTTCCAAAGTACTTCTCTGTCATTTTCTGTGCCCGCTTTTACCCTTATACAAGCGATATTGAGATCCACTTGGTAATTTTCGCGATCATCTCAGTCGATATTCTTCTCATGATATGACCCGCCATTTACAGCTGTTGTGCTTTTATATATCTTACAATATTTTCTCTTTCGAGTTGGCGTTTTATCTATATATTCGTTTTCAGTCATGCTTCTCCATATATTGTTACATTACTTTTGTCTTCATTATCGAGAGGTCTTCTGCCTCTTTTTTGCTTATTGTCAGTGTTTCTATTACATACGTAATCAACGGCCTTTTTACTAAATATTTTACTTTTCAGTAGTAGCCCATTTCTTCTGTAAGCTTCAATTCCTTTTATTATTCTATCTTTCACTTTGTCTTTCTAGTTTATGTAGATTGTCACGCCCAGCTGATTAAATTGAATTTATACTTTGGCGTTTTTAGATAGCTTCGTGCATATCTTTCTTCCCTTCCTACCTTCATTTATTCTCTCCCGCTTCATTTATTCCCGCAGTGAATTATCTGGCCTTCCTTTGTAGAAGTTCCAGAGCTTGTACTACATGTAATTCTTCTACTTCTTCCAACTATTGCTAAGCGATTGTATGCAATTGCTTGTAGCCCATCGATCATGATGTTTTTCTTGTCTAATTTTAATTTGTTTGCAACGCCCTCAAATACTAGGTTGAATAATTTTGGAGATATGGGATCTCCCTGCCTCACTCTATTCACCTGAAGCGCGTCTGTAGATGTTGCCTGAAATATCACTTTAGTTATTGTGTTTGTTAGGCGTATTCTTACTAATGTTCTCAGCTTTCTTCGTATTTTTGTATTTTCATCTCTTCAAACGTTACATTTCTGTTAATTGTGTCGAAGTCCCGTATGAAGTCGATGAAGATTATATACACTTCTTGATCAAATTGATCAAAGTGAGGGTCATCAAAACGAAAACGACTAAAATTGAGTCCTTTTGCTGCAAATATCGGAATCACACTAAATGTTGTGGCAGTATTATAAATCACAAGACCAGGATGAATTTTACTACGCTTTTGTTAATCACCATATTAAAATAATGGCGAACTAGGCAATTCTACACGCTGATATTCTCGATTTCCGAAGAAGAAACAGATATTACAGAAGCCAGAAAACTTTTGGGACTTACACGCTGGATGGGTAGTATTAGAATGCTATTTATTTGAATTAATATGTTCAAGTTGATATCGTCTATAGAAAATTCACAATCCTATTTATAGCCTGTATATTACAAATGAACATGTGGTGTATTGATGAATTAGTTTCTTAGAACAGACTTTTCCTACAGAAATTGATATGGCGTTAGTAAAGGATTTGTTCAATCTATGCTGTACAATATGTGTATTATATTGTTTGTAATTACACAACAAACTGATTGACCCATTTTATCGGAGCACTAGAAGCAAATAAATCCGGACATCCAAGTCATTTTCAAGAAGTAGTAAACAAGAAATTACAAAGAGAAGACGTATTTGCAATCGAATCAGACTAACATTAATGAAAAGTAGAACTTGACTAAGATATATGAGATGTCCTGGTATTTTATACTAAACATTCTAATAATATGGTTGAAGTAGGGGAAAATGGGATCTGTGGGCTGAAAGCAGGTCAGACAGACAAAACTGAAGAACTACTCAAACCTCTGAAGCGATATCTTGTATTAGGTTCTGAGCTATTCGTTGAGAGTGCATTGCAATGTAAACATTTCAGAGAAAAAAGTGGATGGTTCAGAGTGCGAGGTTAATAATTGCAAGTAATCAAAATAGTTTACATCAATAAATAAAACAACAGATAGTGCAATAAAAATGTTAAGAAGCTACTGATAATGCTAAGTTTTCTGAGGCAAGTGGTAGGAAGTATATGCTCTAAATAAAGCTAAATCCATGTTAACAATTTGCGATGGATGCAAAGGTAAACCTCACACACGGCTAAATTACTCCAACTTGACTAACAAGTAGTAACTTTGTGTTGCATTATTGCTGTGATTAATAAATTTACTAAAAATGGAGACAATTACAATTATATTAATTAATCGATAAATATTAATAGCACTTCAACACTCGTCTAAGGGGTTCCTAGACGAGTACGTATACGAATACTTGCGTTGCGATATATGGATATTTGACTGGCAGTTTGGAGTATTATTCTAGGCCACATATACTCTCAGAATAGTCTTAGGTGTTCCCTACCGGCATTGAAGTAGCCTATTATAATATAAGTAGTTATCTTTATGCAGGTCATCGGTGACCAAAATATATAGCAGTAAACGTGTTATAATTTAACGAAATTGGTTTCACATAAACAACAAGTGTATGCATTAGAGCAGTTTATTTAAGTAGGAAATATTTAAATCTATAGATCTAGTGCATAAACTTTGAAACATATTTGAGTTGACAAAACTATTAGAAGAAATAACGGATGTGGTAACAGCTAAAAATGTCGACCGCTAGTTGGAGATGGTATAATAAAAAATAGATGTATGTATAAGTATTCGATTGGGTGAGATAGAGTAAACAAATGTAGTAAATTGAAGGAAACAATCGGAAGACAGTCAAGTCTGGCACTGATTTGTCTGAGGAGTTGTATTAGGGGAACAATAAGAAAAGGGGCAGTTTTCACTTATTGCGTCGAAAATTGTAAATGAAAGAGTGGAAAGAACTAAGCAGTATCAGATAAATAGCTTCATTCATTCATTTTACTTTCTTCACATTTCAGCAACTCCCCAATTTAATTTCTATAAAGGTTTACGTTTTCGTTTTGCAAGAAAAATTAACGTTCTTCTTGCAACTTTTCTGCAGTATTGATTGCTTTTAATTTTCGGAAACTTACCTTTGTCTTTTCAATAGATTCTTTTAAGAACAGTTTTTAACCGTTTCGTAATTACATCATTAGTGAAATATTCTATTTAAGCAAAAAACTTTTATTTATATTTTGATGGCTGGGAACATAATTATAGTCCAGTCATTCTGCCAAAAAATAAGGCGAAGATAAGAAAGTGAACCGGAAAACCCAAATTTTTCTATGTGTATTTTCCGCCATTATAGAAAAAGGGGTGCATTTTTTTGTTATAACTCCGTTCCCCGTCGAGGTACAGAATTGTTGTTTTGCTGTTTTTGTTCCTTTTCGACGATCTAAAATATAGGTTCTATAAACTTTTCACCTATTATTGTTAGGGGAATCGAGTTATAGCAAAAGAAATTCACGCCTTTGTCCAGGATGGTGGAAAATTCACATAGAAAATTTTGGTCTCAAATCTCAAATTAAGGTTTTCTCAGCACCCCCACAACATATAAAAAGTTCGGCTTTCACGGTTCACTTTCTTTTCCAAATGTACAGAATACATTGACTGGACTACTAAAAATGATATGATAATTGATACGTCTATAGGATGTATAATAATTTTGTTAGGGGGTTGCATAAGTGTGGAGCTCTAGGTGGTGGAAAGTGTCAACTATGTTAATGGTCCATCAGATAGTTCATGGTTATGTCATATTTTGTTGCATTTGCGAATATTTATTTGAGTTCTTTCAAGTCTGAATATAAATTGGCTCCAAAGATATGTATAAAAGTTACACCAAAAATCGACAGAAATTCTACATGTACGACATTAACTGTCATACAGACGAGCACAGCAATATATACCTTACATTTTGTCTCATCGGTTTGCAAAAGATGCTTAATAGCCAACGTCAGTATTCATAAATGACATTGCTCGTTCAATTCGCAAACTTGGTTGATCACCCATTATTCATTGATGCGCCACTATATTTACCTTGAAACGGGTGATGCACTTTCTGGTAACAAAACCTACGGAATCTTTTTCTGAAAGCGTCCAAAGCTTACGTCGAATTTCAGCTAACTGACTCGCCTATCGTTGTAAAATTGAGACGGATGAAGCGTTTCTATTAATAATTTTGTAAAGAAGTGCTTGCATGGTGATATAAAGTATGTTTCGTTGTGACTGTAAAGTGATCCTCGTAAACTTAAACCAAGAAATGGGTTTAGTGACAGCAATTTATTAGGATTGGTCACATTTGTTTTAATCTCAAAGAATGTAATTGTCTAGTGAATGTTTCGCTTTCTACAATCATCACAAGAGTAGTTGAACTTGAGTTTAAGTCGGCTGGTTCTTATATTTTGTAGTGGTCTTGGTGGACACTTTAGAGAACTTCGTATAAAGCGTTGACAATAATCCACAACTCTAGTCAGTGTAGAATACTTTTCAAATAAGCTCTAGCTTAAAATGCTCCTATTACTGACCACATAGCTTGCCGAAATTTCAAGAATTTCAATGGCGTTCAATTTTCTACTTGACTACGGTCACTCCTTCGCGCTGGAGCCAGGTCCAATAAGCACAATGGTACCATAACTTGTTGTGAGCCTTGATGTAGTGTTGAGCAAATCCAAAACAAAAGGAGGGGAACTATTGCTCCTAGATTCTAGGATATGGGAGATAATCTAAGCTCGCGCCCATGAAGTGGAAAAACATGTGCAGTTAGGTACTGATGTTTTTATCGGTAATTATTTCATTTTCGCATAATCTTAGGAATATAAATGAAATTGCTAGATATATCGGTAGATTTTGCAATAGTATTATGAAAACCGCAAAGGACATATTAAAATGGACAATCTCGGTGCGATCACAGATTCAACATTTAGGAAATATCATAGTTGAACCAGTCGAAGTAGGGAGTTTTGTTTCCAAAACACTGATAATTTCATGAAAATTCTAAGCATTCTGGGGGAATTTACATGGCAGTATATATAGAACTTGCAGAAATCGAAGAGCAGCTCTATTCTACAATCTAAAAGAATCAGCTTTGAGTTGCGAAATAATCGAAAAAATATTTGTCTTTAAATTATTTCAGTACTTACGCTGATGATTGTGGCAGTTTCGAAGTAAATCAATTTCGAATTTACATTAATTGCTATTTATTCCTTGGGTTTTTAGAAATGCACTGCCTCCCGAACCAATTTCGTGCGATTTTTGTTGATTTACTCAATTCTTTCGAACAATTTAGAAATTCTTTAATAAGATTATTTTATACTATGTAGATATGGAATTTATGTCGAAATTTCACTACCCAGTAATGATCTAATATTGTGTTGTTGGTCAACATCTGTTGTGCTATTTCCTGATTCATGTTCACGTAGTAAGCAAGCATGAATCTCTTCTTGAGTAGATATTCTAATTCAACGAAAAGGAAAGAGCAGAGGAAGTATTAGCAACGCATAATAAGTAAACACTCAGAATTAGTTAGGAAAAGTAAACTTATTTAATGTGTACTATAGAATACATTGAAGGTTAACAAGGGAATATTGCAGATTGAAAATGTATATCCTCCTTACCCCCTGATTCGCTTGACATTTGAAATAAAATTTTTAAATGAAACAGAAGCCATTGTACTGTGTTACCTTGTCAGTATAAGAGGTTTGTCATGTCGGACTTAGTAATACTTTCGCGTCTGTTATGGACGAGAACGCGAATTCGAACATGGCATGGTTTTAAGCGCCCGAGGAACTGCCCGCTTAAAATGGTCATTAGTAAAGTGTCGGACGATCCACAAAAGAGAAATAACGGCTTGTTTTGTTTATCGATTTTTTCGAACCGGCATTTACACTGCCGGTAATAACGCTAGCACAGTACTAGTGGTAGTAGCTTACGAGACATGATACATCATTTGGTCGACACTATTATACAAATGTAGACAAAGGAAAAAATATACGAAAGCGACATTTATGCTTTATTACGGGAAATTACGTGTAGTATCCTGTAAACACTTTGCACTGTAGGTAACATAAATTCTCAGCTATAATAATCAAGAACTATAATGTTGATTCTGAACCAGATAATCCTTATTATATATATACTTACATAATTATACATATGCTTAGAAGTATTCGTTATTTTAAATTTCTTAGTTATTACAGTTTGAATTTACGTTCTATTTGAATATTTGCTTGATTCAGGGGACGAAGTATCTCGTGAAATATAGTAATGCTTATTTGCCTTAGTCGTTTCGTATAGAAAAGGGAATGTATTTATTTGAGAAGGACGAGCTGCAGATCCATATGGAGATATATACCATAAAAGTAAAGTAGCTTACAAATCAAACAAGGTCAAAATGGATATTAGAATTCGTGCTTTTAGAGTTTTAGATACTAACAATAATAATAACAATATGACATTAGAAATTTACGTGATTCAACCATCGTTTTCTCAACATACTTGCTAGTCAAGACCCGGCCCTAGGAAATATTAAACTCATTTGTCTTTGTTTTTCTTATATTTCTATAACACCTAAAACGTGCTATAAAACTCGTCATAGCAAAACAAATTAGTACTAACTCCCATTTGTACATTACACAATGGGTAGAGTAGATTTGTCTAGTTTAATAGATTCAACTGTAGTTGATTCATTTTCCTGTCCGTCTCGTAAATTAAATCCGGATTGGTCCTAGAGGGTGAGCCATATTGTTTAAATAAAAGTTCTAAAAAGTCTATTCATTAATGTTACCGTTCTAAAATTTCTTTATATCGATTAATATTATTGCCAATCAAATGTTTGCATCTATCGCAAATCAATATCATAATGTGCATTAGATTTATGTTTAGGTAATAATAATAACGCAAGAGCTTAGATTTGCATTCTCAAATGCCAAACGTTAGGTACTTCAGTTACGGTTTATTCTAATTATTTATCACTAAAACATATAGCTCTGTAAATATCCTCGGTAAAAATACCAGCTCGTAGTTACTGGATAATACACACAATTCCATACAATTTTATTCATTTCCGGAAAAATGCAATTAAACGTAAAAGAGGAATAGGGGAGAAATAACGCAATGACAACCTTGCTGTGCCGGCTTAAAAACGCTTCAACCGAAGTACCCTCTGCAGAGACAGCTTTCACTGCGCAAAAAATGTGGCACTCCAATGTTGAAATGTTGAGGTTGACGTGATCATCAAAAATATGTCCGGAAAACGTAAGGCCTTTTCATTCTATTGTATTAAAATTATGGATGAAAGGTTTGCGGTAACCTTAAATGGTAGCATTTCTTATTTATTTAATTTTTATTTTGCGTGTCGCTTTAAATGTGTTATAAATATACATATATATTAAACCAAGGTCGTTATTTGAGAATAGATACATCTTACTAATTTTTATAGAAAACTTGTGTATGGAAACGGTCAATATTGTTTGCGATATGAGTAACCTTTAAATTATATGCTTGGGTTCTAATTAATTTAGAACTGGAAGTACATCCACTTCTAAAGTCTTTCTATTGAGTTATCTAAAGGGAATTTTGATACTACCGAAATAGTATGGTTTTAATCAGAATATTAGCATGCCTATTTTTGTATTCATTCAATCTTATCTAATTGTAAGTTCGGAATGGTAAAGATACAATCACACAGCGTAGACGATACACTTTGCCTACATCAGCCATTCATATATATATGTTTTATCAATACTATAGGCATGATTACTGCAATTTCATTCTACTGTTCAAATCTGTTTACAATTACGAAAGACAAAACGAAGATTTCAAAGGTAAGTATAAGGCTTAAGGTAAGATTTTAAAGGCAGTTATGAAATTGACACTAGACTTGATGTTCCTACTTTTGTTCAAATGATAACTGAGTGTAAGCTTTCATTTCACGGAATGTCATTAACTGGAAAAATGGAAAAAACGACGGATTCAAAATTTAAAACTACAACTTAATGTTCTCAAAAACGCAGATAAACTGGAGGCACATCCAGGCTCACAATTCAAAAAACGAAAAGAGCATTGTCCCAGTTGATGAAATAGAGGGTCAAGGTTAATATTACGAACGAACGGGCAAATTTTAAATTGGGGAGCCTGATATAACAGCGAGATACCTATACTCCAAGTATTAACTTAAACTTAAAATGATAGACGGTCGTACTTGTAAAGTCTGTCCCAAAGAGGAGGAGAAATACTTGCAGAAGTTAAAATTTTGGAGGAAACCAATAGTCAAATTCTACTGTAGAAAGTCAATTGGTTCAAGTTAGGAGAAAGTTCAAACTACATATGTATGCTTATTAGGAATCTAAAAGTCAAACTTACTCAAAATGATATGTTTTGTCCAGCCTATCCTTTTAGTCATGTGACATAACTTATGAATTGGTGATTATTGAAAATGACAAACGTATGATATAGCCAACAGTATGTATATGTTATAGTCAAACATCGAAGCTCCGGCGTTTCTAGGTTTGGCTAGTCAAACCTCAGGTCTGGCAAAAAGTCATGGTCAAAGTTCAAACCAATGGTTCGACCTTTGATTAAAGAATTTTTGTCTAATCCTAGGAGAGACGAACTTGGACAGTCAAACGCCGAAACTCAATTTCATAATATCGGGGCTTGACTACTCAGTCATAAATGAGGTATAGGAATGTGTTAGTTTGTTGGACATAGGTGTAGTAAAACAGTACTTTTTAATTTTAATAGATAATTATAAGAATGGATTGATAAATAATCAGATTAATCAATTTTTTGTTGTTGCTATTTTGTATTATGACAATAATTAACGAAAAAAATTACTCTTTCTTTTGACAAGGTGATGCGTTCTGGCATTTTGAATTGCACAATACGTCTGATCTTTTACATTTACACAATTTTGAGAAGTATTTTTTATTACAGTGTCATTTTTACAATCTTTTGTACTGATCTCCCTTAGAGACAGCTGACACTTCTTCGAAATTAAGAAATTTCTCTTTGCATTCTTGTATCTGTTTTCTAGCGAAAAGTTTGTTCATTATTCCGTGTTTCGTTCCTACTCTGCATAAACCATGAACTGTTATATTTTGTATTACACCCAAAACATTTCAAGCACATCCTTTGGCTCTATTGAAGCTGGAAATAGGTACGGTTACAGTTTTTCCTATCGCGACTGGTAGAAATCTTTGTTTAGATAATTATTTCATAACATTGGCCTGAGCCTGAACACCTCCAATAGCTATTTTTTGTTTATACTTATAAATGTTGTCTGTGCACTTTTTGGCAAATACAACAAAACATTTGAAGAACCACTTTCAACAGTGGAGGAATTTATTTCCTTTCTTGATGACAACGGTCCAAGAATTTTGTCATTGTGGTGATCCTTAGTTTTTTCTTCGGTTGAAGTATTTTCTTTCTTTATAGACGACGGCGGTTCAGGCATTTCCATTTCATTTTCTTGGACTAAAATGAAATTCGCATACTTAGTTAAATGAGAATATAAATTCCAGCACTTAATAAAAAAGTTGTTACTTACTAGTATTATCCCTGTCATTTTTCATCTCACCAGACGAATTGATAGGGTTTTCTAACGCTTCCTCTGTCTGAAGAACCTTTTGTATCGAATCAGACAATGTTTGAATCCCAACAAGAGCTTTTCGTCCTAGATAAAAAAAAAAACGTTTCATAAAAATGTAAAATTTATTGTAAGTACAATCGCTAATTTTTACCGCAATTTTTTTATATTTATTTATTTCTACGTTACTTACCAAACATAATTTGAAATAGCGTGTGTTGTATATCATGATGGTATGCCTAACTTTTCTGCAATTGACAGAAACGGGGGCCTTCACTTCAACGATTACTTTTATTATCGTCCATCCAGGCAAATAATAGCACAGAAGGCGTGGCGAAAGTACAGAAGATATCAAGAAGAACGTGAGCTACTTTCTGTGCTGCTTTTGTATGTAGAGGACATAGTATCAACACTTGTTAAACGATCTTGATAGTTTAAAATGTATTTGTAATCACGATCAGGACACGTTTGCATGTCTATAAGGTCCATTTGTCCCGTGCGTGAAACTCTGCAAATAATAGCAGTTTAACTTTTTAGGATGACTTTGTTTCTTGTAACACGTTTGGCATAAATCCAAGTAAAAGTTTATGCACCCTTTTGCAACATTTTCATACCTCTTATTTGAGGCTTTAATTGTGAGATCTCTACCACCATGACCACATTCGCACTCTCAATCGCATCGAATAAGTTGTCGTTTGTAACGTAGTATTGGATACTTTCTGCAACAGATAATGGCTTAATCAATTTTTTCTCGTTCCCGAAACATACAACGCCGTAGCGTTTGAGACGGCGATACTGTAAAGAAGTTTTCTTAACAGCTACTTTAGCAGATTCTACCATACAGATAATCTTCTCATAATTCCATATGTTCCCAATATGAAATGAACCCCTATCTTTATTCAAATTAGTAATCTTTTGCATAAACTTCGCTTATAAAGCTTCTTTATCCACATATTCCAAACTGGAATCTAGTTTGGGATTTGCCGGAACGCGTTGGTCAAACCTAGGATAAGCCAATTATTCCGCGAAGAGGCTACATATCGACCTTTGACTATAATATATATTTTGAAGATGGATAGAACTATAACTTGCAGTGTACACTCGAGAGGTACAAACTGGAAAGATGCAGTAAATAGACTACACATTTGAAGTACTGAAGATCATTGTACACTTACTGCATAGATTATTATGTCACTTATATTATTCCCCAATATTTATACGTGTGCACGTGTTTAACACGATAACGGCCATGTCGGTCCCGTAGGAATCCAACCCACTCTTCGTCAATCTCAGAGGACCGCTGTTTAACCCAACACTTATATTAGAGATACTGGGCCGCCGGCGTCACCTCAAAATGTTCTAATTTCGCTTATAGTACTGGATCGATACAGGTGATCGTGAGTACTACATATTACTAGGGTAGAACATTTTGTTATTGGAAACCAAGTAACTAAATACACACTGGTTATTGAAATAAACGGTGTTTGTAGTGTGCCACTCAGATCACTCAGTGACAATTAAATTCTATCGCTTATTGTCGATTTCTATTTGCTTGGTGCCATTTCGGCCCTTAGGTTTATTTACTATTATTAGAAATAGAAAATAAAGCATGGATTTCCATGCGATTAGAGTGGATATTGAAGGTATACTTATAGGAGTACACTTCAATAGGATTAATTGTGCCTCACCGTGCAGCTGACCAGAAAGTGAAGGGGTTAAATGTGCGATCTATATGAAGATACTTCACCATATGAGTGTAAAGAATGGAGACGGTCAATGCTTCTGCGCAACAGATGTTCTTATTTCTGCTGAACATTAGGCGTATTAGTATATAATAATGATAATAATAAATGTCTTTATTGCAGCAGAAGCAGAGAGAAAAAAAGAAAAATCCATTGACGATATACAAATAAAAATATATATGTATGCACAAAATTAATTAAATATTTAGAACTCAATTAAATTAATAAATTGAGTTAATATGCCACAGTCACACGGCGAGATTCAGTGCGTGAGTGCAAGTCTCACCACTGCTCTACCATCTAAATCTTGGCAAATAAGCACAAACTAATGCAGCGAATGCCTAATCTAGTATCTTAAAATCTAGGAGAAAAAGACAAAGAAAAGAGAGGAAAGAGAATTTTTAGGAAAGTAAAAAAAGACAGAATGAAAGAAAGAAAGAAAGAAGAAAGGAGAAAGAATCCACGATGTGCCCACCACAAATGATATATATTACGGTATATTCCTTTAAAAGTAGTTGAGCCTAAAGTCTTAAAGCTATTTTGCAAATCATTGTGCGACTTGTAGATGTGGTATGGGAAGCTTCTTTTATAAAACGCAGTCTTATGCCTAGGCGAAGAAATCATATATCCAAAGCTCATGCAGCGACTATGACAATCATGTTGAAAATGTACCCGCTGGTAAAGATATGGAGGCATCCTAGTAAGAATAATATTGTGATAGAAATTTATAGTCTGTGACCTACGTCTGTTGGTCATATGTAACCACCCTATATCATTGAATTTGTGAGAATTTGTGTTGATATTTTCTGATGCCGTAAATCAAACGTAAACAAGAGTTTTTAACCCTTTCAATCCGCCGAGCCGTTGCAGAGTCTATCGCAGAATGGTAAATTTGACAGCACTAGGAATACTGTGAGTGCACAAAATGTACACTAAAGCGCTGTTTAAGTTGCAGACTAAGGTAATATCAATGGGGGCAAATTGTTTTTAAATTAGTGTATGCCCTCTTTGTATAATTATTTATTTTGTTTCCTGTACCTCAAGGTATTTTCCAAGGTTAAGCCCAGACGATTGGCACTGTCAGCAAAAAGAGTCGTTCGATTATTGATTTTTATCTCGACTACATTTTTCAGATTTTCACAAGTTTTCCTTTTACCAAATAGAATAACCACAGACAGCATTTAGTTTAAGAAAACGTTCCTTTGATTTGACATAAATATTATTTATTTATTATAAGTCCTCATTAACGTCGTTCACGGCATCCTGCCAATCAACAGGAGCAAAACACTTGTGTACCTGAATATTGTCCGCATAAACATGAGCATCACAGAAATTTATAGCACTAGGTAAGGAGATTATATAAATGGAAAACAAAATGGGACCAAGAGTCGGTCCCTGTGGAACACCAGCAGCGACCAGTAACTCACTCGAAACAGTATCTTCCACAAAAACACTCTGGTATCGGTCACCAAGCTAGTCCTTGAATAAGTCAAGTGCACCCGGACCAAACCCAATACATTACAAAATGCGTCCCAGCAGACCATCATCAATCGTATCGAACGCCTTGCTAAAATCCAAAAACATCAGTAAGGCGATCTGACCCGCATCAACCGCTGCAATCAAGTCATCAGTAACCGTAATCTTTTTTATTATTGTTGGGTAGCTGATTATATAGCTTTAATAATATTGAGGCTTACTGCGTTGGTAAAGGATAATTAACTAAATTCCATTTGGCAGTAGAAAAATTAAAATATTAAAAAAATACTAACCGTTTTTAAGAATCAGCTATAAACCTAAGTTTACTACTTTATATAATGTCAGAAACGTTGGCCTGTAGGACTAGTTTCATAAATTTCCATTGGCAGTTATTGCTGTGGACGAACATTTTATCGTTTAACATGTTTAGCACTATCACTTTTCGCTTTGACAAATCTCGCCTGTGGTTTTGATGGGATGTGAATTTCATATTAAGATTTCCATGAAATACAGCTGGGTTAGGGCACCTACCAAAACTACATACTTTCAATAGCATAGGTTTTCTTAATCGAAACTCTACACAAACATTATACTCAAAGGAACGGTGTTTTGCTTAGTTCTGTAAGTTAAAATATTTTATTAATTTTATCTTAATATTATGAAACATACAAAAATAAGTTTAAATGGTGCAATAGCGATAGATGCAAATTTCGTATTTATATCTGGAAATTTCCCAGTAAATTTACTTTTCTGGGACGGTAACCACAGAAGAAATACTCTAATTAGCACGAGTGTATTTTTCAGCTAAAGCGAAGTTCAAGCAACAAATCAGATTACGTCTCTTAAGTAAAGCGATAATTAGGCGAACAATATATTTATATTAATTTATACCAGGACGTTTCGCTAATGACATTCTATTAATGGTTTTTTAACGGAGTAATTAAGATTTGAGGATTTAGGAGCCCCGGTCGACATGTCTAGTGGCCTAGATTGATTGTGCGTTGTCGTGCGGCGGGGTTTAGCCTTAGGTATTGACCAGCAAGGCGGTGCGATGCATTCGCGTTACTCACGCTAACTCATTTCTGCTGTTTCTTTTGCCACTTCACAGAATTATCACGAAATATGATTTTCTCGTAGGCGAAAAATTCAAGAACTAAAAATAAACTGGATCGTGGATCGCCCAGGATATCCTCTAATTCAGGAAATTTGCTTCCTTAGCGCTGTTATATAATTTTCGGTAATAAGATACGTTAACGTCTAGCCTCTGCGAAATTTTTCCACTATAATTGTATCACATATAGAACGTTAGATGTGATTGAAATAAAATTTAAACGGAACCTACCATGCAATTCTTCGCAGCTAATGGACATGTGTCAGTTTACCAGGAAAATCCACGAATCATCTACTTCCGTTTACGTATATATATGTTTATATATATACACGTATGTATATGTATATGTATTGTGACCTATGAACTTATGTAGGGTAGAGGAGAAGATACTCCCGTTTTAACGGGACCTGAGTAAATACATAGAATAGAGATACGTATTTAGTTGAACGGTATGGAAATTGCTTCTAAAAATTTGTTTTTACGATTGCTTGCGTTCAGTGCAGTAACTATTTATATATCTAGTTTTCCTGTAATACAACTCCAATGTACAGCCAGTTTTGTAAAAGACAATATCTAGCTATCGTGCTCGAAAACGCAGTTACTACTAACAAGGAAACGTTCCT
Source organism: Chrysina gloriosa (assembly GCA_038088585.1). Lineage (NCBI taxonomy): Eukaryota > Metazoa > Arthropoda > Insecta > Coleoptera > Scarabaeidae > Chrysina > Chrysina gloriosa. The sequence goes on from CM076090.1 coordinate 24,768,839, forward strand.
AACCCACACACGCCGATTTCGTTGAAACTTGGTAATTATGTACGGCTGGTAGCACTATGTAAGAAGCCGGTTTCGGTTTCTGTGATTAAAGCCTTTAAAGGGGTGGGAAGCGCCTCTGGAGATTGGCCTGCTCTTTGTTTTTTACCAATTACTGTGGAATTGTTTCAAGAAAGATTTATTCAAACCTATCGGCACATAGCGCTTCAAGAGAACTATTGAAACATGCCTCAATCTCTAACCCTTATTGTTAAAAATATTACCCCTCATCCTCTACCGATTTTTATGAAAATTAAAAATTATGTACGGCTCGTTCAACTATGTAAAAGATCGGTTCCTGTTGCTGCCAGTAACATCTTTGAAAGGATGGAAAGCTCCCCCAAGGATAGGATCGTTTTTGCCAATAACTCTGCAATTGTCGCAAGAAAAAGTATTCAAACATATGATCATATACCGCTTCAAGAGTGCTACTGAAGTATATCTGAATCGGTAACCCTTATTCTTAAAACTATTATCCTCTCCCACCCTCAACGATTTGCGGAAACACGAATTTCGATGAAACTTGGTAATTATGTAGAACTGGTTGAATTATGTAAAAGGTCGGTTTCTGTTTCTTCCAGCAACGCCTTTGAAGGGGTGGAAGATGCTCCCATGATGTAAGTGTTCTTTGCCAATTACTCTGCAATTGTTCTAATAAGAAAATATTCAAAATATGAGTAGGTATATACGGCTTCCATAGAGGCATTAACACATTTATGAAACGCTCATAAAAATTACCCCCTCTCACCCTCACCGACTTCTACAAAACTCGGAAGTTATGCACAGCTAGTAGCACTATGTAAAGAGCTGGTTTCTGTCTCTGATCTAAAAGCATCTGGAGGTTGTAAGTAGGGCTGTTTTCCGCTTTTTTTTACCAATGGCAATCATTGTTATGAGAATAACACAATTAATAAATATAAATACGCATTTGAATATCTAGATTGAAGACGCACGGATATTAACGAGCAAAGGCTATTAAAGTTGTATGTTTTTCAACAGGGGTTAAGGGTTACCAACTCAGACATGTTTCAATAGCCCTCTTGAAGCACTATATGCTCATATCTTTGAATATTTGTTTCTTGAAACAGTTCCAGAGTAATTTGCAAAAATCGAAAAGCAGGCCAATTTTAAGGGGTGCTTTCCTTACCAGCTCTACCTAACTACCAATTTTCATCGAAATGGGCATGTACGGGTTGCGAACCTTTCTCCCCCTTCAAACATTTTTGCTATATAATTTATCGATGTATCACCTGAAAATTTTTACTGTGTCACTCACAGAACGATATACTGTACTGATGAATCCTAATAAGGACGAAACTAATTAGTCTGCAGTGGCGTTTAGAGATTGATACAGTCAAAATTTCCTACAGGATTATTGGCATATGTAAATTGTACTTACTTTGTACGGTTACTTGTTAACTGCCCATTAACAAACCTAATTTTATTATTAGGTCGTTTATAGAGAGTCCTTTGCATTTTATTTTATTAAAATTTTGACTTTCGAAAATAGTTCTCTATTTATTTCGTCGTTGAATGCGATGTAACCGGAAACACATAATGTAACCCAAGGTAGTGCGATAAGCAGATTATATACACCAGACGCATTTGAAGTTATTCTAGATTTAGATCCGCTATTTCCAAACTAGAGGTTTCGCGTGTTTCTTTATATTTCAAAACATATTCAAATTCCATAAATTTCAGTTATTTCTTATATCGATAAGAAATATATTTTCAGTTCTCCTATTCTTTTGTTGAAATTTATGTTTAATATATAAATACATAGGTATATTTGCAGATATATTTGAACAGCCAGAAATAATTGAAACTATTCAATGAAATTTGTCAAGAATGTACATATATCTAATGCAATTTAAAATCAATACATTCTCAGTATGAAAATAATGAAACGAAAAGACAATATGGATGCATCTTCTCTGACAAATTCCGTTTTAGTTTGCTCACCTACGATAATAGAATATTTGCCCGGTGACGATCTAGTCAATAAGGTTAGAGTAACTCCTTTACGTTATGGCATTTGGTTCCATAACGGATGCGAAATCCTCTGCGAAAGCAATTATTGAAGTTAAAAAATTAGAAGTCTTAATATATATATATATATATATATATATATATATATATATATATATATATATATAAGTGTTTATATGGTCGTAGATTCTAAATAATATCCCTAGGTCTTTAACATTAAGGATATTAAATCATACACCATTTAGAGCAGTTATACAAGCGTATACTGTAGATAAACTTTCACTTTTATCTGTTAAAAAGAACTTGTAATTGAATGCGGGGTTTTAGATTAACTTGGCTGATCTTGATCATTATTGCATTAAAGTTACCTCGCTCTGATCGTTCACAGTTATCTCAGACATTTCCTTGAAATGAGTATATAGTTCATTGTTAGATCCTATATCCTTGTTATTTACCTTGACGACTTTTAACGTTTCAGTAGTTGACCATTTCTTTCAATAAGGGAATGATACCAAACCGAAGATACATACTTACCTTTTCTGTCTTCACCAAATTCGTATTTCGGGAAGTAGGCTACCGTTCTTAGCGGAAAACTGGCGAATTAAATATCATCAGCAATATTCAGCTAACACCCAAAACGAACACCACGCAACTAGAGCTATACAAGTCTAAAACATGAAGAATAAACATCACACACTAAATACCCACGCAAAACAGATCAAAACACTACCAATAGTATGTGTCAATACCGGCTTTCTAATAGCGAAAATAAATAATCGGGATTCAGGTATTATGTGCCGTACAGGCGATTTTCAATGAATTGCTTTTGGCGATGACATATCGTATTATTATTATTTCAAAGGGGTTATCGAGAAATATTTTAGTCATAAAATGTCTATAAAATGTTTTACTTAGTACTCATTACTCACTATTCTTTTCCTGTATTGTGTTTCAGACCTTTGCAACAGTTGAAGCCATCCTGTAATTAGTATAACGTGATTATTTTGTTAATTTAAATTATCTCTAAATTAAATCCGTGTTGGATTAAACGTCAACATCTCCTCAGTTAATTTATTTGTGAATGGAGTATATAACAATCCACAGCATTTGTAATTCATAAATAAGAAAAGAACTTGAATATCGTAATTATCCATACACTCTCAGCCCCTCTTTCTATTGTTTACGTTAGGTGCACAGCATAAATCCAACATTTCCGAGTCAAAATGGGCGACATGTTTCATGCAATATTCGGTTTTCCTCAACAATGCTGAAAACACAATAAGACGTCTGCACGTAACGTAATAGATATATACATAAATATAAAGTTATTAGTCGAATATCGCGTGGTAGATTTGTATAGGCAAACATCGGATTGGTATTTGCAGGAAAAGCGTAATTCACGCCTTGTCTAACCCAAACAAAGGAACGATCGTCACATGCAGGGCTAAAGGAGTCTCCCGTCTCTCGTATAGAAAGACAAACATTTTGATGTATAAATTCAAAATTATGTCAAATTCGCTGTCCTTGAGGACTTCTGTTGTCCCTTTTCCACAACGAAAAAGTTGTGGAAAGAAGGAATTTCAAACGAACAAATTATAATTTGCTGCTATTGGTGCTGTTTTGTGAACAGTTTTCAAGAATATTTCAACGAAACGTTATTAGCGAATTCCATTTGCGCTCACGGCTGTACAACCTTCGAAGTAAAACCAGCTCTAGCAAATTCTTCGTCCCCTATTCTTTCCCGCATACGGTTTCGACGAAATTGCATTAGGAAAAGGTCATCACTTGTAAATGAAGTTTTCTAAACTGTATTATTTACTGTAAAGGACTACTCATACATTCACGCTTATAGGATACACAAGAAAAAGGACAAGGGAGGGAACATTAAATTTAAAATTTGAAACAAAGTTTGTTATAGAACAAAAATGACACGAATATATTTGTAATATCTCGTATGAATGAAATTTACCTCTAGAGAATTAAAAACTAATTATCCTAAATTGAATGCTAAATTTGCTTTAGTATCGCTGACTGATATTGATAGTAATTGAAAATTCATATAATTACGATTTTGTCCTGGATAGGTTTTTTATTTAATTCCTAGTTATAGTAAATAATAACTCAAACTAAATAAGTGATAACTAAATAGCTCTACTTCCACTCCCTGTTATTACAGTTGCTATGCTGTATTACAACAACAAGAAATTTATAACCAGGAACTTATTCATTTATAGATAGGATGTGTACTATTTCCAGCAAATGGGTATTTTATATTTAGGTGTAAATCCTCATGTATCTTTCAAATGGTGTGTAAACTAGCTACATAGTATACCAAACCACCAAGTTTACGTTTTAAATGTAACATGTATGTATATACAATGTAATAAAAGTCAGGAATGTTATGTGTAAAATCAATACTAAAGTTTTATGAAGTGCTGAAAGAAGTGAATTTATATTTTAGAAGTGATTTCGTAAAATTTTATATTCACCTAAATTATGCATTTCGTGTTCGTATACTTTCATTTTCAAACATTTGCCCGAGAAGAAATCGAGACGTGTGAAATTCGATGGCCGAGCAGGCTCTTTTATTTCACTGATTGTGAGTCTTATGATTCATAAATTTTATCATGTAATTAGAACTATACAATATCTACATGACAGTTAATACCTTCATTTATGGGCTGTCGATATATCCGGGAAAACTAACGCTATAGGTTTCCACTGGTGGGAGTTGAAAATGTAAGAAATAGAAATTCACTTATTTCTGCATTTCCCATAAAAATTAATAGTTTTGCTATTTTTCGTCCGGCAATTTTTAGTCACCTGACATAACACATGAATCAATAGTAATTGAAAGTGACAAACGTTCAACAATACTTATTTGTTTTGAAGAATGGCGGAACAATAATCTGCAGTTTACAATCCTACAGGGCGAATTGGAAAGATCCGCAGGGCCAAGCATGTATGTATATATGTAGGCATAGCCTAAACCAAGGTGAGATGGTGAATCGGGTGAGATAGTGAATATTTTGTAAACCCCTTCAACACACTGGCTGCCATGGCTGTCATATTTGATAGCCAGTGATGTTTCCGTTGAGCCTTTGGCTATCAAATATGATAGCCACAATGTATTCACATGTCAGACCATAGGTATCAAACGTTTATCACTTAGACGTTAATCTTGTAGAAATTTTACTGCTGCTCCCCTTGCGATGTGCTACGTGTGCTTAAAAACTTGTGTTTAAGTTTCACCGGGAGCTGCGGCCAATTTTTTTTTTTTTGATAGCCAGGCAAAAATTCATTATTTCATCATTACCATTCAAAATTTACTTAAATTCAATGTTGGATACTACGTAATTCGAAAAAAAAATGGTACCCCCGGTGAACATTAGCAAAATTAGTTGGGCAGTCAACGTGTTAAGTAGCGTAATGTTATATCAACAGTAGGTTAACTGTTGGTAGTTCTGCATTGTGTATATAAAACGTTAAATCATTTTATATTGATGAGCAAATCAGAATCCGGAATGATTTCTTGCATGTGATCCTTCAAGCCGCCTATCTTAATAGCTTCAACCGCCCGCAATTATTTTACAATATTCATGTTTTTTTATAATATAAACGCACTTCATTATTTGCAAATAGGATAAGCGAACAATGTATCCAGCCACTACAGTGTTCACCATTTCCGAAATCCGACTATTTATTTTTTATACTGTAGTTAACCCGCTAACATTTCATAAACTGAATAGAGAATCCTATAGCGGTGAGTGGTTAGAAGAAATGCTCCAAAATGCTGCGGAAGCTGTTGAATAAGGAAAAATCTAAATCAGGCTGCAAAATAATGTGTGTCATCTGTTCAAGATTAAAGCGGAGGATTCTAATAGGTTACTTTGCAAAAATACAAATGAGACCAACACCTGAGTTAGTGAGTGAGAACAAAACACCAATTGTTAAAGGCATAATAAAAATGCAAATTGAGGGGGATTATTAGATGAAACAATAGAGTCCGAGTCATCTGTGCAAATACAATTACAAAGTGGTGACGATGATGATAATGACGATGATAAAGAAACTAATGGCTGCACGATGACCACTAAATTCGGTGGCTGATGTGATATATGCGGAAAAAATTCGCGGAAAAACCTCTCATATGTGGGTGAGGCGGTGCCCCAAAAGCGAGCACTTGGGAATGCTTTTTAATTTAAATAAAATAAACTGAAGTAAGTGAACTTGCTTAAAGTTGCGTTCACTCTCTAAACCTGATTTACACCATACCTAATAATAATGACTTTTGTTGCAGGGTGTATATACGGTTTTAGCGAATACAGATTGGTAAAATATTTCTGTGACAGTAAAATGATAACAATGTTCTAAATTCCTTCCATTGTATTGTACCGTCTATTTATAAATAATATATACACTCGAACTTCGTAAAATATCGCAGCTCGGGTCTTGTTTGGACAATTTACAAGATCGTGAAATCCTAGGACTGGCAGTGCCGTATTGGAATATAAATATGAGAATATTTTGTTTTTTTTTAATGAAGTGTCAGAAATTGTCCATAGGTCAGTTAAGCTTGGAAAATTACATTTTTCGAAGACATTTTCATGGAAATACAATTTGTTGTAAAATTGTAGTTTCAAAATGAGAATTCAATAAGCATGTCTTTATTAGAAGGTATCTATACTCTATTGCTGCTATGTTGCTGGCCGCCATACTATTACAACGGCTGTTGCCGTATAGATCACCTACTTTGTGAATACGTTTGTTTTTAATTTTTCTAATTAAACTTGCGTTGTAATAGTAAAATAGTTCTTTTAAGAACTAATCGGCTGATATACTCTCCGTCTAAAACATTTCCATAACGTTTTTCGTGAATATGGAAGAAGTACCAAGCACTTCAGGAACGCAAATATCCCCGCCGAGAAGATGAAAATATCTGAGGTTGGGACATCTATCTATGATTGAGAAGCAGAATATATTAAATATATTCAAAAAGTACGAGCTGATAACCCCAGAATGAAGATTACTGCTATTGTCGCAAGAATATCGAGTATGATAGGTTGGTATTATAATACATTATCATCATTAGGTGTATATAATTATATCTTATTTTTGGGAGTGGCTCAGTCTACTATCTATCGTACCATAAAAGAATATAAGGAGAAAGGACAAGTTACCCGACCTAAGCAAAGTTCTGGAAGGCACTCTTTAATTGGTGATTATGATGAAACTATAAAGAATTCTATAAGACAATTAATTCACAAGTTCTTTTATGAAAATGAACTTCCTACACTTGATAAAGTGCTGAATGAAATCAAACAGCATGATGATTTACCACAAATGAGCCGTTCAACATTGCATAAATTTATGAAAATGATAAAATTCACGTCAGTATCGATGTTGAAAAAATATTGAGTATTTAGGTATTCAAATTTATGTTTTACATACTTCAATATGTTAGAATAAGTATGATTTATTAATTATTGTTGTAGGTATATGAAGAGAGATCGAAAAAGTGTTTTGATAGAACGTGACGATGTAATCAGGTGGAGAAGAAGGTATTTGATGACAATTAAAGATTATCGTCGTCAAAATCGACCAATTTATTATTTGGATGAAACATGGCTAAACGAGGGTCATACCAAAAGTTTGGGTAGATGGCAATATAAAAAGTTGACGACAAGCGTTTAATAATGGACTGACTACAGGCTTACGTAATCCTGCAGGGAAAGGAAGACGTCTAATTATTTTGCACATAGGATCTGAAGCTGGTTTTGTGGAGAATGGCTTATTGTTTTTCGAAGGTATAAAGAAAACAGATTATTAAGAAGAAATGAATGCCGATGTGTTTGAAAGATGGTTTCATCAGATATTAGCAGTGCTACCAGACAATGATGTTATTGTTATGGATAATATTACATACCATAGTCATAAGATTGAAAAAATTCCTACAACAACATCTAGAAAAGGCGATATGCAGGCTTGGTTGCAATCAAAAAATATTCAATATGAGGAAGAGATGGTTCGGACTGAACTTCTTCATTTAATTCGTCTTAATAAAGATCAATATAATACACATGTGGCAGATGAGATGGCCAAAAGTTGCAACAAAACTGTGTTGAGGTTACCACCTTATCACTGCGAACTCAACCCAATTGAGTTGGTGTGGGCTCAGATAAAAAATGAGGTGGCAACTAAGAATACTTCATTCAAACTAGCAGATGTAAGAGTACTTTTACTACAGGCAATCCAGAATGTCACTATGGACAATTGGAGAAAATGTGTAGAACATGTGATTAAAGAAGAAAGAAGAATGTGTGAGTTAGATGGGTTAATCGATAATGTAATCGAACCATTTATTATATCAGTGGGCAAAGATAGTTCAAGTAAAATAGAAAGTGATAGTGAATAATTATTTTAGAAGTTAATGTAATGTAATCACATGTATTTATGGTCAATTTATTGTTTTATTTGTATATACTATAATTATTATTTGTCTAAATTGTAAATAATCACATAAAAGTAAGAATTATAGGAGAATAGATTAACAATCAGTAACTTCCATTAAACAGTTGTAATATATAAAGTTGAAATCTAGTATGAGATGTATTTGATCAATAAAAGATTAGTCTGCAGTCTCTTCTATATTTAATTAATTAAACAGTAACCGTCTATATGTTTTGTTTTTAAATTTAAAGGTATATAAAATATATTGTCGTCTTTAAAACCTCTGATTTACATACCTCACCTACAATGATGACTCCTTGTTATTACAGATTAACGTTATCTATTTTCTTTTAATGAATAATTAATTACGTAGCTAATTTGTATAAAATAGTCGCTAGTTTTAAACTTGCCGCCAAAAAGTAGTTTTGGAAAATTCCTTTGTGTAAACACGTCTTTTCATTTTACTCCTCCGAATTAAAAAATAGACTGTAACTTCTTAAAATTGAATTTTTAAATTAAATAGTATCAGAAATTGAATCTCAAAAATCACGATTTAAAAACGTTCTGACCTGCATAATTAGATTTCATAGCCTTTAGTGCACTACTTGCATTGAAATTCTATTTGATTGATTCTAATCAGCTCAAAAGAACTATAGCATTAAAATGTGATCACATTATTCCGTTAGGATGTATGATTGCTCTACCTTACCATTACATTTACCTTGTATTCTTTCTAGAAGTTGGATATATTTTTTGAATTTAGCCTGATTTTATTAGACACTTTTAATATCATGTCTGCAAATTACATTCTATAAACTTTACATTACTATTTTTGGAGTTTCCAAAAGTAAAAACTTTCTGCTTCTAAAGAAACAGGATTACAATAATCGACCATATTGATGATATAGCACCACATATAAATACGATTTTGCATATATTTATTCAGGTTATCCTTTTATAAATGTCAAAAGCTATACATATTGGCTGCGATAATCTCACTGCTAGCCAACTCTGAGCTACGTACTTTAAAGTTATTTCTAATTACAGCACCGAGAACCTAAAACATCTCATTTAAGGGGGATTAAAATCGGTGTTATTGAAACGAAAACTATATGTTAAAATTCATCTTGTACGACCACACATCCTGAAGTTCATGTATATTTATGAGGGTTTTCAGTGAAATATGCAAATATGTCAGTACAGCTAGCGAAATAGATTTTTGGGAACATATAACCAGACTAAATGGGGTGATTCTCCGGTATACATATGTATATGTAGTACGTTGCGTATTCGACGAACATTCCCGTTCCTAAACGTATATACTATTTGATAATGTGTGTAGTTATAAATGTTATGCGATTTGGCATATTTATATGGAATATAGAGTATCACTAGTTTATTACGCAATCGAATATGTCTGGAATTATATATTTGAATTTAAATGGGTAGAATTAGTATATTCATAGTTGATTGACATTTGTGAAATAGTATGGATTGGTTTCACTGAAAATACCTAAGGAGTTTGTGTACGACAAGCGCTTGTATCAAGTTGCTCATTTGGTACCAAATGTAAAATATACATTCGGATTTCGTCTTCATACATTATTTAGTGGTGTCAAATTTGTTATATTCAAAATTAATAGGCGTTATTTGCGTTCTTTTAGTATCTCCTGAAAAATGATTATTTTATAGTAGTTAGTTTAATTTCATCAATCTTAACAATTAAGAAAAGGTTAAGAACTTATAACTTAGAATGAACCTGGGTATGTTTTTTACCTTTACCATACTAGAAACCATGACCCGCTACTTATTTTCGCTTATATTCAACGCCAAGACTTGTTACAGTTAGCTAATACAAAGTACAAAGTAAGAAGTAAATTATTGACTACTTATATTCATTTTGTACTGGGACACAGATCTACCAAAACAGATTTTATGTCATTTATCGAAATATATAGGTACATAAATTTACTCTTAATAATGCAAAGATGGAACCTGTGTATCTAGGGGTGGTAAGCTGCAGTGTAATTGAATCTATAACTTTGTCATGCATTATTACGGTTGCAAGGATTTAATATTGCGTACTTAACTCCCGCTACAAATTGAACTGGATGACATGAACAATGTTGCACGCTGCTAACAGAATAGACTAACAGAGAGCAGTTTTTATACAATAAACAATAGTTAACATCCAATTTATGTTAAATGGGAGCTAAGGATTGTAGTTTGTATCAGTAAAGTTACTTGCTGACTCAGTTTTCTCAATAAATACTATTGGTAGATTTGCGTCTGTATAATGAAACGGATTTCTTTAGGTAACCACTCGAAATGCAGATTAGACGCTAACTGTAGATTATAGTTACGACTAGAATGATTATAAGAAGATTATAAGAACCCCTGAAAGACTATTACGGTGCTGGAAATTAATAAATGTAATTCAAACAAATTCCACTAAAGAATACTTATTTCCTCCGTAAGATATGTCTCGTGAACTACGTTATTGAAATACTTATCTTTTAACTTTACAAGTAAACTTTTGAAAGAATTATTTCGTTCAATGAGAGAACAATGAATATGAAATGTTACGTAAGAAAAGCGATTTATCACTTTTTCGATTGCCTCTACCACATTTTGGGTCAAATAAAGGACACAATTTTAATTTAGCCGATTATATTGGATAAGAGAGTTTTAAATCGTTGGCAAAGTGGTAGAAGTCAAGAAATCTAAATACCTACATATAATCTATTAATAAAATAGAACCTGTAGGACTCTCTGTATAATGATCTAATGAATTAAGTGAATTAATTAGCAGCTATCAACTAATTGTTCAAAAGCTTACAAAGTAAGCACAATTTGCATATCCAAATTTTATTTTATTAAGATTTTGGATCTCAAACATAGTTTACTATCTAATCTATTAACGCAAAGTCTGCATTTGGTAAGAAGAAAATTGTTGACTAGGTGTTTTGATGGCTCTTCCCAGTTCGGGTTTGAATAAAGAAATATATATTCGATATGGGAATATACTATACATTTTAAAAATCATGGGCTTGTGTTAATCCATATGTCCAAATCGCCATGTACCAAGAAACCTTTATTTTTTAAGTTAGTAGCCATAAAACTATAAACAACTGTTTCGCGTGAACACATAATTAAACATCGCTGATGAATTGCTATTACGAAAACATTCTTGGAACGCATTGTTATTTTCCATAATTTCAGCCTATATGCTAACCTTCTAGGGATGCTGCATGGGAGCGGTGGCTAACATGTCGATCGCGAGGCGATTTTTGCTCGATCACAGCCGACAGCTTTAACACGCAATATGCTCGTAACGTTTGCTAACTGTAATGGCGGCAAAGTGAATGTGTTAAATATCAAGATTTCAGTAGGTACACCGCATACATTTTTAAGCAAAAAGGCAGAACCTATATATACAGAATCTCTGCTGTATGGTCTTTTTCAAATCGGTGAGAATATTCATCAGCCTAGTATCGACAATAATGTCTATCAACTGATAGTAATAATTAACATATCTGGCAATTATGTAATTTTGGCACTACAGCCTTCAATCTGAGCTAACCTCGTTTAGTTCTTGCACCAGTGGAACGTGGTTGGAACGGGATTTATGTCTTTTCAGAACTTTAAATTTGTCAGTATTTATCAATTTATAACATTTATAAATTTTGTCACAACACTTCTTACGTAGTTAGCATTGATTGGTCTGTCTGTGGGATATTTAGCATGTAATCCGGCTGTATCCTTGTAAATTTGATGTAATTCTTCATAGAGACACGTGATCTCCACTTTGTCTTCATTCATGCGTGCCATCATCGGAGAAGGGGATTAGCCGCGAAGTTCGTATCAACGAAAGGAACAGTTGAAATCACTAGTGTTAAACAGTAGCCTGGTTACTTAGGTATTACAATATCCTACATTTTAAAAATAAACAAGTGGAGGCAATTCCAAGGCTGCGGTGAGAAATGATCATCATAATAAAAGTGATTACACAGCATTGCTTTCTGTGGGGTATAGGTGTTCATAAAGCTATCACTTAAGAAAATAAGTAGGTAAGTATGCCGTAAAGTTTGTTCGTATGTGTATTTATCAAGCAGGTGTTAAACGCAGGCTTTTGACAAAGAAGTGCAAATTAATAGCTAAATGCATAGGACACAGTTTTGATGGACCAAGGAATAAGGAACCTATTCAGATGAACACTGAGGAAGGGGTTTTAATTTTGTCGTTTGCAATTTGAGTCAGATTCCTTGCCAAAGCTTACTGATTGGGTTATCACATTTTTTTGGTTTGTTTTTTTTTTTTTGGTAAGAAACAAATCAGAACTAATTTGTTTCAAGCCGTTAGAGATAAAAATGTACGGCCAAACATATTAAAACCCTGCGCCTCCAATATTTTGATTGTACCTATATCAAGACCGAACGACTAAGACAGTTATACTATGCTAGCAGCTACTAGATCACACTTGTAAATCCCATACCTTCATACAAGAAAATGTACTTTGCAATAAGTCAAAGAGTGTGTTTGTGTGAGTTTCTTAAATCCAACATTTCGTGTGTACTGTGATGAGCTGCAAAGTTTTTAGGCGCAAATACCATTACAAATATGTGAAATGTCTTTAGAAGCGTCGTAAGTAGGAAAAATTAGGAAAGTATATTAAAGGTGTGATGGTTTGACAGTGACGAAATTAACAAAAAAAAAAACAAAAGGGAAACTATGTAGACAGTATGCCAATAAAAGGATTGCTGGTTTAATAAGCAATAAAGAAAAATGGTGCCTATTAGTAAATATAACTTCAAATTGTAATTACGTGCATGTTTCAATAAGTTATTCTACGAATAATTATCGGTTTTTGAAATATTTGTATAATTGCAAATTGTCAAATTGTCAAATCTCCAAGTGGCTCTTATTCGATGACTAGTAACTATATTTAACTGTAACATAATTTTTAATGTTTGTCAATAGTTTTTTAACGTGAGATTGCTTAGCTTAATAGGTATGAAGAAACAGGTGCGAGTTTAATTATTAGTGAGAACGGGAAGACACAGTAAACCCTTGATAATCCATTTCTGCAACTAATTAGCCAACAGGTTTAATAACGGCGACTGTAAGCTGGAATTAAACCGGACAAATAAAAGTTGCGGTTTATTCTTTAAACGCCTGCGAAGCGGATAGCAAGAAAATAAAGTCAGACTAAATTTTAAGGCGACCACAGAACAGTCAGTGCCGTAGCCTCTCTGTTTTTCTAAGGCCGCGGCTGTAGCAAACGAGCAAGTAATGTTCGTCGTGCGCATCTTCGTTGGGACCTGAGCCACTAATGTGATATTTATGAGACTTTATCGGATATAGGGAGCTCTCCGAACAGCACCGGCGACGTGTACCATTACATACATTATTATTCTTCTCTTTCTGCTCTTACCATTGCCGAATTCTCTAAGAGGAAATATTTTATCGTCAGTTATCATTGCTTCATTATATTTATTATTACTGTTATTATTGTTGTTATCTTCACAATGGCGAGTTCCTATCGCATTACGGAAGGAAAATGATGGTTCATATAGATACTACACACAGCTAGGGAGAAAATTGTAAACCATAATATAATCCATCAATATCTTCGAGTGCATACATAATAACGATAATTGAATGAAATACCGGTTTAGCAATTTTTATATTCACTACTTCGTAACAAACACAGTCAACTGAATAATCATTGTAGTTGTTAGAATAAAGCAAAGTAAAATAAAATAATCTTCACCGGGGTAAATTTGGAAAAAAACCTCATCTAGGGATTTCGACAGCTAAGTTTTCATCTTCAGTGGAAACCACGTTACTCCTGTATTCTACATAGATCGGCACAGTAAAAAGAATTCGAATCAGATGACGGCATGGGATTCAAGTATTTTGATTAGTTGTCCGTTTCCTATTTTAACGTTTAACTGGAATAATTTGTTTAGTATTTGTTTTGTATGTTTGACTGTCAAATAAAAAATCATTGCTTTGTATTTGGGTTTTATTCTTTGGTACGTAGAGTTTAATATAATACCCATTTTTCCCTTCTTTTCTTCTTCATTGATTTCTTTTGTACATATATACATTCTCCTCATTTTCCCTCATAGTGAAATTTTCTGAAATGAAATACCTTACGTTCTTTCTTCTGTTTTGTCTTTTTGACTTCGATGTTTTCCAATATTTTTCCCGGTTTTCTCTAATCTTTGAATCTCTCTTTATTACATTTTATTCGGTGTATATAGGTAAATACAGTTCTGTGGTATTTGTATATCCTTGCTTATACCTCTTCCCTTCTCGACAAGTTTGAAATTATTATCCACTTGCAATATTTCTCCATTTTAATCGTTTGTTCCTTTTATTTCGTTTCTAGGCTGTACTTATTTTTAACCATTTGTCTATATCGCGTTTGATGTTTTGTCCTTTGGGTTTGGACTTGTACCGCAACTATTTCTGTGTTGGTTTTTATTCACCATGACTGTTTGGTGCAGTTTAGTGCTCAGCACCGTGTTGTTTCCCTAGCATTTCAGCCATTTCCTATATATCGTATTTTAGGATCCCGTACTTTTTAAACGAATTTCTTCTTCTCGCTCTTTCTTCTCTCTTCCATTTTCTTTTCCATTTCGATTTTCGGTGCACATTTTGTAAACATTATTTTCACGTGAATTCACGTAAATTAAAATATTAGTTTAAATCAACTTGGCTACGTAAAGAAACAATGTGCAGGTACCTCTAAGAAGTTCACTTTAGAAAAAGTCCTATCATCCGCCATTTCTTTATGAAAACTAACAATCTCAGTAAAACTAGTAAAACACGCAGCTTCTGTGGTTTAAACTAAACTGCTAAGAATATTACCAAATCACAAGTAAAACATACAAAAATAGTTGTTATTGTTAAGCACATATAGATACTCCTACTCAGCAGTTTTCTGCTCTTACCATTGCCGAATTCTCTAAGAGGAAATATTTTATCGTCAGTTATCATTGCTTCATTATATTTATTATTACTGTTATTATTGTTGTTATCTTCACAATGGCAAGTTCCTTCCGCATTACGGAAGGAAAATGATGGTTCATATAGATACTACACACAGCTAGGGAGAAAATTGGTTTAATAATAATTGGTTTTAAGTAATAGAACGGTAGAATATAAATATAATAGGAGAAATGTCACTTGTGATACAGATAAAGCTTAACTGATATCTAGCATTATGATTCGTTCTCAAGATACTCGTAGCAAATATTGAAAGAGCGAATTATTTTGGACTTCTGGGGTAACACTAAGGTTGTATTAAAAATTCATGCCTATTAATAAAAGTGAAAAGTCATTTGTTTTCATTTGATTTGATTATCTCACTAGCATCAAAAATCACATTTATTTAAGTATCCAGAATATTATTTTTCCGTGGATTTGATTAACTTCAGTTAAACCACAAATTAGTAATGCAATGTTTAGTTGCCTTAGTTGCCTTTAGTTAGCCTTGGGGGCCTGTTGTGCTAAATATATATATATATATATATATGTATATATATATATGTTTAGTTGATTCTCATGTGCTATCAATTCACAGTTTCTGCAGTACTTTCTACACTTTTTTTATTTATTTTTCGTTTTCTTCTTTCTTACTTACTATAGGAGTCCAAATTGATATACGAGCGTATTTACATAAAAATATTATTTAGTATATGTACATACTTACTAGAAATTTTACCCAATTGCCCAAATGTTACAGCGTACAGAGCAAATAAAAGAAATCGTACGTATTATTTGTCTGTTGTAGATTAATTTCGCCTTCCTCACTCAAATCTCCGTCAGTTAATATCAAAACGTCTTGCGTTCTGTAACAAATTAAACTAGGGGCCGGATGTGTCTTGGACCCGTTTCATTCTCTTTACAACCTCCACGCTGATTGCAGCGATTAAGTCCGTAATTAGGATAATATGTTCATGGAAATGGTGACAGAACTTTACGAAATTGTAATAAGAAATTTTACTCCATCATAAATGCATTTATTAAGCATATAAATTTTCCAAACTTTGGTGCTCCCTTCGCGATTGAATCGAAATTTATAAACGAAATTGGCAAATATTTGAAACTTTGCAGGGGCTTGTTTGCCAGCAGCTTCTGAAAGGACATACTGAGATGATTTATACTGTTAAATAAATTTCTCCTGATATCAGAAACAATTTGGTTGCACGTATAGGGAAATAATAGAAATATTGTTTTCCAACTTCACAGTTTACGTTACTTTATCGACTCTACAAAAGCAAATAATATATAACGAATGAACAAAATTTCACTTATTATAAAGATACCAAAGCTTTGCGCATGAATTACAGCCTTATAGAGGTGATATATTGATTTAGCAACTACAAGAATGTGGAAAAAATTTTCCATGGAGAAAAGTAACTTTATTTTGTACTGTGTCCATTTTACTTGTTGATCTGCTGTCTTTTAGATAGCGGCACAATTTTCCCTTCATAAGACTGTAAACCGGTTGGATGTTTTTATTTTGATTATGGCAAACAAAGTAAATGATAATCTGATGGTGCAAGGTTAACCTTATATGGTGAATGTAGCAACACGTCCCGATTAACCTTCAGTGATTTTGGTCGGGTAACCGAATATGGGCGTCGTCCTGTACGCTTTACCAAACTTTGGTGATTTTTCTTGAACTGCATTGTTGAACTTGGCGAGTTGTTCAATATATGCATTTTAATTGATGGTTTGATTACATATGTAGTAACATTTTAAAGTAGGCTGATGCATTGTAATCCCAAATTGATAATACCAGCTTTGGGTGTTATTTAAACTGGTTATTTTGGTATGCTGTAAGGTCGTTTACTATCGATATTGTTGTAGGCAACCTAATTTTTATTGCCAGTTACTAATGTTTATAATATATATATATGTGACTGTTGTTACGTTTCACAAACTATTGATATTGTGTTTAGCGAGCTTCATGATCAAAAAGTTGTTCTAAACTCCTTTCAGTGCATGTATATAATTACACCAGGGTTCTCTCCTCTGCGCTATTATTGCTTCGATTTACTTGTAAACTTTAACTAGGCGATTTGAGCGTTGTTAATTTTTAAGTAGAGAGTCACCTGCATGAAAGTTAGCGAATTGATTTTGGCATTATTCCTTTTCTGAACGTTTACCACTGTACCCAGCAGAACTTCCTACGGCCCTACGATATGATTCTTCGCTCTCTGTTGTAATAGAATTAAATAGGTATGACAGAAATGCTGGTTATGATCTTCCGTTTTTCAGCCAAAAGTAAAAACAACTAAACATTTGTACCGACAATGGGCTATATAAATGTATTTGGAGTTGGTAATCTTAGCTTGAAAGTATATACAATCAATGGCAACGTAACATAAACAGCGCTGAAATGTGCTAACTACAGCAAATACCATATTTATTGAGTCAGAATTCCTAGAAGGCCGCTGCATCAGCTGTTGGAATAAACCACACTCAACACATGTACAAACATTGCCGTGGCTTAAAATTTCCGTCGTTATTTCCTCTTATGGTGAATATTTAAGAAAATATTGAACGGATTTTCGGCAAGTTTTCTTTTTGCGAGAAAGCAAGCCAATGATCCAACGTCGACTTGTTATAAAAAGAAGTAATTTTTTAAGTAATGTGTTTTTCTTTCTATTAAAATAATGCAAATATAATAATAATAATAGCGTAATAGGTAATGTTATCATACTTACTTAATCCTGAAACCCGTTTGACCGTGAATTGTCGGGTAATATTATCATACAACACAAAAATATACACGCTGGTACAAAGGAATAAACAAATATTTATTTGGGTAACCTACTATAGCCCCTAATCTGAAAAATTTTCGGAGTCACCCTTAGTATCACTAGAAGTTTCACTATCAGTAGTTCTGATAATCAAATCTTCTGTTAGTAACTCCAACCTCGTTTTGAAAGTAATTGTTTTCAGCTTCAGCGTGTTGGAAACCCGTCGTCCAGTGTTGAACAATAATTAATAAAAAGAAATTGTCAGAGTCGTCACAGCGTCCAAGTTAAATAAAACATTCTTCTTTGCTACGTTGTATTTAACTGAAGCCCATATCATTTCGATTGTTTTCAAATCGAGGATGGTATGGTGGAAGCCTAAAATTCACGTGCCCATTTTTTTTTGAGCAGACTGTCGAATTAGTAAACAATGTGTTTCTTTATGATAATTCAAAGTTTTATACAGTAAATTCGGTGAGAAAGGTATATTTGTACTTGTCAACCCGTCCCCCTGGTAGGTGCTTTTTGTATTTTTATATTATGGTAGGGTGCACTATCACTTACGATAACACAGTTCGAGGGAGATTTAGAAGCGGCTTCTCTGTAGTCCTTTCTCATAATTGAGTTCATTTTCCCGTAATAATCTTCGGATTTGGTTCCTGGTTTAAACGTCAAGACACAGTTGTGTTTGAAACCCATTTCAGAGATATAATAATAATAATAATAATAATAATAATAATAATAATTTATTTCCAACGGTAACACCCAAGTACAGGAAAATTAATACACGAAAAAGAAAATATATATATGCGAATACGTTCGTAACAATAAAAAACAAAAATAAAGAGCTTAGTGCCACTAACAAAATTTGTACACAATAAAAAAAAGCTATTCTACAAGTAAATAAGAGTATATAACAATATTACAAACTAACAATACTATTGATAATATCCGTAAACCGATCAAAATGCAGATCAGCATTGCTACAAAACAAATCAAAATTATGGCACATTATATTATGATGAAGGCGTTGTATAATAAACTTAAACAATCCGTATTAGTAAAATCTCTATAGTTTCGGTAAATAAAACCAAAAGTTCGATAAGAGCTTGCTATGATTTCATTTATGTGATCTACAAAATAAAAGCCAGCGTCAAAAAGTATACCCAAGTCTTTTATAGACGTACAACGTTGTAAATTGATATCATTCATAGTATAATCATAACCAATTTTTTGGTGTGTCCTAGTGTAAGTTATAGTTTTGCATTTGTTCACATTAAGTTGCAAGTGGTTTTCCATGTACCAAGAACTTAAGACTGTCCATATCTTTTTGTAAAGTAAGACAATCCTCTATCTTTTTCAATTTTAAGGAAAATCTTCAAGTCATCAGCAAATAACAACGACTCACACTACAAATTATTCACTATATCATTTATATATATTAAGAAGAGAATAGGTCCCAAATTTGAACCCTGAGGCACGCCAGATGTGGGAGAGAACATTTTTGATTTATGACCCCGATACTCGACATACTGCTTTCTGCAGGTCAAGTATGATTCAAAGAGACGCAGAAGAGTTGGAGAGAATCCCACCGCTAACAGCTTACTGAGTAGAACGTGGTAGTCTACCTGATCGAAGGCATTTTCGAAGTCGGTATATATGACGTCAACTTGTCCACGTTTATCCAAACACTCCGAAATATATTGACTAAAGCAACTTAGATTTGTTACAGTGGATCGACCATTCATGAAACCATGCTGTGCAGGGGGGAACAGATTTTATGGACCTATAAACATTACTATACAAAATTGATTCTAAAACTTTAGAAGTGTTGCATAATATGGATATTGGTCTATAATTTCGAATACTAGAAGGATTACCTTTCTTAAAAACAGGGCAGATACGAGATATCTTCCAAATATCGGGGAATGTAGCGTGCTTCAGTGTCAAATTAAACAAATGGTATAGTGGTTTTACAAAGGCAATGGCACAGTCTCGTAGCAGAAAACTAGGAACACCATCCGCACCACTCAACAAACTGTCTTTGCATTTTTTTAGTGCCTTTAGTATTTCATCTTCAGAAATTTCAAAAATGTTAACAGTCCAATTAGTACTAAAGTTACTATCATTTATCCTAGAAGGGTTCGGAGTTGTATATACACTACTAAAATAATGTGCAAAAGCTTCCATTGCAAGTATAGGAGTATCCAAAACTGTATCGTTGTATTTCACAACACCAGGTATCCTAGTATTGCCACGTTTACTATGAATGAATGACCATATTCTTTTAGGATTACTAACTACGGAATTCTGCATGCTAGATATGTACGTTTTGTATGCAGGATCGATAAGAATTTTACATATTGTTCTTAACTTTTTAAATTTTTCATAGTGATACTCAGTCTTATACTTTTTGTATTTTTTATGTGCGTAGTATTTATCGCGAAGATGTTTAATAATATTGTGATCAAAC
This sequence comes from Chrysina gloriosa, assembly GCA_038088585.1. NCBI lineage: Eukaryota > Metazoa > Arthropoda > Insecta > Coleoptera > Scarabaeidae > Chrysina > Chrysina gloriosa. Next base: position 24,789,566 of record CM076090.1, read on the forward strand.
CAAGGAGGATACGAACGGATAGAGGGTTTCCTTTTGTATATAGGTACAGTGCAATCAAAAATGCTATACAGTATGTCATAAAACGTGTAACAAAATGCATCTACGGTATTCGTGTTATACATATAGGTGACCAGTCCGCATTAAGAAGCATATTATACATCAATGGAAAATTTGCTTTTTAAAGTTAAATTCCTTGCTGCCTATATTTCCTTTAAAAGGTACATGACACGACAATGTAACTTCAGCAAAAATATTCAGTGCAGGATGATGTGAGTCCTCAGACACCATAGGACTCGCATCTCTCTCAATGGAACACACAGAGTTGGAGAAAACAAGATCCAGTAGACGATGGTTGCCATTTACTACGCTATTAAATTGATTGAAACTGCAAAATTGTTGAAAATTGTTTAGCATAATATGTTTGCCGTCAATGCGAACAATATTAAACAATGGGGCATTAAAGTCACCTAGGATAATTAAGTTGTCACTGGTAATCCATTCGGTTGCTTCGAGTGAAGATAAAAAAATACTGATAATCATCAGGTGTTAAATTAGGGGGTATATAAACAACAAATATAGAGTATTGGTATGGAGTATATAATCCAATAGTGCAACCAACTATATCTATCAAGGGAATACTATTACAAATAATGCTTAAATCCACTTTGGTACAAATGAATGTATTTTTCACTGCAACTAGCACTCCGCCACCCCTAGACACTCCATGAGCTCCATGAGATATGGTTGATAACCATTAGTATTGTCTGTCCAACGGTTGTGGGGTGTAAGTTTTATCTAAAAATTTGTCTGGCTTCACTCCTATAATATTTTATTTTGTCCAGATAATTCAACCTCAAACCATGAATATCATTCTTCTCTATTAGTACCAGGGTACTGATTATCCTTAGTTTTTCTCAACTTAAATCCGAGGTTTTTAATAAAAATTAATAATAATAATAAGGAGAAGAAGAAGAAGAAGGAGGAGGTACGTTTACCCGAAAAGCCGTCACTAGCTTTCCTTGTAATTGATTCGTTGCTCGGTTTTATGGAAGTTATAAACCAAGTTTCTAATATCCATTTGTTCCCATACCTATATGTTGGCTGTTGTGCATGTTCTCTTCCGTTTCTTAAGAGAACTGAATTTTACTTCACGATCACCATCCTTTTTAGCTTGCAAATCAACAAATGAACATCATCACTTAAGATTCTCGCTACTCTACCTATAGAGGCCCTCGTAGCAGTTAGAAGAGTTCTCTAGTTCTATTTTATTTTCATATGACTTAAAATAATATACACGTTAACCCATTAGAAGTCAAATGAAAGTGCTTATAGTGTTTTGAATTTATCTTTAGTTATTTATTAATATGAGCGCAAAAACATAAAACGAAAGAAAACAATCAAAATAAGATATTTTTTACCGAGTTACAGGTGTACTCAAGCGAGTACACTGACCGCCCATGTATGGTAATTTTTGAAACACACTTTCTCTACGCAAAGTGCTTTTAGACAGTCCTTATATTGCCAGCGTACCCTGGAATGACAAATAACACACCGTAGCTGTTTTTCTATTTTGGCGAGATAGTGTCCAATTCCATCTTAAGGCAGGCCTTCAAGCATCGATGCAGACTGCCGCGATTTCCTCTGTTCACCTTGTCGTAGATAATATCGTGCGATATGACGGCGGAACATGAGTTGATCCACAGGATTATCATTACTCTAGGCATGTAAGCGCCAAGAATTAGCAATAGTCATGTCCAACATGTACGTAAATAATACTTACCACCACTTTTTCCCACAACAACAATTCCATATAACAAGATTGAATGATCGAGTTCATCGACCACACTCATGTTTTTGTTATCATTTTGGAACAAACGGGGAATCGCCACGTCTGTCTTCTCCCGCTTTATTGAACACCATCGCTTGACAGTTCTTAGCGGTTCAATCAAAGTTAGTTTCCATTGTAGACACACTGCTATCTTTCCATCTTACAAACAGTAGCTCGCTTTCCTTGTCAAACCTGTAGTCATAAGAGGCACGGTGTTTCTTTCTCATATCCTTCGTGCTAGTCAGTGGAGAATTTCTTATCCTGTTTTCGGTACAGTTCCTGTAGCACGGTACGCCACGGTTTTAAGGTCAACTAAAAGATCGTAGCTGGTAAAAAGTTCATGATTTGCTGGAGTTCAATTTAGTTTTCCTAATAAATTTTTGACCACTCGGGAACCCAATGGATCAGAAGTCGCTGTCTGTGATTTTTCAGAGTAGAAATCAAATGAGTAACACAATCCTGTAGAACTAGCCGCTAGCCAATTTTTATATCCGAAACGGAATTGCTTAGCAGGGTGGAGGTCGTAATATTTCACAATTGATTCGTCTATAGAGATACTATCTTGAAACACTCCCCACTGTAAAAATTTAGCATAAGCTAGTCTGCCAATGGTCTTACTTTGAACATTCTATCATTAGTGGTTGTTGTGTACAGGATGGAGGTCTCTCTTTATATCTCGAAATCTATGCTTCGATAGAGATCTGGCCATTAATTGCAATTCAATGTTTTCATCCAATGACAAATCCATCGGCTCTCGAGTTAGCTTGTGCTATCCAGATAAAATCAAGATTCCTAGAAACTTTTTCAAATCAGAGATATTCAATTGAATATTGTGTCTGTTGTTCTGTTTTGAATAAAGTTCAGTATTAGGTATAATCAAATCAAAAACATTTTTATCAAAAGAAGTTTCAAATAGTTGTATAGGTTGTATAGAAGTCCGTTAAGAAGTTGAGGTGTACGAATGGAGGCATTTGCGTTGGGTTTGGTCAGCGAGTAAAATCTTGTCTTATTCTTTCCGATGTCAGCGGTTGATCACCAGTGCCTTCGCTATCAACATCTTCGTTATTTGTAAACACTTTAATGGTACCACTTACGTCTTGTGGTATGGTTGACAACGTCATATCATCCTTAACCCTTTTTATTCATCAGTCAATGCCCTTGGAACAGGTGGTATGATTAACCATATCAAATTCATCATCCTCACAATCACGTAATATAGTATCAACAGCTTCTTGAAACTCTTTGTAGCACTGTTGAGCCGTAAATAGTTGTTTACTCATTATTTAAAATCTGACAAAAAAATAGTTATGTTACTTATGTATTTTGTCGTTGTACTCAAACGAGTACAATAAAGTTGATACGTCGCCATTTTTTTGTTTTTAGTATATAAGGTAAGTTTGGTTAGTATATAAGTTATGTTGGTATGTATATTATAGTAATGAATTATAGAAACAAATGATTGATCAGTAACTTTTTAAATATTATCAAAATAATTCACTTACCTGCACACTGCTTTTGTGGTACAACTTTCACTGGCTTTTCTTTAAAAATTCAAACTACACGCAATTTTTTTTTCTCTAGGTTTGATCAGTATTGTGATGAAATAAAATAACGGTGCAACGTTCGTAAACTATTTGTAATCTATAGTCTACACTTACGGAATATAGCTGTACTCAATTGAGTACGGTGACTTCTAATGGGTTAAACACAATACCCTTCGGCTTGGAATTAAATTTCTTTCTTTTATTATTTGCCTCCATTTATTTATTTTAATACGAAATTATACTTTAAATGCACATACATTAACAAAGTATAATGCGAAGTATGAAATTGGTGGCTTATCACAACAATACCCATATGTCCGACTAACTATAAACTACATTTAGTTACAAATCCTTTCACAGTTCAGTTTCACAGTATTTTGTTTTAATATAGGCAGGAACAATTTTAACAATTTATCGTAAGAAATACTTTAGATATACATACATACATACATGTAATAGAAGTCCGTACACTCCAATATTTCCCGAATTTCTAAATAAATACTGAGTTTAATACAGCAGGTAGGTTTGCGTAGAAATTATATCTCCGTTGGCTTTGACCGTTTCGATTCTATTTCAGGTTTATTAGTATTAGTTGCTGCTCTAAACTGTCTGGTGTTATTAGAAATATGACATGCTAAAGCTTTTCGCCTTGTACGAATTACGCCAGGATGATTCTTCCCCTAAATTAACAGTGTCGTAGTGTATATAGACTTAACGGTAGTTAATAATTCACTCATTGTCAGATGAATATGTGACTTTTTCCCTTTTAGTATAATAATCGCCACGAGTGATTGCAAGAGTTGGGAGTAAGATCACCTAGTAGTAGGCAGGTACAACGGCTGTGCATAAAGCTGCCAAAATACCATTAGCGTAACAGTTAATATTTAACAAATACCTGATTATTATAATGAGATTTTACTGATCGAATACGTACTTCAGAAATCCTAACAACAATCCCTGGTTATAGACTCCACTTAGTTGGATGCATATAAAGAAATATTAAAGGTGATAATAGCAGAGAAGGATTAATTTACAATCGGTTAATTATAAATAAACATTATAGCGTATTACATGTCAAAACAAATAAATGAATTACATTTCCACAAAAATAATTGTCCACTTTAAAAACCGCTTTGCGCGTTTGAGTATGTATGCGTCCCTAACAGAGGCACTTGAGACGCCCCTGATATAATTTGTTCTAACAAAATAGGCGTGAACGCTTTTTAAAAACGTTTACGACGCATCCCTACCCTTCGCTACCACTCGTGGCGACTGCTATATCTATTGCAATGTTAAATTATTGCGCGTGAAGAAAATTGAGATGACTTTTGTGGTGAAATATATTAACTGAAACTGCTTTACTGTTCTTGAACCTATCCTCCACAACCAATGATAAACTTTAGCAAACGTTCAAACCAAATGTTAAAGCAATTATTCCAATTATCCATCCAAACTTGTAATTTTTGAAGGCATGCTTATTGTGATAACTGGAACCGTTGGTCCTATGATTCTTTATCGTTGGGAGTGTAAATCATTGTTGGGTCTTCGGTAATCCAATAATCCGATGTGTTACTGCTCCTAAACTTCAACTGCGTTTTAAGTTGCGTGTAAACTAGAATTGCCTGGGTGGAGACTGATTCCTTTTGCGTTAGCTCTCTAGAGCACAATTATTACTTCTTGCAAACAAAGTCTGATATACCACTCGATAGTACCGTTCTTTGATTTTGTGAATAAATTGTAGCTACACTAGCTCTTTTTGACGAACGTTACAGCCTTCACACTTATTCCCAAGTGCATAAGAGTCCATTCTTTTGCTCCACTTAGCATCTTGTAAACACTCTTTGTGAATACGCGTTTCTTGACACAAATTGAGTCGCGCTGCCTTTTGCTCTTTAATTGGAAGATTTCTTGGATTGAGGTCTTCGAAATGCGTAGCAATGTCTCCATCTTGTGATAGAAGTATTACATATCGATCCTCCTCACTTAGCTAGCCTTTCTGCAACATTCCTATCTATTATTTCTTTAAAATTATCATCTAATCCTTTTCTCCGAAAATATATTTCAGTGTATCATATTTGTCTATAAACGATATCATTTGATTAACAAATGCCACTTTGTAAAGTGCACACAGCCTCAGAACACTCTACTGAATATAAAAATATTGATGGAGATTTTGTATCTGCGAAACTGCCACATCCCATAAGTAAGTAATTTTCAGTTATACCGATAACATATAGTTTTTATTTTTACTCTTCCTTTCACATTTCCACAATTTCTCGTGCAGTATCTTACGAGTAATGGGGTGGTGATTATGGTAAACCCAGAAATTGTTTTTCATACTTACATAAAATACAGGTGACCGACGGGAAGCTGACGTTTTTGAAACGGCTAGCGCCCTGCTGGTAGGGGGAAGAAAACGCAACATTCGATGCCATTTCAGTAGTTATGGAGTAGTGGGTGGTTCTCCATTGGATGTTTGCGTATGACACATTTGTTCAGAATGGTGGGTCTGTTATTACCCTGCACTTTGCTCTTCAAATGCAAGTACTTTTGGCAGATAATGAAAATGCGGCCATCCTCATGAGCGGTGAGGCACATTTCCATCAGTATGTTGGTTAATGTATAAATGTACGGTACTGGTCCTCTGAAAGTGCCCCTTAACATTCACGGAAAACCTCTACTTTCAGGGTGTGTTACTGTTTGGTGCACAACTGCTCCATTCGGCATCATTGACCTTTAGTTTTCCGAAGACGACAATTGTACGACTGTTACAGTGAATGCTGAACATTACGGCCACACGCTGAACACTTATTTGCGTCCCAAAGTGCGCAGACTGCAACTGGAGTTGGAAAATGTATTTTGCCAACAGGATGGTGCGACGACGCACATTGCCCATGTGCCTATGAAAGTGGTTTGACGCATGTTCCCAGAAAGCGCAATCTACCGTTTTGGTCATTCCATGACCCCCGAGATCACCTGACTTGAGCACTTGCGATTTTTTTGTGGGGGAATCTAAAATCGCGGGTATACTCTCACAAAGCCCCCACATTGACAGAACTTAAAGAGGCAATCAGGGAAAAAGTGGCTACAATTGATGGTGAAATAATAACTCGGGTGATGATTCATTTTCTGCGAAGGCTGGAAAGCTGCATTCAGGAGGATGGGCACCATCTACCCGACATAATCTTTCACTGGTCATATTCAATTTCAAAGTCCGTATAATGACAAACAATTACATATATGTATTGAAATACAATTTTTCGTAAGAACTAATTGTGTACCTGTTCATTTCAAAAAGGTTAGTTTCTAGTCGGTCACGCTATGATATAAACATTTTTAAGCTCTGGGGACAGTTCTTAGCCTTAAACAAAATCTAAGCAGTAATGAAGGTCGCCCTCATCCAAGTCGGTAAGACACCTGAAGGACTGATTCATTGTAGTATGTACGTATGTATTTATTTGGAGTTTTGTAAATTGATCTTTGAAACTGATCGATTAAATAGCAATTCGATTTATTGCTTATTTGTCTTAGTAGTATGGCTGGTTCCTTTAACATTATGAGACAACCGTTTTGAAATGTGTCATGGTCCAGTGAAGTTTATGCCATTTACAAGTAACGAGCTAGTTTAGATATACATTCATAGCGCTAAAATATATTGGAATTTTATACTTTAACAACCATTTTTTAAATTTAACTTTGGTTTTAATTCTTCTAAGCTCGAAAGAAGCTTAACTTTGTTTTGTATTATTCTTGTCTGACAGCGAATACTGTACATGGAAAGGTTTTTGTATATGTAAGTGCTAATTTCACAAATACGTCACCTGATTAACATTGTATGTGTAAAACAAATGTTAAGTTTAATAAAAAACATTAGCCCACAATTTATTAATATGATATCAATGCATAAAATTCTTTTGTAATTACCCGCTTATTTTCCATAACGTAATTGCCTTTTTTCTCAGAGATTGAAATTATACCCTTCCTAATACATTAGTTAACTTAAAATGCAAAATCTTCCTGTCTACGCGAGTTTATCGCTAATTGGGCGTAGAAAAAGTTATATTTTCCGCCCGTAGAAGTTTCTCGATAAGCCGAATAATGGATAAATACTTTTTCACGAGCATAGAAAGATTGATGGATTGGTTGAAATTCAACGCGAATTGTTAATAAGTTTAAGTGGCGCAAAAAATGTTATTCTCTATAGGCCTGCCGTTAAGACCTGTCTAGACGGTAGCATTTCAAAAGCCTTAATGGAAGTAATAATTTCCAATCCGTTTCCATGTAATTTCTTCGACTTTAAACTTAGTTTGTCAATAGACAAACAACAAGGTTCAAAATGTCTTTCAATATTTTAAATGCACTGCGCTTTTGTATTTCGATTACTCCGATATTGATTGTATTTTGTTTCGTTTTGTGCATGATCTGTATGTATATACTTTCACATGTTATCAAAATAGTCATGCATTCGCTTTGAAGTTTATTTATTGGTGCCTCCTAAATCACTAATTGCTACTAAGATAGCATGGAATTTTATTGCAATACGTTTAAAAGGTAAACCTTTGACAAAGTTCAAGTACCACTAACAAGTAAAACCCAAGAAAGCAGTATCTAATTCCTCTTAGAAAACGATTTCAGTACATCTAGAAACAATTTCTTATAAATTCTGCAGTGGATGTCTCATCTGCTAAAGGTAAATTGTGAAACAGCTCCCTCGTAGACAGAAGCCAGTGTTCATATACACCAGAATGACGTTTCATTTATAATCGACTGATTCTGTGTCAAATATTTAAAAGAAACTGTCTACGTCTAGACTGTACCAATATATTTTCTGACAGCTAAAATATATTACGAAGATATGTCATGTTCGTTATCGAATCCACTATTCTATTTCGTAAATCCGGCTACATATTGAACTCTTTTAAATTTCGATTTGCATCTATTGATTTTATATAGCCCGGTTATTTTAAATTATATGCTCATATACTGAATACATGTCGAACGTATTTACTAAATATTTATAACTTGCGATGCTTAAATATAAGGTATTGTTAATTTCATCGCAATTTCGCTCGCGAGTAAACATCACACATCACCAACCAGAACTATTTCCTATACTGTTCATTTCTGTACTGTATGTGCCGTATATGCCGACACCGTTAGCAACTTTACTCATTTGTAACTAAATCCTGACACTTAACTAATTGTATTTCACGCCAAGTTTGGGGTTTTATGTGGATGCGTTTAGCGATTGCATTTTAAATACGTTGTGTGTATACACATTTCCGACGTACGTGTCCACTGTGATCGATTTTGCTCCTATATTTGTACGCTAATCACTTCTTGTTAGCTGTTTATCAAAGTCATTTTGGATCCCGTTATTAGGATTGATGATAATTGTAGAGCAGCGCGAATGAGAACGCAGGCGCCTTAGCTTTCATGCATGTTAATGGATATTACTTGTATACCACAATTTCATTTGAACTTTTTAATTAATTATTTAACCAGATTAAACCTAAATTTTAATTATAATTACTTTACTTGAGATAGGACGCGGATCTACGAATTAAAAAGACACTATTCTCTAACCCTCTTAAGACATGCCTCACATTAATAAAAGTTGAATATTTAGTTAGTAAATTTTCTTAAAGCGCCTAAAATTCTCCTTGTGTAAGGATTAAGTTAAATAAATAAAGTTTCTTTAGAGCAATAATTGAACGCTAGCGCCTATGAACGATACTCACCGCATTTGAGTTTTGCTGTGATTAGTTATTATTACTAACACAATTATATATTAACAATATATACTTAAAAGGACAATGTATATATATATATATACATATGTATTTATATATATATGTTCAGGATGCCCGGACGACATCGACAACTTCTGCATTTGAAGAGGTAGAAAGATGGCCAACTTAGCAAGAAGGTGCAGGTTCGAGCGATCATTAAGAATCTATCCCTAAATCCCCCTTGTCATGGCCCACTTGTTCAAAATTAGAAAAAAAAACAAAATCGCCCAATTTCTTTCATTTGCCGCAACTTTCCTGCTACCCAAGACACCGAGATGCGGCTTGAACCAATTTGCATGGCCATTTAAACACTTTCATTGACACTATGGAAACTTCAAAATTTTGAAAAACTGAGCCGATTCTTTTTACGGGCAGAAATCATTAGTGCCATTATCACTAATAACTTTGGTTTTTGTTTACCACGTTATCTATGAAATTATGTTTCGAAGCAAATCTTATCCATTGTTATCGTACGTGGCTGTTAGTAGTGCTGGTGTTATTACTTCAACTTATAACGGAAAATTTTGAAAAATATGATGTATACTGAGTGACATAGAAATTGCAACACCAAGAAGGGGTTAGAATTTCTTAATGAAATTTGGTTGGAATATTCATCTATGTTATAGTAATAAATGATCAAAGTTTGGGAGGAAAATGTTTATTTGTTAAACAAAATTTAATAATAGCTAATAATGTGTGGAGCGGCCTCTCTGATTTATATATTCATTTACACGTCGTGACATTGTTTGAGTAAGGTGATATATTTCGTCTTGGGGTATTGCATTCCTTGCAAGTTGCACCTCATATCTCAAAGCCTCCAAAGGAGGGCGCTGCAAATTTTGCAACCGTCTACCCATTATGTCCCAAACATTTTCAATAGGTGAAAGATCTGGGGATCTTGGAGACCAGGGCGAAAGATTAATTTGGGCCTGTTCAAAGAAGTTCAAGGAAATCCTTGCTATACGAGGACGTGCATTATCCTGCTGGAATAATGGATCGTCAAGCTCTGGTAAGTATGGCAAACTTTGTGCTTTAACCACCTCCGCAATATATCGTTGTGTTGTCATATTACCCCTAATGAACACCAAGGGAGACCTGCTACCGTAAGTAATCGCACCCCAAACCATAACACCCACGGTGGGGTGTACGTGTCTCCCAACTGTAAATTGAAGATTCCGTCGTTCACCCCGTCTTCTTCTGACTCTCTTACGACCGTCGTGCATGCCTAAACAAAATCTAGATTCATCACTAAAGACAACATCACGCCATTCAATATTCCAATGAGATCTTTCATTGTAACCGTTGCTGACAATGTTCCGCAGTCAAAGGAAGCACAAGTTGCGGACGATATGATCTTAACCCAAAACTTCAGATTCGGCGATAACTTCTTCTTAGGGTTACATTGCGTCCTTCTGCACCAAACCATTAGTCACTAATTGCCCGAGTAGAGGAAAATCGATCTCTAAATGACAGTTGTTTTTAGCGGCGATCTTGACGCACATTCGTTTTTCTTGAGGCACCGGTTCCCGTTTTATGACGTTCCTGACCATCTTCAAACGATACATAACACACTCGCATTACAGTAGACCGGTTTCGATTTATACGGTTAGCAATCTCCCCAAATGAAAACCAGCTTCGCGCAAAACCAATAATTCGACCTCCATTGAATTCGCTTGGTTGATGGTAATTGACTCGTTGCCGTACTCTAGGCATGATTAAACCAACAAAACACGTAAACATCTGAATAACAATCGAGATACTGTCAATGAAGAAAACAACAAATCGAACGATAAATACAGATCGAAAAAGCTAGCAAAAAATTGATAATAACTGTCAAATGTGACATTATTACATTACCATTTGATCTCAAAAGTTAACCAATTATTATTTAATGGTAGCCCAACAAATCTACCAAGTTTCAACAAAAATATCCTACTACTTCTTAGTATTGCAATTTCTATGTCACACAGTATATTTTGTACATATATCAAGTGCTATGAGAAAGTGGAACTTACGCGTGAAATATACAAAAGTCAATACCCAGAAAGGCGATTACCCGAATCTAAGGAATTCAAGTTTGTTTCCTGCAGCAAGACCAAAGATGTGGATTAAGACTAATGCAGAAAAGGAAGAATTAGTTTCAGCTTGTGTTAATATGGATAAGTGTGTTTCTTCTAGAGAAACTTCCCAGAGTGTAGGGGATGCCAAAGGCTGGAGTTTTAAAAATTTTGAAGAAACATAAGTAGAAGTATTATAAATTTAAACCATCTCAAAGGTTAATACCTGGAGATGCAGAAAGAAGACCTCAGTTTTGAAACTGGTATTTTGCCTAAATGAACGCATATTCCAATTTCTAGAGTATCATTTTGTGGACAGATGCAATAATGTTTACCAATTGTGGAACGTTTAATAGACGTAATAAGCATTACTACTACCAAACTAACTTACATCTGACTCTTCCAGTTTGAAACCAAGTTAGATTCGGTTTTAATGTTTGGTGTGGCATAATAAATAATAGATTACTAGCCCCCATTATTTTTAATAGTAGTTTAACGGGGCAAAGTATTCTCTGTTTTTACAAGAGGAGATCGAAGATTTAATAGAAAAGTTGCCATTAGAAAATACTACACATATGTGGTTTCAACAGCAATGGTGCCCTTCGCATAAGACTCGTGCCGTTGTGGACTATTTGAATGAACGATTTATTGAGAAGGTAATTGCAAGTAATGGAACGTTGACCTGCAGGATCACCTGTTTTGGCTCCTTGTGATACTTTCTTATTGGGTACTCTTAAGAATAAAGTCTATGGTCCTACATATAACAACGGTGAAGAATTGCAGGAAGCAGTACTTGAGGCATTTCACAATATTAATGGCAATACTCTCCGTAAAGTAGTTAATAGTGTTCAGAAACGGTGTTAACTTTGCATTGCATACAGTGCTGTATTATTTGAGTAATTTGGTTATTGGTAATTATTGTTTTTGTAGTTAAGTTTGTATGACAGTTCGCTGTTATAAATAAATTTGGATTTTCAGTTATAATTTCTGAACTGTTCGAAATGTAACGTTTTTCTTAACGCAATTTGAATCAGCATTCAAACCTGCACAACATTGTCTATTTAACCAATCTCTATCTTTAATAATAAAAATATATCTACGTTGTTCTTACGAAATCCGGGCAGCCTGTATATATATATATATATATATATATATATGTATGTATGCAGTCAAAAAGAAATAAATAAAATAATACCTAATACAGATACTTCAACTATTCCGGGACTATGTATAGAAAATAGAATCATCATCATCAGCAGAGAACAATGAACGATCGAAATTAGTGAGTTGACCTAACTATTGACCACGGTTTTTGTGGATGATCTCTACTATTTGGTGAAACAGAAGCCGTTCACGGATCCAAGGTACAACGCCAATTCCTACGGTTGCTGAGAAGCAAAATTGATAATGCAATCGATACACCTATCACAATTATGGCTATATAATTGAATTGCAGTTATGCCAATTGTATGTATCCTTCAGTACCCCAGCATGAAGAATCTGTTCGGAGAAAGTTTTAGATTGAAGGATGACGTCGTCGTTGTAGAATTCCAGAAATCATATACTTTGTAGGATTTGAAGAAGTTAAGGAGGCGATTATAAAACTGTATCGAGCTAAAAGGGGCTTAAGTTGAAAAATAAACAAAAATGGAGTCAAATGGATTACGTGAATGTAGTTTGTGCAGAAACTAGTAAAGGTTAATGTAGTTTTCTTTAAAGGAAGAGTTTAGTGACACGGTTAGATTTGTGTTTCTATTAGTGACCAAGATTATTCAAATTCGTTCAATCATATATGTTATGGGCAGCACTAATACATGTGCTATATGGGTCTGCGCGAAAATAAGATCTTGGAGAAACACACTGTAGTGCCATTCTGTTTCAAGATTATCAAGGTATTAAACAAATTGATCAACGGAATTCTTTCTTTTTTGCTAAAATGTTATAATTGATATTGGTTTTCATAATTCTCCTTGTAAAACTTCTTTTCCGAAATAGAAATAATCCTCGTAAAACTTGTTAACGTTTCGATTAATGCATGTGGTTGAAATGTCTAAAAAGGCTTTAACGTTTTATCGCAAATATTATTCTTCCTCTCGTCTAGACCATAATGACCTATTTTTCTCATAAAAGTTCTTTCCATTGTCTGAACAACTTAAAAGTAATGCGACGACAGAAATCTTACAGCTGTTCGCAAGCCTATTATAATAAATGTTCTGATATGTACGTTGAAGCAGCCATTAATAAAAGTAATAATTTATAAAATTTGGAAGCTACGCTGTAGCTTTCATAAGGCATAAAAAGAACTGAAAAGTTATGCCTAATACATATGATATATTAATTGATACGTCACAGTTGATCCTTTATAAAGCCTTTATAAAAAATGAGATCCAAAAGCTTTAAAAAGTGGCATTAATAGAGACGCTGGGAAAAACATCTGGGATCGACTGTATTCCATCCATCAAAGATATAAAGCACGAGGTGACAAAGTGTGTAAGGCAGGCTTAGGAGTGAACAGCATCCGGCGCCATTCATCAGGGTCTCAGTGTTTAACTGAAATGCTTAGTCCCCTCCAGAAACTTATCCTCCCTTCTTTCTGCCAGATTATATTATCTTCAAGATTACAAAGGATTTTTGTCATTTATATTATACTGTTAACACATCGGTGCCGAAATTAAATTGCTTTGTTATTTTCAAACACTAATTATATTATTAGATCCGTTTCTAATGGGTATATTCATTACTAACGCTCTTGAAATCAATATACAGTCGACTATTCACGAGATAGGGTCCGTTTGAACATATAAGCTATTGGGAATGAGATTAGTTTGTCATACGTACAGCTAGAATCATGAGACTCTGACTAGGTGTAACTAAATCTAAAGTTATTTTCACACGTTTGCAATGCCAAGTGTTCTATACGTAAAATTCTCTTTGTTTACAACCGAAGAAGAGAAAGTATAGACAGCAACAAAGTGCGAGGAATGTTAACTGTTGACTATTTTGATAAAATTTTAATTCGATACTACTCTAAGAATACAGGAGATCGACTAACGAAAATATTGAAGTAGTTGTTAAGAAAATAATGAATAACATTTTTTAACAGGAGATCGACTAACGAAAATATTGAAGTAGTTGTTAAGAAAATAATGAATAACATTTTTTAACAAAAGCATTATTTGTACAAGAATATCTCAAACGATAATAGACGGATGTCACTGAAAAAAAAAAAAGAAAGATAATATAATACATGTATATCTTGTGCATGAACGCAGATCTGACTTCAACAGCGTTGTTTAGTTCGAAAAAGGTATTTATTGGTAGAGTACATAATGACCCACGTATGGAATTGATTTAACATATTTGCTTCTCAAACCATTGGAAAGTCAGAGTTCACAGTACCTATGTAGATATCTACAGTAACAATGGACATGAATATACGATAATATATAAATTTTAGCAATTTTGAGGAATTTATTCTATTTAATAAATATTTAATTCCAAATTTAAGAGTGGTAATTCTATGTCGGGTAAGAAAATATTGAAAACCTAGTAGATTCAAGTGTTTAACATAATTATATAATCTTTTGTGCTGTACTCTTGCAATCCAGTTTGAGTGAAGGGCAGTGTACGGACTCCAGATGAAACTACAGTATTTCAGGATAGGCACTTACTAGGCCGTAATATAACGTAATAATACCAATTCATACCAACGCCGAGGTCTTTAATTTGTGTAACCTAATCCAATGTTCTATAGTTGATTGTGTAAGGGTAGGTGATTATATATAAATATTATTTTTTTTGTGAAGCGCAACGATTTAAAGTCGCATTGTGTTCTTACACCCAATGGATATATCGATGAGGGCGGGTAGGAGTTTGGCATAATCAGCAGGTGACTATTTTCAGAAACAATTTCAGGACGTCGGAAAAAGCAAAGCTTTGGAGTAATTTATACGATATTTTGTGTCATTTACAAATAACACGAATAAGATTGGCCCAAGGTGACTTCCTTATGGCACGCCGCATGTAACCTTAATCGGTTCCAAAAACATTAGAATCATTAATATTAATCTTGCAAGCAGATCGTAATTTTTTAAAGGAATTATAGGCCAATGCATTGGCGCGGTCCCGCTTGTATCTCTTAAAAGCGCTATTTGTGTTTTTAAGTAGTTTATCAGCTCCAGTGGGAAACCAGTGTTGATAATTATCGGAGTTTTTATGAAGTCTTGGAATAAATGTTTGTATTACATCATGGAAAATAGAATAAAAGAAATCTATACATTGATGCAAGTTTTTAGAATTTCATAAATTATCCCAACGAATGTAAGAAAAATAGTAATTTACTAATTCGTATGGTGTTTGTTTGAAATTATATCTCCATGCGCAGCCATAATTTATACAAAAATTTCAAAAGGTAAAGGCAATTTAATAGATAATGGCGGGTGGTGATTATCTCGCGGAACCGGAAAATAGCTATAGTTTGTCACTTCTGTGCTAGTATTATAACAATAGACTAAATCCACAATAACATTATTACTATTACGATCGAAATTCATACGCAACTGAAACAATCCCACGAAACCCAAAAGTATCACATACATAATTCCCATGCCGCAACCCCAACACCAATCGGAATCAAACCATCATCGCCCGAGCACTAAGAAATATGTTATTGTATTATAGTATTGTATAGAGTGCTGCAAAGAATAACAATTGAGTATCGTTTGTATATGAGAATAAAATCAATAGTTCCTTCCAATAAATTACCAATACTTCAGATGTAGTTTAACTGAACAACAGTGAGTTAACCGCTTTTTCGGCTTTAGATAATTAAGCGCCATCCACAAGCACAATTTGTCCTTGATTTGACCGCAGTAATCTTAGTATTGAATTTCGTGAAGATCGTCCACTAACGAACGGATCCACATCTGACTTATTATGAAATAAAATCGCCTCCTGGCATTAACATTAAGTACACATTCTTATTTTGCTCACACATGTCTTTTTGATTTGTGCATCGATCCATATAACAATTGCAGAAGGAAGTAACTTGAAATCTTTTTGCTTTAATCGGAAATCTTAGTTCCTGTATTTGAACTTATCTATATATGCATATATAAATGGACCGTGGTTGTTTCGGATACTTAAAACGCCTTGACCAAATTGGATACTTCCTGCTGCGGATTTGTTCGTAATTGCTACGTGAAGGTTTAGAAAAAGAAAACTACCAAAACATTTAAAAATTAAAAAAAAATTAGATATTAAGCAAATTGATGACGTTTGGTGAGTTAGGTTATGACCAGAGGCCGGATTATATGCAAAAAAGTGGAAATATGCGCATAAGTATGCAGATGTTTTGGCCTAAATATGCACTTTCTTATGAAAAATATGCAGATAAAAAATAGGAGTAATGCTAGAAAATATAATACTATAGAAAAAAAGTTCTATTATGTTTACTACAAGTTTATTTATAACATTTTACAACATAATTAACTATGAAAACAATTTACAATTACATATTTCTCAAAGTTTTCAATAGAAAAATTGTGGCGCTAGTCTGATAACATGTATTTATATATTGAAAAGGTTCGTTCTACAACCACGTGTTATAGGAGCATATTTCAAATTAGAAATATCCTCTATTGTCAACTCAATATTTTCTACTGACTCACCACACAAGATTTTAGCAATATCCTTTAGCTTTTTAAAACCCTCATTTTTTCTATTACACTTAAAAATTTTTCATACACGGATTTTCCCACCCTACCTTTAACATCAAAACATAACTTTGTTTATTATTTCAACACTCTCAATTAGCGACCTAAATTATTTTTCCAATTGCAATATAGAAGTGGAAATAAACCTGTAGTTGGCTTTAATAAACGCCAACTGTTGAGGTATTTCTTTACTCGAATACACCTTTTGGGCGTCTAGCAGAGATTGTGTATCGCTATCAAGATCCATAATAATTGTCTTTATTTCTTCATAATGATTTGCATGAAAAATAGCAGGTTCCAACCACGTTCGCCCATCGTGTGATTACTAGTTGAGGAGGAAGCGGAATACCGGGTAAATGTTGTTTGTAAAACTGAACTCTTAATGGACCCTTTAAAAACACTTTCTTAACACTACTAATTAAAGTATTTATCAAGGGAAAATGGTTGTTTGAGTTGAGCAAGTTGTTTGAATAAAATTTGGGTAAAAGATTTTCAAGTTGCAAGCTGCCTTCACCATGTATGTTGCGGCATCCGTTAAGAACAATAGAATTATTTTTGTTGGAACCGATTCCGGTAAGAAAAAGGTTGCCAGCTCTTCCTGTATAAACGCTGTTATTGTCAAATTATTTGCCTTTTCCAATTGTTTGGATGAAATTAAATAAGATTTAGCTGGAACCGATACGTTAAGAATATCTATCATTAAATGAACTATGTATCGGCTCACACTATCAGTAGTTTAGTCTGCGCATATGTAAAGGTAATTGTTTGACACAGCCTTCTTAATGCTACTCAATGTTTCTGCATAGATACGGTGAATATAATTTTTTTTAAGTGCGCTCGTCGGGAATATTATATTTGCTGGTGTACTTTTGCAAAAATAACTTGATATTTAAATTGTTTATTTTATGTAGTGGAATATCTACCGACACAAACATTAGGCACAAATCTTCATTAAATTGTCCTTGTTCCGATTTTTGGAGGTTGATGGCAAACATTGCGGTAATGTTTGCTGACCCTTCTTCGCCAATTTCATCTTTGATAGTTTTGCAGCATGAGATGGGGTTTTAATATGCTGGTCGATTTGAAACTTTCTCCCACTTATAACTTGCATAAAAAATATCACATCATCAGTTGTTTTCTTATAAAATAAGTGTTAGTAAAAGTAAAAGTAAAGGAGTAATAAAAAACTAATGTGTAAAGAATTTGCGAAGCATTCGAAATAAACGACATTTAATAAAATAACCAACACAATGCTTCGACAAATAATTTTATTTTAAAATTATTTTTATTTAAAAGTCGTCAGCAGAATACGGAATATCAGATATTCCGTATTGTGCTGATGATATTCGCAAAATACGCATGAAATATACATCTCATTTTACTCATTTAAAATAAAATTTTAGAATAAAATTATTTGTCTAAGCGTTGTATTGGTGATTTTATTAAACATCGTTTAAAAACTATAGTTTAATAAGAGGAAATAAATTTAAATTTTACTTACTATCTTGCTGCATGCTACGCAAAATCCTTTTTCTCCATCCATACGCAATTCTGATTAAGGTCCAATCCATCCAGGCACAGTCGCTATTTTCGGCATTTTTGCTATTACAATTAATAACAACTCACAAGTTTACACTTCGAAAAACCAACGTAAAATGACGTTTAAAATAAATAAGATTGCTTTCGAATATGAGAATAAATTTCTCCGAATAACAAAGAATGTGCTCCTAATTTTCTGGTAAAATGTATTTTTGTATTTATTTAGAAGTTTCAGGGAATTAGCTTTTCCTTGAATTATGTCCCGGTCTAGATGTATGGGAACAGCATTAATAAATTTTTGAAAGCGCTTATCGGAAAAGTATCGAGAAGAGGCTTCATAGAATGCTATTTTTAATTTGAAGAGGGCTGTTTAACTGCTTGTTTGTTACAACCAGGACATATTTTTAGTAATGCCTATCCTATAATAAATTACATCCTGGAAGCTGCATATTATCCGGCCTTTAGTTATGACAGTTGTCATGGTGCGCACAAAAGACAATTAAGGTTATGACATTTGTGATTGTGCACGCATGAACTGTTATGTCATAGTAGAAGCAAAGTCAGCAATATCTATCACAATCTTATTTACAGTGCCGCGAGCGAGAATATCGAATCTTTTACAACGAAGCCGTAATGCAATTAGACTGCGGAATATTGCGAATCAATCCACTGCAGATGAAGAAGAAATCGCACGAGAGAAGGGCGTCGTGTTAGTATGGTCCGACTTCGTGCTTCACAAACACAAAGACAAAGACGGACCATACGTGAAAGGGATCGGTTGGCAATGAGAAATCGTCGAGCAGAACACAGAGATCAACAACGTCGAGCCGCAAGAAGAAATGCTTTAAGTGTTAATTTGAATCGAGGAGCGTTTCAATGCGGTTCCATAATTGACTACAGCTCGCTGGAGAAACGTTTGGAGTGTGCTGTCTCAGTGGAAGGGTTAAATTCGCCATTGTTGCCTCCGCCATCTGAGCCATTGCATTCACTGCTTCGTGGCGAAGCTCAAGAATCACGACATTCTCTTTCGAATGCTTAAAGATACAACGCATGTTTCCAAATGACTTCATTTGGAGCAAATATTATTGAAGAACGCGGATTCAGTCCGACATTCAAGGTAATGTTTGCTAATAAGACAGTAACCTTTATTTTTGGTAATCATAAATAACTAATTATCACTTCCCTTTCGACTATAAAGACACAAGAACAAATTTACCATAGAATTGGATCATTACAGCCGGTTGAAGACGCACAGCATAAAATTGTTACAAATTTGCTTCATGGCCAATATGGAGGACCAACTTGATCGGCGCGAAACGATCAATAACGCAATGAAAAGAGAAATTCTTCAAGATTTGCAGGAAATACACCGCTGGAACACACGGACCACAATTCAACGCTCCCACAACAGATAAAGTCGCAAAATATAGTATATCGCAAGATACTTCAATGAAGATAATCGACACGAGTGCAACCCATTCAGCAAATAGTTTAACAGAAGGTTGTGCTACAACGATACGCGAATCATTTGGTTTGCATTCACTAAAGCAAATGCTTTGCTACCCCTTGAATTTGCTCTTTTTGAACTTTTATTCAACTTAATTAATTTTATCTTAATATAAACAAGTTAATAAAACTCAGGTAATAACTTAAGACAACATTTATTAATTCTAAGGCGGTACGAAGTTCGCTGGGTCAGCTAGTTCTAAAATAAAATTAAGACCTAAACTGAGACTACGGAGAATAATTTGTTTCAGGCTTTAAAAGCTTTTTATATGAAATTACAGGGCAATTGGCTCCGAATGGAACAGTAATATCAAAAACTCGAGGTACTTGAACAGGAATTTCCAGTGAACTAAAGGAGCTAAATGTCTTGTTTATTTTGCAAGGCGTTATGCACCGTTTTGATTTCATTACCAAAGCAACATACATACTAAAAGCGGAATTCTGCTGAGAATTGGGTGAAACTGCTGAAACTGCTGTCGTTGACAGTAACGTGATTTTTTCATAATCAACACGTAATTGTATTCGTCCGTATTAAAGTTTTATAATCTAATTCGTTTTTATTTGCAGCTGGGTATTTCTCGTCGAGTTGAAAAGTAGTTCGTAGTTTGTCGGATAGAACTTTAAATGTTATAACGCCTCATATGCTCAATAGAACTTGAATCGCTGAACACAACACAATTTCACGGACTAAGGCTTTCATGATTTCCTATTGCATAAAATAGGAAGTCAATATGCCATGGGATAGAAGTTCTAACCAAAGGAATGAAAACTATTTATCAATACATACCTATTTTATTAAGCTGTCACTCGCATTTGGGTTTCCTAACTTTCACGTAAACGCAATCGATTTAAAGTCGCAAACAAGAATATTTTAAAAATACATAATGTTGCGGCTAATAAAATCAATACGCAGAATGCAGCAGCTTCTTGGATGCTAATATAAATTGCTCCACATGTTCAAAGTTTCTGGTAATAGTATGTGTTACATACGATAAAGTTGAATAAGTTTTAATTGTTTAGTAGTTTCCAAAATATCTCAAGTTATGAGTAAGTCAATCTCGTAACTGAAACCGACAGGTGTAGGTAGCACGTATATCTAACTAATATACATTGTCCAATATCAATATGGCCACTTGTTTCCTGATCTACTTTGAATTACAAAATTAATTCACACATTGTTTACTGTGATTTGGAAAACGCCCAATATTTAGGATTACCCATTATTTGTGTGACAGAAATAAATGCAAATCAACAGAATGAAGATAAAAATACCAAACACTTTTTACGATATATATGTGTGTAGGTACTTTTCTTAGAGGTGCGGTGAAATTTTAGACTCAGAAGAGTCAAATTTGAGCGATTCTCGCTAGTTATTTATTGTTAGTTAGATATTTCATTCATTATGACTGGAGCGACTTGCGGTTATGACAACGAATGATTTGTCTAGCGTAGTCAGCTGGCGATCCGCGATTTGGGCTGCGATCTCTTAATTATTAATTTTGTGGGAATGGTTAGCTGAACTGCGATTTGGTCTAGCTGGCCCATCATCTGCCGTGCACAAACACAACTGTGGTGTATACGGAAATTTTAAGAAGAGTCAATTTCTTGAAGAGCCCGCAATAGTGACTGGAAGTCGAAGATTTGGTTTGCGATCTGTTTATTATTATTTTGTTGGGAATAGCACCTTATACACCGCATATAAACAGCTAGTTTCTGAGAATTTTGAAGGTGTTATATTAATTTTTTAACCTAATTCACGTTATCTACCATTTATTTTCGAGGAATGAAGAAATTTTTCTTAGAACTAACACAACTAAAAGTTGAAAATAAGAAAATAAAAACTAACCAAACTAAATTTAAAAAAGTGCCTACACAAAACTTTTCAATATTCATCTTCTGTTTCTCCATCTTGCAATAAATTGGTGCAGGATTGGCATTTAATCACAGTTGTTGCATGTTCTTTGCATACAAATCCTTGACACGATGTGCACATCATTGTAGTTACTCTGTTTTCCGCAAGTCCACACAATACGCAACGGCTTCTTATTTTCTTTGGTGGTTCTGCTGGAGTCTCATTTTTCTTTTTATACGTTGACAACAAAAGTTTGTTTCTTGCTGGTAAGTTTTTTAAATTCTTCAAGATATCTTCCCATCAGCAGAATCGCTAATGCTCTCAAAAACATTCTTCGCTTCGAAGGCTGGTTATCAGCATGTGCTCCATTATACAATATTTGTGCGTTAACACCAGCCACATTTAGTAAATGAAAACATGAGGGCCATCTTTTAGTTCTTCGAGATACTCAGTAGTTTCCACAGAACTTATCGACAGTGCCAACTTCTCCTTTTGTACCATTGTAAAAATGAATTACTTCTGGCTTATGTGTGTCTTGGTTTATTGCAGCATCGCCATGCATGGTCGATATCAATATAAGAGTCTTATTCTTTTTAGACACAAATAAGACTATCATCAAATCCTTCTAGAAATCAAAAAGGGTCGAATTCACAGGCCTGAATTTATTAGGTTGAAAATCGGTCGGAATATCCGCTTTATTTTTCCTAATAGTACCAATCAAAGTAATTTTTTCTGCAAAAGTGATATTGCCAACGAAATACTTGTATACCAATTATCAGAAGTCAAATTGCGAAAACTTCCTTTTACATGGTCTACAAGTCTCACTACAATATCATGTGGAGAATTAGATAATTTGTAAGGACCATCCGGCTGCTGCCCATAAAATACACCTCTAAATTGGAAGTGTAATAGGTTTTGGCATCACAAACTGCTACTAATTTCAACCCATACTTGGCGGGTTTGCTGGGGATGTACTGGATAAAATTACCCGTCCCCGAAATGGAACTACCATTTCATCGATGGTCAAAAACTCACTATGGCAATAGTTGTTTTTGCAATTGATCACAAATTGGTCGAACACATTGTCAATAGCTGCCAGTTCTGTTTGTCGGCGTGTATTTCTAGTCTCTTTGTCATCAAATCGAATAGCCGACAAGATAAACAGAGAAGATATTGTGTCCAGAGTTCATGAAAGTTGGTATGATTAGATTTTTTCAATCCGGATTAAAATAGTAAACCAAAGAATGGCAAAAGTTCTGTGTGATAACCGGTTTAACATCACGTTCTCTTGCATACTTCGTTTGTATGCATACAATAAATTTATTGCTATTCAACAAAATACTGTCAATTACCTTGTTTGTGAAAAACTTTTGAAACGCATCAAATTCATTAGTTATAGACGTGGCAATAGTTACACTATATTTTGACTACAAGTTTTGGCAAACTTACTCACAACCGGTTGCTTGTGCCATCTGGTACAGTTATTTTATCCATGGAAAAATTTTCATGAGAACCATTTTCTTCCTGACTTTCGCTATCCGTTTCATTAGCAGCTTCAGGAATCTCCACTTCAGAACCACCATCATGGTCATCTCCATCGCCTCCCATTTCTTCCGAATTAGTAGCTTCCCAAAGCGCTAACATTTCCGCATCCGTTAGCCGTTTTGGATTTCTGATAGGAACACGATACCTAAAAATTCATAAATATAGTCACTTGCAGAATTCATATAATATTGTTTTATTCTAATAATTGTATAATTTATGACTAAAACATAAATATTTAAATTATATCTAATACACCATTATTGAGAGTATTACCAAGAAAACACTTACGTAATCACCCGCGCGGTGTATGTCAGGCACGAAAACAGCAACACTCCAAACTATGTCCAACAAACACTGCTAAAATACTCAAATTGTAACAAAGGTTAGATGGGGTGTACAGTCTCACATAAATTTATTCATTTAGTAATCGCAGAAAATGCTTTGCTGGTGTACGAAATACACCAGGGTTAAGTAGCCTATTCTAGTCATTTTGTTGCTAGAACTATTTATAGCTCAATATTGATATTACCTTCAATACTTTCAAGAAAGCGACGAAGATTGAGCAGAGATTCTGGGTACATGAACATATGTATACAGTGACTATAAGTGAAACTCATATACTGCAAAAAAGTACACACTTATAGTCCCAGATTTCTTTTAAATATAACACTAAAATCCCTTACATGGAGCATTCAAGTGACCAAAAAATTTTTATAACATATGTCAGAATGGATCCCACATAAAATCCGCATTCATTTTTAAGTTCAAAGTAATAACAGTAAATCAACATAAATTTCAACAAAAATAAACTCAATCTCATATGTTGTGAGGCAATGATTGCTTTTTCAACGCACCAACCTTTCACAATTATTTAAGGTTGAGCCAATTATTCAATAAGACTTCTTTTAGAGGTTTTGCGCTAGGGCGCACGTAATAATCCCACAAATTCTCAATCACATTTAAGTTCGGAGACTGAGGTGGAGGATTGTAGGCTTTCTGTTTGAGATTTCTGATAAAATTTAGAAATTTCGAGAATATCCGGTTTTCATCTTGATCTATCATTCCTCAATAGAAAATAAGTAACCAATCTCAGCAGCTGATATGCATCCCCAACCACTAGTGAGTCATAAGAGATGCATAACAGTGCATGTGTGTAACTTTAAGTCACTGCACTTCCAATTGTTGATAGAAACTGCCTACTTAAGTATCGTATATGCTTCCTAATATTTGTCCTGTTTCTTACACTTGTAGTTTATTTTCTATAGTTCTACACAGGTAGATGATTGATTCATGTTGATTTAGAAAAATCAATTAAGGTCTTAATAATCGTTTGCTTTTAAGCAGTAGTGTACGAAATGCTAAATTTGAAAAAATATTTTTACTAATTTTCGGTGTACATATAATTATGTCGCCTAAACCACTTAGAAAGTAGTAATTGTAAAACATTTACATAAGGCTTTTAGGATAGTATAAATAAGTATTTTTCTGTAAACAAGTGAGTTCTTATTTGTATTCACAAGGGAGCTCATCCTAGTCTTTAAATAAACTTTGCGAATTGCTGTAGAATTCCATAGATCAGGCACGTTATTGTTTATACTTTTCGAAAAATGCAGTAGCTGTAGGGTTTGGAGGATTCAAATATGATTCTGTATGTAATATATGTTTACACAATGTCCCCGGTTGCGCTATTATTTTTAGAACTTTTCAATACTCATATTTTTAGACGTGATTTTTAAACTTTCTGAGGACGTATTCCCTATACTTTCTGGCAAAACAGAAATCATTCAAAGATATACTACTCTTAAGAATTTGAATTTCATAATATTTGTCTTACAAGAGGATTCTTCAACTGCATTACGGGAAGAACTGAAATATCAGGAATTTGTCAATAATAAACAAGCAAAATTCTATTATCGAAGCGCTGATTAGAATTGAACTGTTTCCAAACCGTACATGTATCATTTTATAACATAAGGAATGTCGTAATATCGACATACAAATTTAAATTCGGAGAAAAAGATCGAACTACCGATCTGTACAGTCAACTTGGTTCCCCTTTTTAGATCAGAATATATGTTTCTAAGAGGATATGATACATATCTGTAAAGATTATCTCATCCCTCCATATTGTTTCCAATGCTATTTTAACTGTATCTATTTGAAAACCGACCATCGCGTTTTTTACGTTCATTTTTGTGATGTCGTGTTAAGAATCGGATTTCCTATCGAAAGTAGCTCAACATTTTGTAATATATTGACTAGAAGTTGTATTGATACCGGTTTTGAACAAGTGTACTGTTTAAATATTTACTAGTTTCTAGTCAAACAGGAGGCACCTGAGTGATCTCCATAGGACAGCTAAATGGGCCATATACCTTACAATTGAACAACTTTTAACAAACGGTCTCCTGACAAAGCTTAGTTGTATACGATACCTCCAAGCTATTGGAATCAATCAACAAATATTTAAATGCTAGTGATAGTCATTTACAAAAATCCTGCTGTAAGTAGCACGATTCAAGAAAAGTAATTCGGCGCTTTTCTATCGTTTCTAAAATGAAAACGTTTTCACATTACACATATTAGACAAAAGATATACATCTACAAGTAATAGTCACACAAGTTAACATAATTTCGTTTTTACATCAATGAACTGTGCAAAGTTTTTCGGAAATATATTATTGGTTTCGTCTGAATGTCTCGAGTATAATCGGAGAACGGACTCCATAGAGGTTAAGAGAGTATTGCGTTCCAGTAGGCATTTCAGGTTAGGGTATTCAAACTGTGCTATTTCCGGTCCATTACCAGAAAGGCAGTCACATCCGCTGGAAGATAAAGGGGAATGTCCACGTGGCCCTCAATGGAGTATCTCATTTCGCACGTCGTTTCCCGCCCAACTCAAGACCTTAACTTCAACAGACGCAGTCATTTTCTCACTTTAGGGAATGACTCTCGCCCTTCAACTTATCGATGATATTCCATTTTCGGATGCGCTACAAGGTAAAAGGCGCCACGCCAAATGTTTATATACGTTTATATATATCGCTCATTCGCGATTTAGTGCGATAATAAACATCCAAGAGAGAAGATAAAAAGGCAGAGATGTGTTCGGTAAAACGATTACCCAGTGCAGTTGGCCCCGTTTTGCTTTCATGTTATCTATTCATACAGTTTTGGATATCTTGGCGTCATAAGTTGTAGGTTTTCTTGCTACATCATGATATCTGTTGTACAATATTATGAAAAGTGTTTGCTGCATTTGAACTGACTTGTTTCAGAAGATTTACAATTATGAAAAGGTGCTTCATTTTCACGCCTGGTATGCGATAATCATCGTATTTATAATATAAATACGAGAACTTTAGTATTCAGGACGAAGATGGATACGTAAAAATGTAACATAAATCCAGTATTTCTCTACATTTACCGGTAAACCGAGAACGACTTTCGACATGGAAAACGAAACTCAATTTCACTACTTCAAAAGAAGAAAAACATTGCTAACTGGAGCGGTTTCGTAAAGGGAATAGAAAATTCGCAGTTTGATATCTACCGTACCATTTAAGCATTTTACTTTCCAAGGAAATGCGTAATACCGACAAAAGGTAAAAGGTATTTTACATAAAATACAATGTTACTAGAAACACAAATGAAGGTCCAGGGTAAACTCGATCGTTTTCACTTCTTGGCAATAGGTTTAAATGTAGGTGGCTTGTTGGAAACTTACTTTAATTGAAGTTTGTCTAGAAAAGATCGTTGAAAGAACATAAAATGTCGAACTTTAGGTCACTATTCATTAACTACGTTTTTGTGCATGTCTTCATTTCTGATGTTCTCTGATTACATAGATTTGATATTTATAGTTTAATGATTTCTTGAGAAGTTACTCGTCAAAAGTTTTATCCTTCAAAGCATAATAGGAGTAGATTTTTGGGAGGGGATAACTAGGACAGCTGTTGGAATATAGTAATTAGGATACTTATTTATAATATAGGTTAGGTTGTACTTGAAACAAAACGAATCGAAGCGAATCAGTAATTTCCAAGCGAACAAATCATCTTTCCTCGATCTGTATATATTGTAGTTTAGCAGATATTCATGAAATTTTAGTATTAGTTGTACAGTTAGTATCATATTAGTTGAGCTAGAATTCCTAGAAAATTTCAGGCGCCGTACTGCGTGGCAGACCCTTACGTCAAGTGCGGCTTATTCTAAGAAGTGACGTGTCGGCTTTCTACGAATTTTGGCTCAACAGATATCGCATCGGCTCTAAGTTGGCATCACCATGTGTGACGTCCTCCTTCCTAGTTTTGTGTTCTTTGTGTTCTCCATTGAAGAAGCGGTTGGTTGTCGAAATACATATTTTTGAAGACGGGTGCAGTAAAGGTAAGGGTCAAGTCATTTCAGTTATATCGTATAAGCATTCCCACTTTTATCAGTCGACTGGTCATTGCCTTTGATGCAAATCGGATAGTGGTTATAGGTACGTAATGCAGGAGTATCATTACACAACATTGCAACGTGGCACGACGCTAGGCGTACAATGTGTCGGAAAAGAGTCACAGAACTTTTAAGCATATCCATAGCTTCTAAGTTAATATGCTAGCTTGGCCACTACAGTATTTCGATCTTTCATCAATTGTTCATGATCCCATACGTGTTCAACCCGCTAATTGATTTCTCCCAAATGTCATTCAAAGCGTATGTCGTTTTTCTTTATATATCATCCATATTAAATGTTCATTATATAATTTGGTAAAAAACCTAATCTACAAGAAATTGTGATAAAAGAATCAAGGAAACTAACTTATAGCACCACATGTTCCCAAAACACAAGCAACAATTGTTTTTTTATATTTTCATTACTAATACAAAACATCATTATGATGCCGGTTTTATCTAGAATATTACCCGCTTTAGTGCTGGTTCTGCGTAAACGTTGACAACATCCAATAACGTTAAATAACATTCCCGAAGTAGCGTTACATTTATTTACCTAATTCAAGATCCACCGCTTTGTTGGTGTATAAAACCTGCCTATCTCCAGGTTAATAATACTAATACTCTCGCTGTCGTATAATACAAAACAGTTGGCATGTGCGAAACCAATTATTCTCCCCTTTTGTATTTTCCACGGCTTATCTAAACCGAATTTTCCTCTAATTTTGTTTTATTTCGTTGCCCATTTCGCTAATAAGTTTAGAGGACCCCGGGATACTGGATACAAGTGCGAAATATATACTTTCTTCTTATTTCCGTCACCTGCGCACGTACTGTATGCGAAATATTGTGCGTGCGATCAAAGCGTGTTATATGAATTTCATTATATCTCGTGTGAATATATTACTACTCGGAATACATGAAACCTACCATAGCTTCCCCCTAAACTTTATTTGAACCAGATTACGGTTTGAGTAATCTTAGAAATGCACCTTTCAAAATACTAAGATCTTTTTGCTTAGCATTGATGATGAAAAGTTTGAAACTGTAACAACAAGAAGTAAGTATGTATTTTATGTTGTTTAACTTTGAATACACTTATTGAGGAGTCTCGAAATCCAAAGGCGAAAAATTTCTTCTTACGAGAATGCATTTCCCACAAACTGAATGTGAACACGTGTATTCAGTGTGAATAGAACGATATACTATATATATATATATATATATATAATACTCGTTGATGATGTAAAACAGTTAAAGGAAACATTATTGGTGTGGTGTTTCCAAGACCATGGCCGCAACTTCCTCCTCAGTCTCTTTTATGCGTTTTGCCCGAACTTCAAATGGCGTTTTCTCGAAAACTATACGTTCCACGTTCGTACCGATATGTTCCACCTAATTACCGGTTCGAACATGTATATTCTGACGCAAAATAACTGCGTAATTCGAACATGACGCGCTGATTCCAACGGTATATGATTTGTTTCGATTATTTTAAACGGTTGCCGAGAAAAGTGAAAAGAACTGCAAAAAATTGCTAAAATACGCTAAAATTGCATACCCTTTTTTCGTAATATGTGAGTTAGGTCGTTCAATTCTATATCAGTCGATGCGCCTTAACGAGACGAATTCAGCGGCGTAGGATTTTTTACTTTACTCCAACAGTTAGCGAGCAAATCACAAAAAACAGCGAAAAAGAAACAAAAATCGCAAAATTTCGCCCTAGGAATGGTTCTTTTTCAACTTACAACAATTTCTCTTACACCATTCGAAAGAGCTCATTTTTCTGCTTCAGAATAACCCCCGGATCGGCTTTCTATCTATCTATTTTTGCCTACGCAGCTTTGACGAGATGAAGAGTTCCAAGGAGCCTATGAACAATGCAAAGCGATGAAAACGATGGCAGCGGTGTATTGATACCCGCGGATCATATTTCGAAGACGTTTAGTTTGCTGTAAAAAATGTGTAATAAATTTTCTGTTCTGAGACGTCTTGAAACTTTGTGAACGTACCCTGTATGTATATCTTAACTTCCCTTGTTAGATTAGAATTTTTTAATATTGCCGTATCACACTATACTGCAGTTTAATAGGTTTTAATCTGTTGGGCAATAAGCAGTATTATTATTATTATTTCCTGTCAACAAAGCTG
Organism: Chrysina gloriosa; assembly: GCA_038088585.1. Lineage (NCBI taxonomy): Eukaryota > Metazoa > Arthropoda > Insecta > Coleoptera > Scarabaeidae > Chrysina > Chrysina gloriosa. The sequence goes on from CM076090.1 coordinate 24,819,534, forward strand.
GGGATGAAGTTGAAAATTTCACATTTGAAGCATGTTGCATGTTACGGTCTAAATCTATCGTTTTGCTTTTTTCTTTTTTTAAAATCTTTTTGAAACATTCCTCTAAGTTTCAAATTCTTTTTAGACTTTCGAAAACACTCTACTTTATATTTTGCTTTAGTTCGAATTTTGCTCATTTATTACCTTGTATCGTTGTGGTATAGACGCTAGTCTTAGTTTACCGTGGTAACGCCCTTGTGCTCCGAAAGGTTCGCTGGAAAGTATATTTTCTTTCGCTTTCTGGTAATTTATTGTTGATTACGCGAGTGTGTTTATCGTTTGTTGAGACAAGGTCGTCAAGTTAGGGTTTTCACCTGATTTACGTTAATTCTGGCGAATCAATTTGCGGAAACATTTCCATTTCCTTGGAGGATTTTGTTCTGGAGCATCGTTTTGACCCCAAGGTTTTAATAGACGTTTAAAGAGGCTTGAATTAGTCCTGGCGATCACTTGTAGAAGATAGCATTTTATGAGTGAAGGAATTTTCCTTTAATGCATCATATTTTGTCACAACGTACATACATCGTTTAAGGACTGCTGGAATTTTAGTGCCGTATACGCTAGTTCAGTGGCGAATCAAACATTTACTTTTTTACTTTTTCTTATTACAACAAGATCAAGATTGATCTCCCTCATTTATCCCCTTTAATTCTGTAGGATATAAGTTGCCATATATATTCTCTCCTCTTGCCCCAAATTTGTAAAGATTGACGTAACATTTCCGGAAAGTTCTGTTGCAGGAAACTTATTGTGTTTTATTACTCAATATTTAACTTCTTTCTTGTAAGCCCTGTATCACATCGGTAAAATTCTCACCGCACAATTGCCATAACAACAACTATTCGGTTTACAGTTGTGATAATGCTTGCCTCGAATTAGCGAAACACGTGTTACCGAATTTATTGTTTAAGCAAGTATGTCGTGAGGAGGTTATCGATGTGATCGTATCAGTAAACACACCACGGTCCTTGTAATCAATATCATTCTTTCTAGTATTCTATATCTAAACCTTTGTTTATCAATTCCTTCAATTGTCAAATTTCGTTATCATTTAATAAACGTTTTTCCAAATTCACTATTTAGTTTCATCTCTTATTTTGTTTATGTATGTGTAACCCTCTTCCCTGTAGGTTCTATGCCTCGAGGTAGAGTAACCTTAGGGAAAGGAACATAAGTATTTTTTTCTCCGTCTGAAGAATCTGCCAGAGTTTCATTTAACACCTGTTTTCGCAAAAGCAATGCTTTACAACCACAACCCCACGCGGTAGCTAGCCATCGTCTTTGCATGCTAACAAACCTCTGCGAGACTATTTGACAGCCATCTGCTTCCTGAACATCGTATTTCTGCTTTGGGTAACCTTTTGGAGTCTTCCGTACTCCTTTCGTTGTTTGAGATGTTTAGATATGTGAAACATAGGCAAGGAAGCACCTGCCATGCATTACCATATTTTACGAATCTGCCGATGGTTTTTATTAGTTGATCCACTTCCAGTCTTCTGATGGTTACCCGGGGATCAATATGTAGACCAAGACACAATACCCCAGCACCATTTTGACATCTGACGATTGTTTATAACAATTACAACTACAGCAAATTTATCTTCTGTAAGTTTTGTTTTCCATTTCACCAATTAGTCGTCAATTACATTTTGGTATTGTTGATTTTCCAACTTGGAAATGCAACTCAAGAGGCAATAGTCGTGGGTATCAATCACGATTGGCCTCGAGAGTTTGTTTTTTCTTTCTTCAGATCACATTTTCTGGGCTTGCGTAACAGTGATATTGTTGCAATTCGCGCATTAAGTAATTTCCTTGTACGAAAGATCATATACGTGCAAACTAGTAACCGCTAGTATAGTCACCTTAGTAATAAAGAATTGTATGACCTACAAAATAAAAGTATCATTGCAACAGAAACTGGAAGAAAATTGGATATTTTTTCAGTACACAATTTGTAAAAAAGGTGATATTCTTTCTGGGTGTGCATTTTTTTGTTATTTGGCACACTAGTAATTAACTATGATGCATGTAATTTAAATCTAATTTTAATTATTTCGTCTAAATTAATTCTAAAACTATGATGCAAATATTGCTGCGTACTTTTATACTATAAAAAATAAAAGGCAGCTGTAAGAAATAATATCTAAAGTTAAGTTTGTGATCTTGAAATCGATGGACTATAAATCCTTGAAACTGCATCAGCTTATTCGGTTTCGTCATTAGCTTTCGTATATCTTTCCAAAGAATAGTAATAAACGTTCATAAGTATTGCTGCACCAAAGTGGGAAGCTAATTTAAAGTACAAATGCGAGAAATGTACATATATATAAGATGAAGAAAGCGTATAGGTAACTTTGTAGCGAGCGAAGTAATAGATATTGTACAAGACAATGTTTGCGGAGGTCCCTGGATTGTAGCAACCCCAATTTTCCAGCTCGTTGTGTAACTAAGTGATGACGGGCCGGTATTGAACCGAATCACTTCCCTGTGATAGAAAAAGCAACAACCGCGTTTGCAAGATACGTATTTTGCTTTACAATACGACCTTTCTAACCTTAAGCTACGATCCATTCAGCGCGATACACATTGCTGACCCTCCTTTCAAATACAAATAGCGTATATTTCCTCGCACATATAGACGAAAACGAACGCAAAACTATAAGCAAATATTGCGCGTAGCATTTGAAATCTCTGCTATATACGCATTAAGATAAATTGAAGTGTTATGGTTTCTCTTTTAATGTGACTTTCTGAGTAACAATGATCTGCTTATAGTTTTAGATTTTACAACGTAATATTACATTTTTATATCTTTGGAGCAATACTACAAATACTTTTTTGAAATGACTACATAGGCAATGATATTTACTTAGTTATCGCCATACCAATTGTATTCCGATGCAGCTATTTGCATAGAGATCCTTATTAAAACTTTCCTCATTGCAGTTAATTCAAAATTTGAATAATTTCACTGTTCACATTATTATAACCAGAATACTTATTGTCCTAACGAACTTATATATTAGGTTCGGAAGCTGTCTTAATATATAAGCGATTATCGTTAGTTTATGGTCCATAAAAAGGGTAATTGAATTCTACTTCATGAAAGCCACCGTTATAAAATTTAATAAGGGCCTTGTAAGGTCTTCGAAGTTCGTGAGCATATAATGTTGCGCTAATATTACACAGGCCTCCTAAATGGGACAGTTTCATTACGTTACGCTATCTCAATGATAACTTCGTTATTAGCTAGTACCAGATAGATACATACAGCAGACCTTTCGACATGAACTTATAGCTCGTCCAGACCAGGACTGCAAGCGAGATAAGAATAACTAATCCAACGGATTTTGAATTTATGCGGTCGTTTTCGTTCGAACGTGAATGCAAGCATTGAATTAATTTGCGTTATTGTTTGTTGCACGTATTTGTTATCACTTCCGGTAATGTAGCGCTTATGCACCATTATCCCAAATATAATTCCTACACCGCTCGTGCATATTTCACATATCTATTATACAAAGTATATGTACTATTCGCTAATATTGATTTTCTTTTGATATTTTACGTGTTCATTAATCGGTTGTGGTGGCACTTGTAACTGCTAACGACATAAGTCACGGTATGTAGTTCTGAAGAAATTTAATTAAGTGACCTGTCGTGTAACGAATGTAACCTAACAAGCATTTCTAAAGTCAAGTAGTTATTACAAGGAAATGCGATTGTAGTAAAAGTGTACATGATGAATTTTAAATAATCCATTGCATAGTAAAGATGGAATTAATGATCATTTCCGTTTGTAAATAAAAAGTGAGGAACATTCTGAAAATTGCTTCATTCTATTGGGTGCTTGTTCACATTTGTAATAGTAACTAAGTAAGCATGAGGAGACTAGGAAATCAACGTCTATATTTTCAAAATTATATCGTGTACTAGCAGAGCGTAAACGTTTTAGCAGGATACTACTAATATTAACTGGGCGCACATTTTGCGGCCCTGGTTTAGGAAACAACGTACGGAAGTTCTCAGCTTACCCTCCGTCATCCTATACCGAAACATGGGAAATATTTGAGGATGGTTTGTGTACCAGATTTATCCATCTTCTTCAGCTCCTTCCCTCTAGAAATTAAGCATTTGGCATTTCTATGCCTCTGTAGTTTTCTAATCATCAATTATAACACACGCCATCGGTCTCTGAAACAAAATGAATTCATATTTATTTACGAACTTGTTTAAAATCCGCATAACCATATGTATCCCACTAATTGTAAAACATAATAAGAAACCTTCGTACTTACATTAAGCGTTTGTAAGTTCCGTGTCGTTAGCTATGTTTTACTTAGGAATATAAGAAAAGACTTCACTGAAGCGGAAGCGGGGTTCAATTCTAATAAATTAAGGCTCAACTCAAATAAATCGCATCTACATAAATCACTAAATAGGAGAGTCACTACGAACAACTAAAGTATTGGAGAATTACGTGGACGGGAAATTCAAATGGGGAGTTCATATAGACAAGTTTGCAAAGAGAAAGTCTGCCTCGGTGTATTTTATGTCTATTCTAAATGCGGAGATGACTTATTTTCCACAGTACTGCTGCTTATGGAGTTTAATTTTGAGGAATGTTTGTACAGCATGAATTTGTATACCTTCTAAATAAACGTGCTGAAATAGCTCGGTGTAGTCTGGTAAGAGATCTGTAACGGTACTAGAACCTCTTGAGGAAATCCTGTATGCGTGGAGAGCTTGTGCTTGTGTATTGTTATATGCTTGCTTATAAAAGACATCAATAATAGTTCACTGTTTTCACCAAATCACAGCTTAATGATTTCAAATAGATATAAACCAAATTTAAAAATTCGAAGAATACTTATTATTATAAATAATAGTTATTGGTACTTATTTGATATTATAGAAATTTACATGAGGTATTTCCTTGGCCATGCTGAAATTAAAAGCTTCCTAAGTAGGTTTACTAAGTAGAATGTAGCTAAAGCCTACGTGTTTTTCTTCTTTCTCTTATCTATTTGCTGTCTGATGATTGCTGTACACTTATGTACCCTAGATAACGTAACAATGGTGCATGATGTTCAGGTAGTAACCAGTCCTCTTGGAATTGTACTGCCTGATAACAGTTACCGTTTATTGTGCTGTTCTTGTCTTCGATTAATTAGAGCCATGGTCTCAAATATCGAACAATAATATTACTACTTCATTGTATGAGGAGACAATCATCACAACCTTATTACTACCAACAAGGATATAACAAGACAAGTATCTTCTGCAGCGAAGGACCTTGTGAAAACCATGTTCATTGTACAATTATCTATCAAGTGTTATCTGCAAATTTTAATGCAGCTGTCATATTTCTCATGTTTAATTATCATTATTACCAAGTTAGTTAATAAAATAACTTTATCAATGTAGGGGAGAGTGACCAACAGTGAGACACTTTTTTATAGGTCGTAGTAAATCATATTATTTTGCCAAATTTACTGATTTTTGTATCATAGTGAAGCTACAACCTTTGTTCAAATATTCTTGTCCCAATTTTTGAATTAATTAAAAATACCTAATTTTTATTTCCAAAAATGTTCGCAACGAATTTTGTCTCATTGTTAGATTAATTAGAGCCATGGTCTCAAATATTGAACAATAATATTACTACTTCATTGTATGAGGAGACAATCATCACAACTTTATTGCTACCAACAACGATATAACAAGACAAGTATCATCTAAAGCGAAGCACCTTGTGAAAACCATGTTCGTTGTACAATTATCCATCAAGTGTTATCTGCAAATTTTAATGTAGCTGTCATATTTTTCATGTTTAATTATCATTATTACCAAGTTAGTTAATAAAATAATTTTATGAATGTACCTATAAACTTTATACAGGTCTGTGGGGTATTTTAACAGTCTGAATTGCATGTCTGTTTCTTAATACTTGAACGTCAATTATTAACTTTTAAAATTTTGTTTAGTTTTTTTTTTGTGACATACTAATTGACAAATCACATAACCTAACCTCGAGTTATATCGGTTGGCTTTTCCGGAGAGATAGAACTTAAATGAAACACATAAAAATTGTGGTAATGATTATGCTATTGACTTTATTGGAAATGTAATTTTATACCATTAGTATTTAAATATGTCAGCCATATAGATATCGCGGTTGGCTAGAAGAAAACGCAATCTGGAACATCAATTTTCGGCTATTTTTTCGAGCACCTGGGATGAATGTAGGCTTCCAAATCGTCCATTGTCTTTGATTTATCGGCGCAGACAAGCGACTTCTCGTATAGGAAATAATTTAAAGGTGTTAAATCACACGATCTTCGATCCCAATTCACAAGTCCACTATGCGAAATTATGCGCTCATTGAATGTTTCCTTCAATAAATTGGGTGTTGTGGCGTTCGCTGAAACCACAGCTCTTTCACATTAATGCCATTTACTTGGGAAACGAAAAAGTAAGTAATCATTAATCTATAACGCCCTACATTGACTGTAACGTTCTGGTCGGTATCGGTTTTGAAGAAATATGAACAACTGATTGCATCGATCCATAAAGCCCACCAAACAATGACTTTTCGTGGATATAACGGCGTCCCAACTGTGACTTGTGGATTTTCTTCGCTCCAAATGCGGCAATTTTGACGTTGACGTAGTCATTCAACCAATAATGAGCCTCCTCATTGAAAAAATTTTGTAGTGAAAATGAGGATCGATATCAATCTCGTTTTCGGTCCTTTCACCGAACGTAGGACGTAGACGATGGTCAACCGCTTTCAATTCTTGCGCACGTCATATCTTGCTCGTAAAGCAAGATCTTTTCTCAAAACCTTCTAAAAACTGGATGGACACAGCTCCAATTGCTGTGCGTGATGGCGAAAGAACTCATTCGGGTCCTCCTCAATACTACGCTCCACAGCAGCAGCAACTTCTCCGGTACGCATAGCCAGTTTTGAGGACTAAACCACGGTTTCGAAACAAATTTGCACAATTTCTAAGCGTTGTTCATGTCGAAATGGCGAACCAAACTGAGCATAAATCAGCCGTCAGCTATCAAACTACCTGTTGTTGGAAAAAGCTGTTGCTGATTTGGAAAGCAAACAGCACAGCCGATTTGTGTTTGAAACTCTATGGCGACTGTATAGCCATTTTAACCAATTCATATATGTTCTAATATTTCACAGAACAAAATGGACATTTTCGAAAACATTAACATCGATTTACTAGCTTCGCTTGATTTTATATAGTTCTCTACTTATTAGTTGCACATGTTATAGCTACCTATTTATTAAACATTTATTAAACACTGGTTGAGAGTGCGTTTTGTTTTTGATAATACAGCCTCCTTGCCAGTGGTTCCGGACGGAGTGGGAATAAGTAAAAATGTATATATATATATATATATATATTTGTTATTGTTGGAATAGGTAATCGCCAAATATAAATTGAAAATATCGCTTTCTATTACAGCTGTACGTATGTACATATATAATTCATATGTTTTCCCTCAGACTGAATCGTTCCCCGAACTTGCAAGAGTGTGTCGAAGCATTAAATGGCTATCCTTCGTTGCTTATTTCGTATATGTCTGAACATCGGTTTTAGATGTAAATACCATCCGATACTTGTGTTTCCTAAAATGTTGGTTGTCACTCATACTCACATCCTATTCCAAAAATTACACTTCTAACCTTCTCTTCTGGGTAACTGTGGGTATTTTCTCATATAGGTTAATTTCGCCATTTTTATTTTATCTATCATTTGACATTTTGAAATATTCTATGAGAGTATTATCCTTACATCGTATCTAACTTTGTTGTTCTACATATGTTCCTTTTAATTCAATTTTTCTATCGGGGTTCATTTTAAGTATGCCTTTCTTTTTCTTGAACATTTTTGTTTAATATTTCTTATTAGTACTTGCAGTAAATATGCTATGTGTATGATTTGGTTCTCATTATAGTATTATTTTTTATTGTTTGTTGCGATAGCTTATTTTTGCATTCACAATATGATGACTACTGGCACATTCTGGTTATTGCAACATCCTCACGCCCTGCAGCTTTGTTCCCTTATATTTATTTGTAATCGAAAGATTTACAGTCAGATTTATTTAAATATTACGTGGGGGAAGGACAACAGACACCACAGTTGGTGTAAACTTCCTCTTCCCTACAAGTCGATGCTTCTCGTGTTTTTGAATTGATAAGGCGCATAACAGAAATGACACTTTATTGGTTATACGTAAAACGTGGATGTGCGCATTGGGCATACTTATAACGACACTAGTTATAAGGAATAACAAGTATTTCCTATGTTGTATTTTATTCGAGGGTCGCCCAGCTAGATTGTGTTTGTTCTATTAAAATACATTAAGCTTCTCATTTACAAGTAAGTGTTGAGCAAATAATCATATTTATCACAGTATACCTTCGTTCCTCATAATTTTGGCTGTCGTAGTCAAAATCACATCACTTTACTTAAAACTAAATATTTAAAATATCTACTAGATCTAAATTACGTTCTGATATGTGCACTCCTTTTTTGGGAAATACTGCTCTAACTAGAGCAGTAGATATAATGAAGTACATGCGTACTTCATTATATCTATAATATGCATTATCTAGGTTTTATTTTTTATATGACTTGTATTCTTGCATTAATGTTAATTATTTAATCATGTAGAATTAGTAAAAGCATAAACAGCATGAATATGTGAAATTCTGCGTGATCTTGTAAAGGACGGTAACTTTGAACTTTTTCAAAGAGATCCCGGTTCAGTTTAATAAAATCTCAAACCGTATATAAAATTTTCGTATAAACTACAAGTCAAGGCTGCTGTATTTCAGAAAGCATGCGCACATACAAGTATGTACGAACGCCAATTTGCATACTTTACATGGTTGGTCGCTCTAGTATAGACTTCGAGTTACAGTTCGGCCGGTATAAAAATGATACACGGTCCTAAAATCTTTGTATAATAGCGCACTCATATGTGACGTGAACACTCATTACAAACGGCTTTCTGGCACCACATGCCTCCGGCTTTTTTAACAGGCACTGAACAAACAAAACACGGAGGCGTAGATTTTATTTATGCGTCCCAGAGCTAAACTAAGGACCAATGAACTCTTTTTCTGTTCCTGGATGTTTTCTTCGACCATATAAGATATTGGACTTCGCTGTCGCCATAAACGCCGTACAAAGAAATGAAAAACGCTTTGGCAGCGTTTTAATGTCCCTCATTAATTTGATTTACAGCTTAGTTTGCAAGAGTCCGGGAGTACTTAAATTTGTTTTCCGTCCATTCCAGAATAAACTCACTGTTTGCAGTTACTCTAGGGAAGCTTCATTTACTTGAGGTTACTATAATTGGAGATATCCTAGCGTATCTCGTCTTTGATTAATTACACACTGCGTTTTATAAGAACGGAGTAGAACGTAATTGGAAATTTGATTCCCTTTTGCAAAAAAACTAGATCTTAGTTTTACGATTTGTGTATATATGTATATACCCTATATATATAATATATATATATGTATATACTGTAATGGTAGTGTTTGGTTTCTGGAAGTTTGTTTTCTACGCGCAATTCGTAATTTAAACGAAAACCTGTCATAGTTGATTTTAATGAACTCTCTGCTTAGATTAGAATACCTCGCGGTAATCATTGTCGTAATTTATAATAAGTTCCATCCAATAATATTATTGTCTCCTAAACAGGGTATAGTGCGTCCCCGGATTGACGTCACTAATAGGTATAATTGAGCAAAAATTTTGGAATGTCACATTTTTAGTTTTTAGAAGTCAAGGTCGTCATGACAATTGAGAAAGAAAATATCTTCTATTGAAGCAAAGTACCATTTCGGTCAATAATACAGCAAAATGTTAATCAGACAAGTTGTTCGGAACATAAAATCATCACACGGCAAAATCTTACAAACACGGATAACTCTGACAAAATCAGTACTTGCATTGTTCTTACATTATAACTAGTCTGGACAAACAGCGATAACAGCGTACAATTGCGAAATAAGTTAAGGCAGCATCGCCGACTCCTCACTCTAGTCAGTACCATGTATACGAATTATAATCATAGAAAAACAAGTATTCTGTATAAGCAGTCCAAGAAATTATGTAAGTTCCTAATAAAGTATTTTATTCAAAAAAAGAGAAAATACACAATAATTATCTTATCTGAATTCCTCCACGATGGGTGCATTTTCAATTTTTTAATTTAATTAACCCGCATAATATGTAAACAATGGAATAATAATTGAAAAGTTAATAAAATGAAACTTAAATTGAACAGTCAGTATCTAAGATTAAAATCAAATTTTAAAACTGGTGGAAATCAATTGTGCCGATCGTGGAAAAATTCAAATTGAGTAATTGTTATATATTTTCTTTCTTTTTTAATCAAGTACTTTATTGGGAACTTATTTTTTTGCAGTTACAATGCAAATGCTTGAAATTCTTTTCAGTATGGCGGCATTCCAAAACATTAAAACGGAATTCAAAACTCTTTAATCAATTACACCTATAATGAAGTCAATACGGGGACAGACTGTATATGTACTATTTGTATTATATGTATGTACATCATCTGTCTGGTTTCTAGGCGATTAAAATTTAACTTCCATTTGAAATACTTATCTTATATGATAGTTTTCTACCACTAATTAGGTCAATGAAACAAGACTGGTTTGAACGATAGTTATATTTACAGAACGTTTAGAAACGTTTTTGAAACACCTTCTTCAGTGAAAATATAACTAGATAAATATATAAACAAACATTTGTTTGTTATTTGGGAACTATCAACAAAATAACTAATGACTAGGATTTCTTGACATGGAGGATATATAAACAACTGTTTTTCTATATATAAATTATAAAAACTAAAGTAATGTGTAAACACATGCAAACTATGAAAATACCTAGAAAAACCTTATATCAAAAATCTTTGTCGAAACCTTAGCAATTCTATTCAAGCACTAGGGAAAATCCAAATTAAAAACCTAGCCAAAGGTTTCCTTCTTAAGAAATGCAAATCTCATTTTAACAAATTGCTGTATACATTACTTAAATTTTGAATATCGATTCTGAAATTAATGGTTTTAGTGTCTTTCTGTATATTTATCATTTCGTATATTAATCTTTTTATAATTATTCTCTATTTTTAATATAATTGTGTTTTCAAAAACAAAGTAATGCCCAAGATCTTTGTAATGTTTTGTTACAGCGGCCATTGCATCAAAATCATTATTTAAAGAATACTTATGGCTATACAACCTTTTCTTTAAATATCGCTTCGTCTGACCGATGTAACAACCATCACAATCCTTACAGTTTATTTTATAAACTACATTACTTTGATTTGATTTAATTATTTTAGATTTAGTGTTAGTAAAAAGAGATCTGTTACTATAATTTGGAATGAAAGTAATGTTTATATTGTTTTTATTGAATTCTTTTTTATTTGTTCGCTTAAACCTTTTTTAAAAGGAATAGCGTTATAACATTTATTGTCATTATTTTTAATACCTCTATTGTATAATTTTTTAATTCTATTTTTTATTATTTTTTCGTAAAAGCTATTTGGATAATTATTTTTATCTAAGATTTCTTTAACTTTGTTTAAATTCTTTTCCCTAAATTCAGGATTAGCTAATCTAACTGCTTGATCAACTAAACCGGTAACTACATTAATTTTATGTAATTTTGATGTTTCTGAAAAATAATTGAGATGTCTTCCTGTATTGGTAGACTTTATGTGCCAATTCGTTTTCACAATGTCAAATTTCATGGTATGAACAAGGATATACCGATTCGGCCAAAGCTTAGCTTGGGTCTGGAATCACGAGACTGCGAGTGAGAACAAAAAAGGGCAGAATGATATCGAATAAGACGCGTGGAACGTGCAGGACACTCCTGCCTAGACGCCTATACGTCCCCCGCTTATCTAATTCGGTCTCGTTGTCACCGAAATCCTCTTTATTTGTTCTTGCCGTCATTCCAGATCCAAGTTAAGTACTACTCGAACGTACATATATTTTTCCTTCAATTGTAGTTCATGTCAGTTGCTGTCAGTTGTTTGTTATGAATTTACAAACTCCCACATATTTGCCCGTTGATTTTACAGATACATTTACGTATTAGACTATTTTTGCGTCGAAAGTAGCAGGGAAACGTTTTGTTGGCATTGTCAAGTATACATTTTAAAGCTGTTAAATTATTTGTCCTTCTAATATAAATTTATTTTCATTTTATGATACAAACAATATAACATTCTTCTATGTACATAATTATAGCAAAAAGAAAATCATATACATCCACTCTCACATGTGGCAAAAACAAACATAACAAATCAATATTTGGCAGTCATTCATTAAAATATTCATTTAATGAGTAGAAGGTTTTTTTAATAAGTATGTTTCCAATACGCTTTGAAATTGGATAATTGGTAATATTTTCAGATGATGCGGTAAGTGATTGAACAGTTTAATACAATTAAATACACGGTCCGATAGTACCAACTCATGGGACATATTAGATTAATGTATGTCATATTAAATTTTTTCTGAAAATAACGTTTTATCATTACAAAAGGAATGCAACTATACGATGAAAATTCAAGGGCGCCATGGAGCAGAACCGATGTTTCTAAGTTAGTTATTATAATTTGAGTTTCATTCCCAAACTCAAAATCAACGAAATAAAGTACTATCACCAAAATTAGAGAACGATATTAAACTAACACCAATTCTATTACATTTAGACAGTACCAATTGAGAAATAAGGTGCCACCGTTTTGCTGTATACAGGTTTTACAACGAGGAGCTATACTCCCTGCAACCTTTCTTGTACTTCTGAGGTCAACATTATATGCTTCTATAACAGAATCTCGCAATTGTTGTAGGTTTGCTCATGTTACATTTTATACTTATAAATCGCCAGAAGAAGAAATATTTATACTTAAAGTACGTGAAACTATAGATCTGGAAATGCCAGTTTTAATTTCAAGTTCTCTTGTAGAAATTTTATGCTTCCTTTAAACACAGGCATTAACCATTTCTTCCTGACCCGCATCCTTTGCTATCTTTGTTCATTTAAAATTAAAAGATTTCTGAATGTTTTTAGATTTGGTTGCCATCTTTTCGGAAAGTGGTTCAGATGTTTATTTTGAACTCCTGCAATATATTTATTAGAATGAATGTACGCTACGAAAATTTTATATTTTACACTTCTTTAAAATGGTGCCATTTAATCGAAAAGTGAATGACTAAAACTTAATTCACTTGACATAGAACAAGTATTCGTAAAGTAGCATCTATTCCACAATACCCTACAATTTTTATCACGCTGCAGCATTTCGTTCAATCATATAAAAATATTTTTAATACTAGTATTTGCTTAAACTCAACATGTTGTACGAGTCGATATATGTTCCAGAAAACAAGTTATTAATTTCCAATTACAAGGTTATTTGAAGATAGCAAGGCTTTTAGGATATGGATACCCCGGGAAATCTCAACAGGAAAGCTGTTTCACGAAAATATCATTAGAACAAAAGTTTATTATTTTAGTTTGATTATTTTCAAGTTGTTTACACAAAACTAGTCACCTAGCACAGTTGCCACAAATTGCACATCAAGCACAATATGATTTTGAAATCCTACTTGGGAAAGAAGGGACGTGATTTTTACCGATTTTCTAAACCGAAAGGAGGCGTCTCCAGTAAGAGAGAAAAATTGACCGTGAATTGACCTCAAAATTGTATTTCATGGGGAAATCTAAGATCGCCATTGAATTCCTCGTCAAAAATTATATGTCTTAACTTTTGTCATTTTTTAATAGATTATTCTCAGCGAAATATTTAGGTATCACCACCCGGAATATGGCCACTAATATCAGATTTAAGCAAGAGAATTGCTTTAACCCTTCTACGTACATAGGTTAAAAGAAAGTAAAAGACAAGCACTTCCTGTGTTAAAGTTACCCGACAACTTATAGAAAACTTCAAATTATACTGGATGAAAAGAAAGTCAACGTTAACGGGAAAAGTACTTTATTAAGTCATTTATTTGTACAACGGTCACAAATACTAAGAGTTTGCGCTAAAGCCCAGTGGCGGGCGCATAAAAGTTTACACGTAAAATAAAACATTGTCGTTTTCGCGACGCAGGCAACATTTTTAAAACAAACCTAGAACTGCGAAATAGTATTTACGACACCGTACACGTATACACAACAGATCTCACCGAGACTCGCAGTTATGCTGAAGGTTGTATCGTACCCCGTCACTGGTCGTTGGCGCTAGTGAGCAACTCTACAAATATTCCAGTTATTTTATTGGCACCAATATAAACTAGAACTGAGTAAATTTGTCGTTCTACTAATTAATTCATGTAGGTTTTTTCATATGAAAATTACTTATTATTATTATTAAATCGTGGATAAGGAGGGTGTGTCTACACAGTTATGTTTGGTAAATTAGTGAATATCGGACTTTGCAGTGAATATATTCAGCTTTATTTCTGTGTCAAAATGATCCCCTTTTTATTATTTTTTTGTGTACACATAACATGTAAACTGCCATAGAGTGGAAGTTGAAACATATTTTTAGCGCTTTGGTGAATAATATTGATAAACCGAAGCATTTCGAGGATATCATAAAGCGGCTATTGAATTATATCATAGCTTACTATTAAAAATACAGTTAGAGTTTGCGCTTGGGTCGAAATGACTTACTTCTACATAGAAGGGTTAATAAATGGGACCCTTCGAATTTTAATCTCCTAACAACCTTTTAGCGGTTTCCTTTAATCACTAAAAAGTAAAGAATAATAAGTAATTAAATCATTTCAAATGCATGGGTGCTTTAACGGAAAAGTTCTACACACTTATCTTGGATCAGTAAACAGGGAGCAAAGTGTACTTTAAAAGACCGGTGCGTCGCGTCGCCGTGCCCAGTCAACCGACGAGAGCCATTCTCTAGTCACCATGAAAAAGCACATCACCCCTGTGACACCTTATCTGTTACGAACATCTATATCGTAATAAATTACATTGCAGCGAGGTTTTTATCCGAAATCCCCGGAAGTGTATTTGTTTACATGAGAGCATTCCAGTTCCCTGTTCGTCGTTACTAGGTAGGTACGTGGCTAAGAGAGCGAATGAACCGAACAAATATTAGACCAATAATTCACGAAATTACCAAAATCTCGGCGAAATTATATAACGGAAATTGTAATGAGCGTCGGAACTAGTAACCAACTCGATATATTCTCGGGACGTTGATGACTTCTCAGAACAGCCATTTCGAGTTCTTCGGTGCAATTACACTGCTTTAACATACGTGGTTTCCAACTGATGGGGGTAAACTAAGGGATATTAGGTATTCTACGAAGCTCCTGTATTGGCGAAGCGAAAGTTACTCGTTAGTAACGATTCACTTCAAGAAAATTGAATATTATTAAGGTATCGTCTAGTAGGTGTGGAGAATGATACTATTTCAGAGAAAAATGATAAAATGTGGAAACAGACTTTTTCAAATGTGTAGTTTTGTTAACTTACCTAACCCAGAATAAAACAAACAATAATAATTTAAAATAACCCTTCCCATACCGGTCGAAATACCTCACAATATATGTTCCAACGTTTAAGTTGCTCACCCGGGTCTGCTTCCACTGAAGGTGTTAATCTGGTTGTTGAAATACGCACGTATTAGCACGTAAAAGAGTTAAAGCAATTTTATTCCAGTTACATCGCAAATGTAGTTTTCTTCTGTGTTCAATCTACGAAGTAATAAATGCGAAACGAGTGTCTACGGCATTTTTATTCAATGAAATCAAATGTGAAACAAATGTAGAAAAGTAGAATATGTAAATGGAATACAAAAATTCTGTAACAATATTACACTAAGGGTTTGGGAATATTGGTTAAATAGATATTCTTACCATTGGTAAGAGAATTGAAAGAGTCATCCATTACTCTGAGTAAAGATATCGGATGATGTAATTTTATATCTGTGTATGTGTCTAATTTTTAGGCAAACGTTTTTAGTAGGGATATACTAAAAAGTTATTCGTTACAAAAGTAGAGCAGTTGTTCCCTCGACTTAATTTATGAAAATCTCCAATGTACGTACTGTGTGTTGCTAAAATTAAGTCTCAAAACCGTTAACTTGGCCGCGTTTCCTATTACTAATATCTAGCCACGGAAAAGTATTGACAATAACTTTCATTATTCACCATTAACTTTTACTTTTATTCTACTACGAGGGTACCGTTTAAGCTGTTACAACAATGAGGAAACAAACAACCAACTGTTTTGTTACTTTTGAAAACATTCCCCTTGAGGATTAATACCCATTTGCTAGCGTTCCAGCTGATTCCCCAAAGTTTCTCCACTCTGAACTTGGATTTCACAAACATGGTTTTTGAAGGCTCTGACAGCTTTTTAAGGTGTTGAAAATCGCTCTTCACGCATCCTTTGCTGACTTTCGGAAACAGAAAGAAATCGTTAGGCGATAAATCGGATGAATACGGACAATAATATCGGTTGTTCTCCTGATTTCGTCCATGACTTTTGGCAAACAAATTGTCATATGTCATTCAGTACCAACTGTTCTTCGATTCTTTAATGGAATATTTGGGACATGTGCAATACAACCGAAGAAATCATCATTCCCTTGGAAGTGCTGCATGAACCAACAACTTTTGTGGAATTCACATCATCTCGGACACACAAATAATGGATTGTTGCTTAGGTTCCGGTTCATGACAATATATTCAAGTTAAGTCACCTGCCAAAAACTGGAATATATTGCTGCCTTGGATATGCTTGGATATCTTTATCCCACTGTAAGTCAGATGCCAATCTCCTTTAATGAAGCGCACATAGTTCTTGGAGTAGCAATCGATTTTTGTCGACCTTCCCGCAATTCATCACTGCCGGATGCACGACAACGATGCAATTCTGCAAACCAATTGTAAGCAGTGTTTCCTGATGGTACTTTATTACTAAAATTTGATAAAACAGTGGATGACGTGTTATCACATAAGTGGAGACAAAGACCGGTTTACACTACTTAATGATAACACGTCATCCACTCTTTTATCTAATCTTATTTATTACCAAAAATTGAACGAAACGGATTCTGTGCATAGTTCTTGAGTTACCCCGTTACTAAAATTGTAAAAGATCATCCAACGAAAACATATTCCTTTACAAAATGGCTTTACTATTCGGTCAGTTTCTGACTACCACTGTTTCCACAACAACAGATATCAAATTTTACGAAAATAATAATTACATATCTCTATGGTGCTAGTTACTGGTCGTTTGTGAAAATGTAAAAGGCGATCCTCGTATGAATTCACTTAGAGGGTGGTGTTGTTTAATAATAATAATAATAATAATAATAATAATAATAACAATAATAATAATAATGACCTTTATTGATCAGACAGATGGCAAATTAAGATAAATGTTTACAATGAATGAATCTTAACACAATTTTTCTACAATAAACGTTTCCTATCTTCTTAACAATAGACATGGAGGCAATGAATTAATTATTCTTGTAATATTGAACGAGGAAGATCGCTCAAAAATTGCAGTCCTGTGAACAGGAGGGGTGAGTAACTCACGTCTCCGAATATTAATACTATGAACATCAGTCCTATACCTAATCCTCCTTGCTAAATAAGCGGGTGTTCGATAAATTAGTATCTTCTTATAAAATAATCTATCCGCGAATGCGATAAACTCTGGCAAATTAGTACAAGCAATTATAGGTAATACAATAACACCTTGTGTGAAACGTGTACACGTTTGGTTGTTCATATTGTGGTGTTTTGGTCACCCGATGAGAGCATTGTTATTTACAAAACGCATATAAAGCACAAGTCGTACAAAGGTTCCTAGGGATAAAGTACGCATATAGTTTAATTAAACTTGTGAAGATAAACAATTAGTTACTTTTTGCATTACAAGAATACTAGGAAATATACTTTATCCCTTTATATTTGTCACCTACATATGTAAGTAATTTCGGATTTCACTGATATACGTCCTTAGCTAAATCCGTATGTCTAGATATTTCAATTGTCAACCCATCTTTTTGTTTGAAGTTCCAACTGCTCACTATTGCATGTAGTTTGGTGCGCGATCTAGTTTCTCTTATTTGAACGTTAGTCAAACTTTGAGTCATACAATTCTTTTGTAGTTGTTACTATTACAAACCAATAGCAAAATTTCTTGTATATAATTACATATTTGAAGACACTCGTGCAATTCTGCTATCTACTACAGTGATAAAAAGATAATAATAAGATTATGATAAATGATTATAATTTGCAAACCGTTTTCTTTGCTCCTCAACTTCTTACCAATAGTGTTACCTCGATTTTGGTTCAAGCTTTGTACACCCTGAAGTATAGGTACCTTAATTTGCCTGTCTGTTCCTGACGTTGTAGATTCAGTCATTAGTAGCTGAAACCGGTTGCTTCGTTTTTCTTCTAAGTAATGGTAAACATTGCGAATCTGCTGAGCCATTTCCCTTATAAAAGATTTTCTTGTTAACAGTATTTTTTAACCAGTATATCGATAGCTTCTCCGATGTTCTTTGTACCTTGAGCTACGACGTTATATTTGTGATCATCAAATTGGTTGGTGTTCTGCACTTTGGTTGAGACAACTTGCAACGACTGAGCCTACTTCCTCGACTAGCCACTACAGTGGTTGCTTTAATGACTCATTTGGTAACACAAGAAATGCAGCTTTAACGTCTAGTTGTTTTCATCCATATTCGCTTCCGATGCTATTGCTTTGTGCCATAAACTTTTACTCCACTTGTCCCCTAGCACATTTATCGTCCGTATGATTATAAAACGTTCTTACAGCGCTCCTGGTTTTAGCTTTGCATTTTGTTATCCTTTGTTTCTAATTTTCGGGCTAATTCTACCTAGATAGTTTAGACCTACCTGAAGCTTAGCACATTTCCTGAATTCATAAGTTTAATTTCTATCGATGCCCTATTGCTTACATTTTGCATTTCCTTTTTATTTCATGATTTCATCTACTTAAGCATTTCCGGTATATCTAACCCCTCTATTTGACTAGCTTTCATTGATTCTTCCTTGAGCTATTTTTCGTTTTCAATATTAAACCAGAAGTGTATGAATTTGGCGCTGTCGTTTTGCTAGGCGTGGCTAGACGATCTTATAAAGAATGCGCCCACTGTTCGGTGCTTCCCAGTTGGTAGTAGAATGAATGAAGAAGGGATAGTGGTTCGTTTCACAGATAGTTATACTCCCCTTTAATTTAAAAATCGGAATTTTAAACCCCGCTGGTTAGAAAGACAAATACCACAATAGTTGCAAATTCGAAAATTTAGGGGTCAATAGTTTGGGCTTTCATCGAAAGTTTTCGATTTATAGGTCGATCTCAGACTACAAGAAAATGTCTCTCGATTATTTTAATTTTAAAACTGCTACAGTACCTTCCCTAGAGTTGACACATTGAAGTGTAGTCTACAACACCCCCAGCAGCTACGCAGATGCTATACAGATTGTTTTTCTTTCACTTGGTGATTCAGGCGTAGGTCAAGACAGCAGCATTACGAATTAAGGCCGGTATACGGGATTTCTTCCCAGTATAGGAAGAGTACCTTGGAACTTTGTAGGGAATTGAAATGGGATTATATGAGAGGGAAAAGGGGGATGCCGTTAGTATGTATCTGGAAGCCTATGCAACTACGCTTAGTATACAAAGAAGTGACCAGAATATCAACGTCTGTAAAGTAATGGACAACTAATGAAGGTCCAAGAATCCAGAGATAGATGTGACTCTTTTTCAGAAGAGAATGTAGTGAATCTGTGGTGAGTACCGGAGTACCAAGCCATACAAGGAAACGAAAAGCTCTTGCTTAGGAAGAAACAAAAGAAAGCTTGTAGAACCTGAACCTGTTTAGCATGATAAATATTGCAATACCAGAACTAAAGCAGTTCGCTGCGGGTTCTTCAGAGGATAAACATGACGATTGCTGCGTAGGACCAGAGACCACATTGAGAAGGCAGTACTCCTGTATCAGGGGTTGACCAACGAAACACTTGGTCTCGGTTGCTGTAACCAGAAGAGCTAGGTGGGTTTTATCGAAGATACCGACCTGATGGAGTAGTTATCTGCACGCAGAATACGCCAACGAGGATTAGTGCGGTAGGAAAGCACCACACCATTCTTCCACGCTAGCACTGGAGGAACGCCGGACTGTTAATGCTGAATGGTTTATCACAACGTGTTTGCCTAAAGTTTCCCAAAATGTTCGCGAAAAGCTCGCAAAACGTGGAATCATCTTGCATTTTGTTAACGCCGGATGACTTAGTGTTTGAATATACAAAATATTGAAATAATTCAGTGTTTAAGTCGTTTTTCAGTTCGTCGAGTTCAACATGAGCCAAAGGGAATACAAAGCTCATGGTTCAGTTCAGCGTTGGTTTCATAAAAAGTTAGACATAACATATTATTTTGAATTATTTAAGTGGGTATAGACACCGAAATTACCTTCTTACGCCACTTTTAAATCCGATAGCAGCTGCAGAAAACTTCTTTTCTTGTACTTGCTACAGGTATGGGTTTAAACATTCACACCGTTCACACCAGTCAGTGTGTTATAGTGGCGACTGCAGTTTTACATAGCATTGCTCATAAAAAGAATGAAGATGAACCACCAATTGAACCTGGCATTCAGAAAATTAGAAATGAATTGCATGCTAAGCAGTCCAATATCAAAGCAGAGAACATATTGCAGGATAGTAGAAGAAGGTATTGATTGCCACTTGATAGCCAATTATTTTTATAATTTAACAAATAAATCGATCCAACAATATGTCAGTTTATATTTGGTTTTGAAATAAAACTACTCAGTTTAGATATGATATAGTTAATAATCATAAGTAAATATAGTTGTTTTATGCAGAAGGAAAAGAGAGTGATTACAAAGGCAGTGATGGATATAGATAAATTCATAAATTGCGATTTTCGGAATTTACCTGCTTTTTGTCATTTCTATTGGTAGACATTTGAGTTATATCTTAAATGATTCCGTGGTCTCAACGACACAATAATGTTTGTACCGTACAACTTTCCTAGTCAGGTTAACCAACATCAATATTTTTAGTTCAACTGAAGTGGTTCAATTTAATCACTGTAACTCAAGTAATAGGTTCAAGGTTTAAGCTCAACTTCAAGGTTCAGCTCAACTTTGGTTTAAACAGACACTGAACAACCGGATATTAGTCATTTATTTTTATTATACTTGGAAAGGATACGTTACGGGGCTTGCGTTTTACAATGGCCAAAGAAACGGTGGATGTATTGAAAAATGAAATAAATGACCTAACAAAATATTGGAAAAAGTATTTTGGATATTGGACTTTATGGATGCAAAAGTTCGTCGACTCCAAAGATTATGTACTACTTTATTGGGCTCATCAGAAAGAGAAAGGGCCTCGTATACAATTAAATATATCAAATACACATTACAATTAGCACAATTATTTATTACTATTAAGTAGTGTAAATCGGACTGATGGAGTCACTCATCACTTCATTGAATAATAAAATTCGGAGAAGTGACAGCATCAGTCCGATTTATACTACTTAATGATACACGTCATCGACCTTTTTAAGAAACTCTATTTATTACGTTCACAATTACATACATGTTGATAGAGGAACCGGTAATAAAATCAATATTTGTAACAATTAAATGAGGGGGAAATTTACTTCGCTGATAATTTTGTGAGCAATGTTGGCTAAATAGATCAGCAATCTACCGGAGCTAATAAGATCAGTGCCAACGAAACTCCAATAAGGATAATTCGGTTTGGCATCGAATACCCAAGAGCTACGCCGAGTAATCATTCGAGATCGCTTCAGAAAAATGGGATCCAAAGTATTAGTTTGTTGTGGTATGATTGATTGAAGTTATTTTAAGTTGGAAAAGTGAAGGATTTTATTGCTCTTATAATTGTGTTTTGCAATCTCTCTATTACAAAACTTACGTGATGAATTAGTGTTTTAATCGAATTGAACCGAATAAAATGCCACAGAATTGGATACATATTGTACATTACATATGTACATATAGTATATATACTTGCGTGTGAAATTTATTTCGAAATATGATTTACGCAATAGTTCAATTTTTAAGGTAGTACCACAATCATTTATAAATATTAAGTTGCCTAGTTTTCGGTCATTTGCTTGAATATAATATATTCAAATAAAATATACTGTGAATAGCCCTTTTAATATGTTGTAAGTAGCATATTATCAGGTAGGAGTTTATGGAAAACTACTGCAATATAAGCATGTACTAATAAAATCACCTAAGGGATTTATTAGTGAAGCCGGTAGGAAAATTGAGCATCTAACATTGGAAGAAATATTTGAATAAACACACCACAAAAAGCAAAGTGTGCTGCTTTTCAAATGGGGCTACCATGAGATGGTTATGGAAATAAGACAATGTTCATTGCATCACAAAAGCAATTGCATCTTCTTGCTTCACCAACCAAATAACTGATTTTAGAATTGGTCGATTGTGTATTGTGCGATTGTATAAATGGAACGTTCCCTTATGGACTTTTATTAAGTAGGCAACCCAAGATTTTACACCAAATTGCATACAAATTTGAAAGAACCTATATTTTTTTAATGACATCATTAACATTCCGAAAGTGATAAGAACAAGCTAGGAGCTCGCTGCTGGCTCTGTTATCAATCCGAAATATTTCATATATTCTGAAAAGCATACCATACATTTTGTCAAATTTTCGCTATATATTTTGTCCGAAAATTTCGTTTCTTCCCTCCTAGCTTGTTTTCTTCAGGATCACTGATCACACGTCTCTGGGCGTCTTGGAGGGGCATGGAAGAGTCAGTGGAAAAAATGTAGATATCCATGGAGAGTATTTTAAAAGTCATTAACTCTTTGTACCGATATTATCAATAAATCTGTTTTTTCAATATATTTCATAACTTTTGGGGCGCATCCTGTATATATGTACATGTGTTGTACATGCTCATTGATTCTTGGAAGTTTCATGCTGTGTGTCGATCTAGAATTGAACCTTATTTATTGTTAGTTAAACCTAATCGGAGTTCAACATTGTTAATTGTAATTGTTATATCTAAAAGGCTTGTTTAGTATCCAAATTTGTAATTTTTCTTGATATACAAATAGTTGCAATCTTCTATAAACATCAAACTATGGATAAAATTGGGGTAAAGTATTCTTCATACATAAAATTAATTTAAGATAATTTTAATCTTGGGATATTTCTCGAACCACTTCCTATTTCTGAGATTAAATCCCTAATATATTATCAGAAACCTTTCTACCCTAATGGTGTATTGTATATATTACATCTCATTTTAATTTACTATGTGCGCAAATTTTGTCCGTTCCTTTTTGTTTAGGGCCATTTTCTTTGCTTCTCCGCATGACACACCTTTTCTTGAGAATTTCTATTAGTACGTCGCTTTACGTTTTCTGGGGTCTTCCTCTTCCTTTTCTATTTGGTACCTTTGTTTCCAATATTTGTTTCACCTGTCTGTTATCCTTCATCCTACAGATACGTCCGATCCATTTCAGTTGATTTCTCTCGATTACCTTGTTGATTGCTTCCATTTCCAGGTTTTCTCTGACTATACTGTTCCTGATTTTGTCTTGTTCTGTGATTCCTTTCACTTTTCTCGGGTATTTTATGTCCATGGCGTTTAATCTACTTCTCAGTGTTTGTGTTAGGACCCAACTTTCGCTTCCATAAGTTAATATTGGTCTAAAGATACTTTTGTACACTGTCATCTTCGTATCTTTTGAGACTTCCTTCTTGTTTTATGAACGTTCTGTTTAGGCCACGATAAATGCGTGCTGCATTGGTTTGCCTTTCATTAACTTCTTCTTCTATACCTCCCTCGTTTTCTATTTTTACTTCTAAGTATTTGTATACTTATACTTGCCCAAGTCTCTCATTCTCCAGTTGTAAATTTAATGTCTCTGTAATTCCTTTTCTTAGTCCGCAAATATAACTAAATCGTCAGCAAATGCACAGACCCTCTCTCCATACATACATAAGTGATGTCAATTCTTTCGTCTTCCGGATTGTTGTTAGGTGTTGTTTCCTCTTCATTCGTCGAATTCGAAGTCATTTAGGTCACTACCATTCAATAGTTCTCGGAAAAGTTCTTGCTACCTCCTCATAATTTCACCCTCGCTTCTTAGTATTTTATTATCTTTATTTTTAATTTCTTTGAGGCTCGGTTGTTTGTCTTTTCGTAGATTTTCAGGACACTGTAAAATAGCTTCAGTTTCTTTCGCTGTTTTCTTCGAGTTTAGTTCCGAATTCTTCCCACGAAGTTTACTTTGTTTGAGTTACCATTTCCTTGACTTCCTTACGTTGTGCTTTATACTGTTTGTAATTATCGTTCGTTCCATTTTGCAAATATTGTTTTCACAATTTTGTCTCTATCGTTATCTCAGTTTTAATATTTTGGTTCCACTAACTGGTGTCTGATTTTTGCTTTTGTTCGATTTGAAGGAGCCACATGTTTGTCTTGTTGAGGTTAGCACATTCTCTTTGAATTTAATCCCTTACATATATACACCATTTTAGAATTCAGTTTTTAAAACAAATCCATTTACCTGGAAGAAATTACAGTAATTGCAAGGACCGTGGTGTAGTATTAATAATGCTATATGATATCGATAAACTCTTTACCACACAATTATTTAATTAAATCCTTTGAAACGTGTTTCGCCAGAGACCACCATAATTAAGCCGTCGCTTACCGAATGAATTGCGATTTCTTAAATTCCATTCACTCAAAGTAAAGTTTCCCGTCAACAATTCGGAGATACATTTTTATATCTACCGGGATGAAAAATTATTCCGAGAAGGGCCACTCATGTCATCATAAATCACATAAACACGTTCTTCTTTACGCTGACAGCAACTATCTTTTCCTCCAACTATTTGCCTATTTACTAATGACCAATATATAAGACAAACTACTTCTATCTCTCTGTAGTAATTAATCAATCAACATAAGTGAACCCAAGGCACCGTCGCGTCGTCGTTATTTAAAAGGCTCGTATTTTCACGCATATGTATTACTTCATACGCATCCTGCTTTAACGGTGACTTTGCGCATTTTATCAATTTTAAATTCTCAGCTTTAATGTCGTGGTTTGTAATTAATACGTTTTGCAACGCTGGATGAATCTGTTCTATAATAACGATAATGTTCTACATGTTCTTTGAGCCGTGTAGCTATTGCGCATCTTGACGGTGCTGCTTTACATGTTCGCTCCACTCAATTTTATAAATTTCCGACCATTGTTCCATAGTTGTTCCTTCTTTCGGGATTCCCAATAATTTTTTGTGTTCTTCGATATTGAACACTCAATTTTTTGTCTTTGTCAGATATTCTTAATCCCTTTTGAAATCTCACGATATAGAACTTTAACGAAATTTCCTTCGCGAATCTCCGTAGGAACAGGAGTCGTTGAATTTTTCTTTTGATTTTTGTTTTTTCGAAGAAACCATTTTGTACCTTTTTACTATTCTTTAACCTTTTAATCTTTTAAATGATACCTCCCGATCCCTTCGGTCAGCCTGTCTTGATTGATTGATTACTACAGATGGTGTGCTACTGTGCCTTTGAATAAGCGTTTAGTAAATAGAAAAATGATCGGAAGAAGAAAGATATGTGCCCTTAGCGTAGAAATTAACGTGTTTACGAGATTTGCGCTGATGTGGGTGACCCTTCACGGGATAATTTTTCATCTTATAAGGTAGGAAGATATTCCCTGAATTGTAGATGGTAAAGTTTTTATGTTTAAGAGATCGTAGTCCATTTCGTAAGGTACTGTTTGAAGATGCTAGTCCCTTTGCTAGCGACATATGTGTTACTTGATAAGTATTAAGCTACAGAAGAAGGTGCACCAAAATTTGTCTATCTTCTGTAAGTCAGTTAAGTTTATCGAAATATCAGAAGGTCTAAAATTTTGTGAGGACTTTAACTGATTCGTATACAAGCAGGTATTTGCTGAGATTCACCAATCGCGAATTTTGAAGTTGTTGATTGAAGGAACATATAGAAAATTATAACATCTGATAAAACTTTAAGCGGTAATTTGGTATTGGTGAGAAGCGCCATACTTGACAGGAAAACATTTATCCTAGAGATTTTCTTTTTGTATTTTGAATGTAATTTAAACCGAGTATCGAAATTTGTTTGTATAAATACACAAACAACTATTAAGAGTTATAGTATGGAATTGTAATAACAAAGTAAGAAGAATTTGGAATTCAGAAAAGTAATATAGGGTATTACTCTATCGTCGGATTTAGTTGCAAATTGAAAGCAGATAAACAGATATTGGATCGTGAGATGATGAAAAGATAACTTGATACTATGGATCATGTCTTATTTATGATAGGGCTTCGCTGCCTATTAATGATATTATATCGGTTGATGAGGTGTAATTAATACAGATAAGTAAGACAAACGCCTGGAGAACATCCGCCGCATTGTATTTATTCAATTGTAGGGCTATTGTTAAGATTTGTTTATGTTTTGTCATTTATAAACTCTAATTACGGTTCACTTAGCAATTTTATTTTCAGATTGAATAAGTTAATCAGGAATTGGTTAGCCCAAAATCTGTTAAATAGATTTGTATTCACTAAACTGGATAATAGATTGTTAGGTCAAAACCAAGTTCTCTAATCGGGAATCAACACAAAAACTCTCTAAATAAAATGTTTGGACTCATAAATCCATAAAAGTCTAGGCTCTGAATTCTGTGCAAGTTGTAGTACGCATCGCAACACAGGTAGTATTAGATATCTTACTAGAAATGGGCTACTTAATGTCAGTAGCACACTCAGCAATATTTTTCTTAGGATCCATTCAGTCCATACAGTACTTGTTATTTGTGAGCTGTAAAGTCCTGTGTACAGGGTAAACAGAGATCCTATCAGCGGACAGATTACATATATGAATAATTTCTGCACAATTAATGAAGTATATCCGTTGGTAAAAGCTCTCAAAGCTCTTTATGAGCTTTCCTCGGAGGACCTCAAACTGAACTTCAGTTATTATTGTTTCAACGACGTCTATTCATCATCGTTGTTTTGATATGCATATCATACGGCTATCTTTTGTCATGCAAATTCTCACCAGAGATTTTAATCTATATTCTTGTATAACCTACATTACAGTCTTATCCTACTTACGATAAAACCACACAGTTTTACTGTTGGCTTTTGTAAACGTCTGCGAACAAATTTCATTGAAAAATGCGAAGGGTGTCCTATTGTTTCGAAATTAATTAAAAAGGGACAAAATAAATAGAGTATACCTGTAATTTTATGAATGTAGTAACTTTTAATGCAGACTGATCTCAATTCTTAAACATTGCCAACCATATGTTTCCTAATTTGTATTTTTGTTACAATAGAGGCCCCCTTCGAAATTTGTCTGTCGCAGAATAAAAGGAAATAGCTATTATCAAAAATTGCTAAATTAACAGCCACTTGCACTGTGTTGTGTCAAATCTATCAAATGCGTTATTGGCTGATACATCTGTGAGGAAAACAAGAATTTCATCTGTATTATAAAATTTTATCAGTTTAAAGTTACTTTGATATCTTTCGACTATTTTTAACAAGAATCTTCTGGAACTATGAATTCTAAAGATTTTTCTATCCTAGATATATTTATTTTACTTGAAGGTAAATTGTTGACTTTCTTACACTTTCAAACTACCGATAATATTGTAACATTTATTTTGGCAGATTTCAATCTATCCTCTTTATTAAAGAAATGATCACTTTAATATCTGTAATGGTTAGGATCAGCACTGAAAAGTTTATTTTACTGAAATTATATTACTATTTTGTACCAAAGGAATCTGATTCGTTATTATTAGTCATTACATATGTATATACTCTACTTTTCCACTATGAGTATCTTTCTCTGATTTTTATCCATTGCGCTAGATATATACCTTCGTTGATTTTATTTTTAATGATCGATCGCCTAGTTTCGCTTCGAAGGGTTGCTTTTTGCTAAGATTTGTGAGTATGACGAATGGTTTCAATAACTTTCTCGATCCGCAATGTGTATTGGAAACTGGAGCAAAACCATTGTTTTATCACGGAATACATTTCTCAAGTTGTGTCGTCTGGCTTTGCATTATATTTTTCTTTTTGCTCCGGTTTGTAGTGTCCCATCTTATATTTTTCATTTCGTAATATTTGGCAAATAGAATATAATAAAAGATATTTTCCAAATATTATTCGCCACTTTGTTGTAGGTGCACCCTTATACAAGAAGCTGTTTATCGATTTAACTGTATCAAAGTATCATTTCGCAATTATAATAAAAATCTATGGTAAGTTCTTCAATTCTTTCCAAATATTTAATTTACGACTTATTGTATTAAATGTAGAGTACTGCAGCATTTATCTTTACGTTGCATATTATTTATTATTAAACAGAAGACGTGCAGGGTACATTAAACGTCGGTACTTGGTTAAAAATGAGAATACATTACAGCTCTGTTAATAAGGTGAAACAAGTAATGCACATTAGGTTCTAAATGGAAAAGTTTGCACTTTGTCTGGAAAATGTTTGAATAATTAGGATTCCTTAGTGCACGACTTTAACAAAACTATTACTCGAGTTATTAATTGAGCGAAGAACTTATTCCGCAAATAATTTTACCGCGCAAGTATTATAAAATTCGTGCACGTGTTACGAACATTCGGTCGGCGCAATAAATCGGAGCAAGTTTCCTTGTTTGGTTTTCAGGAAGGCGAATGCAGATTCATTTTTCATCATGCACACAAACTGCTTAATTATTGGAGCTGTAGGCGTATAAATAACATTTTACATTCCTTATCTGCCCTTAATAAATTACGACGAGTTTTTGCGAATATATAGGTAGTACAATCGTCCACGTTTATATTTGCGATTCCCCATCGGTACTTCATATATGCGGTTACCTTAATTACTGTAATATGTAAATACACCCTAACACCATTTGAATGTGGTAACACTTCTAAAATTTGGTCACTCTGAAACATTGTCGCTGATGTTGAACCTGCACCAAAACCAGTTGTATCGAGTTTTCGATTTATGTGTAATCACGTAAACGTATAGTTATTTTAATATGTCACACAAGAAATTTCATGAAGTTAGATATTTAGATAAGACTACAGCATTATATATTTATCAAAAATATAGCGTACACTGACTTCGATCTATTAATGTAACTTCATATTATGACACCTGTAGTTTATCTATCACTAAGATAGAAACAATAAAATGAAATGTCTAAGATAAACGTGCTCGAAGTGCTTTTTTCATTCAAGTAACGATTCTAATACAATATCCTTTAAGCAAGAAGGGAAAATTGATCAAGTCGATCGCCTGAGCGTAGGATTTAGTGGATTTTGAATTTAAATTGAAGAATTCTCTTGAGAATCGTTTCGTGATCTTGATCGCTTAAATATAACCGCACATGTGGTGCACACAAAATAAAATATACCTACTTCCTATTTCGACATCAGAGTAAATCTTGTCGTGGTTGTCATTTCAAAGAAGCACTACTACAACTATATCAATTATTATCATTTTGTATTTATTATACTTTTCTGAAAATTACTAAATCCTTGTAATTGTACAGTTGGAGTATTTCATACAGGCAACAATTGGGTAAACGCCAGTCCTGGCCCTTGCTTTCTGGTAGGTGCTGATCCAGACATCCGAAAAAAAAACAACGGAAACTTTCGGCCGGATTACCTCGGGAACGGTGTAACAACGAGTTTATTATTGTAGTTTGGTGATGAAGCACCATATCAAACACCGACTTTCCATTCGTATTGCAAACAATATTCGCCAATGCGTCAATACATCAATTTTAGCGACGAACACAGGACCGTTCCAACCAGGACAGCAGTCATCCAGAAGAACAACAAAGATCTGCGCCAGCTGATCAGAGAGGGTCGACATGTAACTCTGAGAGTAAAACATTGCCAGACATATCTTCAACACTTGAATTAAAAAGTCATGCTATATGATTTGGGTTTTACAAGATCGAGGAACGGTTACTGTTGCGTGGCATACTACCACCGATTTCCTAGAAATAATTGCCGTGCTGCGAAAAGCCTAAAAGGACGAATAATCTTCCACCAAGACAGTTCACATACTGCTCGAGAGGCAAGTGAGCTTTTAAAGCAGTAAAACAAGTAAAACATTAAATTATTATACCATTGTCCGTATAGTTTATACCTACGTCGATTTTTAGTGCTTTCTGTAATCAAGATCGGACTGTGTCGTAGACGGTTCCACTCGCCGGAAGCAGTCGATGGTTTCAAAATTATAATTTTGACTACTTCAGTTGAACATCCTGTAACTACCTCAACATTTGGTTTCAAAGAAGTTGTATTGATCTTTGTGCAGGATAATTTGAAACACAATTAAGAGCTTTTAATCGATCTACTGTTTGTTTTTTATGACTGTGTTCAATGGTAGAGGTAAAATCCTATGCTCTTAAGTGACCACTGTATTTTTCTTCCTTTTTGATTTATAAGTTATACAGGGTCATGGGCGAGAGTTCACATCATCTAATACTTGGCAGTAGGCCATGTAAATAGATTCTGTAGATACACTTGTACTTATTTTCCACAAACTTATGATTTTTGATGATTGGTGTAATGATATGGTAATAGGATTTGATAATTTTATAGCAATTTGAAGTAATCCAATACCCGAAATCTTTATCGTTTCTTACAAACTACCCTCAAGTCCGAGAATTTAAAGTCGACATATCGAGAAGATAATTTAAAATGATTCGTCTTTGTACAAGTTACTTTACTGTAAGCATTTTTTGGTACGATAAATATATCCATATTCGTTGTAGTAATTTTGTAATGTAATCTGTAAAGTCTGACCTACACAGATGTAGAAATCTACATTGCTTGCTGGTTGCTACAGAGTACAGCATTCTATGAGAATTATTTATCTATGCCTAACAGATGGCTTACATACTTTGATTCTCAGTGGTTAGTTGAAATGGGAAATCATTAATTTAGGAAATAAATTGGAGACGGAAAACATGAAACCTTCGACTCATGTACTATCATCTCCTTTTGTGGTTCATAATTTTTGAAATGTTGTAAGTATGGCAAATTAAAATTTAAAAATAACACAAGATTCATGTATGTATATAATAATGCAAAGAGCTTTACTTCAAGTACCCTAAATAGTGTTAATGAAATTTTTATGTGACAGGTAAATATTTTTGACGGCAAGTAGCATGTAGGTTAATGGAATTTGGTAACCAACATTTCTAAGATAACTGTAGAAATCGATAACTTAATATAATATAATCCACTACAACCACATACATGCATATTATATGTACTATTATTCAACACACGCATATACGTAGAAGGCAGTTTGCTTCCATTGAATATTCAGATCCCCTTGCACGCATCTGATTTTCTATTTGATTTGGCATTAACCTGCTTCGATAGATAGTAGTTACCTACGGATAATACAATTACATCATGTAAGTCAATTAAACTGGTAGGCTGTAAGTGGTGCTCTATTCCGCTGACGCTATTCAATAAGTATTGTAACTGCAAACTACGTACAAAGTCGATTTTTGTAAAATATCGATTTAATATAACATCCGAAAAATGTTGATCACTATCCACATCGACTAGGATAAATTTCTGTTTTGCGCTGACTATATCATACTGTACTAGTTAATTAACACCGTACTTTTATTAATGAATAACACAAATACCAAGTTTGTTTTTTGATTTCTTGAACGATCGCACAGAATCATTGAACAAAAGACAGCTATAACACCGTGATGCTGTTTTACACTTATTTTTTAATTCGGAAAATCAACAGTCGAACAGGTTTACATAACTGAAATTTTAAACAAACCATATTTGTCGGTATATTAAGGTTACTTATTCATTATTGACATAAAATTTAGTATCATTGTATTTTTTGTTTACAAAGTGGCCATTGTCAATGGAAAACTGGGAGCATTCAGTATTATTAGCGATATACGGTTAGCGCCCAAGATACAACAAGCACTGCATAACTCTAAAACACTGCACACTGAAAGCCTACGTGAGACACACCAAAACACTGTTGACACTGAACTCTCACTATAAAGAACGTCTATTTATACTAATTGCAAACCTAAAATTCCTGCTTTATAGGGAGTGTCATAACGGTTGAATGATCATGCACTAAATCTGAATTTAATTCAATAGGTCCTACAATTTGGAATTTGGGATAGCCCCCCCTACATCTGCATTCATAATTCCCTTATATTGTTATAAATATGTATACTTCGCTACGTCTCTTGTGCTAGATGAATAGCTGCAGCTACACAAGTCAATCTCACGAACAAAGAGGGTACATACGGTTAATCGTGGTACACATTGTTACAGTTTCTTGTATTATTACCTTAGGGTTCTCGCCCCAACTTTCGACGCCCCACTTTCGTAAGTTTGTGATAGCGCTTGCGTCGGTTGGAGGCGCACGTGTTATTCATTCAGCTTCTGACTTTGAGTTGGAACAAATCGGTTTTCGTAACTAGTTTAGTCCAATTTCTCTTTTAAAACTCGTTGCTGAGGATATACACGGAAATTCGACGCTGGGAAATGAATAGTATCGTTGAATAAGTTAATTGTTGCATTTCTCCAAGTTCTAGTGTTGAAACTAATCGTCCACGTTGCTCTTCCCTCAATTGGTGGCGAGTGTTTCTTGTTTTGTAAATTACAATGTCGTTAGTGTAGGGAACTAGTATAGCCTGGTATAACTAGTATATAGACTCGTATAACTAGTATAAGCTAATATAAACTAGTATATACGAGTAGAGAATGCTTAGATTTATTTTCGAGAACATCTGAGAAGTATCGCAGGAGCTAGAAGCTAGCTTTCTCAGCATCTTTTCATGAGAGAAAACCTGCCATCTTGGACATCTTCCGTCCGATACCGAAAACCAAGCCGTGCGGACGTCGACAACAGGAAATAATATTCCGCTAAGTCCCGCTAAGTCCCGCTTTTATTTTATTTTATATATATTTTGTTGTGGGAAAAATTCCCTAGAATACTGTAGTTAATTTAGAGTTAGGAATTTGGGGATTTCCGCACGTGTAAACAGGGGTTTGCTTACTTTTGTAAACATTTAAATATTTTAGTATTTTTAGGAAAGGGGGGGATCAGGTTGGTTTTCAAGTAAAAAGGGTTTCTCGTTACGTTGGCTATTTAGTACTATCTTTAATTGTTTTCGTAGTTATAAAGGGGAAATTACAAGTACTTGTCACTTGAATATATGCTTGTTTTTAATTACGTTCACCTAAAGCTGTAAGGTGGCTGTAAGGCCGCTGAAATTCCACCGGTTACCGAAAGCGTGTACACCAGATAACGAACTAGCTTAATTGATCTTTTTAGATACACCTCAAATGAGAATAAAATGCTGCTAAACGTCAATCTCTCGCCTCAATTCATTTTATTTTTATTTCGTTTATGTTATTCTTAAATAGTTTTCGAATACTATTGCTGTCCTTATCTTGTCGCTTCACGGCAGGATAAAAATCTAGAACATAGACAGTTTGAATAACCTCCAGGCACTTAGTGGGGACGCATTTTTATAATTGGAGGGTGGCGCCCCGTTACTATTTGTCGAACTTTAATCTACGCTGTTCTTTGGGTTGGCACGGCCTGGATCTCCATCGTTATCACCAACGACGTGGGTTATTATTTTCATTTTAACAAAAGCTTTAAAAGCTAGTAACGATATGGATAAAAAGCTGTATTCTCCCATTAGTGGGGAAGCGTGTTAAGACGATATCATTATGTCTTGATTTAATCTGACTCTCCATATCTTTAATTCCTTTTTCATTCCAAAACTACATATAGTAAGTTGCATTGTCATTAACAACCTTTGGATGCTCCGGCACTGTCTCTAATATCTTACTCAATCACATTTCAGAGCTAAATAAGTTTGTATTTTCGTCATGATGATCTGTTTCTTACTTTCGTAAGATTTTTTGGCCGCCTATATATAAATATTTATCTTGAAACATTTACTGCTTCGTACAGCCATTAGAAATCTTACTAGTCTGTTGTTCTTGTTTTACCAGGGACATGCGTCAAAGAAAATGTGCCATTCTTGCACTTGTTGGGGTATATGGTTCGTAATATAATTGTTCACAAAGGTAACCGCATTGAGGCTCTTTAGGGCTTGACCTTCATGATACATATAGAAATGGGCAGCACTTACTTTCAAGTTATAAATTTCAAAGGAGCAAAACCAAAAGCTTCTTTGCTCCTGCAAAGGTCACACGGGTAAATTCTGCATGTAATCAAAAGTGATTCCTAAAATCTCAAGGTGCTCCTTGAATAATTTCTCTACTTCTTACAGATTACTATAAAGCTTGGGTCGCCTTTTGTGAACAATAAGTTCTGCTGCAGAAACCCTTTTCGAGTTACCGTTTAAACTGATATCTCTTAGTTTCAACTTCAACAATTATTTTGCATTGAAAAATTTTAGAAAAAATTTATATTTTACTTTCTTCTCTAATTTAGGATACTTCTTAATTAAAATGTCAGACATAATTTTCACGTTAAGCCTTGAGTTCAGATAGTGAATCTCTTTTATAGCATAATGGGAAATTTCATAAGGAAAAGATTCAATGTCAATTTTTATTTTTAGGTCTAAATTCTTCTGTAACTAGGTAGGTCTATTATTGTGCCTTCCTCGGATATATGTACTTAGGAGATTCTCCTTTACTACGTAACAAATTCAAGCTCTGGACACGGAAGTCAAGTATTGCATATAAATTCATGAATGCTTGTTTCCATATCGGCACCCGTTCTTGATTATTTTTAACAGAGTACTGAGAAGATGCTGATTTTGGCCTAGAGTTGTTTTGATCTGCAACACAGCCGCGCTTTGAAATGGGTTTTTCAATAAAACCTTGGAGAAAAATATACTCTTCATTTGTGTAATAATCAGATTTTTGTCGGAAAATATGCTTGTACATTTTATTTGCACCTACAAGAAGTTTAACACTTAAGTTTAAAATGTTATACAAAGAAAGAAAAGAATTTAGTGCATGATGGTCCATTTCTTTTTTCTTTCACAGCTTTCACAGATGTAGACATACCACGCTCATGTGCAAACTTTATTTGATTAACCATTCATTGGTTTGGATTTTTAGTGCATTTCTTACCACGTCTTGTCGCATTTTCGGTTTGTATCTAGCTACTGTCGCCTGAATACATTACTTTATTTTGTTTTAACACTATATTTAAAAATAATCTCCATAACCACTTACTGGAATAAACCTAAATAAACACTCAAGCAGTACGGAATACCAAATACCAAAATAGCTAAGTATGATCATTATGGTTCGACAAACGAGTGCATGGTAAATTATATAAACCGGACTGACGCTGTTTCTCCTCCGAATTTTAATGTCGCGCCTTGCACGTAAGTGGAGACAAGCGTCAATCCGGTTTACACTACTTGATGCTAACTTATCATTAGGCTGGGCGAACAGCGGTAAAGGCGTACTAAGTTACGGCATCCCCTTATCTAGTCAGTACTGAATCAATGCGGTATGCGAGTAGATAAGCTCTCGTAATTTCTTTCGTAATTGTGCGCTGTAATCGCTGTGCGCCTATGCTACTTATCATGCATTCCTTTGTCGAACTTTAATGATTATAATCAACAATGGCATCTGTTGAGAATAAAAGTCGTACAAGACTACTGCTTGTACCGTCCTGAACCCCAATGCTGCGAAATAAGCTCTGGCAACGTTTACAGGGTGGCTTCGTACTCTTCCACTCATTCGATGCTGCTTCGCTTTTTCAAACAAAATTGCTATGTCGGATAAAATTTTTTGACTTTCACCGATTCTGTTATTGTCAAATAGTTCAGTCAAACAGATTAATATATAAAAGAGCTGATTAAAGAGTATGGCGAGTCTCATTTCCCAATTTGATTCTGTAAAACGAATAATCCAAAACTACACAATAAATCGATCTTGAACGATAATTGAAGGACCTACTACTAAAAAGCAAATGCGCAAACATATACAAAAATAGCACAGACGAGGACAATTCAAGTAAAAGCTCTGCTTTTCGTCTTTTAAACTCCTCCCTCATACAGCATGTGCTCACTATCAAGAGAACCCGCACATTCAAATTTCAATGAAACTGTACAGACTGAAAGAGTACCTTGCTATAGGAATAATATAATTTTATTAGCCGCTGTATTCCCTGATTTCTGGGTACATATCTCTTAAAAAATTTCTACGATTTTTAGTTTTTAGTTAATACCTCGGAAACCGTAAAAGATCTATTAGAATATAGTTCGAAGTATACTACATAGTCTTAAAGATGACGCTAATTATTTTCAGAAAATGTAAATAAGAGGTATCGGGTATTCCATACCCCCTTTTTTAATTTTCCTTTATCACAATAAAGAAGGTTTTACGTGGGAAACGGTGCTATATAACAAATTTGGACAGTAAGTGGCACTACTAATAACTAAGCATTGAAAAGAAATAGACTACTCTACATTCTAATGAACGTGCGCATACTAGGAAAAAATTCGTATACAAGAAGAACAAAAACATTATACATTTTTGTTTATTTATTGCATATTTTACGTGCAGTGTAACTTCACAGTTGGACATGATACTTTACACACTAATATTAATATGTAAAAGTGACATGTTTATAACAATATTAAATATCCGGGAAACAGTGAAGCACACTTAAAAGATAATAAAATCAATAGTAAATAATACCCTAGACACTATAATGTAATTATTAATATTATAATTGTGAATTACAGATATAGTAATTATGCGACGTAATTATTTCCTTCAAACCTAAACTCTGCAGGATCTTTAAAGTATCCCGGTCTTTCACCCACGTATCCACTCTAATACCACGAATATTTGAAGACCAGAAATTTTGGGGAAGGAAACTGATTGTGGGGCAACGATTCCACCTTCACAATATCATTTCTCTGATGTAAATCTATGTCGTGGATCATAAAGACCACTGTATCAAAGAAGGGTTTAATAAATTTTTTCCTGAGTCTAAAGCCAAGCACACTAGAGGTTGCATCATTGCTGTTGTTATTTGGTAATATTTAAAATGTCTAGTTTTATGTTTTGACACTAATTGCTGAAGTTCGCACTCACAATGCCTACTCCAAGTCTTAATCAAGAGAAGATATTTGGTAAGAAAGCATCTTTAAATAGGCGAAATATTTGGTATTACTAAATCAGTAGATTGGCAATATGTGAAACACATAGTAATAATAACTGTAATATTTGACGAATAGAAGGTGTGCTTCGTTATATAAATATCACAATAATTCGTGGTAAATTCGAAGTACCTGCCGCGAACAAGCTTGTAATTTTCAACTCCTAAGCATGTTCGTTCTAGCACGATAACTTCATTAGCCCCCACAAAATTCGTCAACCGGAGGTTACGAGAGTAACATATATGGAATGATGTACAAAGATGCGAATGTATAAATTATGAGCTCCATATTAAGTATATGTTTCTAGCTTTAAAATTTAACTTTGGACGCCTACGCAATTAACGTAGGCGAGATGCCTGCCCCAATTCATTTTCCTTCTTCCCGCCACATCTCTAACGAATTTCCGTGCCACACACAAAACCGGGATGCCTGAAGAAGCTGAGGTAATTAAGAATTTTAATTTGACATAAATGAGGGTTTAATCGAATGCCCATTTACTAGATGAAAAAGCCCGGTAACGGCGAAATATTTAATAACACTAACGCAGATGCTGTTGAAAGGCGTTGATGATCCTTTACGGCTTATGTAAAATAAACGCCAACATTAATAAGACTTTTTCTTGACAGATCCGTTTAATATAAGCAAGAGAAACGTAATTTTATAGATGGACACGAATTAGTTTTAGCACTTCTCTTTTTCATCCGGACTTCTATCTAAGTTACTGTTTTAAGGTTCTTTAGTACAAATCCAAGAAAATAACATATTGGAGTTTGACTACAGTCGGATTTGGTGAATTTGAAATCTAAATTGAAGAAGGAATTCTCTTAAGTCCCGCTAGATTATTTCCATCGTTTAAATATCACTTCACATGGTTCCATATTAACTGAATCGATAAGTGCCTTATTGGAACAGGATTCGTAGAGTGAAGAAATTTATTTTGCCGTCAACGGTTCGAGTTTACTTTTGGAAATTGTCACAATGAGATGCTCTCTTGGTA
The DNA here is from genome assembly GCA_038088585.1 of Chrysina gloriosa. NCBI lineage: Eukaryota > Metazoa > Arthropoda > Insecta > Coleoptera > Scarabaeidae > Chrysina > Chrysina gloriosa. Next base: position 24,857,993 of record CM076090.1, read on the forward strand.
TTATTAGAGTATCTTAAATTTCACCATAAAATTTGATATCTTCTGTGTGGAGTACCATTAGCTGCTAGAAAAATCATTTGGTAGCGTTCGTATATAAAACAATGCCTACCAATTTTCTAAGAACGTAGAATTTGACAGCCACATGCAATTATTTTTTACGACTTTGGAAGTAGTTTATTTCAACAGCAACCAAATAGATTGCTTTTGTTTGGGTGGGAATCGACTTTGACCGTCGTTTCAGTGGTGAATTTCGTAAACATGGTCCATTAACTTGAGCTATTAGGGGATGTCTAAGACGTTTTAAAGGAAAGCATTATTATAATAATTAGTCGGAAAAGTAAACTTTTTGTGGTAGATTAATTCTTGGAAAATTTTTAGTAATTGGAAAATAAATAATACAGTTTGCTTGTTTTTATGAAAAGATTTCCAATCAGAAGTGCAATAACTTAAGACAAAACGGAAATTGTATTTTGCTTTATGTTAGATATTTGTAAAGCATAAAGACAAATATATGTACGCCAAACGTCAGGTATACCTTCCGTTGATTTCCATGCTATCAACGGCAAATTAGTGAAAAGTTTGTTAGAGACAACATTTCGCAAATTTTCGTTCTCTGCCTACCACGAATGTAGTGGTTTTTAAACTTTTGTGAGATAGAGTTACACGCACCATGGAAACTGTATATATACACCCACGGCGTTGTGATATTGCCGCATGACCGATGAATCCAACTGTTTCAAAACTTCGTGACGTGGTCTTTATGTAAACGTTCGCCATTGGCGATAAGCAGACAGTTTGCACAGTTTGGAGTTATTGTTTTGCCGATGGTAAACACTGATTGTAGCCTGTGTGGGTGGCCAATTTAAATGAACGTACACGATAAGAACCGATCGAATAAGCATAAGTTTCGTGACGCAAAAACATATTCTGCAAAGGAGTAGCTATTTTGGTGAATGCGCGGAAGCGGAAATTAGGGAAAATCCTTCGTGCAATGCATTTGATTAAAACATAATCTATTCTTTTAAGTGTACTTACATCTGCAGATGTACAATTTTAATTCTATTTCGTTGTCTATTCATATCGTCTTATTAACTTTGTGCAGTCGTACTTTCGTGAAGAAGTCTCCTGGTTCTATCTCATTTAATTTATTTATACTATATTGCTTGTGCTACAGAGAAATATTACACGCAGAAGGCACTGTACTTGCAAGTGTTTCGCATAATTCTGTCACGTAATACTAATTTAAATATATAGGTATTTAATAGTTAAACTAGAAATTCAGCTCCAATGGAATCGTTGCTTTTCTGCCATAAAACGCCATAGAAAATTTTTATGTGCACTCGTGCGCTAGATTTGGGAGAAGTACTAATGTTTAATGATATCAGACGACATACACGTTCAGAGACGTGACTGAAATTTGATGCCGTGAATTACCCGTATTTGTTAATGGATAAGCACTGTCGTTTGTCATTCCTGCATACAACCGTCCTCACCAGTACGCTGGATATGTAAAATATGCGCAGAAATTTTTATGTGAGCCCAATGTTCTTTTGTTGTCACATTTGCGTGCATACACTATTAATAATGTCTGTTAAAGAGGAGCGATCATTAATAATATGCGTTATAGTTGGTAAAATAACATTATTATATTCACGCGCTGCCTCAGATACCAGATTATATAACAAAGTATAGTATAGTGCTGGTGGCGGAATAACGTCCAGATTATCACCTGGAGTAGAGACAAGGGTTTATAATTAATGGTTCGTAATAACGCGCCAGATCCATACAACACATGTTTCCTTTCGTCCTTATGCTGTTAGAAGATATTATTCATAAGGCTGGCAACGGATGGATAGTTATACTCCCCTTTGTCATTCTACTGACCAAATATTAGTTTACAGATTAAGTGCAATATATACAGATAATACTAGAGATATAGAGACGATATAGTTGGTTGAATTGATCTAGCAAACGATTCTTGAAAACTCTTCCAACTATCAAGAAAACAACCTTAATCAAATATCGTGTAGCATTATGCGACTTTCTTTAATTTTGTATGCGTGATTTACAATTAACAAAAGCTTCTCTTTGTTATTATTACATTATTTTTTAGTCATTGTTTTTCTTCAATATTTTATTTATTTGCAATATGCGTTTCCATGCAATGTAATTTATTGCGAATTTATCTTTCTTTTGCTGTTTTAATAATCTTTACTTAATTTTTGTGTGGAGTATTTATCTACATGTAGTTTTAATACTGTATTCCTTTACAATTTGCTTTTGCATACAATTTTATTTATTAAGAGTTTACGTTTTCTTTGTCTCTTTAAGAATTTTTACTTTCCTTTTGGAAAGTGGTTTTTTATTTGAATTTTGTCATTGTACGTTTTTGTTGTTCCTTTATAAAAACAAAATTTGACAACGATTGTAAATTTAGTTTTCATCTCCGGAAGTAGGTATTTTGTAACTTTATAATTACCATAGTTTTGATTGTGAGTATATAATTTTCCGAAAGCTGCTCTCGGGGCCGTACCGCACAAGTGATTAAATAGCATCTTATGAGATCTATAGAAGAATTAAAATAAAATAGAAAATTATCTTTGTTATAGTATACATTATCAAGCTGTATATATCTTCTTTAATGAAGGCAACGATAACTAAAAGCAATTTCAGGTAATCGTATTAAATTGGTTTTAACACATTCGTTACTCTGAAAACAAAATGAAATTGACAAGTGTATTAGTAGGCAAGCGCAAGTGGATGTGAATGAACCGAATCCGACTGAACTATAGACTGAACTGTACTACGGTAAGCAAAGTGCCATAAAATTTGTCATTTCCAATAATTTAAATGTATATATATATATATATTTCGTGACCTTTTTATACTTATCTTATATGATAGATCTCTACCACTAATAGGTCAATAAAACAAGGCTCGTTTGAACGATAGTTATATTTTCAGAACGTTTACAAACGTTTTCGGAACACCTTCGTCAGTGAAAATATAACTAGATAAATATATAAACAAACTTTTGTTTTTATTTGGGACTATCAACAAAATAACTAATGACTAGGATTTCTTGATATAGAGGATGTGTAACCAACTTTTATATATATATATATAAATTATAAAAACTAAATTAATGTGTAAACATACATGCAAATTAAGTAAAACCTTATATCAAAAATCTTTGTCGAAACCTTAACAATTCTGTTCAAGGACTAGGGAAAACCAAATTTAAAAACCTAGCCAAAGGTTTCCTTCTTAAGAAATGCAAATGTCAAACAGAGAATAATTATAAAAAAAGACTAATATATGAAATGATAAATATACAAAAAGACACTGAAACTATTAATTTCAGAACCGATATTCAAAATTTAAGTAATGTATATAGCAATTTGTTAAAATGACATTTGCATTTCTTAAGAAGGAAACCTTTGGCTAGGTTTTTGAATTTGGTTTTCCCTAGTCCTTGAACAGAATTGTTAAGGTTTCGACAAAGATTTTTTGATATAAGGTTTTACTTAATTTGCATGTATGTTTACACATTAATTTAGTTTTTATAATTTATATATATATATAAAAGTTGGTTACACATCCTCTATATCAAGAAATTCTAGTCATTAGTTATTTTGTTGATAGTCCCAAATAAAAAACAAAAGTTTGTTTATATATTTATCTAGTTATATTTTCACTGACGAAGGTGTTCCGAAAACGTTTGTAAACGTTCTGAAAATATAACTATCGTTCAAACGAGCCTTGTTTTATTGACCTATTAGTGATAGAGATCTATCATATAAGATTTCCAATAATGTAATACTTTAGTACATAATCACTCTTTTTATGAAACAATTTTTAACCGAATTAATCTGTATATATAAAAATGGATAGTGGTTTATTCAGATGCTTAAAACTTGAAACCGACTGGACTAAATTGGATACTTCCTTCTGCGGGTTTGTTCGCAATTGCTGCGCGAAGGTTTAGGAAAAAGAACACTATTAAAACATTTAAGAAATTAAGAAAAAATTAGAGATTAAACAAATTCACGACGCTTGGTGTGTTAGGTTATGATAGTTGTCATGGTGCGCGCAAAGACAATTAGGGTTATGACATTTGTGATTGTGCACGCATGAATAATTGTTATGTCATAATAAAGGCAAAGCCGTAATGCAATTGGACTGCGGAATATTGCGAATCAATGCACTGCAGATGAAGAAGAAATCGCACGAGAGAAGGGCGCCGGGTTAGTACGGCCCGACTTCGTGCTTCACAAACACAAGAACAAAGGAAAGCCCATACGTGAAATGGCTCGGTTGGCAATGAGAAATCGTCGAGCAGAACACAGAGATCAACAACGTCAAGCCGCGAGAAGAAATGCTTTAAGCGTTAATTTGAATCGAGGAGCGTTTCAATGTGATTCCACAATTGACTATATCTTGTACCATTTCGTTACAATTGGCCCTATGGAGGCTATGTGCGTCCATTGCGGTGCATTAAAGTTCGCTGGAGAAAAGTCTGGATTGTGCTGTCTCAGTGAAAAGGTTAAATTCGCCATTGTTGCCTGCGCCACCTGAGACATTGCATTTATTGCCTCATGGCGAAACTCAAGAATCACGACATTTCCTTTCGAACGCCTAAAGGTACAACGCATGTTTCCAAATGATTTCATTTAGAGCAAATATTATTGAAGAATGCGGATTCAGTCCGACATTAAAGGTAATATTTGTTAATAAAAGAATAACCTTTATTCTTGGTAATCATAAATCACTAATTATCACTTCCCTTTCGACTATACAGATACAAGAACAAATTCAACATAGAATTGGATCATTGCAGTCGGTTGAAGACGCACAGCGTAAAATTGTTACAAATTTACTTCATGGCCAATATGGAGGACCAATTTGATCGGCGTCAAACGATCTATAACACAATGAAAAGAGAAATTCTTCAAGATTTGCAGCAAATACTTCAGGAACATCATGGATTGATTCGGTTGTTCAAAACTGCGTTGGATCGCATGCTAAGTGATGACTGTAAAGGCGTGATCAGAGCAAATAAACGCCCCGCTGGAACACACGGAGGACAATCCAGCGCTTCGACAATAGATAAAATCGCAAAATATAGTATATCACAAGGTGCTTCAATGACGATAATCGACACGAGTGCAACCCATTCGGCAAATAGTTTAACAGAAAGTTGTGCTACAACGATAGGCGAATCATTTGGTTTTGTATTCAATAAAGCACATGCTTTGCTCCCACGTGAATTTGATCTTTTTTAACTTTTATTCAACTTAATTAATTTTATCCTAATATATACAAGTTAATAAAACTCAGGTAATAACTTAGGATAACATTTATTAATTCTAAGGCGGTACGAAGTTCGCCGGGTCAGCTAGTACCAAATAAAATACAATATATTATTTTGTTCTGTTATAAATAATTCATTTTTGCCTCTTATACTGAAAAAATTCTCATTCCTATAAAATTTTTGGGAATGCTTTCAACCAGAAATTATTAACCTCTATTATTTTAATCAATAATATATACATATACATTGATATGTGCATCCTACAACTATTAAGTATACCGCAACTACGAATGATTATTTACGCATCAGATATTAATTACGATAAAGCACGGACGAAAGTATGTATAACGTTACCGTTGCTAATAGAAAATTTAAATATGTAACTGGGAATCGTAAACGGACACTTGAAGGGGTGTAAACCATAAAATATTGAGTGGATATGTATATTCTTTCAGGAAACTTTCTACGTACTATACCGAACATGTCCAAAGCTCGGTCTTTGACTCATGGAAAGTAATATTGATAATCTGTCCTCAACAGGGGGAGACATTAATTCTTTAGCCGAGTTTACATATCTATAGTATGGCCAATGCATGAAGCGTGTTCACTACATATGTTGGAAAGCTTTAGTGTAGTTTGGATTGTGACAGTTATCGGTTTATTTAGATACACAAAGCGATTTCTTAGTGAGGAAAATGAAAAATCTTCGATACACTTATGATTAGTAACTTTGTATCTAATCTAAACGCTAAATTGTGGGTGGTAAACGCGTTTGTAACGCACATACGCTTTAAATGTTTGGTGTGATACTTTTCTTGGGATTGTTATATAAGTTGAGACGCAGATTAATGGTAAAATAATTTTTCAACATATGCAGTTAAGCAATAGGTTGTTCCTCCTTCTAACTACAAGACGGCGTGGGTTGAATATTATGGCAACTCACATCAGAACAAAGTAGAATTCCATATCGTAATTAATTTAATAAATTTACTACTTAATGCAAGGTCAACACTTATATTGGACTTATTAATAAATAACTAAAATAAATCAAAACCGCAGTGAAGGGAAGGTAAATTATACGAGTATTTACTATGTATAGTTGCATGACGGAGCGCATAGCTGTTTCGACGTAGCACACCTAATTTAGATCTTTCGTACTCAACAGTATTAAAAAGTAATCCCTCATCTACGCCCTTTTATCACGCTACATCTCACCGCTATAATTTAAAACTTTTAACACTCTCTCCCTTGCTGCGTCGTTTAAACTATGTACAACTACGGTAAGAATTTATAAAAGGTGAAATATTTGAGCCAAAGGAAATAGAACAGTATCATTTATTGAAGAACTCTGAAGTGATGTTCTAAATGTTTCTATGAAAATTTAATTAGACGACTGTTAGCGAACACTGCATCGGAAAATATAGTTAGTGGGATTGCAGACTGTATTCATTGAGGTACAATATCATATACATTTGCGTGTACATTTGTATGCATGTATCTTGTTAATTGAATTGACTATAAGGTAATAATTGTCTCTATCCTCATACTGCACAATAAAGCTTCAAAACTGTAAATTGAACTCCTGATGAAATGTTTGAAGCATTCAGTGCAATACTACTACTTTGAACTGAAATTGTCTACCAAACAGAAAAAAGCAAGTAATGTAATAACACTCAATAATAATGTGTGTCCATTGTGCCGTTAAGGAATAATTGGTAGTTTTGCCATTACGTACTTTTCGTAATCCTCTTCAGTATATTCTGTTATTGTTATGGAAAATTCATTTTGACATTTTAAAATTTTCTGTTTTCCGACATATTTTACTGTATCTCTTTCTGGGATTAAATTTTTATGTGATGAATATATTTTGGGTGAAAGATCGTAGAGATTAATTGGACAAATATTGTTCTAATTATTTGATACTTGTAGACTACAAACCAAGAGCGCTGGTTGAACTTGGGAACTACAAATTGAAAGCAGATTGGGGTATCACAAAGTCTGACTTGGAGACAATTTTGCGGTCGTTGGCAGACATTTGCAGAAGCTAGTAAATTAATTGGATAAATTACATCATACACTTACAATTAGTGTGAGGCGCTTGTAACTACATATTATATATTATATATTATACAGTTATACAGGCCTTGCAGGCTTTGGACTATAACATGATATTTACTCTATAATACAATACGACTGTTTCCTGCTTCTCCCGGAAGCTTCGTATTACCGATCTCCACACCAGTCTGTCTAGCGCCTTTGCTCTTCAATCCACCACATTAGGCTACCAGTGTCTTCTGTAACACGGTTGTACCGTCTTTCTCGTGGTCTTCCTTTCTTTTTCGTAATAATGAGTTTTATGTACAATTCTATTTTTAGCATTCTTTTGCCTATCCTCTCCATATGGCCTAACCACCGTATCCTTTGAAGCCTGACCTACGAACTTATACTTGGTTCTTTGTACAGAGCTTTCAATTCTCTATTTATTCTTCTTGTCCAGCCCCCTCTGTATTTTTTCCTCCAAAAATAGCTCTTAATAGCTTCCTCCCCCATCTGTCTAGCAAATTTTGCATGCGTACGTCACTGTTGGTCTTACAACTGTTTATATTCGGAGTTCTGTTTTTCCAGAGAAGTACTTTGATTTCAACAGTCTAGCTAGGTTGCCGTACTTCTGATTCCCTTTGGAAAGTCTGTGCTTTACTTCTAGGTCTTGCTTTCCGCTTTCTTCCAATATCGTTTCTAAGTACATAAAAGTTTTGACTGTTTCGAAATTGTATCTCTTCCCTGCTTGTAATATTATCTGCAGCTGGTTCTCCTTGTTCTGCCTTTGTTTCTCCCATTATCATATACTTTGTCTTCTGCCGGTTTATTTCTAAACCACATTTTTAGCCCCTGTTTCCAGCTTTCATACGATCTTTTGGAGCTCTTATTTTGATTTAGCTATTAAATGCTAGTCCGTTAGCAAATGCAAGCATCAGGTGTTCCTTGCTAAAGATAGAACCATCTGCTTTTATATAGCTGTTTCTCACAACGATTTCTAGTAATAGGTTGAAAAGCATCGTGGACTAAGGACCACCCTGCCTCTATTTATTTTAAACTCTTCAGACTTATAACTCTTCTAAAATATTTCATTCTTGGGATCATTCAGACTCATTCTTATTAACTTTATAAGCTTTGTTGATATGCGTAACTGATGTAGCGCTTGGTATATCTTGTTTCTGTCGATACTATCGTGGGTTTGTTTGAAGTCTATAAAGCAAGCATACAATGGTATTGTAAATTCATAACACGTGGTCTGAATCTCTTTTGATCTGTTACTGATCTGTTTGTGTCTATTTTCCCAGCAATTTCTCGGCAGTTGTTTAGCCTATTTCTTATCTCTATCATTAATATTTTGTAACATGTGTCGAGAAAGGCAGTCTCTCTATATTTCTCACATGCTAACTTGTCTCCTTTTCTAAATATTGGACTTATTATTGCTTTGGACCAGACTGAGCGCATTTCTCCTTGGTCTCAATTTTTTGTCAATTAATTCGCATATTCTTACTTGCAGTATTTCCCCTCCTGCTTTAACATTTCGACTACAGTGCAACTTTCACCTGATTTTATTATTTTTTAACCCTTTAATTATATTTTTAATTTCTTTATTGCGTGATGGCTCTACCGCTACTCCATCCTCTTCAATGTCCTGGTTTTCCACCTGTCTTTCATTTTGCTCGTCTAACAGTTCTTTAAAATAATTCTTCCGTCTCTGCATGATCTCTTCAGGCTCGCATATCAGTTTTCCTTCTTCTATTTTGATAAAACTGCTGTTGGCCACGTATCATCTCCCCGTTTTCTTTGCTTGTTGGTAAAGCAATCTTATTTCCTTATTTTGAAATTTAATTTCAATTGCTTGAACTATGTTTTCGTTGTACTGTCTTTTTGCTTTCTATATTCTCATTCTCATTTCATTTCTGGTTGCTTCGTATTTGCGCACCACTTCTTCACCGCCATATATCAGCATTTGGTCTCTTAGCTTCCTTTTAGTTTCTCCTATTCAGACACATGCGGCGTTTTTAGCTACTACACCATAGAGATATCGTGTTTCATTATGATAACCCTGAGACAATCGTAAATCATTGGTCACTCGTCAAAAATTAGTGAATTTGATTTGGGAAGTGATGTTACATCTACCATTTGGCACGCACTTACCACCCACAGATTACCGTCTATTGGATTTTTATAAAACTTCTTAACAAGTACACTACCAAAACATTTTCTTAGAAATTTTTAAAGGGACCACGTTTGGAAATTCTCCATAACTGATGTATATTAGCCTGTCACACATATGACATCAGTCTATGGCAGGTAATGGTTGGTAACGAACGTATTAAATGGTAAAACTTTTTATTAATGATGTAAACTCTCATGTTGTCCAGATTCTTGTTGGTAAGAAGCAGATACCTTTGAAACTGGAATTATGAAATTACCTGTCAGTAGGGTGGCAAATGTTATTGAAAAATATGTTATTGATTAACTTTCGTTCATTGTACATAAAAAAAATGGCTTATCTCAAGGTAAAAACGATAATTATGTTTAATACAACCGTATAAATCGAAACCGTGGAAAAGGATTATATAACATTCAGAAAATGAATGTGGTACCCGTGCTGTTACAGACAACGATCATTGAACAGAAACAATAATTTTATTAATATATTCTTTCCTTTAAATATTTTTACTTCTGATCGATATCATATTCACCATAATATTGACAACTCATTCTATTATATATTATAAATTATGAAATCTATAATTGATAAAGAAGATAAATATGGACAGTGCCTGATCGGCGCCTGGACAAAGTTCTTTAAACAAATTTTACGAGTTCTCCTTAGAATTGCACCCCAGAAGGCCATTTTTAGAAATGTGCAACGTTACAATAACTAATGGTGAATGGTAGCGTCATACCAAAATCATAATTATATTTCATTCGCATCATGTTTGGAGTGACAGTCGCCCAACTGCGACGTCGCTGCCGCTTCACCTTGCACGTCTCCCCGCGCCTCTCCACGGTCGTCCTTTTCGTCCCTCCGGGCAAATTTTAGCCGAGAAAATGCGAGACGGCAGCACTAGAGCATTTCGATTTGTAATTCAATAATTCGCAAAACGAAAGTTCTCTCTGTGCATATTATAGAGCCGTGTTATTGTCAACGGAGCCGCTTCCAGCCTGCGGCTCTCACGGCGAAAATGGGGAAGTCGAGTTAAAGGTTTTATTGATTAACTTCCCTTTGGTTTGCTGCCATTAAGTTTTCGAGTTGGCCCGATCTCGCAAAATTAAACTTCAACCTGTTCTCTTCTTTACTTCTAATGAAGTTCGTCTACCACTTAATATACGCACCAATTTATCTTTAATCGGATAGACGTTAGTTCCTTAATAATTTTTCAACACGCGAGTATATAATCCTTTCTTCGAAACGTTCTTCAGCCAACGATCGTTTCAGGAAATAAATCGTATACGGCGCGACGGGGTTAACTATTTCGCTCGGTATCAAGAAGTAATAAGGTCGCAGCTTTATGATAGTACGTAAATCCAGTCCAATGAACTGTGCGAGTGGTGTTAACGTCTTAGTAATGATTGTAAATAAGTTTGCATTTGCAATAATTCAATTATCTTGACTGGACGATAATGGATTTGAAAAATTCCACCTTGAAACGCTTATCTATTTTATATGGTTTCAGCAATACTGCTTCATTTTGATTTGTCGAGATATCCAACACACGTGTTAAAGTATATGTATATGTCCTTAGCTTTAATATATTTTCCAACGTTTTGGGTTTGGGGTTTTGAAAGTTAGATTTGCAAGTATTAAGTCACTTTGCCAGTCAACCAGCATCGTAGGGGTTATATAAGCCTACCTGTAAGTCATCAACTATGTGGGACTGCTAAGACATAAAGAAAAAGCCTGAATTTGGATGCACGGACATATGGAAACTTAATAGCCTCATTTTCGGACATGAGACGTTGAAATATCATTTTAAAAAGTTACAGGTTTTGGAAGAGATTTAAATGTGAGAAGAAGTAGAGGGAAGTAGTGCAAGTATCAGATATATAAAACAGTCTACAATCTTCTCTATCAGAATAGTCAGATATCTAATGAATTTGCAAGAGACAGAACTAAGGTTGACAACAGTAGCTTTGGATGAGGTTTGTTCTGCAGTGGACGCTGGAAAACACATTCTAGTTAAATGCACAGATCACTACTAAATCTGATGAAATGAAAATTATTCCTCTGAAAACCTATAGAGTTCATCAAAACTCAAAAAATTCTGAACACCTGGAAGATAAAGGTCTACATTACAGAAAGTCTGCTAAGGTTGTAAGGCGCAGTATTTAAGTACATATGTTTGCTATATACATAAATATATGACTAGTCTGGACAAACAGCGGTAACAGCGTATAATTACAAAATAAGTTACGACAGCATCGCCGACTTCCCACTCTAGTCACTGCTACATCGATCCTGTATGCGAGTAGCTCTATGTATATGTAGGCTGTCGTAGCTTATTTCGGAATTACCGCTGTTTGCCCAGAGCATATATGACGCTGTGTTACAAAATTCATTGAATTACTATGTAACATAATGCAGATATTAGAAATAATATTGAGTAAACCGAAATTCTGTATTTATTGTGTAACAATTGTGCATACTAAAATTTTCATCATCACAATGCTAATTCTTAAAGATTGAAGTGTGTTATTAGTAAGTAGGATTTCAGCTAATATATTCTGTCCTGGGAGTGTTAGACTATTTTAATAATAACGATAAATTGCTTTCTATTAAAAATAATATACCTGATGCTGGAAAAGCAGTTTTCTCTATATATATATATATATATATATATATATATATATGAATAATGAATCGTGGTTTGTTCGGATGCTTAAAACTTGAAAACGACTGGACCCAATTGGATACTTCCTTCTGCGGATTTGTTCGTAACTGCTACGTGAAGGTTTAGAAAAAAGGAAACTACGAAAACATTTAAAAATTAAGTAAATGTATATATATATATATATATTTCGTGACCTTTTATACTTATCTTATATGATAGAGATCTACCACTAATAGGTCAATAAAACAAGGCTGGTTTGAGCGATAGTTATATTTTATATTTATAGCGCTATTCCTTATAAAAAAGGTTTAAGCGAAAAATAAAAAAGAATTTAATAAAAACAACATAAACATTACTTTCATTCCAAATTATAGTAATAGATCTCTTTTACTAATACTAAATCCAAAATAATTAAACAAAATCAGAGTAATGTAGTTTATAAAATAAACTGTAAAGACTGTGATGGTTGTTACATCGGTCAGACGAAACAATATTTAAAGAAAAGGTTGTATAGCCATAAGTATTCTTTAAATAATGATTTTGGTGCAATGACCGCTGTAACAAAACATTACAAAGATCTTGGGCATTACTTTGATTTTGAAAACACAATTATATTAAAAACAGAGAATAATTATAAAAAAAGACTAATATATGAAATGATAAATATACAGAAAGACACTAAAACTATTAATTTCAGGACCGATATTCAAAATTTAAGTAATGTATATAGCAATTTGTTAAAATGACATTTGCATTTCTTAAGAAGGAAACCTTTGGCTAGGTTTTTGAATTTGGTTTTCCCTAGTCCTTGAACAGAATTGTTAAGGTTTCGACAAAGATTTTTTGATATAAGGTTTTACTTAATTTGCATGTATGTTTACACATTAATTTAGTTTTTATAATTTATATATATATATAAAAGTTGGTTATACATCCTCTATATCAAGAAATCCTAGTCACTAGTTATTTTGTTGATAGTCCCAAATAAAAAACAAAAGTTTGTTTATATATTTATCTAGTTATATTTTCACTGACGAAGGTGTTCCGAAAACGTTTGTAAACGTTCTGAAAATATAACTATCGCTCAAACCAGCCTTGTTTTATTGACCTATTAGTGGTAGATCTCTATCATATAAGTTTAAAAATTAAGAAAAAAATTAGAAATTAAGCAAATTTATGACGTTTGGTGGGCTAGGTTATGACAGTGGTCATGGTGCGCGCAAAGACAATTAAGGTTATGACATTTGTGATTGTGCGCGCATGAATAATTGTTATGTCTTAATAGAAGCAAAGTCAGCAATATCCATCACAATCTTATTTACAATATCGCGAGCGAGAATATCGAATCTTTTTCAACCAAGCCGTAATGCAATTAGCCTGCGGAATATTGCGAATCAATCCACTGCAGATGAAGAAGAAATCGCACGAGAGGAGGGTGCCGTGTTAGTACCGCTCGACTTCGTGTTTCACAAACACAAGAACAAAGAGAGGCCATACATAAAATGGCTCGGTTGGCAATGAGAAATCGTCGAGCAGAACACAGAGATCAACAACGCCAAGCGGGCAAGAAGAAATGCTTTAAGCGTTAAGTTGAATCGAGGAGCGTTTCAATGCGATTCCACAATTGACTATAGCTCGCACCCTTTCGCTAGAATTGGCCCTATGGAGGTTGTGTGCGTCCATTGCGGTGGATTAAAGTTCGCTGGAGAAACGTCTAGATTGTGCTGTTTCAGTGGAAAGGTTAAATTCGCCATTGTTGCCTGCGCCACCTGAGACATTGCATTTATTGCCTCATGGCGAAGCTCAAGAATCACGACATTTTCTTTCGAACGCCTAAAGGTACAACGCATGTTTCCAAATGATTTCATTTAGAGCAAATATTATTGAAGAACGCGGATTGAGTCCGACATTCAAGCTAATGTTTGTTAATAAAAGAATAACCTTTATTTTTGGTAATCATAAATCACTATTTATCACTTCCTTTTCGACTATACAAATACACGAACAAATTCACAATAGAATTGGATCATTGCAGCCGGTTGAAGACGCACAGCATAAAATTGTTACAAATTTACTTCATGGCCAATATGTAGGACCAACTTGATCGGCGTCAAGCGATCAATAACGCTATGCGAAATTCTTCAAGATTTGCAGCAAATACTTCAGGAACATCATGCATTGATTCGGTTGTTCAAAACTGCGTTGGATCGCATGCCAAGTGATGACTATAAAGTCGTGATCAGAGCAAGTAAACGTCCCGCTGAAACACACGAACGACAAATCAACGCTCCGACAATAGATAAAATCGCAAAATATAGTATATCACAATGTGCTTCAATGAAGATAATCGACACGAGTGCAACCCGTTCAGCAAATAGTTTAACAGAAAGTTGTGCTACAACGATACACGAATCATTTGGTTCTTGATTTTGTCTTCAGAATACAAATCCTAATGAAATTATTCAAATTGTTACCCCAAAAATTCGTTACCACTATCTCGCCGAGATAGCAATAACTGGGGAGTACAATTGGCTAGAGTGCACAACACGACAAGAACAAATAAAAGAGGCGATACACAGGCTTATCGCAACAGGCCAGCCAATGCCGTGCTCAGTTCAGTGGGGGTCGTGTAGGTTCCTTTTCAAAATATAAAAACGGTCGTTGAATACAGAAGGTCTTGTCAGGAGAAAAGATAATATGGGCGCCAACCATGAAATTTGGGTCAAGGGTCATATGAACTTACCAGATATATTCTCATGGTCAAATAATCGGTACCTTTTATTGATCGAAAAGCTATCTGACGTCAGGAGCGACCAAGATCAGCTGGTAAATGCACGTTGATTCTGTATGCTTCTATATCTTTACGTAAACAACAAAGTCCTACTTGAGAAACTATACACGGCTATTCAAGAACTTGTATATTTAGCCTTTAGTTAGAATTCATTAATAAAATTGAGAAACTACAAAATATTCGAGATTAAATTGGCTAAATAATGCGAACAATGCGGTAACGGTAAGTCAATATAAAACGTTCTATCGTAGACTTTCACAAGATAAAATACAAAATACGTGATATGAAGTTGTGCTGTGAGTTATGCAAAATGCGATACAGGTCTAGTCTATATATGTATGTGTATCAATGAATTTAATAAGAAAATACGGCGACTTAGTGAATAATGACTTTACAAGTTTATGAATATTAAAGATGATAATTTAATTGAAATTACTAATGCTAAATATGAAATATTTGAAACAAAAAAGAAAGGTTTAAAACATGTAGAATAATAAATGCTTAGCTGTAGGTGTCATGGTTTCCGGATGATGTCATCGCGTGAATTTCTATTTCGTCTGCCTCGGATGTTGGAAAAGGTATTTCAAAATTGTCCGACGGATTAGACGATAGGCTCTCCTTCTTTTAATACCTTTTGCAGAGGTATAAGGGCAAGGTGTTGGATTCGGTACGATGAGGTGTATTGAGGGTTCGATATCGGATCTCTTCCTCCACAAACGGGAGTTGTACTTGAAGGTTTGCTGAAGAATTCCCTACTTCAGGGTAAAAACTGTCTTTACGATAGTTCGATAAATCGATACACAAAACCTAATTTCACTCAGCAAAACTCTCCCGATCTCGAAACGGTCTTTATCACTCGGCTACCTAATACCTTCCTTTTTACTTTGTTACTACGCAGAAGCCCAAGATTCGCTTCGCGTTCTCGTGATTGGACGAATTCGAAATGTTCAAGGGTACTGTTCAACGCGGTGATATCATCGGTTCAGAAATACTACGGAAGGAAAATTTGACTACTGGGACTAAAGTTTGAGCGCAAATTTGAAACATGTTTAGCGAAATATTGAAACTAAACTAACGAAATTTGTGCACGTAACAAAATCTTCTATCATCATACGGACTAACTCGTCTTTTCAACACCCTCTCGCAACGCCACTCATGGATATAATCGGTAAACCAAAAATAAAGGCTATATAAAATATTTTCTTAATTAGTATACGCTATTATGCGCTAATTAAACGCTCTATGTTAAATATTTTCCAATGCCCTTGTAAAAATCTGGGGTTTGTTAAGTCTATATACTTCAACGTTTCTTTTTAAGAAGGTTAAGTTTAGAAATTTACTGATGTCTATTTTATTTGATTGACATCGTACTTCGTAGCATTGAGTACTGACCCCAAATACTGGACGATTTACGAATTGTGACCCGTTCAGCAAAACAAACGGCATGTGCCTTTGGTGAAAGCTTTTTCGTTTTCTTCAGATCACATAACTTTTCGTACTATTGATAGCACATCTTATAAGTTAGTTCACTACGAAAATTATTTCTTTATGAAAATAAAACTATTATTTCAATCAGTCTTGTTTAATTGACGTAATTGTGGTAAGGAATATCATATAATAATATAATAATAATAATAATATTTATTTAATTACCCAACAGTAAAACCAGTAACAGGGTAAATACAATATGATAATGAAAATAGCGCATGTAATACACAAATAGATCATAGCGGTAATAAAGAACAGTAACTAACAAAACACATCATCGAAAATAATATCTGCATTCCTACACATAACTGTCACAGGTGCATGCCGCAATATCTCCGTCCTAGGGACGACTGGGTAAAACGTTGAAGCATGTGTCGACGCAGTACGCGGAACATAAAAGCACACGCGCGAAAGCAAGTATTGAGCATCAATTGTACCATGTATCAAGTCCCGCAAGAATTTTGCACAGCGAAATTCCCACCTAAACGCCAACGAATGTACTTCATGACGCTGAAGCAAACGGTTCTGGTCACATCCCCTCCCCGGGTAAACACCATCCAACCGAAACGACAAATACTTCAGGAAACGTCTATGAACACGATCCAACTGCATGTGGTGACAAATCCGATGCGGGTACCAAATCAAGATCGCATATTCCAACTTTGATAAACATATGCATAATATAGCGATTTAATCATGTGAACATCATCAAAAGGTCTACAAATACGTACAATAAAGCCAGCCATTTTACTTGCGTCACCACACACATTGGAAACATGCTCCGAAAAGTTTAGATCACTTGTGAAGAGAACTCCAAGATCATTAACTTTGTGGCTTCTACTAAGTTCGATGCCTCCCATCCTATAGTGTGCCATGGCTGGCTGCGACACACGAGTATAAGTGATAACGCAACATTTTTCAATATTGATTATAAGCCCACGCAAACCACACCATCCAACCTTTCTATCGATGTTATGTTGAAGAGTATCAGCATCATAATCCGTTCCAACAACAGAGTACAATTTAATATCATCCGCATAAGCTAAGACTTCACAGGAAAAACACGAGAATAAGTTATTTATAAACAAAGGAAATAACAGAGGACCCAAATTAGACCCCTGTGGTACTCCGGATTTTGCAATAAATTCATGAGACCTAAAGCCGTTATAATACACATAGCTCACACGACTGTTCAAGTACGATGTCATAAGGTTAAGGAATGCAGGATTAACTCCAAAGTCAGATAGCGTGCAACATAGCAACCGATGATTCACAGTATCAAAAGCGAGAGAAAGATCCGTATAAACCACATCCACCTGACGATGACCATCAACAGCCTCAGAGACATATTGCATGAAGGAAGCTAAGTTAGTAACAGTTGAACACGCTGGCAAAAATCCATGTTGATTTGGTAATAGAAGGGAACGGGTGTTACTGTATAAGACTTTATGTATCATCTGCTCAAAAACCTTGGAAAAGTTATTTATAATTGAAATAGGACGATAGTTCTTAAGAAGCTGTTTGTCTCCGCCCTTAAACGCCGGAACTATACGAGCCCTTTTCCAGCGTTCTGGGAAGCAGCGAGACTTAATCGAAAGGTTAATAAGAATAGCAAGGGGCTTCGCAAAGACATACCTCCCATCACGCACCAAGAAGCTAGGTATTTGATCTTCCCCTGCAGTATTTTTTCAGTAAATCGCGACATGGTTAAGATTAAGTCATCTTCAGATACAAAGGAGAGATCGAAGGACGGCAAGAACGAGGAATCATCATTAGAACAGCTCGTAAGAGTCTCGTCAATGTAATAGCTGGAGAAAATATCCGCAAATGCTTCCACAATATGCCTTGGGTTAGTGTATTCATCATCATCACTATGAAGCACGCCCGGAATCCTAGATGTTCCACCCTTTCGACTCACATATTTCCAGATATCAGCGAGATTATGCCTGACACTATATTCAACATTCCCCATATACACCTCATGGGCGTCAGAAATTTGTATCTTGATAAGCATACGAAGTCTTCTGAACTCACAATGAAAACGATCATTTCCAGTATTAAGCCATCTACGTCGGTAGTAATGTTTAGTTTTCAGATTACATCTAATTTCAGGAGTAAACCATGGCGGAAATAACGAACTAGGCCTAATGTTCTTCGGAACAGATCTATCAAGCACACCATAAAGAGCACAATAAAATTGTTCAACAGCTAAATCCACATCCGTAAATGACTCCAGGAACAACCAGTCAGTGGTGCACAGTTCTTGATACAATGTGAGAAAATCCGCCCTTTGAAATTTATACGATTTGTCTCCTGCATATGGAAAAGTAATAGGTTTCGGAGTAACAAAAGCTTCAATGTTAATGTCCAGGACCGGATGGTACATATCCTCATGCACAGAAGGAACATCGGATCCAGAAACCACCAAATTACCATCCATGTTTGATAATACAAGATCCAATATGGTATTATTAAAAATTATAACATTGTTAAACTGCTTAAGTGCTAATATATTAGAGAGATACGAAAGAGACTCAGATTTAGGGCAAACATATGTATTTGTAGAATAGCCAGGGACATTGAAATCACCTATAATCAAGAGGGTTTCAGTAGCAAACATTTGCTCAAACGTATCACAAAATAGCTCAAAGTCATCACACATATAAGATAAGTATAATTAAAAAAGGGTCAATATATACATTTAAGTAATTTTGATAAGCAATTTCATATAATTTCCAAGATTTGGTCAGTAATAAGTTAGATAGAAGATTTTTGCCGTGAGAAGGTACCGAATCTTCTAGTTCACTCATAATATACTCGGAATACTCACAAAACAGCACTGGCAACCCAGACTCCCCAAAGAATATTGAAATTTTGTGGATTTCTGGAGGGGTCGAAAATAAAATCATTGGACTTTTTCTTATCAGCAGAGTCCTGTATTTGTTGAGCGGAGGGCACTCTAAAGAAAATACTATTCCTTGAAATTTGCGCAAATATCTCGAAAACTATTCGAGATATTAAAAAGTTGAAACAGGTTTTTAATTGTTTGAAGAGTACTAAGTGGTAGCAAAATCGTCACTTCAAAATTTATTCATTTCAATAGGAAAATTAGCCCCAGCCAACTGAGCGCAAATGAGAGGTCGTATGGAATAGGCGGCAAGGAGGTATTTTATCTTACGACGAAAATAATCACGCCTAGTAATAAAATGAATCGCTTTAGTATAAATATCTATTATCATACAGATAAGTCAAAATTTCTTTCTGCGCAGAAACTACACCCTCATCTATCTCATCACAATTAGACTGTCAATTGAATTCAAGACTTGAAATTCTTCTTCAGTCGAACGGGAAGCATTCTATAAATTTGCATTTAAATATGTTCTTTTACTACAAATCGAAAAATTGAAGTTTATAAAAGCGCTTCAGTGAGAACTTCGGAAAAGTAATTTTAATTTATTTTCGAACAAATGTAAAATACAAAACGGTGGCGCTACTGTCGAAAACGAATGGAATTTAAACGTAAATATACTACCGAATGCGTAGTAAATTTGAAACATATGAAAATAAAGTAGTTTGACCGTTTTGTTCAAAAGTTGGGAATAATTACTGTATTATTTCCGTTGTACGTATTATGTTCGTTTCTATGTTACAGACCTGGAAGCTGGTTGTATAGAACAGAAGCAGAAAATCGTCTTCCAACAAGTAAACCAAACAAAAAGTAAAGTTTGCTCATAGCGTACCTTTGGGAGAATCTGCAGAGGATTTTATTCCCCTTTTACTGTGCACTTGAGATTTGAACTTTATATATAAATTATTTAGCAAACCTAGGATAAAAAACTAAGATACGGAGCGCCCATATACATTAATTATAAACATTTTTGGTTTGTTTTTCTTTATTGTTATTTTAATCCCTTGAATTACATCCGTGGAACGTGTTATAGAAAACAGTTTAAAGGATTAAATAATTCTCGTCGACAGTATTCACGAAAATAAGATTTCAGCAGTATTGTTTAAATGTAAGTTTACGTTGTTTGGAAGTAACATTTAATGTTGTCACAGACTAAATTTAGCTTCATAAAACATCATGCAATTTGATGTTACCTAGAAGCAATTGTTTGTGTTAAAGTGATAGAAAGCGACAATGATTTGCTCTAATTCCATGCTATTAGTAAAATTTCTTCCCTAGCAATATATATTAACAATTGAAGTATGCGATTATGAGAACTTGAAAGATGCCCCAACAGGTTCTTGCCAGAGAAATTGAAAATGGTTTAGTTTTACTATATATATTTCTTTCGAGGTCTTTATTAAATCACAGAATACGAGCCAAATAATAACAAAACGTTATGAAACAATGACTCCAACGTTTTTAGGTAATTTCTTACCAATGATTAAGTATAGTAAATAACGACACTCATCTGGTACGCTATTCTTATAATTTAACCGTACATTATAATTTTTGGTTTTTATTTCTTAAGGAAGTGGTAATGAAATATATATGCATATGTGTATATTTGTTCGCTAAAATACTATTATTATTCAATGGTTCAGAACTCAACAAGTCTTATAATTCGCGGGTGTTCAATGTGTGGTAGGATCTACTAATATCCTTTGAGGGAAACATATAAGCAACTTAATTCTCCGCCGCACTATGAAATTTCCATTACATGCCTAAAATCAATCACAAAATCAATAAATGTACGTCAAACGACACACAATGCTTATCTTATTAAATCATTCCAAGGTTGTGAATACGTCAACTTCGAAACTAAGTTAATTATTAACTGGGTAGTAAAGTGTAATGAATGCTTTATAGCAAATTTACCATGCATGTTCAGATTGTCTTGTAACTTGATTAATTCCGTTTAGATTCCCCGGAATAAATTCGGCCGTTGCTCGAGATTTGCGCTAATGTGTGCCTTGAACGTCCGGCTCTTTTCTTTTTGCCATTCCATTCGGAAAGTTCATGTAGTTACAATTGCGAATTTGCTTAAGATGTTAGTGAAGATAAACAATCCTGACTAGCCAACTGTTGGGAGCTCGTTATCAAATTATTCAACGTTTAATATAATTAGATTACCTACTAGTTTGCAATACAGCAGTAACAACGGTAACGTGCAGCATACCAGGATAGAAATTTTCATGCATGTAGCATGTACAATAACATGATTTCATCGTTTCGCTACCTTGTTTTACTACATTAAACAGCATGTATTAATAATGAATGAGTAAGCAACACAAAGTTGGGAATCTGGTTAAATTGAGAATGTATCTATTTCTTGTCTTTAGTTATTTTCAACGATAACTTGAAGATTCAACATTTCGCGAACAACTTAATTAACTAAAAGTAATAAGGATCCGATCAAGGATTAGCTTAATTGAGACAATTGGCAAGAGAGTTTACAACCTAAACTAGTAATATATTGACGAAAGAATTAATGTCTCCCCCTGTCGAGGAGAGATTATCAATGTTACTTTCCACGAGTCAGAGACCGAGATTCGGGCATGTTCGGTATAATATAGCAGGTAGGTTTTCAGAAGGAATATACATATTCACTCGAGATTTTATGGTTTTCACACTTTCAAATGTTAGTTTACGATTCCCAGTTACATATTTAAATTTTCTATTAGTAAGGGTAACTTTATACTTTCGTCCGTGCTCTATCGTAAATAATTATTCGTAGATGCGGTATAGTTAATAATTGTAGGATGTACATTTCAATGTATATACATATGTATATATTATTGAGTAAAATAGTAGAGGTATATATTTGAATCTGGTGGAAAGCATTTTCAAAGATTTTATAGAGAATTATTTTTAGTATAAAAGCAAAAACGAATTATTTATAACAGAATAAAATAATACAGAGCGAACTTTATATGGTATTAATTTTGTTAAAATTTGTTTCGTGAAAGGACTGATTATCTATTAAAAGATTACATTATTTAAAATGACAAATTTTATGGTTCTTCCTCTTCTACCACTCTTTTTATGAAACAAATTTTAACTCAATTAACACCATACAAAGTCCGCTGTATATAACTTTGTTCTGTTATAAATACTTCAATTTCGACTTCTATACTAAAAATAATTCTCATTTATATAAAATCGTTAGGAATGCTTTCAACCAGATGTAAATACCTCTATTATTTTAATCAATAACATATACATATACATGGACATGTGCATCCGACAATTATTAAACATACCGCATCTACGAATAATTATTTACGCATCAGGTTAATTACGCTAGAGCACGGGCGAAAGTATTTATAACGTTACCCGTACTAATAGAAAATTTAAATAGGTAACTGGAAATCATGAACTAACACTTGAAGGGATGTAATACATTTCGAGACATCTGAAAACTTCCTACGTACTATACCGAACATTGGCCAGGCTCGGTCTCTCGACATGGGGAGACATTAATTCTTTGTCCAAGTTTACACACATATGTGTCAGATTGGTATTGGTATGTGATGAAGCGATTCATGCACTTCACCTCCTTTAGAGTATATATTGTGCCCGTGACTACCGTTGTGCTGAGGTTAACTTAAGTTATGGATAGTTCTCAAATTTGGGTACAGAAACTTTAAAACTTTTTACTGGATTCAGGTGTAGTAGATTCTTATCTTCAATCTGGTGGTATCCTAGGTGTCGAATCGTTAAGCGGTACAATTTGTGGCACTGTTTTAAAATGTTTAATTTAATTGATTGTTCTAATAAGTGTTCTAGAGCTCTTTCCGTCATAATTGCCAAGGGTTAAATAACCTATCTCAGCCTCGGAAGGCTTGCCCAGCATTTTAGGTGACTTTTCTTTTCTCCCCTCCATAGAATCTCACTAAGAACATGCTCTCTTTGTCCAAAGAAGGGCTTCATGTCACTGTATCACTATATTTGCCACACCAGTCAACATGACTGGTTTTACAATTTTATTTTAAAATTCCCACTTAACCTTAATTTTTTTTTAAACGCCATGAGATTTGTAGCGGTTATTAAATGAATAATATTATGCGGTTAGTTTTATTCTTTTGTTCAAAATCAAAAACTTTTTGATTATAATTGGTACTTATGCCAAACCAGTAAAAGTTGACGGTGCATTTTTCTATGTGATGGAGTTTGCTTTGCGCCGTTATAATAAATTACAAATACTGCGCAATTGCAGCACGATAATAAAATGTTATGCGGCTGATAATGATATACAAATATGATGACAGAATTTGTGACAACGGTAAATCCATAATTCTTAGTTAGGAAAAGATGAGACAAGATATTCATCAACACCTATAAGTGAATTTATTGTTCTCAAACTTTTAGAACCATATACTATGAAAGCTAGAACCATAACAACGGACATGGTCTTTACAAGTTTTCGTCTGGCGCTCAAATTAATATTAAAAAATACTACATTGGTTGGAAAATACGTGTATACAAAAGAAAGATAGCATGGCTTGTTTTCCAACTTTGCTTTATGAATCAAATGGATCTACACTTACTATTTACAAGAGTAAGCCGCAGAAGAAAGTACTTTTACTATGTACAAAGTACAAACACGTCAAAATTGATAAAACTAACCAGAAATAAACCAAAACTCTGTCCTTTTATAACAATACTGAAGTTGGCGTCGAAGTTCTTTTTGTTTCTTCGATACACACTAACAGGATGGCACTAGGCTGGCACTAATCTACTCATAATGGTTACAATTATATGTAATGTAAATACATGCCTACCAAGGCTTATTGGTCACGATATGTGATGTTTGCGCCCGTCGGTATAACAAAGTCCAAATTCAGATTGAATAACACTATGTACTTTGCATCAGTGTAGCGTTCTTTCACTTTTACCTTAGAGTGTGGTTCGTAGCCCACCGCACCGAAGCTCAATGGTTTATTGTGCCCTTCTGGCTAATTTAGTTTATTACTAGGTCAATATCCTGGACGAAACCTACCAGCATTTGGAATCGGAATGGGAATCACCGAAATACGACGTGTATATGTTTAGCCAGGCGCGGTTCTTCAGTATTATACATACTGTTCTTCTACCAAATTCGTCATCTCAATTCCTATTGTTGGGAATTAGAAGGAATTCCGCGCGTAGATCTCTCTTTGTCTCTCTCATACAGTTCCTTGAATATCCTAGTGACCTGTCACCCATCATAGCTTTACTCGATTGTGTTCAGAGACACCAGTGTATCCCTACATTATTTGATAGTATCTGAAAGTTCTGTATGGTCATAATATCGAGTTGGCATTCGGCCCCATAAGCAACGAGATTCATGCTCATGCTTCTACCTGTTCTTGTCCGAAACAGCTATTTTCCAGTTCATGTATGTGTGTGACGGTATTATTCCTTTTGGATGCCGCACTTCGAACTCCGCAACCCTATCAGGTATGAACACTTTGAAAAGTCTTCTAGAATGGTGTGCAGTGCTAATCTTATCGGATTGCATTTGTATAATGCGTTTCCTATCCCTCTTCTTCGGTGAAATGCCATGATTTCTGCACTCCCACTAGCTGGATTATTAATCACTTAAGGCTGTTAACCTTGTCCGTTCTTCTATCATCAAAGGTAAGGGCGGCAGGTCAAGTAGTACTCTCATAGTTGTTGTAGATGTTGTAGATAACGCGTCGTGGCCTGCTTATTGCAGTATTATCTTCCGCTTAATGCTACTACATAAATGAGGTATAAGTAATTGTGGGTATCACCACATTGGTGCGCATCCAGTGTACCATCGTTGGCTTCAATCCCCACATCCTTCCTGCTACTCTTCTGTAGACCCACAGGGTCCGCTGACCTTAGCAGTGTACTATTCCAAGTGACTGCTAAAGTTCAACTTTTCTCCAAGGACGATTCCGAGGTATTTGATTCTTTTCTTTACTAACAAGTCACCTGCACACATTTAATGTCATAAAGATTTTCGTCTACATGTAAACGGCGTTACAGTGGTTTTATCAAGATTGTCTGATAACCTCTCACTGAAGACCACGTTTCAGTGGTCCAGAGGGTCCGCTAGATCACGCTCAACACGACAGTCCAATATTTCGCACTTACTAGGGTAGTATCGGCGTATACCTTCGCATATATCCCGACTCTTTCTAACTTTACTAAGAAGCCATCCACCTAGGCCATCCAAGTAGGCACCACAACAGTTGCGAGAATACCCTCCCTGAGCGAACCCCAGGTAATGATTACCTTCCTCGTAATCGGTCCTACACAGGCCTACCTACCGTAGATGATACTGTTTCTCAAAGTCGAGTTTATTCACTTTGCCCAAGGATATTCTATTCCACAGCTCGCTTTACTGAGTTGAAAGAACATTAGAATTTTCTTCCCCGTACTTGGTTCCGGTACAATGGAGGACTACATAACACAAATATAATTCACACGATTTTGAAATTTATCAAAAATGATACCTTGATTCCAAAAGATTTAAAAGATTATAAAAATCTAAAGATGCGTATTATCATAGTTTGGTTGCCACCTTGAATGGAGAACCACAAAAAACAAAAATTGTACACCCCCGTGAGCACATAAAGATTAATTAATTAATATCGATGTTGCACAAAATTTCGAATTAGTAATTCAATCAGAAAAATACGAAAGTCTGTTTTTCGGTAGCTTCCTGGGAGCAACTGATTTAACTGATTTAATAATAAACCGTTCTGATAATACTAATGGATTCATGAAGTTTGTAGCATGAATACTGGAACGTCGACGTCAACTACTAGCACGTACGGTAACTAATATAACTGTATATCCTATAAAAGTTTTAAAGTGTGAAAGATAGCTGAAATTAATTTTTTAGCTGCCAACTGCAAATATTTTCACAGGTTTTCATAGCAGATTTCAATACTTAAAAGTTCTGACGAAGCACGGTATTATTTAAGGAAATTATATGTTATTGGCACTAATCAGGAAAATTTACTGAAATTTGCCAGATCCTTTAAGACCAGTTTCAGAAGTAGAAGGTTTTAGTAGGACAGAAGAAATTCAAGTAATACTTGGAGAAAACCGTGGTTTAAAAGCTATAAAGTAAAGCAAATAATATACTCCTACTACATCTCTGTTTGGAAAACCAAATATTTGTGCATTCCGATAGCTAAGCTGTCATTTTCAGCGGGAAACCAAGAAGGAAGTGTCGCTTACCGTGTTTTCTAATTAATGTGGTGGTAAGACTATCACCTGCTATATTTTCTAGAACACGGCAGGATCTAGATAGAACGACACAAGTATTTGCCAACACCAGGAAAATTTATTGTTGTCACTGAATTTCTAGGAAGGCGGGTGTAATTAGGTATGTCATGTAAATCAAATTTTAATCAATAACAGATGAGAAGACTATTAGAAATAACCCCTACCTCCTAGTTTTGACTAATTAGTCGTTCTGTTTATGTAGTGTTTAATGCCTTAATTTGCTGCACTAAATGAAGAGAAACTTGGTCAAATTATTTTAAATCCAGAACTATTTTCGATATCAATGATTGACAAAAAAACTAAATGTACACGCTACGCATGTACTTTACGCATGTAAAGCTACACTCTGATGCAGTAGCAAGAAAGTAGATCATACCCAAATTTAAAAAGGAAATTGATGAAAACCCTTGACAAGATGCTAGCGTAAAGGACGATACATCGATTTACGGATTAGTGATCTGACGTCCTTTTAAAGTAGAACCAGGGTTCACAGCTGAATACTATCAACTACGATAGGGTAGAACGCGTTCAATAACCCGAATGTTGAACAAAAGTTGGCTTATGTTCTCCTGTATGAATTTTTCAGTAAGCAGGCTTCGTTGGCGATATACATATGTATCTACCATATTGATGAAGGAATATTGATGAAGGATTATTTTTTAAGAAAATACTTTCATCGCAATAAACCCGACCTGCCGAATACCACTGCCCTTTTGCCTATATGGTACGATGCAAAGGAAAATTTTTAATGTAACCGGAAATCTTAAAAATAAAAGGAAGGACTACAGATATTTACGACATGTACATTTATGAAGTTGTTGTGTGGTGTGATAGCCACTATAGTTGAGCAAGTACACATTATAAACTTCTTCGAATTTGGTTTTATTCAACCGCATTAAAATAGGTAGATAAATGTGCAATGGTTTGGCGTAAGGCAGCTAGGAGTGGCTGAGACCCATAACCGCAACTCGCACAGAGACTTGGCTACCCTCGGTTGTAAAACCCTTCATGGTATATGTAGGGCTCTCTCCTTTGGATGACTTGACTTTTCCTAGGCACTGGTACAAAGCTCTCTCTCACACACACTCACATTGCAAAATTGTCATTGCTATTTTCTTGCTATTCATAATGTATACAAATGATCTACCAAGCAATATAAACTACGTTCTCACCTACATATATGTATATTAGTGACGCGACTTGCTTGCGCCGATGGTATGGCCGTGGTAACAGAGTTGATCGCTGCGAATAGTCTGACACTAAATCTTCAAAGTACTCAAAGGTAGAACACTTTCTGTTAGATACGAACCAAAGCAACATATTAAATACTTGCTATCCAAATGAATGGAAATCGTACTAAGCAAATCAATATAATAATCATAATAATATTGAAATTTTGCTCATAACAAAGAAAAGACCTGGAAAGTACGGCCAAAGGTTAAATGGCACAGTAAGGTTAACGGAAAGGTGTTTTATTAAGGTGTCTTATGGATGGAACGGTAATGTTAAAAGGTAAATAAATTATGGAGAGATGGCCGCAATACTTAACTCTTAACAACAGATGAGCAACGGAACCCACAGAATGGGTATAGATTTGACTGCATAGGTATGAAGAAAAAGATATAAGAGTAGAGGAGATTGACAAAATTACCAATAAGCTCAAAATGGGAAAAGGTAAAACGGCAAGCCCTGATCAGATATCAGTAGAAACATTAAAAAGACGTAGGACTAAAGGGAAAGGAAATGCTAACGCAATTCTTTTACAAAGCTTGGGACTTTGGAAAAGTATCTGAGGATTAGAAAATTGTAATAATTCTACCGATTCACAAAAAAAGAAATCTTTTTTATAATTGGCATCTCGGGATCATAGCCCATGTACCTCAATGAGGTGGGGTTTAGCAGTTATTACTTTTTGGAATCAGATGCGAGGGACTATAAGGTAAAACGAGGACACACACTAAAAGAAACCTTAAGAATTGCGAAAATTACAGGAGTATAACTTTACGCAGTATTGTGTCGGAAACGCAGCAGATTGTATAACAAAAAACGGCTAGGAAACATCATAAAGGCCTAGTTGGAAGAATTTCAAAGCGGATTCGATAAAGGGATCATATTTTCAGAACCAAGAAATTAACAGAAAAGAGCTGGAATTTCGGTATCTTGTTGGCTTGTATGGATTTAGAAAAGACGTTTTACAAAGAGTTACAGAGGAATTTCGGAGAGCATCTGCAGTAGGAACATAGACGGAGAACTCATGCTGGGAATAAAAGACTTGTACGGAACAAAAACTACGTAAGAGAGGATGACGATATGGACTCTGATGCTTTCAAAATAACTTGGCAATTAAGAAAAGGAAGAATCATGATTCCTACGGCACCAATATATGATGCAATAAAAGAAATAAAAATTCGCATCGGTTGTTGAAAATTGCTTTCAGGTATACAGAAGTATGCGTTCTCGGACGAAATAGTGATTTGTGCCGCAGGTGATGAATATCTTTAAGATGTCTTAAACGAAATGACAAACTGAGTAAAGGAAATATAAAAATTAACAAAAAAGAAAGCTAATGGTAATGGGAAAGAAAAAGATAAAACAAGTAATTAGCTTTAAATACCTAGGAGGGTTACTTGACCGAAACCATGGAACCATGGAACCATACAAAAAGGAATACAATACTTATAAAAAAAATATTTCAATTCTGATATAAATTTTCATCAGTTTGAAAACATGAGAATGTAACCTTAATCAAAATTGCAGATCTCTATATTTTAAGGACAAAGAGAGAATTGGAAAAGCAAATCAAAATGAATGCTAACCAGTAACCAAAAACGTTACTAAATTGATAAAATTGACAAACCTTTGTCACTCGTATACAATTTAGGTAGAAAACAGATGTCAAGTTACAAGAGACCAGTGTAAAAGCGCAGGAACTTAATTCTCATTCACTTTGTTTTCACACTTTGCACGATTAAGTTGAAAGTGATAAAAGGAATGAGATACGGTTAAAACAATTTCTACAATGGCGCTCGTAAAATGAAGGATTTTATTTATGCGTCACTTGTTAAACGTAAAGTAAGTGTATTATGTGCGATGTTGCCATTGTCTTTTAAAGATATAATCCTGTGCAGACATTTATACAAAGCGGCATTAGGCTTGTTTTTACGGAGCTGTCTCCCCATTGTATAGTCCACCGACGCAACGCATATTATCCCATTTCGGTGGAACGCTCTGAATTCCGGCCTTTTTACCGACGCTTTGCAAGCCTTTAGAACGTGCGGAGGCGCTAAAAGGACAACGATACCTCGTGTATATAAAACTAAAAACCGAACGGCAAAAGTAATCAGCAAATGTTTGCTATCGTATAAAACGCACTCGCGGTAATTCCCCTGAACCGGACGTTCGTAGTAGTAATAATAGTAATTGCAGTAGCTACAATGGGAACAATAATAACAATAAATAAAATAAAATTGTAAATATTATATGTATGTACAATAGTAATGACAGCAGTAATTACTCTTTGTCAATTGTTTCTTATCTCTGTCAAAAAATCTCAATAATTTCTTATTCCCATTAAATATCCCATCTTCCCGGGATACTTTATTTTCGTCCTTTTCTGTCCTTTCCTTCATCTTCCACTACCACCCATCAGTCTTCCCCGTCTATAGTCCTCATATTTACGTTCGTTTTTTCATATATCCAACAGCTTTTTTCATTTCATGGATTGATTCTGTTATCAGCATTATGTCATTCAGGTAGAATAGTCTGTCAGTACCTATTAGTTGTATGTATATTTATATCTTATAATTGTTTGAAAGCTTTTTGTTTTCTATTTATGGTGCTCACGAATACTGTCCCATATTGAAATAAAAGGCTACTGCTTCTTCTTCCTACTTTCAATTTACTTGATTGAGTTCTAGTGACTTACGTTTGTGCTTTCAACTTTATGTGGAGTTCATATTTTTCACTTTACTTACATACTTGTATTAAAAGCTGAATATCCTTGCGTTACACACCGATTTAAATGCTTCAATATGTAATTACTCTTATCTGTAAAAAGAAATAAATAGAATATACAGCTGTTTCGTGCCAATCTTACAATTAAGTTTCACAGATCTTCACCACATAACTTAATCGATGATATTAGGATCTCTTTGGAGAAATTAAAGATAGACCCAAACATATTAGTTTTGAAAGACAAGTTAGAGTCTTATGAAATAAACTCAATAATTATAAAATCTACAATATTTTATGAACATGCTGAAACAACAGGGAATATTCAAACACTTTACTAAAAACGGAACAGAGAGCTATTTATATTATTAGTATCACCCCTTTTAAAAATCGGAACCACTTTACCTAATTTCAACTTGGATAGGAAACCACCAGTTCCTAAGGACGAGTTAGCTAAATATTGGAACAGCGACAACATTTGCAACTCCTCTCAAAGACCAGCTGGAATCCCATCAGGACCGCTTGACCATTTGTTATTTATATCGTACTGAAGAATGGCTAAAATTTCACTGACAGTGTAGGGAAGCAAAAACAATGAAGTTGCGGTCCATATTGTATACTCTTTACGCGTTATTTGTCATTTTTTTGACAATACCAATAGCTGTTTCGATAAAAAATTATTAAACAAACTAACAACTTCGCCAGGATCACTTATAATTTGTTTGTTACAGTTTAAATAAATGTTGTTTATTGACTTTTTCTCTCCGGATATGAATTTACGATTTCATTTTGATACTTTATTCTGCAAAATGCTGTTTTCTGAGAAAGTGGACTTATCCGGTTCGGAAAGCTAGCTTTCCAATATTAATATATCGAGTAAATTTTTTTACGTAGTTCTATGATAAGGTGATATTCAATGCAACTACATCAAATTATGGACGTTACTGTTTTAATATGTTCGGTTTTATATGAGCAGTATCGCCGATCAAAGTTAATAGTCTGCAAAAGGGTGTATAAATATTATTACGCTGTAACTCGTGCCCTTCGGTATACGTTTGTATTGTGCTACATACACGCACGTGATTTACAAGCGGAGATAATGCTGCCGAATTCAGCGATCCGTTTTATACGTCATGTAAATCTGTCGGTACTCGCTCCAACGAATATTTCAAATAATACAATTGTCTGACCAACATATTGCGATTTTATGCCATCGTATGCCACCAAACTGATCTCCAAATACTGTACGTTATAAATTACGTGAGATTAGTTAAAATAATGTGTAATGGTTTATAATCGAGTAGCTTATTGCCAATTGATTTGAACCAAATCCTGGATAAAATGCTCTATAAAAGCTGTAATAAAGCTGTATTAATGTAAATTGTCCATTTTCAGCCAATTTAGCGAAGAAACCCGTGCTCAGTTAGAAACTATTTGAAGAAAGAAGAAGCACTTTCATGATGATGAAATATCAATAATAATGATTTCCTGATCTATCAAAGATGATATTCGAAGCAGAGTACTGAGTGTTTATGTTATAAACGCGCTTACGTGCATGATATATTTTTCAGATCGTCAATATAATAACTTTTGTGTTGTTCTTGACGTTCAAATTTATTATTACAAGGAAATTAAGAGCACTGTTATGTTGTTCAATTTTTCTGCCTTAGCATATTTAATTAATGCTTGTCTGGTTGGATAAATTTTTGGTAAGTTGGTAAAGGTTGTGATTCTCAAAGTATCTGAACCTATCATTTGCAGAGATTTAATCCCTATTGGTGTTCTTCCGACATTATCTAAAATGTTGGGAAATGTTGTGAATTCTCAGTTCAGAAGTAAATAAAGTCGCGCCTGACTATCACTTGGATTTTGGGACTGATGACAGTTGTGCCACCAACTAGCTGGTTAACTGATTTTAACGTTTATCGTTTAAATTTTTTATCGGTATACGTATGTGTATATATTAAATTTGTATATATACTAGCTGACCCTACAGTCGGTGCCCTGTCGATTTATAAAAAAATCGATGTAGATAGAAAATAGATAGATAGATTATTTTAATTATGATTTAATGTTGAAACCAGGTTGCTGGGCACTCATGTTTGAATATTACAAATATTTACAAAAATTAAGCAATTCGTTCATCGCAATGCTTGGTGATTAACAATATGTTTGTCTTTCTGTGTGGTGAAAAAACGAATAGCGCCGATGGTTTACCTACTCTCGAGCACGCCACGTATAACTGTCCATAGAAAATGGCAATTCAAGGTTTATTCCACACACTTCCAACGATTGATCTTGCAATTTATTAATCGTCAGTGCAAATGCAAGGACAACAGGAAACTGACCTCTCTTAAATTGAAACGACAAATCGGTTGGAATCAGTGATATTCTTGGAATCAGAACATCCTCGCCTTTGAACTTTCCCATGATTATCGTTTCTTCAGTCACGTTGTTCACCAGCTTCTTAGCAGCGAGCCTTGTTCCATTAAATAGTTTCGGTTGGTTCAGATTGCGTAACATGATTATCAGCGAGCCGACCTTGACCTGCAAATTGTGCGGCGGCGTTGCTGGCAAATCCAATGAATTTAGAAATTCATCTGGATAATTGACGACTTCGTCCGGATCGGTAATTGAATCGATTGACTTAAATGAATGCAATTGGCCAGCGATTTGACTTTGAATTTTTATGTTCAATCACACATGGTTTTTGTAATTTGAATCAATATTCAAAAACACTTTGGTGATCAATTCTTCTTCCGACATTGTGAATTGACAAAAATTAGGTGGAAACTAAACGAGGCCAGTCGAAGCGTCAACCAGAATTTTCTCATTGTCAATGTCTAATAATTGCGTGGAAAACACCTCCGCCGATTCGTCATTTTGTAACGCGACTCGCATATTCGTTGTTAACTTTAGAGTGTTCACGTATCAAATTTGATGATTTTTAGCAAGCGTTTATTTCATCAGCAGCTGTTGATCTTGGAATGACTGACAGCGTTTACCGAAAATCGCCGACCAGCAGAATCATGGTACCTCCAAAGAGGTCCTGATTAATGCGCAAATCTTTCAACGTTGGATCGAGTACCTCCAATGATCGTTTGCGCGCCATCGTATACTCATCCCAAATTATTATTTTGCAATTCTATAGTACTTGCTGATTGTTATATTTGACCTTCTCATTTGTCTATGTTCTAAATTATTTTGTACGTTATCTCCTACTGAGCGAGTCGAACTGGACTGTATCCGTTATTCCGGAGTCATAATTGATGGCGCTTGAGAAATCCTCATTATTATTATTAGCGTCTAAACGGTCTCATTGACTTGACGATCATGTAATTCTCCTGCATTGCGCGCACGCCGACCCATATTTCGACGCCTTGTTGGTGGCATTTTTTCCAAAGACATCAAATTAATCTTTCCAGTACACCACCGATAGCACAACATTCATTTCATGAAATCACTTCGCAAAATGTCACACTTCTATTTTTTAATGGTTTTTAATGACTTGGTTGCAAGACCTTTAAGCCTTGCACCTTTTCTTATTTTGTTATGAAAATATATGACAGCAGAACTGTCACGTAATGAAACTCAATATCAAAACGTCAAATTTGACATAAAGGTATTTGTTTCTTATAAAAATACCATCAAAATTTTCGACTTTTTCCGTGAATTTTCCAAAAATTTTCTTTCATGCAAACCTTGATGATAGTTACGAACACAACAACAAAAAATTAACCAAATCGGTCGAGCCGTTCTCAAGTGACGCTCTGTCATACACGTGGCAATTGATTTTTACATACATACATATATAGACTAGCTGACCCGGCCAACGTTGTTTTACCATATAAATTATTCCTAGTGAATATTCTGGTAGTCAAATAAAAAATATTGTGGAATGGTTTATACAGGTAACACAACAGTTGTTGGCGGAAGCACGTGACACGTGTTGAAAACTTCACTTAATTAAGTGAACGTGAGAACTATCTTGAGCAAAATGGGAATAAATAATTAAGCACTGCAAATTGATGATACATTTATTATGAGAATATACTTAACATGAGAGTTGCACTGAGAAAGTAAAATGATAAGTATAAGCGTCACTACTACGATCGACGCCCTAAACTCTAGTGAGTGACAGAAAGCTTATTGTATGAGAAAGACAGGAGACCGACTTCGTTCTCATCCCTACTCTGTGCTGTTTACGGGGTAAGAAGTTACACCGGTAGACGCCTGGCGGGAATAACTGATCGAGTGGTAACTGATCGACCGCCGAGAGTAGAAAATTATTAAAGTACTAATATTGCTATTAGAAAATAGGGGTTGATGGTAGAAGAGTGAAAATTTAGGATTGTATGTATTTTTTAATGTCGAATCATAAAAAAATTCAAATAAGAGATTTTGTCCGTAAAATAAAAGAAATTGGGGGTGGACCACCCTTATCACTATAGTAAAATAGAAAAATAGTTTACGTCCTATTCTCAGACTTACTGAATATACGCACAAAATTTCATAAGAATCGGTCAAGCCGTTTCGGAGGAGTTTTGTTATAAACACTGTGACACGAGAATTTTATATATTAGATATGGATATACCTATGTACATATGTATATATGTATTTAAGGATACAAATTTATTGCAATTAAAACCTGTTCAGTTATCTACGTCATAATCTAACAGAAAACTTCATACAATACATATCGTGCACAATTTGGAACCAAGTAAGTATACACTTCTTATTAATCTTCTGCTTTCATGTCGAGCTCTAAAGAAACATAATTTGAAACGACTCCTTGTAGCGCTGCTTTAGATCCCATTTTGGAAGAACGCGTTACAGTACAGGAACTACCGATAGACATAGACAAATTGATGTAGTCTAGACATTCCGTCGTTCCTCCTTTTAGATTGATTCGTATTTGTCCTAAATAGAGTGGAGGTTGTATGCGCCGAGTGGAAAGTAGCGAATGGAATTGTAAAAATTTAAATTAGAAATGCTCCGAAACGAACATGATTTAATATCGCTCCAACTGGTGAATATAACACGATGAATTACTCGTACATGTGAATGGATACAGTATATCTATTATGTTCTGGAAAATGTATACATTCTCTGATATTGAAATATATATATAAGTATGTATGGTATATGACAGAATATCGTGTAAATATTAGAATTTTAATATATACATACTTTTTATCTCTTTCATGTTTTGCAATATATTACAATTAAATGGAATTTTTCTAGTTTGGTTTCATTTAGTTTCCAATAACTTGTATTGGAATTATAATCCCATGTTCATCGTGATGGATTTTTTCCTAATACATAGAACCAGTTGCATATGTATGTACAGTTACTCCCATTATATGGTTTCACAAAATTATCTTGAGTTATAACAATTTTGTATTTTACATTTTATTCTTTAGGAAACGCGTGTCAAATATTTTAGACATAATTGCATGTGTCCTGGAAAAATAATAGAAAAAGATAATAGCAGCTAATAACGCTCATAAGTATTTGGATATAGTTCATAACTCATAACAGAATGTGGAGTAAATCCCCTACACTCTCATTAGGTGGGTATTCCCACGTTTTCTGTAAATATCTCTGCTCATATTAGTACTTCTGCAGTATTTGAAACAACAACAACAAAGGTAAAGAAACTAATGTTTTACAGCCCGAAATAATAATAAACCTGTACAGGAAGGGAAAAGCCTGTTCTGAAATAGCTGAATTAGTGAACAGTTATTCAGCTGTTAGTTATATAATAAAAAATTCAAAACCGAGAATATAGTTGAAAGTAAACCGAGATATGAACGCCACGTACGCTATGTGAAAAGGTCGAAGCGCGGATAATAAAAAAGATCCGTTTATGAGTGTTCCTAAAATAGTGGTAGATACAAAGGAAACACTTAACAAATCTGTAGGTTGTGAGTGTTGCACAGGAATATGTAACATATCCTGCTGACTTCTGGAACTGCATCATTTTCTCGGACAAAACAAAAATAAATCTTTTTGAAAGCGATGGTCAAGGAAAAGTGTGGCGACAACCGTGTTCAGCGCTAAACAAGGAAAATCTTCGTGCCAGAATGAAACATGGGGTGGTTCGATAATAGTTTAGAGGTGTATGGCGGCATGTAGATTCGTTACATGTAGTAGATGGCGTTATGAACAAATTTACTTATTTGAACATTCTACAACAAAATGTGCATCAAAGTACTGAAAAATTGGGTCTAAGGAACAATTACATCTTCCAGTATGACAACGACCCCAAACACATGGCGTTCGTTGTTCGACAGTGGCTGTTGTTTAATATCCGTAAATGTTTAAAGACACCCCCACAATCACCGAACCTCAATCCCATTGAGCATTTGTGGGGTGAATTAAAATCTACAATACGTAAACATACGATTTTAAAGAGACAAGACTTAATAGTCGCCTTAAACCAAGAGTGGAACCAAATTAGTCCTGAATTTACAAGTAAATTAGTGAAATCAATGCCAAATAGACTAAAATATGTTCAGCAATTCAAAAGGGATCCAACTAAATACTAAATTAAAGAAATCCTTTTTATTCTTTGTGTCCCCGTATTTTGTCCAAATACCTTTGAGTATATGAATATGTCCAATTCATCTTTTCATTTCTGTATGTATGTAGTTTACAAGAATTTCAGCGTTTAATTTATATTTTCTGAAGATTAGTACATCATATCTAAGTTCTTTCAAAAACTATTGAAATGCACTTAAATAAATTGATACCAATGTTTTAGTTAGCTTGTCCAAATACTTATGGGAGTATCTGTATGTATATGTTTGTATCTTGTTGTTTTCCTCTACATCACAATACATGCAATTAGCTCTATTTAAACATTTCTTGCGGTCTTTGAAATATACCTCACAATTAAAATTAGAACCAAGAAGATATGTACTAGCATTTTAGATTGAAATAAAGAATAACTCGTTTTTCGTTCGTAATATCTATTTGCACATTTTATTTCTCTGATTGTGCAAATGCATAACACAGCTATTGTTTTCTGAATAGACGGTAACGTAAAGCGAACGCCATACTTCATAACTAGTTAAGTATGTGCCGCATTGGTAAACAACTTTATTTACATCTCAAAGCTATACGCTGCGGTATATTTACATATTCGTGAAGCTACGCCGACGTTCTTGATCTCACTATTTCTACGCGAATCTTTTAATTGTTTGAGCTATTAGACAATGAAGAGACGTAGAGCTATGAGTTGAATACAGGAAAGTGGTTCGATTTGATTCGCGCAAAATACAGTATGTTTTTAACTTACATACATACACACATATTTTTGTATATACATATTTCGTTTGTTGCGAGTCTGATATTGTTAGGCAGTTAAATGTTATCAAACGAAGCGTGACGATGCAGCTTAAAAAGCCGAAATCGCTAAATCATTGACAGTTTCCTGTCTTTCACATTTTGACAAAGAAATTTATTTTAGAAAAAACATTACAATTGTTAAAGTTTTGAAACAAAATATAGGATTTTATGCGAACTACTGGCTACTAGAAATGTTTTAGATTTGAGTACATATACACCCCATACAATATGAATAAGTACGATCAATGTTTCATCTCATTCATTGCAAATTTCAATGTAAATTAAGTTGCCGAATTTTTTGCTTAGTTCTCAAACACAGATTTGAAGTTATTCAACATACTGTAATAATAAAGTGCAAATTACATCACACATTCTCCTCTTTCTTTAATAAAACTATAATAGAATTAATCATGTGGCGTAAAATAGTTTGGCACACGTGACTTACATGACTAACATTTTGAGCAAATACAGAATCAATCGGTGCATTAAAATATAATCGATTGTTAGAATTTGGAACCAACTTAATAGTAAGTGGTTCAGTTTCATGAATGATAAATAAGGTTTGATAAAAGTGCGGATGCAAGCCGCGACATTAAAATTCGTAGATGTAACAACGTCAGTCCGGTTTATAATATTTAATAATAAAACGTCATCCACTGTTTTATCAAACCTCAATGATAAAGCATCACGCAACGAATGCTAGGACCGACAGAAAATGAATGTGATATCGGCGGTGTATGCAAAACATTATATGTGACCCGGTCTATGAAAAGGTGGCTTATGACTCAAAAAATTATTTTTCACTTTTTTCTTGGTTCGGATAGTTTTTGAGACTCTCTTTTACATGGTGAAAAGCAGAAAGTCCTAACTTGCTTGGAAGTGTACTAAAAATGTAGAGAAAGAAGAGCACAAATGGAAGAAAAACAGAATTTTATTGAAAATCGAGAATGAAAATAATACATGGAATTGAAAATGAAAAAAAAAGGATTGAACGCTACAAAAATGTTTTTACCCAAAAAAACTATTTTGCACAAAAATATTTATTTATGAATATTAAGTAGTTTCCTTCGTCGCCATCCTTGTTGAAACCTTTGAAGTTGCTCGTATTTTTGAATCTTCTTCTGAAGATGAGGCCTTACGTTTTCCTGACGTTTTTATTGGAGTTGAATTCGCAGGTTTCTTCAGTTTTTTCATTTTTGGATCGTGATTTGACGATGAAGCTACAGGTTTCTTCGGTTTCTTTTTGGACAATGAAGCCACAGGTTTCTTCGGTTTCGGTTTTGAGGATGAAGCCTTGGGTTCCTCCGATGCCATTTCTGTGGCTGGTAAAGCATCTTCAGATTTCTTTGATGGCATTTTTTTCGATGGCAATGGACCCAAAATATCAGCATTCATGGGATCTGAAACCAGGCTTCTGAGATTCTGATAAATGTACCACTGACGCTGCAGAGATAAACCAACTGGTTGGATAATTTCGGGCATGTTGTCATCTACTGGGATCAATGATAGTTGAAATGATTCAACATCCTCGCTGTCAGCAAATTTTTGGTTTTTAAAGAGTTTTTGTCCATTATAAAATGGTGGAATTATGTAATACCAACAAGTGGCTTGTAGAATGGTTTAAAATAACTGTCCCATTCATACCAAATGACATTTTTCGACGATGCAGCTGTATTATGGCCACCTGGTGACGATTGTACGACGCACTGCAGTAAATCTTCATACGTATCAATATTAGTAACAGCTTACTTGGCCTTGAAAATACCGAAGAAGCGATCCGGGGCGAACTTGGTATGCCCTGTCTAAAGGAAATTCAATAAAATCGTTGTGTTGAGTCCTCGAACCAACCGCCATTGCAGATATGATAACATAACATTATTTTTGTTCTGCCCAACGCAGTTATCACAGAAAATGACAATTGTTTCGACATTTTTGCAATACGTTTCCAAGTGATAATGCAGGATGCTCACAACGGTGTTTGGACCTTTGCCAATATCATGTTCCCCATCTATCATGTAATTATACTATCGAAAAAAAAAGTCAAGATACTTTCAAAGCAAGTGATTTGAATTTCTACAATGAAATACTAACCTGTATTTTTCCTTTATCATCTGTAATTCCAAAGACTGCGCACTTCTTTGTTGCCTTGAAGTAAGCTGTACCCGGTTGTTGAGGACTCACTGGATAATGAACAGTTTGGGCGAAATCAAATGATAAGACCTTTACAGTATCATCAGTATTGTCACACCATTTTTGATAGTATGCACGTTGATTTCGAGCTTTGTGGAGGTGATCGAGAAATTGATTCCGCTTTTCTTCACGTTCAGGGTCAGGAATGTTTTTGGCTAGCGTAATTGATATTGTGTTCACTATTGAAGAAAACGAAAATTTTAATGACAATGGATACAACTTAAAAAGAAGTACACAATGGCTTACTTACTACGACAGTAATCACAGAGATCATTCGCTGGTTTCATTACTGTAACATAAGGTATGTATTTGGCCCATATGCGTCGAAAGGAACAAATACTCATCTTAAGTTCATCATCACCGAGTGAAGCAATGTATTTTCGATAAACTGAACTTTGTCTTTGTCTCATTAGATGGTAACTTCATTACACGATAATCTTTGAATTTGGGTAAACGTCCTGGCAGTGAAAGAGCCAATAGATCGGCTGTATACTCAATAAATTTGACAGCTTTTTGGATATCAGATGGTTGAAACGCTCTCCGATGTGTAGATGGTTTATTTGCTAGCGCATGTACCCGTGTTATGGCACCATGTGTATGAAAATGTCGAAGTAAATTTTCAAAACGTTTTCTTCCACACGCATGCACAAAAAGGAAAAATGAGCGGCAAACAGGTAAGTGATAAAAAGTGAACATCAATTTATGCCTTTCAACATCTTTACCTTTTTGCCTTTCATGTTCCCTCCATGTCGTCATTTTTGTGTAGGCATCTCCAAGTTTGTCTCTGCACATTATTGCTGATCCGATATGGCTCAGCATAACCAAATCAAGTTCATGTTTTGATAATTCTAGATAGTTGTTTCTTGCATTTTCTATTATCTTTCGCGGTATCATTTTTTGGCATTTGTTATTACAGCAATCTTGCGAAATAAATTTATTTATTTATTTATTATTTAATTTGTTTTCTTTGTTATCTATAGTAGACAAGTCCATTGTTGAAAAAATTTGTTCCACTTCCATTTGATCTTCAGCTTGAAATAATGATTGTAGTTCCTCATCGTAATTGATACCAACATCATCGAAAGAATCATCATCATTCTCTTCATCTTCATCTTCACCAAAATATTTTTTAAAAACCTCGCAAAATTCTTCATCGACAGACATTATAGGTATTCACGTCAAAATTTCCTAGTGTGGAAAAGGAGAAATTGGAAATAAATGACATTTTAACAACAACAACCGTACACAGTTTTTTTTCCTCGAAACTTCACTAGTTTATAACGGAAAAGACCAACAGAAACAGAACGAAGGAGAACAACTACCGAGAAACTGACGAAATGCATTGTTTATCTTTAACAGTTGATTTTTCGCAATTTTGTTTTTGAGTCATACGCCACCTTTTCATAGACCGGGTCACATATGTAGATACTATTCAAGCTACGATGTAATTAAGACCATCCCGGCCTGTCTGGGATTTACTTATATTATGTGCATGTTGATGATTCATTTTTAAATTGAAAAACCGTCGAAATTTATGGTAAGTATTGTATTATTTATTACACATATAGTACGCATTGATTTGCATTGTATGTCATTCTTTAATTAAATAATACTGACAAGGAGAAGGCAAGGTAATCGGATTTTTGTAATTTTTGATATTTATAGTGACGTGACGAGACCCGAACCAGCGATCTCGTGAACTATCGCACCTGATCGCACCAAAACGCTATCGACTAGGCCACGAGTCCAATTGACAATCGCACTATATCTAGTGGATTTAAATGGTGGGTGAAACTTCAACATCGATTATTCCCGGTAATTTATGAACGTTGCGTCGAACTACTCCAAAATATTCTTACTTAAGGTCCAAACTACACGTACCATAAATATCAAAAATTACAAAAATCCGATTACCTTGCCTTCTCCTTGTGAAATATAAGTTCTATTTCAAAACTACATGGTTGTTAATATTGTAAAAATTGAAAGAGTCTTGTGAATGATTTTGGGGTTTATGAGTTGCTAGAATTTGAATTCAATAGGTCTACAGTGGTAGCGTAATATTGGAAATGAAGTATAGTTACTAAAATTTGTGAATGTATAAATAATTTTTATATTAATTACCCAAACGAAGTATTCTTTAAGATACACATACGAGAGTCTCGCAAGATTACTTTGTACATTGACTAAGTACATTTATGTGTTGATATTTTCGTATTATGGTACAATAATTTAAACTAAGAGCTTTGGAGATAAAATGGAAACGGAATAAAAGCGTTATCAACACATTCCGTGACGAACGTTGAAAACGTTTGGGTGAAAAATTGTATACATCCAACCTTGCTTGTAGTCTGTATTTATTCTTGTCAAGCATGGCAAGCTATAACGTTTAGCGGCGATTCACATTCGCGCTGTCGGATAAAAAACAAAGCCCGAGTTTTAATTCAATTTATTGTACAAAAGAACGTGTCAACATTATATTAGTGCGTCATAAACACAAAACGTCGGTGCTTGCGTCTACTGAGAACAAATCACGTGTCACCGGAAGTGTTTCGCCTGTCAGTATCCAGGAAGAGATAAAACATCATTTGTCCGCTTGCACGCTCGCTATATAGCACTTACGTTTTCTATTTAATTAAGAGGATCTAACATGAGTTACCTCTTTCCAATGTCTGTTTGCTAGATTCTTGAGAAAACTTTAATGTTTGACTTCTATGCAAGAACTTTAGTCAACTTTTACATAAACATAATGCAAGCTGATCCCAAATGTTTGATTCCCATAGACATATGTTAGTTATTTTCCGCTTTAATAGCGACCGACCCATTTAGCTATAAGTATATAGATTATAATTAGCATGTTCTTTGTGTAATTTTCTTGTAATAGTGGTAACTGATATTGATTTCTATTTAACGGGAATATTCTTTACAATTTTTTCAATTGAGGGCAAACCTAGTGGCATTCAGCGTATTGGTACCTTACTTAGTTATGGCTTTCGAACAAATTCTTCCTTCCACATCGTATTTCCGTATTAGATACCGCAGAGTAAATAACTTGCATTTTATTTAGATTTAGTATACGAGTACACACGTAATCATTACATGTTGGTACATACATGTATTCTATTGATGGATGTAATATATCTAATGCAAATTTATTGGAAAGGTAGTGCAAGGACTACCGTTTAATCCAAGTGATTAAAGGATAAAATATACAAGATGTCTTGACCATTTCACGAGCGAATCACTGAACTATTTCCTGAAGCACACCGAGAGGGTCGAAGAATAAGTCTCTTACATC
This sequence comes from Chrysina gloriosa, assembly GCA_038088585.1. NCBI lineage: Eukaryota > Metazoa > Arthropoda > Insecta > Coleoptera > Scarabaeidae > Chrysina > Chrysina gloriosa. The sequence goes on from CM076090.1 coordinate 24,901,446, forward strand.
GACCACGTTGCAGTAGATCCGTGGTTTTTAGTTTCCACGAATAGGGATCGAAGTAAATTGCTACGAAATCTTAAATGAATTATAAACCGGTGCATCTTGCATGCGAGCTACATCTGCTTACCGGGGTTTATCAAAATTCCGCGCTAACGTTAAACAGTTATTGCTGCTTCACCCTATCTCAAACCTTTATAATGCTTCGATACTGCGCTAGCCGAGGGTAAAATCCTCTTCCCACACTTCGCCGTTTTCAATTTCTTTCCCTTCGCGTAACAAGTAATCCTCTTGAAAACTGAAATTGTTTTTGTAATAAAATAAAGTATCTGGCACATCAAGCATTTTCCTTGTATAGTATCGTATAAAGTTGGATTTGTATGTTAATCTCGCTTTATTGGATTAAGTTTTTGCTCTGACGGTTGTATCGGTTTCCATTGTGAAGCTTAGAGTTTATTTAACTTTAACGAATGTATTGGAACCACAGCGAAGGAAGGATTTTAATAGCATGAACGTGAATTGAAAGCAGCATTTCATCGTACGTAATCCTTTATGCGCAGCTCTGCGTTTGCAGATTACAAAATTAAATCATAAATGCGACTCTAATGGATTGAACTTTTGAATGTGGAAACTAATAATTCGAAACCAATATCTTTATATAGATTCACGCTGGTTCAATTTATTTAACGAATTTACCTTTTCTACATATATAATTTGTGTTCCTCTTAAACTTCAAAATTGTTGAAAGAGAGAAGAATAAAGTATTAAAGGCAGAAATGGTCGTATATCACTATAACAATTAAAACCCAATAAAACATGTGATTAAAACATAGGCCATAAAATATATACTTAATCAAAAGGAATGAGTTGTACCCGAAAAGTTGGATATATTTGGAAGGAGAGCATCATCATTATAGCACTTTAGAAAGTGTTTTAGGTGAGTTTGTCTTTAGTGTGGTTCATACTAATCATTTAATCCTAACCGTATTATATGGCAAATTGGAATGGAATCAGTTCATGATGAAAAAGTTCTAGGGATAATCGAACAATGCATTTATCGAATTACTAATTTACCTGAGTTGACGGAATAATTACAGGTTTATTGTAATGAAATTTATGAAAAAGGCTTGAGCCTGTCACAAGCAAGCGCACTTAGTCAAATTGGTACGCTACTCGTGACGAGAGCTTAAGCGTTTCTCTATAAAGCATCAATCATTTCGCGGAACGAGTTTCTAGGTGGGCATTGACCAATAATTAATCAATCAATTACAAATCCTTTGTTTTCGTGAAACCCGTTTATCATTCAGACGGGGATTTATCTTTTCCGGATGGTCAATACGCCTTATATTTTCAGTATATTATGATTTTCGGAGTTCATTAATAACAATTATTGAATCGTAGCAAATAGATATTACATGTCTTAAATAAATTGATACCTGTACTTGACTCTGTATTGGTAATTTGTCGCCACTTAAATGAAGAAGTAACGTAACATAGCTCAACCTAATTTTACAATTAGTTAATATATTTATGTACTTAGACATTTCTTTAAGTAAAGCTCAAACTACTTATTTATAAATGAAGAGAAGACAAAGCGGATTTCATCAACTACTCTTTTATTGCGATTACGTCGTTTGTATATAGAATTTTCTTAACGTTAACAACAACAATTAAGTTTCATTAAAAATTACTTAATAACAAAATTTTTTGAGTTATCTTTGCCACTATTTAGTTACTTGCCCTAATTAGGGATAGGGATAAGGGTGTTGTGTTTCTAAAAAGTGCATCGAATACGGAAATACGTTCTTAAAAGTTCACCACTAACATATTTGAGTCAGATCACGTGAAAATACGTCACTGAGACTTTTATGTACCTTGCTTACAGTGAATTGAGAGAAACACTGTAAATGGGTCAAATTTCCTTAAAAGATACCATAGCGAATGTTTCACAACCGAAACAATTTTAAGAAGCAATAATAAATGAAGTTGGCCAGGCGAGCGTTAGCCCAGTAGCGCATACTTCAAAGAATTGCATAGGGTTTAGTACGTCATAACTGTAAACCAATACTTGGCGTTTTAAGCAGCGTTTTCAGTACGCTGATACACAAAGTGTGTGTGAACAGTTAAATATTTGTAGGATCGGGTGTTTCACCAGATTCTTCATGTAGCCGTATTCGCGGTGATTGATATCTACTGACGTAATATTTTCATAACTGAAGTAATCCTTAATGGATCAATAGATCTATTTTCGCGAAATGTTTGTAAAAATTTGGTGAAATCTGAATATTTTGTTAAAACACTATCTTCCTTAGAAATGACAATATCTTTTACGTCTCTGACTACATGTTGCTGTGCTGAATCTCCAGTATCTGCATTGGTTCCTCTAATGTCAAGAAGAATTTTGTAATTTTTCAAGTGCTTCAACTAGTACCTTGCAATTGTTTTTAATCATTTATAAATCTGCTGTCACTCGAACATCTTCGAATTTATTTTGACTTTGCGCGATGGCAATTGCTTTGTTGCGATTAAATTGTAAAACTACATACTTAACTTGTTGGAAATGGCGAAAGTAATAAAACGTTACCGTTAACCATATTCTTAGGTTCAGGGATATCGGGGTATTGTCCATGAAATTCGTGAGTACGTTTTGTAGATATGAGAGACACCGCTCCTTCACACTTCACACACCTTCAAATAGTTTTGGCAGAAAATGTTTTTACACATTTTACACCTAAAATGTACCAGGTATGTAAGAAGGAAGTACGGATTTCAGACAACAGATGCACACTAATGCAATTTGTGCTATAAAGATTTGTGCCATTTTGTTGTGTCATGAACAAGTGTCCGACGCGACTGAGTGATAAATGGGAAAAGTGTGTGCATAGTATTGGGTTGTGTTCAATATGTCGAAATTTGTGCCGAACAAAGAGCATTCGCGGACAGCATTAATTTTTTTTTCGCTTTCCTGAATCATACCGAATACTTCTAGAAGCTTATGGTGAACATGCTCCATCGCAAGACACGTGTGAACGATAGTTTCGGCGTTTCAAACGTGGTTACTTCGATGTTGCGAACAAGGAATGTGGAAAACCGCCTAGAAAATACGAAGGATGTGGAATTGCAAGCACTGTTGGATGAAGATGATTCGCAAACACAAAAAAAAAACGCACCGAGTAATTGTTCTTTAGTCAACAAGCTGTTTTCAATCGGTTGCGTTAGATGGAAAAGGCTCAGAAGATCGGTAGAAGGGTACCACATGAGTTGAATGATAGGTAAGTGGAAAACCGCGAAAGCACGTATGACATTTTGCAAAAAATCATAGGTAGATCCAGACACACCATCCACATCGACCACAGGACCCAATCGCTTTGGCAGAAAGACAATGCTCTGTGTTTGGTGGAACCAGAAGGGCATGATCTATTATGAGCTGTTAAAACCTGAGAAAACGATTAATACTAAACGTTACTGACAACAATTAACCGATTTGAACCGTTCGCTGCTTGAACAAAGGCAAGAATACCGAAAGAGGCAAGACAAAATCGTTCCTCTTCTTGACAATGCTCGATCCCATACGGCTAAACCGCTTCGCGACACCTTGGAAGCACTTAGGTGGGAAATTCTACGCCATACCACTTATTTGCAGCGATGGGTCACGCACTTGCTGAGCAGCGCTTTGGTTCGTAGTAGGATGTGAAAAAATGTGTCGACGAGTGGTTTGCAGCAAATGAGGAAGATTTTTGCTGACGTGGTATTCATTGCCCGAAAGATGGAAAAAATGTAAAACAAGCGATGGAGCATACTTTGAATAAAGCACTTTTTATCATTCTTCCGAATTTAGCATATTGTTTTTCTTTAATGCGCACACCATATTTGTACACCTTGTACAAATTAGCAGAATCTTGTTTAAGAGACCGGCCAACAGAAAACACATTTGCGGCACCATCAGTCATAAACACTAATAGTTGATTTCTTGAAATTTGAAAATTATTTATTGGATTTACCACTTCTTTTGCAATTACATCCGCAGTACATTTTTCTAGCTAGTAAAACACAACTTGATCGTTTCAGTGGTTTAGTGGTAGGTACCATAACACTAAGAACAAAAAGTTTTCTTAATGATCAGTCGGGTCGTCCACATACATATAGCTAAAGAGAATGAAACCAAAGAATGAGAATTAAGTTTTTCAGTTACAAAATCCGCTTTATTTTTCGATTCGTGTAGTAGTAGTTTACATCCGAACGGGAAGGACAAAGGTATTGTGGAAAAAATGTTACCTCCCGACACACAATATGTGGCGCAAATTGTTTTCATCATTGCTAATATCAGAAAGCATCTTCACGTGAATATGATCAGTACAAAAAGCCATTTTTTCTTGAACAGCTGTTAAACATTGAGGAAATATTTTATAAATCAAATATATAGGTCGATTAAGAATGATCTAATAATAAAGGGCAGGAAATCATTAAAATACGAACGAAAAACAGAAAAGTGAGTATATCGAATGCAAAAAGCAAAACATTATTGTAATTTACCCAATGTTCTTTCATATTTTGTGAGAATACGTAAATGTTAATTTTGGACACTGAACTAGTTGCTATGGGAAAGATGAGAAGAAAGAAAATAAATTATTACTATTTGTTAAAGCAACTCCTACGATAGCTATGCGTTTCATTTTTAAGGTAAATAACAAAGAAACTGACGTTAAATGTATATCCATCCACTGAAATATATATTCCTTAAAGAGGTAGTTCTTACCTACTATTGCAAACACATCCGTTTTCAGGAACATATTTGTATGTATAATTTTGCACCGGTGTCATTCTACACCAACTGTAATAAAAATTTATTGACATTTGTTTTTACGACTTAAAACGAGTGTAGAAACGATGTTTGCTTTCACGTTTGAAGACAAAATCTGAATTTCTTTTACACCGAATACGGTATTTTACTACGGCTGTTCTCGAAATGTTTGTATTTTTAATCAAAGCGGAAACTTTATTCTTACTTTTACGCTTCATAAATTTAAAGCATCAATGTGCGAAGGAATAAAGCGCTTATTAAATTGCATAATCCAAAGGTTGGGAGCTAAAACTTAAGACAGCTAACGTGAACTGAAATTGGAGCTTTGATCTCTCTCGAGACGATAAAATTGCTAAATTATTTCCAGACATTTACGAAACACTGTCATTTTATAGCTATGGTCGGCCATTGATGTACTGTTTGAGTATTAACAAAATAAAAGTCCATGGGATGTTTTACGTGGGTATTATTAATCATAATATCGTAATTCCACACAGCGCCTCAGAAAATGATGTTTTCCCCAACGCGTTTAATCTCTCATTTTGTAAATACGCTTTCTTGGCAATGCGTTCTCTAAATATAGAATAAGTCTCGTTCTGCGTACATTTGCATAATAAAGAAATAATTTATAATAGGATAAGAAATTAATATCTCACTTCACGAAGAATCCTTAGAGTATTACAATCAAGTCTAGCGGTGGACTATCCTTGGATTGTACGTTATGGTGCTAGGGAAGTTGAAAACCTGCTTCGGTTTCGATATCTTAACATACATTTTAATTGGAAATATTTCTTGCGGCTTTCTTAGAAAATAATTCTTCTCAAACCATAAGTTTAAAACACAAATTTGAGCTCCCTATGATAACTAAAGTATGAATTTTGTATCAATTGCAAAAAGAAAGATATCTAAATCGTTTTCCAATTGGGAGAAGTAGTTGGAATATTGCCTGAATCTTTCAAGATAATCCGGAAGTTTATTCGTCCTTACAATTTGCAACATTCCACATTTTTGGTTAACTACTTCTGTATTTGCTTTTAATGCTTTTTTAAATATATCCATACTTTGCCATAGGTTTATGACCAGTCCAGTATCCCCTCCTTTTTATCGCCTGGTTACCGGCAAGTATCAAATTTAATTCACAAAGTACTCAAGGACAAAGGTATCACAGCGGTAAAATTCTATAGTAGCGATTTAACAGCGTCTAAAGTCAATCGTACTTGTAAGTACCACCTGGCAAGCTGCCTATTAGCATTAGTATTTCTAGTGTAAGTTTTCTGATGTCAAAGTATCTTCATTACCAAAATTCTTTCTATGCGGAAATATAACTAGTCATCCATTTTTGTTTGTATTTGTTGAAAGTACAAATGGATTAACGAATAAGTATCAAGAGAATATATCGTATATATAAGAATAAATACTTAAGAACGACATAAAATCCAACGATTTTTGTGTGCCATAAAACCGTACATATATCATCGAAATATTTGCGGTATAGTAAATAACGTTATATCTAGAGTCAAACCGATGCTACGAGCGAAGGCTTAGGAAGAAGTGCTCTAATCTGCGGAAACGACCCTATTCCCTCACTTTCAATTCCGATTTCGCCGATTCGCACGCTTGCTCGTTACCGTTTCAACTTTGAATATATTCGGATTTTTGAATTATAATGAAAATGAAATGTAACACAAATAAGCGGGAGAGCCGATGCGCAGCAATTTATTTCAACTCGAACGATTTCAAGAAATAATGACTGCAAAATATATTCGATATTATTCGAATATCGAGGATTCAGTGGATAAAGCGCTTCGCTACGTCAATATATTCTGCACCGATAAAAAAGGTATATCTCTACTAACAGAAGGACTCTTGTCGAGATATATTTTTTAAAATGTAATAGAAAATTCACTACAAAACCCGAATAATAGAAAACTGTGTAATCTATAACTTAAAGATACTAACTGTTTAACTGATTTCATCGGTGTCTTTAAATTGGATAAATTTTAAATAAATTACGAGTGGCAATTAAATAAAGCAATTCCACCTCTTTATTGTGCATCTACTATGTCTACAAACAGATACTTGTATGAAACAAATATTCATAGATAACATCTCCTTTTTGAAAGTCGATTAAAAATGATAAACTTGGATGTCTTAGAACACCCAAAATCCCCATCGCTTTACGAGCTTCTACAATACCTTAGTTTCCCCTTTTGAGAAATGCTTTTCTTTGATGTCAGTTCTGGTGCAGAAGAATTGCCTGCTGATTGCAGAGTTTTCAGGAGAACTGGGAAAACTAAAAACTATATTGGACGGACTAGACTATAATAAATAAAGTTATAAAAACAAATGAATCATAAGTAATGTACAATACAGCTAGAAACCAATATCAAGAACAAATTCAACTACAGAAGAGTAATGCAATAATGTACTAATCTTACAAAATAGAAACAGAAGCAAAGTAATATGGCAATGGTAAAAGTAGAAACACAAATAAGGAGTGTACAGTGTAAAGGTTAATGGATTGACACAGGACGACTTCAACATATACTTTGCAAAAGTAATACATCCACAGTTCCTGCTATGCTGGAATTGACGGACGCTGTTTCAGAATCTTTGAATATCAGGGAGGAGTTAGCTTGTAGCTATTTATCCAAAGCTTTTATATGTGTAAACTACGACGTTCTCTTAAGAAAACTGGGGTAGTATGTGTGAAAGTTGTCCCAAATCACCTCATCAGGAGCTATTGCTACAGAGAAAAGTATGCGCGATCTATCGATTAACATACCTTCCGGAAGACAACTAATATATGCAGATCATCAGTTCTAGTCAATCCTGCAAAAGACCATGACGAGTGCCATTGAACAAGTGATATGTAAAGCTAAAGAATAATTTGAGAAAAATAAGTTAAGAATGAATGTCTCAGAAAACACCAACATTGGTTTTCACCACTAAAGCGAACAACGAAGACTCGACGAAAGTTTTGGATATACATTTTGACAACACCCTTACGTGACACAATCACGTAAATAAAATGCTACCCGGGTTATCGAAATATTTGTACACTATACGTAGGATGCGAAGAATTGACAATGAAAATAAATGAGAGGATTCCTTTATGGGGCGGTTCAATAATAGCACAGATGTGTTTCTAACACAAAAGCAAGCAACTAAAGCAATAAAAAGCGTAAGTTGTAAAGTGAGTTAGACGGAAATTTTTAAAGACTTAAAAAGACTCACTCTAGTATCCCGTTTCATATTTGCCAACCTTCTACAAAACCATATGAAGAGGCTGAGCAATCCGATGTTTAAGAAAAAGTGAAGACCTTCCTGCAATTGGAAAGCGATATACTCGTATTGTACAGATGTTCATTGTAACGAGAATAAGAAAGGATGAAAGGATTACCAAGGAAACAATAATTCTTTGTGTGGTTTTGTCTCCTACGAAAATATTTGTTTCTCTTTTCTTTATTTTGGATCAGTGTACTTCGATTATTAGACTGCAACCGTCTATAGTTGTGAATTAGTGTATTAAAATGCCGAGACTTCGAAGACAATCATATTATTATTGTTGTATTGTATTGTTGAACTACATGAGACATTTTGTGAAGTTACTAGACAAATACAAAGAAATATTGCTACAATTATTTCTTGTCGGAGATATTGGCTTTACGAAGGCAACATCATAGAGGAGGCTCCAGTCTCCCTAGAAGAACCACTGAGACAAAGATCGTTCACCTTTAGAGATCGGCATAGTATCTCAGGATCTGCAGGAAATATGGTTTTGGCAGACATAGGCCATGGAACAACAATCGAATAACAGACACCAACCAATCGGCCTGTGCAATCGCCGTATCTATCGTCCATAAAACATGTCTGGGATATGGAAGGTTGGAGCGTTAATATGCTTTCTAGCCCTCCAATGAACTGAATAGCTACATGATGCCCTACAGCTTAGGTTAGTTGAGTTAGTATTCAATGGCGTAGTAAACACTACTGTTACATAACTTTGTTTTTCACTAGCCTTACTTACTAGTCATTAACTTAATTGTAACGTTATGTACTTGAATTTGTTTTACACTTTACGCGTTAAGTGATGCAATACCTGCAATGCTATATGTTATTTTCGGATATGTATTTCGCGAATTAACAATGTCCAATATTAATGTTGAAATTTTGGGAATTCTGCGTCAATTTTGCATATTAGAGTGCTACTGAGGCCGCCCGTTTGTTCTCGCGAGCCTGAAAGGCAAAATGTTATATTAACTCCTAATGTACAAAACTGATATAAAAAGAGGTCAGCAACGCACAGACTGACTTTCAAAAGCAGTCCCATTCTAAAACTCTCTTAATTGTGAACGAAGCGGCCCTACATGTTCAAAGGGTTGAAATATTTATGGTTGTCAACGTACGGCAATGTCATTAGAGTTTGGCCCTTGACGATGTACTTAGCAAATTAGAGTAAGTAAACAGGCAAAATAGAAACGTACCAGCAGTTTCACTGGGAATACAACCTTACAGTGTATGCGTATTTGCAGTGAATTGCTTATTAACCCTCAATAGCATCGTTTCTTGAAAACAATTGTTTTTGATGAGAAATGGATATATTTTCTAGTAAGTCAAAGTAATCGATAAAGCGGACTCAGTCCGCAGAACCTGTGGTAAAGCAACTAGTAGGCTTTGAGCTGGTGCCTTAGGGAAGCATGATAAACAGTGATCTGGATGGATTGTACCCAATTTTAAGGAAGCGATATCCCACAATGTTTTATAGAAATTGCATACTATTCTAAGCAGGACCGGGCCAAGTTGCATACCTAAAGTAGAAGAATTCGATTGGCTGAAGTTGCTATCGCATTCTGCATATAGCAGGGAAGGCTAAGTAGTAGTTAGGTTAATTACCTACATGCTTTCTAGACGGAACTTCGTTAATGTCACAAAAGTAAAAGCGGCGCGTCGTGCCTTCTTCGCCGCTGAATTGTAGGAATGATGTCAAATGAAACGCTCGCAAAACAATGGCAAGAGACCATCATAATAGACACGTGGATATTTTCAATTTGCATTGTTCTTCTGTTTCTCCTGGTTTCTCGAAATTAAAGTCTGGCATCTAAAAATGAAAATGTATTCACTTCACTAATATTATCACACCTTGTAGCTTTTCTGTTGTACATGGTTGTATTGTTATTTTTTAAATGTTTAATGAATGCAGCGATAGCCATTGCCGCCATCGGACAATTATTATTATCATTAACGGAGATTTTCTGCCTAGAGGAGCTTCGCGGTTTTTACTTGTTGAGAGGCGTACTGCTGAACATCTCAAACATTTATGCCTACACATCGTATAAATAATCCTGAATTGCTTCTATGATTAACAATGATTTCACATTTGAATTAAACAATTTCCGGGCTACCTATCTCTGCACACTCGCATCTGTCCTTATTCTATTCTATATCGTTACTAGCGTAAAATACCGCGATACCCGCAAAATTTCAAAATTCGGGAAATCTTTTGTATGGCAAAAGTCGAAAATCCACTTTATGAATGGACCGCATGTGCCTAATGCAATGTTTTACAGGTCTAAAACCATCTTCGCATTGCCTTTCTAATGAAACCGGCTTGGGGCACCTCGGTTGGATGGTTTCAAAGTCTGTAACGGACATAGGTGGAAACAATTTTTGTCTTTTATATATACAGATTACTAACTGACCCGGCGAACAGCGTACCACCGAATTATTAAATGTTGTCTTAAGTTATTACCTGAGTGTTATTAACTTGTTTGATAAAATTAATTAAGTTGAATAAATGTTCAAAAAGGAGAAAATTCACGTGGGAGCAAAGCATTCGCATGTTGTCTTTCTGTTAAACTATTTGCCGAATAGGTTGCACTCGTGTCGATTATCTTCATTGAAGCACCTTGTCATATACTATATTTTGCGATTTTATCTATTGTCGAAGCGCTGGATTGTCGTTCGTGTGTTCCAGCGGGACGTTTATTTGCTCTGATCACGCCTTTACAGTCATCACTTGGCATGCGATCCAACGCAGTTTTGAACAACCGAATCAATGCATGATGTTCCTGAAGTATTTGCTGCAAATCTTGAAGAATTTCTCTTTTCATTGCGTTACATGCCGATCAAGTTGATCCTCTATATTGGCAATGAAGTAAATTTCTAACTATTTATGCTTTACGTCTTCAACCGGCTGCAATGATCTAATTCTATGGTGAATTTGTTCTTGTATCTGTATAGTCGAAAGGGAAGTGATAATTAGTGATTTATGATTACCAAAAATAAAGGTTACTCTCTTATCAAAAACATTACCTTGAATGTCGGACTGAATCCGCGTTCTTCAATAATGTTTGCTCCAAATGAAGTAATTTGGAAACATGCGTTGTACCTTTAAGTGTTCGAAAGAAAATGTGATTTTAACCTTTCCAGTGAGACAGCACAATGCAGGCGTTTCTCCAGCGAACTTCAATGCACTGCAATAGACGCAAACAACCTCCATAGGGCCAATTCTAACGAAAGGATGCGAGCTGTAGTCAATTGTGCAATCATATTGGAACGCTCCTCGATTCAAATTAACACTTGAAGTATTTCTTCTTGCGGCTCGACGTTGTTGATAAGAGGGTTGAAGAGTTGTAAAGAATTAATTTTGGACGAAAAGGATAGATTTTGAAATTGCTCTATTACGCTGTAGCAGTCTGATATTGTTCATAAATTTTATTTAAAATTTAATGAAATGAAATATTTGATTGCTTCATAAATGGCAAATAATTCAGAGGGATACACATTATTCATGGATTTAATTTATAAAATATGTGATGACCTTTTTGTGCATTTGTCATGCTCATCCAAAGGATTTCTCTATTTCAGATCATTCTGTGCACAGGATGCAGTCCTCTCTCCATTTGTCATTTATTGTATTGATAATGTTGCTGGAATGCTTACCAGTAATATCAAGGAATTCGTTATAATAGCAATTCTAAATAGGATCCGTTAACAGAGAATATGGAATATCATCATTTCTTGGTATGATGAAAGGTTTGCTCAGATTTAAGTTGCTGGTGTGATTGTAACACAATACTAACGTTGGTACTTTTTTTTCAATGCAGTACTTTTTGGTTGAATCAAGGATAAAAAGGTTATGAATTTTATTAAAGATTCAAGTCCAGAGAAACATTTTTGTCTCCTATGTCTTAAAGGCAATTTACAGAATTTGATCAGCATTATATGTATTTATCTAGGTACTTCGTAAATACCTATGCATAGTCGTACTCATTTATATATGTATCTATTACTTTGTTTCTTTAATGATATATTACTGTGATTGTTTCAAGTAAGTTTTGTTTTGGTAATTACTCCTTAAAAGGTTATTAATGTGGATTGCCCTATTTCATTACCGTTGATATTAATTTACGTAGGAAGAGGACTTTTCCTGGCTGTGAAAGCAATAGTTTCTGTTTCTTCGAATGAAATACTTAATCCCATCTGTTCAACATAATTATTTAGACAATGGCGTGTGGTGTTCAAATGTCAATGAATATTTGCTGAGGGATAATTTCGTACAGAAACATGTCACCTGCATATTGAATTACGTTAGTACTTCTTCATAATAACGTTATTTAGCAGGTAGTGTGGCTGCTATGCAGGTTACCTATTTCAAATGACTACATATATGTAACTATGATATTTTCCTATCCACTGATAACTAAAATTATAGAAAGGAAGAGTAGCTACATTTGCAAAAGCACTGACAGTTTATTTCATGTTCCCAAGAGCTTCTAGAGATATAGTTCGCTATGCTTCTACTTTCATTATTAACTCGCATTGTCCCAGACAAAATCCAGAAGAGGGTGCCACAGTGGCATACACTTGGACACATTCCTTCACTGACCCAGAGAAATTGTTCAAAATCGGTGTTAATAACGACGACTATCGCCATGTATCCTTTCCAGCACATCTACTTTGTCTTTAGGTAATACTGAGTTCCAGTATCTGTTAAATTAACTATAGGTATTTAAAAACTTTAATCGCTGGGGCATGCATTTCAAGCAGCTAATTGCTTAATGAAAAGATATACTTTGAATGAGATGTACGACTCTAGAATCAAATCCGGTCCGATGACTGACACGTAGGATACCAGGTATTTTAAATTTTATGGACACAATTCTTAATAATTCACAGATATGTACATGCGCTAGGAGTGGAATATGAAAAGGAACCGTATTTTTAAGAAGACTGGGTCGTGCAACTCACAACATAGACAATGTATGTAAAAGCAAAGAAAAGCTTATCACGCAGTATTTCGAGAAATTTGCATTCCCGGAGGAGTGCTTACCGTATTTATTTGCTACTTTCTGCATTGCAGTTGGACAGTTTATTGCCGCGCTCTTTGTTTTCATCACGGTATTGCCGTCACTCAGATTCAATAGGCTCCCTTGTGACGAATGCGAACTTCGGAGAAAATATCTATACGTTCCAGGGGATTTTCAATGAAGTTGATAGTGTGTTTTACAGAAATCACATCAGACAGCGCTGCGTGTTATGCATTCGGTATGTTTCCCTGCCAAAATTGGAAACAATAGAAAATAATTTTGCTGCTCTGCTACAGACGGACTGTTTATTGCGATGGTGTTTCCGAAGCTTCTAAATTTGGATTGCGTTGCGGTTTCAAATTTGTTCATGTTCACTTATTAGGATGTTTTATGACAATATTGCAGAGTAAAATTAGAAAGTTAATGCTGTTATAGATGTATATGTCTTTAATATTCCATACAGTACGTTTTCAGAGAACATACATTACCATAACGAACTAAACAAATTATTAGTAAACTGGGAAAATATGCTTTATGTTGTGTCAATCCTTTTCACAATGTAATATTATATTACAGAAGACTAAGGACAGATGACCCTCATACCGCATATTTGCCCAGTCTAATTATTAATCGGTAATCATTGTCGAGTATTTAATCAAATCCGATGACACATGTGTCACTAACAATGGGGCAAGCATCTTCAAACGGTACCTTATTGAATCAACCGCAATTTCTTAAATTCCATTCATGCAAATTAAACTTCCCCCTCTACAACTCGGGGACACAGGTCTTCTACCTATTAGCGCGAAATATCACGTCTCTTCTCGTAGAACCATTCCTATCGGTGAACAGCATGCATTTCTTCTTTCTAAATGAAAAACTAATGACTGACATAGTCGATCGTCGTCTCTGTTCGTACGCATCTAGTTTTCGGGTGAATTTATACATTTTATCGATTTTGAATTTTCGACTTTAAGGTCGTGTCCTCTGTCGTTAATATGTTTTCCAGCGCTCGATCAGTCTGCTCCACCAAAATGTGCCCCATGTATTTTGAATCGTGTAGCTATTACGCATTTTGACTCTCCCATGTATGCTTTGTCACTTTCGCTGTATCAAGTTCTATAAACTCTCAATCGTTGCTCCATAGCTGTTTTCTCATATAAAAACAAGGTTAGGTCAATTTCTTATGTTAACTCTTCATTTAATTTTCTCTATCTGCCTTTGGTGCCGTCAATGGATGGGTAGAATAGGAAGAATTATACGTGGTAAATAGAAGAAAAGGCTTCTGGGTTGTAGATTAGGATGTTTAGTTTGCCTGAATAGGATTTAAGGAGTCACAATTCCTTTGGTAAGGTACCATTTAAAAATGCTTGGCCCCTTGCTAGCGAAACACGTGTCATGAAATGTAATGAAATAACTGTGTGGTACGAAGTTTACCGATATGATATAGCCACAAATTATGAATATCCAATGCTCTGCATATTTGAAATTTTGGAAAATGTATAAATATGAATTCTGAAAAAATATAGCTAGTTGATTGTTGATTTCCTCTGTTGATCAAAGAGAACTGGTGTGAGAAGGAGAAGCCGAAGCAAACATCCTAACGATTCTTAGACTCTATTACATTGAATCGTATCTCTTTTCGGTTTTATTGTTATGTGTATTCGAATTTATGCCGATAACGGAGATAAAAAACAAACATCTATCGGGCTGTTTATCTTTATTATATGGAATTGATACAAAGTGTAAAGCGGATAAAATATAAAGACTTAGAGGCATTTATTTCAGGAAATGTTTGAACCCTAGAGAAGACTGTTATATCCCCAACGGCACTTTTATTACGTGCCCTTGTTCCCTCTTCGGGTGTATATACATATATAGCGCGTGCAGCGCTCGCCAAAACACCAGATTTTCTGAACGACCTACAGCGATACTAAATTATTTTCGATGAATAAATGAAAACGTAGGGTGTAGAAAATAACATTACCGGGTCAATGTTTATCATTAATCGATTGGAAAAAATAATGCGTTAAATCCGGTTCAGGCAAACACCATTAGATTCGAAATACTTTCGAACGTGAATAAATAGGGAAATGAAATACGGAGAATTGGAAACGGAAATTTTGAATCCAAAATTTTCTATATATAAACGCCTGTGACGATACCATTATCGCCACCATGAATCGCTTATATTTATACAAACGTATACTACCAGTACTACAGTGCACATTGTGTTTCGAAATAGTAGCAGATAATAGTTGATACAGTTCAAATAAACAAAAGCAATTGCTGTGAAAGGTTTTGAATTGGCAATCGGTTCTAGACTTACTAAATTACTTAAAGTTGCAAATGACAATTATCTGTATTCGTAACTATAAAATATGTCACACTCTCTGTTTCCAAATTTAGATATTAAATCATTTTCGGGGTACTATATCAAACAACTCATTTCAAATGTATAAGACAGATAATCTATCCATAAAGTACCTTTCCAGTGGAGGCAATATGGAGTTCACTGTATTCACCGCATTCGATTTTCTTATATTTTATCATAGTTTTTTAATTTAGAGGGCAAAAGCCTCTACCTTAGTTCCGAGTTTTATCTAGTCAATGATTTATGTTGGTATTGTGTATGTTATGAACACTCTCTAAACAATACATTCGCTTCGAGTTCGTTTTAGTCAACAGCCATGAATGATTTAGTCTAGTTTCAAAAGGAATAAAATAAAAATCAGTACATATCCCTTTGAGTGCCTTTACTCTCCTTCTCTCCAAATTTAAATATGACTGACATTGAACAATTGAAGTCGTCTAAACTGAATTCCATGTGGGGTAATACAGTGTTTGCTAAGTTGGGAAGTTTGGGCAGTTTATATATTCCGATGAATGTTGTCGAAAATACAAACAGAATTAATGTACTTATTGAAGTTGAATTTAGAATCATAATTCGATAGATTACTTAATTCAGTGTACGTATAAAAATAGCGAATATTAAGATTTACGATCAAATGGAATATTGTTACATTTATTATTATTTGAGAAAATATTGAATCAGCAGTTGCTTTTGCGTTGGTTGTCTAAGGGCTTAAACACAGTGAAAATATTTTTTACTTCGCGTATATAGTAAAAATCTAAATATATGCCGAAGAACTGTTTAAGGTCATCAGATGCTAGCAGCGTGCTAAACTAACAAAAAGAAACAATGTGAATGATCTAACTAAAATTGTTATATAATAATGAGTGCGAATGTAAACGCTGGTATATACTTTTCGACAAAGTTTCAGGCTCTAAATAATTGAAAAATATAGTAGAATTAGCTGCTCTTCCAAGTACGAAACAAAAAGGCAATCAACTTATCACTAGAACGTTTGATACCAGCGTGGCGTGCGGACGTGACATGTAGTGCTCATAATAAACAAGTAAATATAACAAATAGTAAGTGTAGAAAATTTGAATTGAAGCAAGTAGTAAACAAATCAAAACCTAGGAAGATTCAGACGGTCAAAATGTTAAATTTCAACAAATAGAAGATAAAGTAAACGAAGTTAGTAAACTCATAAAAATTTGATCGGATTCTATCAGAAAGCAAGGTATTTTAATTGGGTAGCGAAATGATAGAATTCAACTCAACTGGAGAAAAAGTGTGCTTATCAAGGTGAATATCGCCAGGAATCTATCTAAACACCATTAAATCAGTTTGCAGCGGCCGGCAGTTAATACAGAAAACGCAATCGGATGCACGGGTGAGAAAGATGCTTGAATGGTCAAGAACAGCGTCAACAAAATAGCGTAGACGAAGAAAAAAGGTGGTAAGAAGAAAAGCCATACTAGTCAATCTGAAACTTAAGTGATTAAAGAAAGGCACGGTAATTCAAAGTCTAGGCAATTTTGCAGCTTCTCACCGGAATTCGTTAAAAGAAAATACGAACTCAATTTCAGTGTGCGGTATAAAGCTGTCTGTATCCGTATAACATAAAGTTATTTTATTCTGGTATAATCAATCGTCTCTGGTAGTTTTAGTAAAAGTCCTACATCAGTAGTTCAGACAAATCTAAGATGCTGAATCCCATGTATGCAGATTTACTGTACACGATTTTCAGTTTCTTCATTTAAATTACCAAAATTCTCGGTAAATATGTTGATATTTCTTAAATTTCTGTTCAGTGATCAAAGATCAATCGCCTCGTTCTCGCCTCAAATCCTCCCAATATGTCAGCAGTCTAAAACCTACACGTTCGTCTACGTTCTTGATCGTTTTCCGTCAATAATATGAGATTTTGTTTGGGAATTTGATGAACAGTGTATCGTTATGGTCATCATGCAATACTTTTGGGTGCCTGATATGCACTTCCAGGGATTGTCACTTTCTATCATTATCGGCTATGTTGCTAACAGCAGGGTGATCGACTTCATGGTGACTGAGTCAGTAGAATTTACCGTAGGACAGTGATTGAAAAATACTGTTAGCATCCACCACCTATGGTGACGAAGCACTGATGTCATAGCTGTTTACGTATTTATTGTTAGCTTTTGCATGGCGTAAGCTACCTCGAATGGTCCTTTCTACGAAACGATGTTGTGAGAAGCTCCACCTGTAACACTCCAGTACCTGACTGTATTGGGTTGTGTTGAGACTGTATGTATCGTAATAGCACAACAGGGCTTAAAGGGCCAGAGCTTGTTCGGAACCACCACGTCGTATAAAAGAGATATATCGTACCGCTCCTGGCCCGCCTAGTAGCATTTCCTTACTTTTCGCAGCATATTAGAGGTAACAGATCAATGCTAGGTCTTTAAGCTGCCGGGTTTAGATCCTTGAACCTTCTCACTGTAAAGCGTACGCCTCACCACTCAGCCACTAAACGGGTATCGTGATATACTTATCTAAAATTTTCAAATACATTTGTGAATAGTAAGGCATCAGTTTTAGACACTTCTCCTGATTACGAACCTAAACTGTTAGTCGTTGAAGTACGCCCGGATTTGTAGAAATTGATTTTGAGTAAGACTTTCAGCCCGATTCTCAATAGATGACGCCGTAAATCTAAATAAGTCGACGAATCTCATTTTGATATCTTCTTTTCAAAATTCTCAATATCCGGTTGCTAAATCGCTAATGATCCTTATGTCTTTTTTGCTTCTTCTAATTAGGTTAACTGAGAATTTTGCATTTAACCATGTATTAGTGTGAAATTGGCTTTTAGTAAATTTCCGCTTTCACAGTTCTCTTTCTGCCTGCTAAGTCAGAATATGCCATCAGAATTTATCCATCACCCACCATATTTTGGAGTTGTAGCTGTATTGTTTTATCCCCAAAATTAGCTCATCTTGCCTCTTGTGTCTAATTCTTCAAATTTCTAAGTTTTGAAGTCACATTAAAACAATGTTCGTTTAACAATTTTTATTCACCTAATAACGTATCAGTCTGGATAAATTTAATTTTGTGCATCAAAGGAACGATTTGGGGTTTCCCAGCTATGCGTTAAGGTTTACTATGAAAAAGATAGATAATAGAGATGTAAAAATTTCGGCTCGTATTTATATTGGCAATTAGCTGAGATGATCTAAACATATAGAATAAATCTCAAACAATTACCGGGTCTTATTTACCCAATAAGACCTATGAAAGCAATATTTATTTAGCAAGCTGCTTGGGTAACTTATTCTAACTAAGTGGGGTTGATATTTTAGGCATGGCTTCTGGGACAGAGCGTATATACCTTTTAGAGCAGATGGCACTTGAAGCATTATTTGAGTTAAAAAGAGAGAAATCTTCGAAATACGCACATGACAACCAACATAAGTAACATGCGAAAGACCTCCTAGTACCCTTTATATAGACTCTTTGCAAATAATGCGGATTACTGGGGTATAAAAATATAGAAAAAGTTACCCTATGAAGTGGGGCAGCTAGCTTCCACAAGTCTCAAGAAACCTGTAATGGAATTTCTTATAAGGACATGCTCTTTATGGTGTCAAAAAAATCATGTGCCCCGATTTTAATTGAAATATATAAAATAAACAAAGTTACGCTTACCATACAGAAATAATTCCAGCTACGTATGCTAAGTTGTCATCCTCACAACTGTTTCCAAATTGAGGGCAAATATTTTGAACAATAGCACGGGACTACTACGGGCAGTATTGTTTTTCAGAATTTGTTTACGAGCGGTTTCGAGACTCAATTTAAAAGAGATGCTAGGTATTTTCCGACTATTTGGATTACGTTCTAAATTTAACACCGTAAAGTTTACAATGGAAAAAGATGAAAATAATAAAATTCCATTTCTCGATACCTTATTAATAACATCAACTTGGAGATAGATATATGTCCTAAAGGAACCAATGTCAACATGTTTATAACTTAGGACTCTCACCACAGTTTTCAACAAAAAGGGCATCTTTTAATTTTTCAGTTCATTGGTTATTAAATTTTCTCCTCACAAAGGAACGTAAATACATAAGAAACGCAACCGAATACAATGTTTTGGAGGCAGAATTGGTTGAGAACTTAATTAAATGAATTTAAAACAGGGATTAGAGAATCCACGTTCAGTGAGATGTGCATTGCGCAGTTAGACTATGAGAACCATTGTGAAGTAGTCTTTCAATGTGTTTAAATCCAATTTAAAGGGATTTTTGCGTCGTCGCGGTACGGCTGATTAGATTTGGATCCATTTACACCGGTAGTGACCATGATGAAATTGGTCCAGATATAATGAACCATACCACTTCTTCAGTCACATATATAGAAGGATGACTCATAGAAAGAATGCTCACATCAAATAAGGTGGTGATCGCAGAAACGGAGGCCTATCAAGAAGTAATTGGCAAATTTTGGTAGAACTTGCAGAGATGAAAAGAAAACGATGAAAAGAAAACGATGAAAAGAAACGTGCTGGGCTAAAAATGAACAAGAAATGTAACTAAAATCTCATATTTGGTTCTTGACCCTAAGATAAGTTATCGGTAAATGATTGGTGGAGGCGCCGGTCATCTTTGGTTGGACAAAGCCCTTATTGACGAACACATTGTACAATATTAACATTTCACATAATAGCTTGGTTTATCAAATTCCATGTTGTTACTTGTTAAAGAAAACACGCTCCAACTGTATAAATTAGCAATTTAACGTTTCCCGCCAAATCGACGCTGTAATACGTTGTATCATCTTGGCAGAGACACAGCAATAAATAATTTTTTCAATTGTACCACCGTATTAAAAATTCGAAGTAAATATAGATATACGGAGATAGTTATGCATAAATTTGCATTCATTTCGTACCACATTTTTCAACAATTTCGTATGCACTAATAGCTTTTCTAACTAAAGAATTACTATCTCTTTTGAAAATCCATTTTTAGTGATGTTTTATATTTGTTTCGTAGTTAGACAGAATTTTATCAAAATATAGTAAATAATGTCAAATTAATTTCTCGCTGATAAATTGATACAATTTAATTAACGACGTAGTAGAGTTTATTTCAACAAACTTCTACAGAAATAATGCATAAAGTACATCAGAATGCAATAAACAAAGGATAGCGGTAGTTGAATATTATTTGCAAAGCATTATTGCGTACGATATTGGGTGGTAGAAATTTAAACAGCAAAATATCACACTAATTTTTTTTTTTTGCAATACTCAATTCGATCAACTAATTTTTAATATATAGAGTAATATATTTATAGATTACAAAAACTTCGCTGTAATTGAGACAATAAATATATATACAGGGTAAGTAAAAAGTCCCGGAACGGCCGATTATCTCCGTTGTTTATGGAGCATTTTTTAAATAATCGGTGTGCTTATATAACACATATTAATGCGTTTAATAATCGTAATGTCTTCTTTTTCCAACTTCCGGTTTAGCCGGAAATGGCCTTAACTTTTTGTTTTTAAATACAACACCCTGTATATTTTATTGTTATCGGACGCACAATAAAAAAACTACATAAGAAATGTTAGAAATAAGGTTTTTGTTTTATTCGGAAAGTGATATATAGTATATATATATAGTATATATATATATATATATATATATATATATATATATATATATATATATATAATAAATAATTGCAAAGAATGAAAGGACCGATTTTAATTCTCTCACAAAAGGCGGAACAAAGCTGCGGAAAGTGGAGCTTTCGGTCAAGTGAACACCAAGTGATGCGGTTTATCGTTTGAATCCAACTGGACCTGAGTTTATCGGACAAATTATCCGTCTCTAATTGGTAACCTGATTTAGAACTTCCTCATTCGCTTCTTTTATCAATTTATTGTGTTGTAAGATGCTTTCGCCATCCTTAACAGATCCACTTTATTTCAGTTTGCCTGCGTCGTTGTATAATAGGAACTAGAATTAACGCAGAGGTGGGTGTCCAGATTTATTCAAAGAAAACTGATGTAAAACTACATTTAGTACGCTTTAGACAATTTAATATTTTATTTGTGATGACAGCAGGATAGTTATTAGGTTGTTTCAAACGTAACCGAAATATATGTGTATTAGGCTGAATCGCGTTTATGCAGGAAAACGAAATTCCCAATCAAGTTTGTTGAGTACACAATTGGTGCCCCTTCATATTGTTAGCACTCTGGCCAAATTTCATAAGAAAATATTGAGATAGACACTGCCCCGCGTGAAAAAGTAAGGTTATTGCATACAAAAAAACTGTAATGCAAATTATAAAAAATGTGCTTGGTATGAAACATAGGCGGTATTATGTTACTAAAATTGTGAAAAATGCTTAGGCCAATAAGGTTACTTGTAGTACTGCACAATCGTATGTTTAATGTTGCTTAATTTATAAAAACATATTTAATACTTTTAGAAACTTAATAGACTATGGTGGACGTGTATTCAAGGCCATATTTAATGTAGCACTACGTTTTTAATACGAATAGTATTATGCGAACAAAATAATTAAAATAGATTAATGAAGTAATGGGAGTCGTGTTGCAATTGGTATAAGTAACGTTAATTTCAGAGGGTTAATTTAGCGTGCTTTCTACGGTATTTGTTACTAGACGTACGTTTTGTGAATTATATACTATAAATCTCAGCATTTATAATTACTTTTTATTGAGGTAGTGATGTCACCTTTAGGAAGTTAGGTTTTCTGTTCTATGTTTCGATCGTCAAGTGAAATGGTGACAAATGTTTCGCTTGCTTATGAAAGTGTTATGAGGCATTATTTATGGACCGTATACTTTGATAATAAACACAAAAAGACTTTAAGGATCTACTTGATAGGACTGCAGAAATTGTTGTTTTAAAGGAAGAATAAATTTGGCGTAAAGCTTCCATACCAATTATCGAACGCAGTGTTATTGTTAAACGTGAGCACCATGAAAGATATAGAAATTTATTAAAACCGTACAAAAGCAGAACGAATGCTGACAGTTATTGCAAGAAATTGAACGAGATTCGAAGTAACAATCGGAAAGTTTACACATTTAAACATTACCACTTGCAAGTGTTACAAATTACGAAATTTGCAAGTGAAAGAAAGATCGAAAGATTGTCTTAAATGAGCGAAGATTTTTGTATGACCAACGCAACAACAGCGAAATGGTAAGTGGAATCGATCCAGTTGCTATAAAAAACAGATTGCCTTGTTGGAACCAAAATGCAAACGAGAAGAATATGAAATACAAAATGAGACATGCAGTCAACTTCTTTCAGGCCACGCGAGCACAAGTACAAGTACCATAAGACAATGTTCAATTGTTTCTGATAATATTTTACTTTATTTTTCATTCTATGGCTACCCACCTTTTGTTTTAGAAGTTCAAAGTTCTTCTTCTAAAGAAACAGATAATTCCAGCCCAGATAAAAACCTATTACCAAAAGATGTGTCTTGTAAACGCAAAGGAGTAAAAGAAATTTCCTGTTGTTGCCAAGACTCTTGTTCGCCATGGTATTTTGGACGCAGCAGGAGCTTTAACGCTTTTCGGCTACATTGAAAGACATTGGAATTACAAAGAAAGATGACGGTTCTAAGGTAGTGGACAGGAATTTGATTCGCTGATCACGTACAGTCCAATGAAGTTGGCAACTGAATTTGTGGAAATAATTCATCGGAGTTCTTGATAGATATGAAAAAGTTCTAGAGCACCTAAAAAATTTCAAAGGTTCTGCAAAAGTGGGCGAAAAATAGAAAATACCGAAAATGAACGTGGCAACATATTTTCAAATTTACAAAAAATGTTATGAGGATTTGAACAGAACTTTTAAGGTTCAAGCGGGAACTGCGTTCAGAACTGTTGCGCGATTTTTTTCTTCTCACTATATAGATAGATGAACTTTACTTCCTCAAATATCTTTTCAATTTTCAACTTTACAAAAAATGTTATTAAGATTCCTGATAGAACTCTTAGGGTTCCAGCGGGAATTACGATCAGAACTGTTGCGCAATTTTTTCATTTTTTCATCCAGATCTATGGGTCCGTCACCATTGCAGATATCTAAACTAACGTTTCGAAGAAAAAATTTGTTAAGGGTCTTCGATAGAACTCTTATGGTTGTGTTCAGATCCGCGAATAGAACTGGTTTTGCAATTTTCAAAATTATAATTTTTTTGTAAAATCTCAATTTTTGCAGAAATATTCGCAGTGTTGGTCAAGAACTCCAGAACTATGGTCGAGGTGCAGAAATATGTCCGAATCGCACTATTTTTCTCGAAATTGGTTGCTACGTTCATTTTCGGTATTTTCCATCCTTTCGCCCAATTTTGCAGAACTCTTTTCCGCAGAGTGCTCTAGAACTATTTCATATCTACCAGGAACTCCCATGAATTATTATATTTTTGCAAATTAGGTTGCCAACTTCACGGGACTATCGAGTACTTGTAAAAAGAAAATCTAAAATTAAAGCAAAGATATAAACGGTTGCCACATTTATTATTTTGATGGTCGAAAGGATAAGAGACTTGCTGTGACTTACAATTCATATAAAGTAATTCTAGAAAAACACATATCCCTGTTAAAGGAACCAGGGTTCCGTGTATAACGGTTACATCCCAGTAATATATGGAACGGCACTTTCAATTAAGGATAGTATATTTATATAGTAATCTTTTTACTAGTACTTCTTTAGAATTGCAAAAAATGGTGGGAATTGGCTGTGACAGTACAGTGGAAAACACAGGTCAAAAAGGTGGTGTAATATGTCTATTAATATAGTACAAGTACATTTCAAGGAACCCCTGTAATTGTTATTATGTCAACTATACGCCAACGAACTGCCGTTAATGCACCTTTTTAAACATTTGGATGGAGCTCCCGTGGTCTTAGAACTTTTATTGGTACTATCGGAAAAGCTCTTCTTAATTGCGAAGATAGCCTTGTAGTTAAGTACGAGAGAATTGCGTTCAATATTTTATTTATTACTTGTAACGAGATAAGTATAGATCAACAATACCCGCTAGATATTTTTAAAGCAATTCTTGTACTTATTCCGCGGGTTTAGTAAGACCCGATCTAGGAAATTGGTCCATTCAAGATGGTTGACCACAGAAAATCGAATATTGAGATTATATGTATCGCTTGACAATCCATCACACAATTTAGTGAGACCACCAACTCTTGTAGTGAAAGTAGTGTATGCTCCGATGCTGTTGCTAATTAGAAGTAAGTCACCTTGTGTCAATGGAGCCAAACATTTCTGCTAGTGAATAGTTCTATCCTAATACTTACCATAAGAGCTAAAAAATATTATTGACCCAGTTATCCAGAGAAATGGTTGCTTTGGTCATCCAAAGAATATTTTATTATGTTTGTTGAATGATCCCCGATCAGAAATAAGAGAACTGGCTTTACGATGAATTATAAAAGCCAGATCACAATCAGAATCGACCACCCATGTCAGGCTATTTACATTACCAAAATTCAATTTTCCAGCTCCCGACTACATTAATTTAATTCAATTGCAAGGCTCCGAGATTACTGAGCCATCACTTTCATAATCTTTACCAAAAAATGAAACTTTGCGAGCTAGAACAAAAAAGTCTTGTCACACATAAGCAGTGGAAAGATGTGTAAAAACAGTAACGAGGCATCTTCAGCTGTATGTGGTTCATCAAACAGAATTGAATCTCGAAAAATATTACCGGCTTCGTTTAATACCAAAAGCGAACATCACACAGATAATTAAGTTTATTGATTTTATATTTGTTTCGATACTAACAATTTTTGTTTGGATCTGTTTCGTAAAACTACGTGTAATCTTATAAGATATACCACTAATAAATAGATTTTTTCTTCAATTTTCAATTATATATATATCATATATCATTCTTGGGGAAGAACAAGATAAGGAACTAGAAACCTGAAATTTTGGCATTACCATATATTGATGATAGAGCGCCTACCCCCACCAAGCCAAATGCAAATTCTAACTTTCGATCCACCCTAATGTGTATATCTGATTATTTCAGAATTAGTACATCCTCTCTGGTATAACATAGTTCTCACTAACATAAATTAATATTTTACCTTTGCTTACTGACTAGCCATTAGTCAGATGAGAAGTTTTAAATTTTAACATACTTCAAAGAAAGAAAAGAATTCTCTTAAACCTCAACGTGAGCAATGTATACAGGATCGCATACTGCATTCTTAAAAGAACTAAAGGCGCATTATTCACGATAATAACTTCATTAAAAAGGTATTTATGTGCTTTGGGGCATTAGGCTATACCTTCCCACTGATCTGGATTATAACAAAGCCTGGAAATTTTCTAGAAGCTTCTAATTAAGCTTTAGCTACAAAAAGGAATACCTCACCTACGTCATTATCTATTCAATAGGCTTAAATGAGCTTCGATATCTGGCGCAGTACTGACACTATGATAAATTAAAAACCCGCGGCTACGACGTTGTAGAACTAGGTCAGTGTTTACGACTTCAGTTGACACTTCCGTTTATTTGCTGAGCCTGCGATTGGACAACTTGTATCCGTGGACATTATTCTGTTGATTTTGAAATATATTGCCTCTATGTCTTGTTTATTTTAGACTGTCCGCTTTACGGCTATGCAATAAAATTCGGTAAGATGTAGTGTTTGGCAGTTAAAGGAAGTGTTTTGTAGGAAGTTGTGTATACAAAATCGTGTGGCAGGAATCTTAATATTACTGTTTTTAACCGAGAAAATGCGCTACACGTTATAAGTTTTTGTCATGAACATGTATTATAGGTAGTTTGGACAAACAGCGGTAACAGCGTACTAAATTACGACATCCCCTTATCTAGTCAGTACTGAATAGATGCGGTATGCGAGTAGTTGTGTGTGTATGTAGGCTGTCGTAACTTGTTTCATAATTATGCGCTGTTACCGCTACGCGTCCGGACTAATTATAGGACATAGTTTCATTCACAAGGAGAACTTCAAGCCTGAAAGCGCCTGTAATGAACAGACCTACTACAGAATTTTTCCAAAGAGTGTACGCTCAACTGACATTAAAATAATATCTGTTTTTGAAAGGTATTGTGCGCATTTCGGGGGATGACATTGCTTCCTGCATGCAATGGTTCCAATCCGCTATTCACATTTGTATTTTTGCTGTAGACGTCGTTGCTTTTGTTCTTACTTACAAGGCTAGAAGCGAAAACTAATTGTTCACTTCTAGTTCAATCCTACACTTAATTGTATTGAATCGTGAACTTGATTCTTCCAAGAAGTTCTAAATTCCGCATTTCTTGGTATCGAATACAGCAAGCAAAGGTAATATTGTCTGCACTTTGTCTATTTTGAGTTTACCTACGTCATTGTTTTGTCGTAGAAGTAAAGAGAATCTATTAATTTGACTATCTTTCTCAAGTTCTGCCGATGAAGAAAGAAGCACGGTTTGTATTTGTCTCATAGACAAAAATCTATGGACAAAAATGGAAGACGTAGTAAAAACTCTAATAGACAAAGTGTACGTACGTATGCAAAGTGCCGGTCAAATCTATTCTAACGCTGTGTGTCATTATGTATTGTATTTACATTTTTATTTAACAACTCTATAATATATAACTACAGCGAAAGATAGTTATAGGCGCCGTGCGGATGCAAAGTCAAGCACTGTACCCAGTGCACACTAAATACTAAATGTATACTATCGCTTTTCATCTCTAAACTCATTATCAGAGAGAGAGAGAGAGAGAGAGAGAGAGAGAGAGAGAGAGAGAGAGAGAGAGAGAGAGAGAGAGAGAGAGGTTAAACATACTGAAAGTTTCGTCACATAGAGTGCATATCCCTTTATCTATTAACAGGTATTTGACAAGAATTATGATACAGCGTAACACACTAAAACACTAAAATTGCCTAGCCGAAGTTGATACTTATTCTTGCAAACGAACATACATATAAAATATAATACAATACAATATAATATAATATAATATATTAAATGTAGAAGACTCTCTATAAACGACCTAATAATAAAAAATTAGGTTCGTTAATGGGCAGTTAACAAGTAACATACATATGCAAATATGTGTTTGAATAGAATCGCGAATAAGAAATTTGTGTATGTGTCGTAAAATAGTGTCCATATTGTCACCATTACTCACCAGTTTTTATATTTTGAAAATTCAAATGTATGCTTGGTTTATATTTTAAATTTACTATTAATTTCCGCGCTGGTAATGGAAAAATTAGCAATTGCAAACAAGAAAAATGCGGAAAGTACGAAGAAAAGTAGCAGTAATTAAATGTAATTAATCTTCTATATCCCCTGCTGCTCTATAAAATTATGGTTATACAAAGGATAAATTTAATAGCCAGCAGCAAAAAATTACCCTTACTAGTTCGAAAATTACAGAAACACCAAGGTACACAGGTTAATAAACAGCCCATTAGTCCAATCAAGGGATGAGAGCTAGTAATAAAAACGATGGAAATTTAACGTACTATAAATGTACCGCTGTCGGTTACGCTTCGCTTGACAAATTGTATTTTAATTGCAGGTTACTGTAAACTACGTGTGCTTTTCTAATAGAAGACCGATATTTTATTAATGAGACAGGCAAAAGGGAAGGTGTGAGTTAAATTTTTATAAACTTCAAACATGCAGGCCACGGGTTTTACTCCGTGATAAATAATTCAAGGTATTTACTATTACGTTAGTAGCTTCATGAAAGATAAATTTTTGTACCACATATTTTCGAAAGTCTTCACAGGAAAATATTTATTTTGTGTCCTGTCATTTAAAAAATAAATATATTGTCCCAGGAGCTTTTGGAGGAAGATTAGAATGTATCAGTTAACCTATATATTCTTAATTACCAAGTTATTTTAATTATATTAAGAACAGATGCTTGTTATAATTTGCTACAGCAGTAATACCTGCAAAAGCTAACTATTGGAACTGTGAACAGGTTCTAATGGGTATTAGACCCTCCCAGCATTACTGTAACGAATTATCAAGTCAAACCTGAAGGGACTGTCTAACCAAATCTACAAAATGGAGATGCACAACCGTTTACATGATTTGAGAATCACAATACCTTCAATGGCCGAGAGACCATTGACATATATAATTATAATATTATGCAATCCTGTATTAAAGTTTCTTAATATGTATTGATGTATACACACATTTGCATATATGAATTAGAAAACTACTACTTATAAACTGCGTCATTCTGATTTGCACTACTCATAAAAAATTTCACGAGGTAAAGTAGAGCAGTGTGTTTTCAATCGCTTTCGTTGCGATAATGTCTTAATAAATTGTAAGTACAGTTGAATGTCTTGATTGCCTAACACCAATTTAATTTAATTTCTGCAATTTCCAAAACTAAGTTAGCACATCAGTAAATATCGGTTTGTATCCAATTGGGTGAGGTGATTAATATGGATAACTATACCTGTTAAGGGGTGACATTTATCCTTCTTTATTGTTACTAAAAAGAACTGGTATTATGGTCCACAACTATTTAATTTTTGTAATAGAACTAGTCAATTAAAGTATAACTTAAATTGGTTACATATCTTTCTCTTGATCACAGCAAGAGTACCTTATTTAAATAAAAAATGCCTAAGTTGCGGTCTTACAGAAATTTAATTCGCTTTAATAAAGAAGATAAAATATAATTCTGAGTTTTAGCAGAAAATCTCGAATTCCTGTCCTAGTAATTAATGTAATGTTGTGTCAACTTCGTCAGGTCTTCCTATTACATTCGAAAGAAAGAAGTGCATGCAACCCTGACTTCCCACCAAGGAATAGTAACATTTAGTATTAGTACCCCGCAGCCGGACCTTAATCAGCCTTCTCCTAATCTTAGAAAGCACATTTAACATTTGATTGAAATTGCTGTTTCACATCATATGCATTCATTGCTCTCTTTTGACATCGTGTCTACTTTTCCGTCTTGGAGATCACTTTACTGGAGCAGCGTAACATTTCCTGAATAAATTTATAAGTTTTGCCTTTCCAAGGAAGTTTTCTTATCAGATTTCACTTGTTCTTACTTTAGCATCTTGTGGAATCTATTACTACTACCGAAAGTACCGAAAGCAGTTAATTGTTTAACCCCGCTTCTAGGATTTAGTCACTTCACTAACCTTTGAATAAATGAACGAATTCAATGAAAAGGCACAAAAAAATTATTTTGGCTTTAGTACGTAATACTATCCATCGCTATAGAAACATTATGTTCACATGATATATGCAAATGTAACACATTTACAGAAAATTGAGTAATTATGCAAAAATTTGCACGTATGTATATGTGTGTATATATTTCGAGTAATACCTGGTCAAACTGGCAATTTCTTTATAGATTTATGTATTTAGTTCTAGTTGTACAATATTTGAATTCTCTTGCGATATCAAAATTGTTCACACTAGCCTGGGAACATGTATACAAAATTAGGCTGGACAAATTATGGTATTAATATCAACGAAACGAAACTGAATAATCTGAGATATGTAGACGATGTGACATTCACTGTATATCTACAAGATTATGAAGACTGACAAGGAAACCCAAACGTCAATAAGATATACGAGGGTTAGGGCTGGTGTCGTATAAACAACAAAATCCCGCATGAGGATCAGATTGTTTGACTGCTGTGTACTCCCAATTTGGACCTACGGCGCACAAACCCAGAGGCTGACGAAGGTTAGTATAGATAAAATATCTAAATGTCAAAAAACAATGAAAAAATCAATGTTAGGTCTGAGAGGCAGAAAGACAAATTGATATATAAGGAACATAAGAGGCTAAAATGCGAGGCACTACATTAGGAAGCTGATGTGAACTTATGCGGGCCATCCTAGACAGAGCGAAAGTAGGTGAAATAAGGTAGTACAGGAATGGAGACCATTACTGGAGAAACGAAAGAAACAAAGACTCCAGATGAGATGTGGCGAGAAGCTGAAAAAGAAAGATAACACTAGACAAAGCAAAATGATGGGAACTAAGGGATGCCTAAGTTCCATGAATTAGCGACGAAGAAGAAGAACAACAAGAAAAGTTCAAAAAGGATTACGAACCTATCCATACCATTGAATAATCAAATATTATACAGCATTTCTTCCTGACATTCAGGTGCAGTACGAAGAGGCAATCAATAAGTACGAATATAACTAACTAAAACTAACTAAAACATTCCCCAAACGTTTTGGAATCGTAGCCTCCTAGTAAACCTGGCCGAAAAGTGTCTTTTACATAATTCATACTATATGCACTATATTTTTCACTTGTAATATGCTTTTTACACTTTCACATTAAATTTCGGCGTCGAAGTATGCTGAAGGGGCTTTTGAGCTTAGTGTATAAACGATGTTCTTATACGCAGGCTAAACGCAGTATTTTAATTAATGTGTGATATGTAGTAACTGAAATCTGGTTTCACGTTGTCACTGTTGAGAAAATATGGGAAATACATTATGGTGTGGACAGCAGTGGAAATATTAGGAATCGTGCACCACGATTAGCATTTCTGGGTCACGTCTATTGGTCACAACTACAGATAGTAACCTGTGTTCAGATATTGTACACACCGCTGGTTTGAAGAGATTTGTTTGTTTGAGAATTGTGCGTTATACCGAAGACTAATGACAGTAAAGTGAGTTTGACAACGATTTCATGTTCAAAATCCTATTGAAATCTATTTTATATCCGTCAAAAAGAGAAAGCGCTACTTACAATTCAGTTTAAACTCGGAATTAAGAGAGTATATGAAAGAAACTCTTCCAGAAGTGGTTGCAATAATACAAATGTTAATGTTGAAAATGTACTCCTTTAAACCAAAAAGTAAGTAAAAACAGAGACTTCCAAGTTCGTGCAACTTTATACCCCATAATTAAACAAGATTAACTCGGCTGTGCTATCATATATAATTACACATTTGGAATTGGCACGCAGCGAGTATTTGTGACGTAAACGATGTCGACTAGGTATTAGATTACTTAAAAGACTAGTGATTATCTGTTAGAAATAGATTAGAACTGTGGAATATTCTTTTTGAAAACAGTGTTCATCGGATCGCCTATGGTTACTATATGCCACTATGGACATACCGCTGCAGTATGGTTCGAAAGCGTCACATATTTCTTAAGGATTTCTACTAATTTCTTTATTATATTCTATTTTTCTTTGCATTGTGTCCTATAGTCCCCACATTGTAATAATATTCTCCGAGTCTATACATTGTGTGGTAATTGTACAACTATTTGGAAATTGTAGTAACGTGCTGCTAATTTTTCTTTAGAAATTAAAAAATTTAATTTAATTCGGCCGTTAAGTAGACGATATCTATTGGAACTGACCATAAACAGAGCTATTTCGTATTTAATTGTTTCTACCATTATCACCTAGTGAAATCTTTAACAAAATGAAACTATAAACATTGGATATTAAACAACCAGTAACCCTTATTTCAATTCATATTTTTCAATACTTGACATTACATCGCATTGATAACTTATCACGTACTTACTGAAGTAATAGTTGGTAGCAGAGTTACTGTTGTTGACCGTAACTCAGCAGATACAATTTAATATATTCGATACTAATTGTGTGCATTTATGTGGGACTAGAGATATGTCAAACTGGAAAAAGAGACTAAGGAGATATTTCATGGAGTTCTTGTTATTGTTAATATTGCGACCGACCATCAACATGACCAGCTCTTGATGACAATTTTCATATGATGATTAGTGGTTCACTACTTAGATTTTAGCTAAAGTTCCAATACCAAAGAGCCGATATATTTAAATCGTCGTCTTCTGCTTCATCTATAAAATGATATACTTTTTTTATTCATTGTTTGAGAAATCGTTTCACCCATTTTTTGGTGACGAAATCGTGACTGGATACATAAAATTATTTCGTTAACAGTTTATTGCATATTTTACCGATTTACCTGGTTTTCTACCATAAGTGTCTAATGACGATGTCTACCATACCAATTTCTGTATGCAGTGATTTCCGAGGTGCACGCGTTGTAGCCTGTGTACTGGTACACTACACTGTATATAATAAACTTTCAAACAGCATTCTCCTAATCAACTTACAGTAGCCTTCATTTCGAAACTATTTCAACTTTAATTAAGAATTCTT
This sequence comes from Chrysina gloriosa, assembly GCA_038088585.1. Taxonomy (NCBI): domain Eukaryota; kingdom Metazoa; phylum Arthropoda; class Insecta; order Coleoptera; family Scarabaeidae; genus Chrysina; species Chrysina gloriosa. The sequence continues at coordinate 24,934,114 of CM076090.1, forward strand.
ACCAGTTTAGCGCCGCAAATAGTTGTTCAAAGTTGAAAATAAGAATATATAAACATAAAAATGTTTCTATCGCTTGAAGAAAATTATATATCATTGTTGTAGCGATAATCGGTTGACACGTCCAAGCGGTACATTTTCCCATACAATTTACAAACAACAACCGTATCGAGATGCTGCAGACATATGTTGTTAATATTGCGACCGATCATCAACATGACCTGTGATGATTGGTGGTTCATTACTTAGATTTTAGTTAAACTTCCAATACTAAAGAGCCGATATATTTAAATCGTCATCGTCTGCTTCTTCACTAGAGTTATACTTTTTTATTTATTGTCTTAGAAATCGTGTCACTTATTTGATTACTTGATTAGTTTCAGCATGAAACTATTTTTTGGTCATGAAATCGTGAATGGGTATATAAGATTATTTCGTTTACAGTGAATTGCATATTCTTCCGTTTTGGTTTTTTCCCATAAGTGTCTGAGGATGTCGATCTTACCAATTTCTATATGTAGTGATTTCCGAGGTGCACGCGTAGGGCCTTGTGTACTTGTACACTACACTACACGATTATTTGCAAATAACATTCCCCTAATCAACTTATATTAGTTTTTATTTCGAAATTATTTCAAGTTTAATTAAGAATTCTTACTAGTTTTTCGCCGCGATTAGTGGCTTAAAGTTGGATATAAGAATATATGAAAATAAAAATATTTCTATTGCTTGAAGGAAATTATAAATCTTTATCGTAGTGATAATCAGTTGATATGTTCAGGCAGTACATCTGTCACCTACCATTTACAAACAACAACCATATTGACATGCCGCAGACATGCTGAACTCAAGGAAAATATAATACGTTAGCGATCAAAATCAGCTCGAAGATTTTTCTGGCATACTGTGATTGCAGTGTGTGCTACAAGCAGGTTGTGTCGTGATTTATTTTCCGTAACGTCAGAACTTATAATATATGCATAAAAATTTACCGGAATCTAAAAAAGGAACGTAATTTATGCATCGACATAGCAGTTTCTAAAGTCAGCAGATGCAATCGACTCTTAATTAAAGTACTTTTCAATGATTTACCGTTTCCCGCGGTCGGCCTTGGTGCTGTTATGGCGTTGTTATAACCGTTGACCGCGGAAAAACGGTCTAAGCGTATCACGCAATATAGCCGTATCGTTTTTTCCGGTGAGTACAGCATTAGTATTCCATAGGACTCACATATTTTATATCTTTTGCGGGCATTCCCGGACAGGGATATTATTCGGTCCGAATGATTTGGACCGAGTAGCTCATTTTGGCTGACCAGGATGTTATTGCCACCGCCGGCCGGGGTGCTTGTGTGTATACCCCGTGAATAGTTGCGCCAGCACCTTTCAGCATTCAAGTCACGGCAACCATGCACACCCACATAGAACGGCTCACACACACACGCGTGCCAATACCAGCACCCGCATTCAGCACTTCCCCCTCCGCCCAGCAAAACTACCCGAGGATTTTGAACGAATTGGACAACGAATTCTTAAGAACGGGGGACATGCGAATTGTCCGTTGTGTTTACGTTGTAAAACTTTTTAAACCGCGCCGAGTTCGAGAAAACCGTACGTGATTTGGAAATGAACACGATAGATGGTACTGTACCCTTCTCCCTCCTTAATACCACACTTATAATGCAAAAGAAGTTTCATTTCCAACAAGTTTTCCTACTTTCCTCTCCTTTTTTTCTCGGTTTGCTTTCGTCTCCTCTTTCTTACAACACACATAAGTTGCCCGCAAAGTTGTTTTTAGTGCTGTAGTTCTTCTGTAACAAGCGACGCCCCTGATACGTTTCCTGACGTGAGAACAAGTGTAATTTCTACTCTCTTGCGGTGTAACCGGGTCGAATAACGAGCGAAATAAGATTGTCTGACACCGAAAAATGTATATACAAGAAGGAAAAAATTTAAAGAACGGAAGGAGAGATCGCCCTATGTCGTGTTTTTCCTTCCCTACCTTGAAAGGAGAATAAAGCTTGGTGAAATAATTTTGAACATTTGGAGCGCAGCGACGAGGATTGTCAATTTAAAAATTTCAAGTCCGCTTCAAGAAAAGTTGTTCTTCTGTTTCGCAGGAAACGGCAATGCTTGGTTTTATATGCATAAATAACATGATGCGCGCCTAAAGTATGGAATAAATTCAGTAAAAGCGAAATACACTTTTGTTGGAAGAAATCCAGATCGATTTTATTTGATAAGAATACACATTCAACAGTCGATTTCCAGCCAGCAGTCTTTTCGAGTAATGACGGCATAATAGTTCTTTTAAATAACAACCCGTCATTTCTTTTCTTGATTTTCGGAAATCTCTTCATTGCCGCACTGGCAGTATTAAAATATTGCCATCTTGCACCAGAAATTCTTCGAGTAAATGACAATTGAATAGAAAGCGTAAGAAAAGTAAAATAGTAGCTAAGTGTAATTGTTGGTATTCTTGCGATTGTACTTTTTTGTTTTTCTGAATTTTGTATTTAGTTCTTACAAACCTCTGTCACATGATTAATATGGAAATGAAGCATGTCAATAAAGGTTCTATGTATAAGTAAAATAAAGCAAAACTCTTTTGCTAGCAGACACGTTGTCCGAGCTTGTTTTTCGAACTGCCAGATGCTTTTTACAGATCACGTAGGTACAAATTATTACAAACTGGTGGTTACACTGACTTCCTTACATTGGCGGTACAGAAACTTTATTGCAATTTAAGTATTATGGCACATTTAACTGTTACACTCACGATTGAGATCCTAATTCTTATCGGATGCAAGCATAAGATAAGAACTCATTAAAGAACTTGCGATTTGTTTAATGCAAAATATTCAGATCGTCCTATTAACGAATCTGCAGTTAGTAAGATTGGGACTGAATTTCGACCAACTGGTGATGCTAATGATATAAAAAAACCTGGACGTCCAAAAGTTCGTGAAGATCTGAAACTGAACATCTGTTTAAGTATGGAAGAGATATATTACAATATATCTCGATTGGCCGCATTAGACAACGAAGCAAGTCAGACAATAGTGTTATGTATTATGAGAAAGGAAAAAATATGATCTCTATAAAATTCAATCGAGACCGCCCCCACCGGTGACTATAGTTTAATAAAACTATGATAGATTTGTGCCAAGGAAATCCACGTTTGCACTGTTAATTACTTTTTCAGCATGAAGCTATCTTTTGTCTCAATGGCACAGTAAATCGTCAGAATTTCAGATATTGGAGTCGGGTGAATGCTCATTGGATGGTTGAGGTAGGTATTCAACACCGGCAGAAGCTAAATGTGTTTGTCTTCTTTGGAAGAACCCTCACAGGAGCAAGATATTACCAGTCGTTGAAAAATAACCTTGCTCCAGCACTTGCAGATGAGATGAGATATAAATGTTTCTTATTACTCATAAAGGATTACAAATTCTGCGACCATTACAATCAGAAACGTCAGTACTGACAATTTATAGAAACATATAACGTAGGAATATATTCAGTGGCAACTCTCCACTAGCTCTGCACATCTATATTTAGACATAATTTAGTAGTTATATTATGTGTTCAAAATAGCGTGAGTACAAAAGACTTTGTTAATGTAAGTGAGTTTCGTGCCATGGCAATACGCTTTGAATCGATAACGAGGCTTCTAAAAGTCATGTTAACGACTATTAGCATTTTCAGCGATGTTACTAAAGTTTTCCCCATTTTCTGTTGCATACGATTTCGAATATTGTGCATCTCAAGTATTTATTATTCCGGGAACAATTCTCATAACCACTGTTGTAGCATGAAAATTATATTTTAACAATAAAATTGGGGATATAACTTCTGACATATTTGCAGGTTATTTTACTTTTTCATTATCTTCTTTGGCACTATCCGATCAAATAATCGTTATTTATTGTATAAATCTCTTATAACTTATAAGGCACATGTATAAAATACGCAAGAAATGTTTAAACATGATAACGATGCTCGAGTATTTGATTTTACTTTAGTGCTTTTGATCTCCAATAAGGCACAAATGCATCGTGTTATTCACACCGACAACTAAACTACATAATTGTCTGTCAAGCCATAATATTGAAATTAAATAAATACTATAGCACCTAGTTAATAGTACAAATAAAAAATGAAAGCGATCGTATAGCAGATCCTTCCACGACACCACATCCTGTAGTTATCTGGAATCAAGATAAATATCGGGAAAGATTCTCCGAAAGTTCGGCAAGGAGCAAATCAACATAATTCAGCAAAATCGTGATCTGTCGTATCTACAGTACCAGTCTATAGTTTAGTAGCTTTGTTACCATATTGACCACCATTAGAATTAAATACAATGTGATGTTTGAGGATTATTTATTTACTTACTATATTCGGTTTTAGATCGAAAAACAACTGGAAAGTAATGCAATATTTTTCTTAAACGCGACAAACGACGTATCAGGTTTTGAATAACACGGGATCTAAAGTTCAAGTGAATATATTTGGGCTTTTCAAAGCTTAAAGAGAGAATAGACGCGGTTCCAATTAAATTGTGTCAACTGTAATCGAGCTATGTAGCTGTAGCGTGGTTTGAAAAGCATTCTAATTCTTTGTACACGTGAAACTGTAATAAAACTATCGCTTGTACCTTTCTAGATACTAAATACCTGAAACAAACTAAAAGTTGAATATATCAATAAAGCGAAATAATTCGGAATGAACTTCCAAATAATTTTTAATGAATGTGTAGTATGTACTATGTACGTATAGTAATTTAACACTCCTAGTACATTTTATAAAGCACCGTATTTCTTGTGTTATATTCATATACTATCCTTTGCCGCAATCCATTAAATTCCTCATTTTCTTTAATGTGAGTTTTTGATCTAAGAAAATAAACGGTTAGTAACTATGCTCAAGGAGAAGGTAATCCAGAGCGACTCCATCCTAAGAAAAATTCTTAGATGAGAAAAGATGGTAAGATATATGGATGTCTAAAGTATTAATTGAAATAGGTGTGATTTTCTTTATACCAGTAACGACTTTGATCACACAGGTAAGTGTATTCTGCCTACCTTACTCAAAGTATCGATTAAGATAGAATGAGCATTCGTCATTGATACGAACGCTGTTTAACTAATTAAAACTCTGGGCAACTTTTTGTTTCAATTATTTGCTCGCATATCGTATAATATTTTCATTCTGAGAAGATAACATTTTGAATGATTTTTCGCCCCATTTCTCACTCTGGATAGAATGAACATTAAAAAAGAAACTATTGTTGTTAGATAACCCATTCCGACCTGATGGGTATTTAAATACAAAAAGTGAAGACAGTAAAAGAATTCTAGCGCGGGCCAGATAAGATTATTGCTGCAATTTAGATTTTTATTTGATAGTAGGGAATCATTAGCCTGTAAAAAATAAAACAGTAAAACTTTTTCCATTTTTCCTTTAATTTCCATATAGGTAGAATGGAGGTTTCTTCTTTGCCGGAAAATGGTCGAAAAAAGTATTGCCAAATAAAGGATAATGCAAAAAACGAAAAACACCTGCCCATTCTAGATAGTTTTAGGCGTCCCCTCAGCAATGTAAAGAAATTATTTCAAAATAGTTAAAAAATATCACACCAAAGCCTGTTTCTTATTATTCCTAGTGTAATATCTCTCGGAAACCAGACTTACGTATTTCGAATTTCCTTCGTCTGAATATACTCCGTAAACATAATTTCTGCAATATGCGATATTTTCCTGACATTTGCTAGGAAGTTATTTCATGTTATTCGAAAACCCACGTAGGTACCTACGTTAAACAGAAGTAATAACAGACATGTTTGGTGTCGTAGGTGCGCTACCTAAAGCGCATTAGTATTAGTGATTTAAATGAAATATAAGGATTTGTTTTCGATTCTAAACACTTTTCAGCGCTTTTATAGGAAATATTTACTCTCAAAGTCTACATTGTATTGACTAGCTTTTATGGAATGGATTACCTGAACAAAATTGCAACAATTTTCTGAGACAGATACTTCAATAATAAATGACATGGTTTTAATAAAACAAGAAAGTTTATTATCTTCCTTCTAAACGTTTAACATCAATTGTATTGATTATCTTATCTAAATTGAAGTCTGCAATTTGCGCTAACAACCAGTTTTATAGGAAGTTAATGCTGTCGCAATATCTTTAGTAGTAGTAGTAGTACGTCCTACGTGTGTTATTGGTCATTATACGTTTGAGTATCGCTTACAAAGTAATTTCTAATAATCGGTCATTTTAAGGATTCTACCGTATGCTAATTCGTCAAATTTAATATTTCATAACCCAAATAATTTAGTGGGCATACAAGATAAAGCGCGAATTAGTTTAAATATGTATTTTTACGTTTACGTACTTATCAAGATCACCTGTTAGGCGCAGGTAAAATTAGGGAATCAATAAAACATTGCATTTCTACTGTGGTAGATGCCGCCAAAACAGGAATAAATCTGTAATGGTTTGCTAGTCCACTAGGAATCTACTACATTAATTAAGTAAAAACTTATTATTATTCTAGCTTACAAGAATCAACTTTCTTGTTTCAATAAATCATGTTTCTGAAATTATAGGCTACCGTTTTGTTTCAGACCCTAACTGTGTTGAATCCCTTCCGTACACCAGAGGTCGCTGCCGTCCAGGATACAGATTTCGCAGGACCCCTAACGTTCTGTTTAGCTTTCGGGGCATTCCTACTTTTGGTAAGAAATTGGCAGTATTCTAGTCTCAATCTATTGCAGAGAACTAACCGGATACACTAGCTGCAACATTTCGAGAAGTTTTCTATTTATAAACAGGGTTTACCTGCTTTGTAATTTTGCTTCTAAATACAGTGTTTAATTTATATACCATCCATCAATTTAACTGCGTTAAAATTTCCATTCTTGCCAATAGGGGTCAATATGTTTCCAGGAAATTTTTATAAGCTTGAGTTTTTCAAATACAATGAAAGTATCACCTTACATTTAAAACTTTTTAAAATTACATTTCAGAATGTTATTTATTCCCTACATTCCATACACAGTCGAAGCTCTGTAAGTTGAACTTTTATCTGTCACTTTAAATTGGTCGGTTTAGAGAGGGTTCAAGTGAGACAAACTTGTTAAAATGGCATTTATATCGCTGTAGCTCATTCGAGATGTGTGTCAATTTAGAAAGATTCGGCTGTATATACTTCCCAATCTAATTGCAAGTAACCTAAAGTGTAGCAAGTACTTAGGAAATTAGACAATCCTTGTCCTCACCCACTTTCCACTTTGCTCTTATGAGCTTTAGAGCATCGTACTTGTTGTGCGTTATTAGACTCACTTACCCACGGTTTGCATTCCCTCTAATCCTGTACTTACTTATTTAATCCTGTACTTAATTATTTATCCCATTCGCGATTTACCATGTTTTGATCCAATTTCATTTATCCTTTCCATTACTCTTTTCGGTCAGCACTGGTTCTCCTTGATCCATTTGTTTTCCTTAGTATTTTTCGGTGTCTTGCCTGGTTCATGACATACAGCTTAGTTGCTTAGTTGGAAATGATGTCTAGACCAATTCATGATTTCCCGTGAATCTCTTACCTGAACGTGTCTTTGTTCTTACAATTTTTATTTGTAAGTCGATACCCAAGAATCGTGGATTAATGAATTACTAAAAAGAACTCGTATACCTTCAAAGTTTATGTTATTAACCCCGATTATTAGAAATTTATAAGCAATCAGTCGACGATTATCAATAGAAATCCTACTTTTACATAGTTTTATAGCGATTGATCTTGCAGAAGGTAATCTGTATGAACTAAATGCATAATTCTAACAGTGATTCATAAGCTCAAACACAAACACCTGGATATTTCGGAGACTTTGATGAATATTTGAATATTATTCTAGCAGTTGGATGAAACAAAAAACATAATTTACCAATATGAACCAGAAATCTTTGTCACCTTATTGTAATTGTAAACTAAGTGGATAATAATGAAATCAGAATATTTTGGGGAGTCCAAATACACTATCGCGCAAAAGTATTTACCCACCACGAAAATGGAGTATTCTTGAGGTTAGAAAATAGAAAGAATCAGAAGAACTTCTGATCAGTAATATTCATAGCATATTTAAATTAGCAAAAAAGATCAGAAATAATAATATTGTTATTAAATTTCTGACTCATCAGTGTATCCGCCCTTATTTTTAATATCCGCTTCACAATGTTCCAGCATCCTATTAAGCAATTTTATTACAGGTTCTAGCGAAGTTTTGTTCCATGTTGCCTGCAAAATATTCCACAAGTGTTCAGTAGAAGTAGGGAAAACTTTTCTGACGTTTCTCTCGAGCTCATCCGCCCAGGGCTCAATGGGATTAAGATCAGGAGACTGTGGTGGCCAAACCATAACGTTAAACATTCCCTCAGCTAATAATTTGTCCAATTATTCTTTGCATAGCTTTGAAGAGTGCTTCGGGTCGTGACCAAATCTGAATCTTTGCCGGAAAACACGCAGATGCTAACATTTCATTTTCAAGTATATTTCGATACCGCTCCTTGCTCATTATTCCTTGGATTCTGCAAATATGACCGATTCTGTCTCCACCAAAGCAGGCCCGTATCTTAACAGAACCGTCACCATGTTTCGCGGTAAGCAATGAACATCGATTAGATGTCCGTTCTCCTGCTGACCTTCACACAAGGATTCTTCACCTCGAACCAGAAACTTCGAGTGTAGACTCGTCAGAAAATAGTTCTCCATTGTTCAAGCGTCCAGTTTTTGTGTTGTTTAGCCCATTGCAATCGCTTCTTTTTAATGACGGCGCATACCAACGGTTTTCTTACAGCTACTCTGCGATGAAGGTGTACCTCTTAAAGTCTGCGGTTGAAACACTGATGGGATTAAGTCTATCGACATTCGTTTGCCTTACTATTTCTAGTGCAGTAAGGCGTCTATTACGTTCGCTAAAAATCACAATCTTCCTAGCTTCAGCCGCGGTCGTGGTTCTGGGTCCTCCAGTACGTGTTTTGTTTCTAACATTTTCATCTCAAATTTCTTTACGTCACGTCATAGTCAAGTGTTCTTCTTAGTATTTTCAGTTCCCTCTAAGTTTAACAATTACTTTTGCCACTTTTATGATAATTAATTATTGTAGAGCGCATTTTAATTAATAGTGCCTTCCTTCACAACAAAATTTGTTTGCCGTATTTCTAACTAAAAGGAAGTACCGTTTTTTCTTAATAATGAAAGAAAAGATAAGAGAGTAAGTTATCTACTTCAGTAAATTGTACCCGAGCGCGGTACATGATTCCTACATTAGGTATTTATGTACCTCTATTCCGACAAATTCCGTAAATTTTGGGACACAGGTACATGATATTTTTATAGACATACTTAGAGTATCAATTAAAGGAATACTTTACAGAATATCCGAATATCAGAAATCTGCCTATAAATACATAAGATCCAAGAAACATGGGGGAGGGGCAAATACTTTTGAGAAGTGTACCTATCAAATTATTTTTTACCGTACCGATTCTTTTGACATATCCAAATACGACCTTTGACTACTAACTGTTAGTGTCTGTTGTAAGTCTGTGTTTGGTGTTGGTTTTAATTAACCAATTTTCAAAAGGACAAGTTCTTTGCTTTGTGCTCTGCCCTTAATGGTCAAAATTCGTATTTGGAATTGTCCAAGGGTACCAGTGTGATAGGTGTGATAGCTAATTTATACCAACTAGTTGTACTTATCCAAACCTAGCATGATACACTTGTGTTGTTTGCCCTATCCTAACTCATCCCCCATAATAGTTACCTCAACCAGTAACATCTACTATATAGTTGCAGAAAATATGTACAGCATCTACAGTGTCTAATCAGAATAAGATGTGTCGAAAGTAATAAAGTAGACTATAATAGACTTAGTAGTAATCAGTATGTCTTCTAGTAGCTACTAATAAATTAATAGCAGACGGATAAAGCAATGATTTCAAGAAAAAATTGTAATCGATCAACTTTGAATAATATATTGAGAATTAGAGCTTATCAAATTCTTGTAGAATAAAATAAAACTGATCTTTATGAAAGATGGATTTCTACTTGTACCATCTGGTCCGATAATAAATGAAGTCGCTCCGTGAACAGAATTTAATACTGTAATCTTTGATAAATATTTTTATTGAAGCCTGTGTTTTATTTCAGTCCGGCAAGGTGCATTTTAGTTACATCTACGGCATCGGAGTGTTCGGATGTTTGTCCGTGTGGGCCCTATTAAGTTTAATGTCAACTACAGAAGTATCTTTGGGTACAGTCGTGACTGTTTTAGGTTATTGCATCCTGCCCATGGTCGGTCTATCCGGCATAAACGTAATACTGAGCTTGCAGTAAGTTGTTACAGTTTTCGACGAAAAAGAACTCTCCCAAATGTTACTCAATTGTTTGTTTGTGTTTGCAGGGGTTACATCGGAATTGTGCTGACTTCCCTCGCTATAATGTGGTGTAGTCTTTCGGCGTCGAAACTGTTCGTTACCGCATTATCAATGGATCAACAGCAACCGCTAGTTGTTTATCCATGCGCCCTTCTGTACGGAGTATTTGCGCTGATAACTATATTTTAATTAAGCAAAGTTAGTTGTGTGTATATTAACACTATTACTAGAGTACTAATGTTACGTTATTGTGTATTAGCGAAAATTGTCATATTATTTTGGGGATATTATTTGAGGGCAATTATAGCTTATAAATAAGTGTTTACCTTTATTTACCCTTTTAAAACCTTATTGGATACACTTTTGTTCCAAGTAGAATTAGTGAATATTGTTTTTAAGACCTATTACTTCATTCTGGTCCAATGCGTAAGTATACAGAGAAATATTCAATCAAACTGTACTGTAAAGATAATTAGTAATAGAGAACGTCTATCGTTTTAGTATTGATCACTGCAGCCATGAAGTTTAACGTTCAAAAAATTTAAAGTTATGATTAAGAATTATGAAAAGAAATCCTCGCTAAACAACCAAGTATTGATGCCGTTAGGATGAGGTGACTTTGACGGAAGCTACTTATCGCAATTCCTAAGTTTCTACCTATCCCAGAAGATAAAAATAATTTTTGTGAATAAACATATTAATATTAACAGCAATGTTAATGTTTCTTGGGTCGAATGGGAGAGAATCTGTGTTAATGAAGAAATTTGACTTGAGTAATAATCAAGTGGTTTCATTTACTTTGGTTTGTGAAAACCTTCGAGACAACTCTAAAGCTACATCCAATAAATTAGTGGAATAGTGATTAATTGCTATGTTCTGGAGAAAGCAAATAATGTAAATCGTAGCCAAACAAGTTGCAGTACACAGGATGCTTCGACGTCCAGAATAGATGTTATAAATGGGCGATATCTTGTGTATTACAAGATTTGCAATGATTGACCAGTGGCTAGTACACAAGCGTTTCTTGCAATATATGATAGCATGATTAGCGAACGCGACATCATAACTTCAAATTATACCAAGAATTATTTACGTAGGCAGCAGTTGACGTAATTACTGGCAACCCTCGGGAAATACATACTGTTAAGGTTTGCCTTTAGTCTGCCGATGTAATTAAATACAATAAACAGTATAATTAAATTATCGCGCATCGTTGACTTGATGAGTATTTTCGGATGGAAAATGGTTATTTAAATCTTTCTCACACCTTGCATTCTACGTAATTCGTCGATGATAATTACGGATAAAATGAATTATACTCGTCAGCCATCGACGAAAAAGAAGTTGAAATAATAAATTTGTCTTATAATGATGTACTAACGAGAAATAAAATCTAAGAACTTCCTTTAGTTTGTGTTTGCTCTCAAAGGGGTAACATTGAATTCGGTCACATATTTTGTTGACCCAAAAAATTGCTTGGATCATGTAAACTAACCATTTTTGCTTCAAAGCACTTATTCTGATTTGGTTTAAAGCCTGGAAAACCGTTGGTAGCTATCTACGTGTTTTCTATAATTGTTTGAGAAGTAATGGAAAAATTATTACTAGAATAGTGATAAAAGGATAATACGAAAATTTCCGACCGTTGAAACCATATGGATGTGCCTAGCATATCAATTATTCATTCGTTAGAAATTAAAGCTAAACTTTAAAAGCTCGCATGTAATTTATGTTGACGCTTTCGGCAATATTGAAACACAAAAAGTTGTTCAGTTTTCCATCTGAAAGCCCCATGTGCATGAAAACTGACTTCTCTCAGTTGTTTTTGAACAGAGGTAATAAGAAACGTCTAGCTGCAGGCTGAATTTTGCAATATAAACAGCAATAAGGATGCTACATTATTTGCTAAGACAGAATTCCGGCCTAACGACGTTTGCCATGTAAATAACGGCGTAGTACAAGTGGAAGGAATTCTCTTCTTTTGCCCTTTGGAGCACTGTAATCGTTCGGCGTAATGTCCTCGGCCGAACAAAAATAACATTTCGGATACAGGCGAACTCGGAGATAATTACTTTCCAATTCTTATCTTGGCGAACTTCTAAGATTTTCAATTAAAATTTCCGTTTCCGGATATTAAATGGCATTAACTTTGATTGGTGTTAATATCGAGAATCGAAATCGACTCCAGAAATAAGTTTAAGGTAAGAAGCAACTGGAGCGTGTGCTCGTGATATAAGTATTTTAATTAAAAAACTAACACGAAATTGTCTGGCAGATATAAATTAACGTTTTTGAAACTTTTACGGAAAATTTGGATGCTTTCTTTTCCGATCATAATTAGACGGCCGCTAATGTCATACTCATTTATTTCTAAACTATACCGACTTATGAATAATGAAAGGAACGGCTTGTTGATCGAATGACCTTGAAGTTGAATAAACCAACAGTATTTTAACCATTCTTTAGCCGGAGTTTGCATAAAAAGTTCAAGAGTGGAAAAACCAATTAGTTATAGTTTCAACTGAAATAGCATTGCTTTGAATTAAAGTAGCTAAGCTTATGATGCAAGATCTGGAATAAGTAATAACTATTCGTATCAAAGTTCTTATTTAATAGATTAAATAGCTCAATTTCAATCATCTCAATCATTTGATATCAGGGAGACAATGTTCAAACAGAAACCCATCTACTTAGAAGGAGGAAAGGCAAATAAATTCCGTAAAGCATGAATGTTCGTTTCGTTTCTGTAAACTTTCCCTTCCAGCGTAGGAAAATTAGCAGTATAGAGTGAACACAAATTTGTCTAGATACTTATCTAACAAGTTTTCGTTTTTAGTGAAGCAGCAGCTTCCAAAGGCAACGTATTCTCTCTCCGTGCCTTTCCCACTGATATCGACAACTTCACTACTGAATTGTGATCTCCAAAATGCAGGTGTCAAAATTAGAGCTGCAAGTGGTGGTCTCATAAACACTCTTGGCCTTTTCAGAATGCAATATAGAAACAATAGACTACAACGCTGCTCTCTAGGAGAACTAGAGAAACTAACGAAAGAGGGAGAGAGAGATGGGGACGAATAGGGAATTCTAAATAAGAAAATAAGTACACAATTTCGATAAAACTAGAAAAAGTAAATTAACGTAGTAATATACTAAAGCTTTTGAATAAAGATCACAAGCTTTTGCAACGATATTGACCAAAAGAGGGATGACAATTATTCAAACGATCATAAATTTACCTTTACCTTAATTCTTGAAAATTTTTATTTTTAGAATAAAAATAGTATAATAGGTAAGAAGCAAAAAATTATAAACAATATAGTTACTGGTTATTAATACTAGATAATTGTAATAAAAAGATCTACTGATAATCTTATAAAAACTTCATGCAATAAAGTTAAAACCATCTGGACGCTAATAAAGAACAATACTAGCAAAAGTAACATTAATGAAAATCTTGCTGGCAGTTTCAATTACGTTGAGAGATGTGCAACGCTTTCAATGTTCGTTTTTTGTACCATGCCGCGTTGTTGATGCGGATCTAAATGAAATCAAGAAAGTCATTAATTTTGAGAAAATTGATAAATATATGTTAGTCTCATTAAATTCCTATTTCATTGACAAAGTGAAATTTTCAATATTGTTTCAGGTTTGAACAATAGTGCTAGTGCAAGTGATGAGTCCATTAACACTACAATTCTAATAATCCTTTGTTGTATTCTACATATCCCATAACGTACTTAACGAACTTCTCTATTGAAGCGGATGTATATCTTGGTAAATAAAAAATAATCTAATAAAACCAATTTATAAGAAAAGAGGTGACCACGCAGATTTAAATAATTATCGGCCAATAAGCTTGCTTACTATTTTCTCCAAAGTTTTTGAAGCTATTTTAAGTAAGAGAATACTTCGATATTTTAATTTTAAAAAGCATAACTATTAGAGTCTTCATCAGCATGGTTTCCTGCTAGGCAAAAATACCGACACGACTTTGCATTCCATAACTAAACAAATTTAAATTTGTTTAGACAATAGACGATGTGCCTCTGTCTTTCAATAGATTTAACAAAGGCATTTGACCGCGTCGATCATGAAATCCTTGTGTATAAGTTGGACTTGTTCGGTATACGTGGCGTGGCCAAGGAATGGTTGGGAAAAGTTGCCTAAGTATTAGAACCCAACGGGTTTCCTGTGGTAATACTTAATTATCTGCTCTGGTTGTAATATAGGCAAACCACAGAGATCTATTTTAGGCACATTGTTGTTTCTACTCTATATAAATGACTTACCAAATTGCATAAGTAATAAAACATAATTTTATATGCCGATGATGTACATATGAATGCTGCAGGTAAGAACACCTTGGAAGTCTCTCAAATGATACAAATTACAATAAACAGTATCTGCCAGTGGACAAAATTCAATAGACTATTAATACATTTCAAAACAACAAAAGCAAGTTCCTGTTATAATCGTATTCAATTTAATTTGCCCAACATAACATATTACAACATTTAACATATTTGCTATGTCAATTCCAGAAAAATATTGGATATTATATTTGATGAACATCTCAAATGGTATAGTTATATTGATTTGCTAGGTAACCAACTTACTTTGTTAGTCAAACTTGCACTACGAAATATAAAACGTATGTGTAGTGTCAGTACTGCAATAACATTGTACTATACTAACTTCCTCTACTACGAAATCATCTTCTGGGGCCCCTCCTCAGCTTATGAAGGAGAGATTCTGCAGACAAAAATATTACGTCTGATATATGATTTAAAGTTTTGCGGATATTGCAAAAATACTTTCAATTTGCGTAAAATTCTGACATTTTATGATACATTGATATGTACATTCTGGAAGTGTTAAGTTTTATATATAAACACATTAATCGCTTCCTTTGTCGATTCATTCTACATGTCGACAGTGTTGTGAATACGCTGTCATATACTCTGAAAATGATCGTTCAACATCCGGTGAAGTAAGATTTACAAATGTCAGATATTCCTTTTCCTCATCTGTGCACTCTCGAATATCAATTACAGATCTAACCTTTTGTAAATCGAGATTTTCGCTAAAATTGCACAAAATTTTTGAACATCCACTCCTATAGTGTTCATCAAGATTTCTAGAGCGGCTTGTAAATTGTGTATGCAATTTAATGTGTCTCGTGTAGATAAGTGACTTTTTTTAATTGCTCAATAACTTGTGCAACTTCTGAATAGTTCATGGATATTTCATACATTTGTTATTGAACCTCCGAATTGGAAAAATGTTGATGACTATCTCGAACAGCTGCAGAATCATTTGAATCAATTTTCAAATTGACATAATTCACTTGTGAAAAATATTTGATGAACACTTTTTGGCAGATGGCATGCGGGAATGGAGCATGCTATGTGAATAGCAGCCGGAAACCACATTTTCAGTACCCTACAAACTTTCAGTTTTGTTGCAGCACCGTCAGTAAGGAACATTGTGGCTTGGGTTGCTGTGAAAGAAAATTTTCTTAACGAATCTTTTATTATCCTGACAACGGTTTTTGCATCAATTTTCTGAATTCTTTTACTGGATAACAACAATGACGGACCACCACGTTTTAAAGGACGCGCTACAACATGAATGACGCTGTGTTTCGGAACATCAGTTGTTTCATTCACACATAGGCAGATTTTCTTATTTCTCAACTCGTCTCTTATCCATTCCTTTACTGTACCTTGAACATGTGGCAAGTTCGTAATTGCATAAATGTTGGCAACTTACACAAAGAAACGTACTTAGCTGAAATTAGACGAAAATGTTCATTAGATACTAGATGTTGTGGGTTGTTGCACGCACTTTACATACAAATAAAATCATGTACAAATTGCCAGTATAGTATGCCCTTACTTAAATTCAATACATTACGTTTACTTTTGCAATGTTTTCATTCAAACCTATCGCGACTTAGCAATCCGCTATTGCTGATTGTGCAATAAATATGGGGACTTCTATATTCTAATCCAAGGAAATGCCTGAAATATTTATTCACATTCGAAGGGACCGTTACACCCTTTGGGCTGTCGCTTTGTAGTACTGTCACTTTGAACTCTCTCGCGGTTGAGATCGACTACGAGTTGAAAATTAGCCCTTTTGCTCACCCAAACGTTTGGTTTCCCGGGGAACTGAGCTCTTGCATACGAGACTGATGTTGATTTTCGTGAGACCAATATCGTGTGGGATCAGGATTATGATGGCCATAATGTAGAAAAGCAGCATGTTTTAAATAAAATATTTGTCTCGGTGAGCGTTCTCTAACGCGGACTGACAAAACCCCATTTTTGAGAAATAGTCCTTTTCATGTTATTGACAGTCCGGATATTCATACTGGTATCGTCACAACTTGGCGATTAGAATAAAGTTTACTCATTTCAACCTACAAACAAACCCACAGTTTTCTCTGCTCCTGCTCGGGATTTAATCGATACATCTATGCTCTTCATCCAACGGCAAATTCTGATACCGTATATTCGATAGCAGTCGTTAGTATACAGTCATATATACTAACATGCAATTGCCGTCGTTGCACGAGCATATGCGAACTCCGCTGCTGCTACGAATCTACGGTATCAGAAGCTGCCATTGTTTTCATTCATGGTTTGCTATTTTCTACCATGCAGCCAAATTTGTTAAAACCTTCGTCGGTTCTCGCAATCGTCGATATAAAGGTCCCACACCTTGTTTTAGTTCATTTGGTATTCCTTACCCGAGCAAATCGCCTCTGTCGATAACCACCGAGCGATTGATGATGCTGATAATCCCAGCCTGATCTGTACGCTGTCTGTTATTCTACGATCACTAAATTGCACGGAAAAAGGGCTAGATTTACAGATTAAAAGATTCTATTGATAACGGTCCAATCGATGGAGAGATTACTGAATATGCATATCAGAAGTGGCATAATTTTTCCAAGTCTAACTAAGGAAGAAGACAATTTCCTGATTTAAAATTATAATCTAAATTGCAAATAGAGGTATCATACGAACTCTACAAGGAAGACGGACTGACCTTTAAAGTTTATTTTTGTAGCTTACTCCACATTGAATCCAAAGAATACGTTTTCTGAACACAAAATTATACTCTCCCTTAAGCTTCTATGCTATAAACAGTTGTCAATAACAAAATGGCGAGAAATAACCTGGTATTATTTATATATTATGTATGCGAAGAACTTAATATTTGAATTGCCATCAACTTCATGTAAAAAGTCAGTAATTTTATACATATAAAACAATATTATCATTGTATATGGTGATTTAGGGCACGAGTGGTGCAGAATCAAATAAATAGCAGCAAGAATCATTAAGTCATTATTAAGGATGTCAACTGATTTATTAAAGAAAGAGAAATATATTTGTTTAACAAAATACCGCTGATACGCATAACAATGCTGAATTCTATGTAGACTGGTTCGTAAGTAAGTTGTTACCAAATTTTTAATCAATACACTAATAGTTATCCGCAATGCATCGTGTTACGGTGGAAGATAATAAAAGATGTCAACAATAAAGTAAAGCAAAGCAGATGTCGCATATTTATATGCTAACGCGAGATCTATTTTACTTTTTTCTGAAGGGTGTGGGTGCCCAGCCCACTGCACTGAAGCTTGTTGGCTTATTGTGCCCCCAGTTGCTTATGCTATTAAGTCAATGTCCTCGATAAAACCTACCACACCATATTTAATGGGAACCGCTATTTTATCTATTGTGGTTGATGTCCAATATCTACAATGTAATATACATATATATTAACTGTAAAGTAGAAGTGTGTTCTTCATATATATATCTTCAGTAAATTATCTCTTTTAACACATTATTGCTGTTATGTGGAATTGTATTTTGTAATAATAATTACTATACCCTTATTTGCCTATAGGTTATCATTCTGAATATTCACAATTTCAGGGAGATATTGTTTCTTAAATCGCCAAGCGTATGTCAGACATCGATTTTCGATAATCTCTAAAAACGACGATAGAGTAACACAGTTCCGATTTCTCGTAAGCAGTATATTTAGGACTCTATGTGGAACAAGCTATAGGCAGGAGGAGCTAGTTGATGTTTTTTAGAATACAAGCTTTTGTGAAACTTGTAACTTTACTTCAAACACACCTTACTAGTCATTCATCGGACATATGATACACATTTTCTTTCACCTCAGATATTCACCTGCCCGAAAGTACGTAGCTCTAACAAAGGACGAATGTAAACAGAACTCGAATGGACTGAAAAGCATTTATTCCGAAAGTATCCGAAGTAGGTAAGTACCCCGACGCAACAAAGTGGGGACGCATTTGTACAACATGGAATTAGATTCACCACAGGACTTGGATTTATCGTTGGGAGTAATTTAAACATCCAGAGAAATATAGTGGTCAAGTGTAGTAGACCAACTTTATACGGCATCACGTGAACATTTTAAATTGGGCCGGCATCGGCACACCGCAGTAAGTTGTTCTGCCCTGACTTGTATGCGATATTTATTCGCGAATATATCGCCAGAACGAAATTAAAAACAAGACTCAATTGTGCCACTCCGCATGTACATATATATTGAAACCGCAGCAGGAGATTTCCAGAATTCCAATTGCAACAGGAAATTGATTTCAAAATTGGGTTTAATTAAAATTTGCTCAAAAATAATTGATTAAACGCGTTAGCTGAACCAATCTTTTAATGTTAAAAGTAAAGAGGGGAGTAACAGTCTTTGAAATATGTCAGAATTACTTCAGATACTAAATGAGGTGTTCTGTTCAATTAACCAACCCTGATTCTCAGATTACAAAAGTAGAAAGAATTGTAGCTAACAGTTAGCATTGAAATAGATCTAAAAGTGAGAAAGAAGTAGTTTTGCATTTTTGTTTAGAACTTATCTGCAGAACAGCTATTAGCGATCTCATAACTTTTCTTCAAATAATCCCAAAGGAGGAATTTGTCTTATAGGTCCTTTAAAAGTGGAAATGCTAACCTAAGTACGAATTTAGTGAAAATAATTTAAAAGACGGAAATATCCCAAAAATAGAATGTATTTTTCAAGATATATAATAAACATTACCTCAATATGTCACAGATAATTATAATGGTAAAACTTAGGCCTACATTACAGTATAAGTTTTCGGAGATATTCTTGCGAAAATATCCCTCGATGCCGTACTGATTTCTGAGTAACCCCCTAAATCCTTGGTATGAATTTTTTAAATAAGAAGTTATATTTTGGAAATTACTAAAAACTTAATAGTTGAAATTTGAAACTAACATAAAACTAATTATTTTATCTCTGGGCTGATGTAGGTTGCTATTTGGTATTATGAATTGGTTTTAAATTTGAAGTTTTCTCGGTCAATTTCTTCTTTCTAAGTTTACGAAATTAATTCTTGTTTGATGTACTTCTTATAATCAGTGTTGGAAATATAACATTTTCCTACTTATCAATTCTAAAAATAATTAACAAAAAGAATAGAAACGTATCCCAGATAACCCAGCGACCTCTGTAAACACAAAAATATAACTTACAACAAAGGTTAAGGACTATTTGCTGGAACTTGCTACATGCAAATAAAACGGGATGGGATGGGAAGTAGCGGGAGTGGTCGCATGCGTTTCGTATAGTCCCATACAAAAGTGAAATTGGACAAGTATGTAATGTAAAATAATAACTAGGACACTGTGAAGTAATACCTGAAAGAAATGTGATCACCGTTACCTTACCACATCTTTCGAATGTAATTCCAGATAAGTATTTTGGCAACTAACCTCAGTAGAAAAGTGGGGGAATTAAATATCACCGGTGATATCCGGCTAACGCTCAAGAGAAACGCCACGCAATGGCACTTATTTCAAGATGTTATATTTCAAAACATTTATCAATAACACTGTCGTTCAACTTCGACAGTAAAATGTAAAACTGTGTCTATAAACAAGCACTTGCTTGTAGTTTGGATGCTATCAACATAACTAGCAACTAGACTTTCTTTATATATAGGATCTGTAATAAATTTATACATCTAATATTTTCATTTTTGTGTACGTCTACACACGCATACAAAACATAACCTTAACAAAGCTATTCAAGGGCTAGGAAAAACATAGTTGGGTTTTCAACATCAAATCAAAGGCCTAAATCCCTGTAAGGGTTAATTATTTTTAAAAACATATAAAAATAATATCCTTGATCCTTGTAAATTGCAGTAACTCCCTCACTTAAAATATTTTTTAAATTTATTTTTTATTTAAAGCAATATTACAGGTACTGTGAAAAAATCATATGAATTCCTAGATTCAGTTAGAAACCAATTTCTAATAATTAATTAGTTTAGTTGTTATTTCCCTATTTACTAATATTCTTATAGTTTTAGATTTAGATCTTTCAAAGGAAGAGTTTAACTTACTTCAGAAACTTTGTTTAAATTCTACATGTTTTAAGTATCAGAACAAATTTTTCGATATTGTAATGGGTCCCCCATTACCAGCAGTTATCGCAAACCTAGTAATGGAGAACTTTGAGCAAAATTATTTGGCAAAAGTAAATTCTCGTGTAGGTTTTTAAGGTTATGTGGATGACTGCTTTTGTACCGTAAGAAAGAGTAGTACTGATTAAGTATTAGGCTCCTCTAATAATTATCATAATAGATTAACATGTACATATGAGAAAGATTCGTTAAGTTTCCTGAAGGTATCAGTCATGCACAATAATGGCATTGCAGAAACAAATTAAGGTTATAATGTTATTGCTTAACAATAAGGTGTCCCAGCAAAATCAAAGCAATGTTATCTATAAAATACATTATAAATACTTATCTTATATGATAGAGATCTACCACTAATAGGTCAATAAAACAAGGCTGGTTTGAACGATAGTTATATTTTCAGAACGTTTACAAACGTTTTCGGAACACCTTCGTCAGTGAAAATATAACTAGATAAATATATGAACAAACTTTTGTTTTTTATTTGGGACTATCAACAAAATAACTAGTGACTAGGATTCTTGATATAGAGGATGTGTAACCAACTTTTATATATATATATATAAATTATAAAAACTAAATTAATGTGTAAACATACATGCAAATTAAGTAAAACCTTATATCAAAAAATCTTTGTCGAAACCTTAACAATTCTGTTCAAGGACTAGGGAAAACCAAATTCAAAAACCTAGCCTAAGGTTTCCTTCTTAAGAAATGCAAATGTTATTTTAACAAATTGCTATATACATTACTTAAATTTTGAATATCGGTCCTGAAATTAATAGTTTTAGTGTCTTTCTGTATATTTATCATTTCATATATTAGTCTTTTTTTATAATTATTCTCTGTTTTTAATATAATTGTGTTTTCAAAATCAAAGTAATGCCCAAGATCTTTGTAATGTTTTGTTACAGCGGTCATTGCACCAAAATCATTATTTAAAGAATACTTATGGCTATACAACCTTTTCTTTAAATATTGTTTCGTCTGACCGATGTAACAACCATCACAGTCTTTACAGTTTATTTTATAAACTACATTACTCTGATTTTGTTTAATTATTTTAGATTTAGTATTAGTAAAAAGAGATCTGTTACTATAATTTGGAATGAAAGTAATGTTTATGTTGTTTTTATTAAATTCTTTTTTTTATTTTTCGCTTAAACCTTTTTTATAAGGAATAGCGTTATAACATTTATTGTTATTAATTTTAATTCCTCTATTATATAATTTGTTAATTCTATTTTTTATTATTTTTCATAAAAACTATTTGGATAATTATTTTTATCTAAGATTTCTTTAACTTTGTTTAAATTCTTTTCCCTAAATTCAGGATTAGCTAATCTAACCGCTTGATCAACTAAACCGGTAACTACATTAATTTTATGTAATTTTGATGTTTCTGAAAAATAATTTAAATGTCTTCCTGTATTGGTAGACTTTATATGCCAATTTGTTTTCACAATGCCGTTATTATGCATGACTGTCACGTTCAGGAAATTCAATGAGTTATTAGATTCTCTCTCATATGTAAATTTTAATCTATTATGATAACTATTAAATGAATCTAATATCTCATCAATACTATCCTTTCTTACGGAACAAAAACAGTCATCCACATAACGTCTGTAAAAACTTACACTAGAATTTAGTTTTGCCAAACAAGTTTGCTCTAGGTCCTCCATTACCAGGTTTGCGATAACTGCTGATAATGGAGAACCCATTGCAGTACCGAAAATTTGTTTATAAATTTTATTTTGATATGTAAAATAAGTAGAATTTAAACAAAGTTTCGAAGCTGCAATGAATTCCTTCTTTGGAAGATCTGTAAAATCTTTATGGAATTCCATTTTTTATCTAAAATTTTTAGTGCTAAATCCACAGGAATATTAGTAAATAAAGAAACAACATCTAAACTGATTAATTCGTAATTATTAGGAATTGTTTGATTTCTAACCGAATCTACAAATTCCCATGAATTTTTCACATTATATGTAGTTTTACCTACAATATTGCTTAAAATTTTAGATAAAAATTTGGAAAGATTGTAAGTGCGGGAATTAATGCAATTTACGATTGGACGTAAAGGAATATTATCTTTATGTATTTTAGGAATACCGTATATTCTTGGAGATATAGAATTTAGAATTTTTAAATGGTTATTTAAATCTTTAGAAATATATTTTTTAAAAACCAACTATTTATTAGTTTATTTATTTGATTTTGTAATTTATTTGTTGGTTCTGATAATAATACCGAATACGTTTGATTATCTTCCAATAAGGAATTCATTTTGGCTTCGTAATCAATCTTATTCATAATTATGTTTTTTCTCCTTTATCTGATTTAGTTATTATAATATCTTTATTAGATTTCAAAAATTTTTTGTTTCATTAAAAGCTTTTTGTAAGATATTATTGTTACTATTATTATTTTTATTGTTTTCTTTATTTTTGTAATTTGTCAAAATGTTAACCAACCTATGTCGTAAGTTAGGTTCTAAGTTTTCCTCATAATTTTGAACGATATTTTCTATATTACAAATAAAATCATCTATCGGTATGACATTAAAATCTATAGAAAACTTAGGACCTAGACTTAAAATTAATTTAACATTTTGACAAATCTCTTTATCAGTTAGGTTGATTATCCAATCTTCTTGTAAAATTGGGTAATCAACCCCGCATTTTTTATTAAGTGGTTAAATTTATTAATATTGTTTTGTTTTATTTTATTAAAAGTTCTTTCATAGTTTATATTAGCTACATTAAAAAATTCATCCGAATCCTGTAACGACATTTGAATGACATTTCTAACATTAGAAATGTCATTCTCTAACATTTTAATTTTAATATAACATTCATTTATTGATAAAGCTAACGTCTTTTACAGAATTCGGATTTAATTTTGTTGAATTTACGTTTTATTGAATCATTTTCAAAACCGATATTCATAGTCTTACTAATAAAATTTGGAAAGATCTTATGACCCTTGCATTTCAAAAGGAAAATGCGTCTATTCTTTTGACGAGCCATTTTTTCTAGTAAGATCTTAAATCTTCTTTCATTATGTTGTAGAACAGGGCTCTCCGCATTTGGTTCCATGACAGTTTCTATTTTTGTGGCTAGAAACAATAAATTAAATGTATATATATATATATATATATTTCGTGACCTTTTATACTTATCTTATATGATAGAGATCTACCACTAATAGGTCAATAAAACAAGGCTGGTTTGAACGATAGTTATATTTTCAGAACGTTTACAAAAGTTTTCGGAACACCTTAAATTCTTTTTTTAAATTTAAACAAAGTTAAAGAAATCTTAGATAAAAATAATTATCCAAATAGTTTTTATGAAAAATAATAAAAAATAGAATTAACAAATTATATAATAGAGGAATTAAAATTAATAACAATAAATGTTATAACGCTATTCCTTATAAAAAAGGTTTAAGCGAAAAAAATAAAAAAAAAAGAATTTAATAAAAACAACATAAACATTACTTTCATTCCAAATTATAGTAACAGATCTCTTTTTACTAATACTAAATCTAAAATAATTAAACAAAATCAGAGTAATGTAGTTTATAAAATAAACTGTAAAGACTGTGATGGTTGTTACATCGGTCAGACGAAACAA
The DNA here is from genome assembly GCA_038088585.1 of Chrysina gloriosa. Lineage (NCBI taxonomy): Eukaryota > Metazoa > Arthropoda > Insecta > Coleoptera > Scarabaeidae > Chrysina > Chrysina gloriosa. The sequence goes on from CM076090.1 coordinate 24,958,715, forward strand.
TATTTAAAGAAAAGGTTGTATAGCCATAAGTATTCTTTAAATAATAATTTTGGTGCAATGACCGCTGTAACAAAACATTACAAAGATCTTGGGCATTACTTTGATTTTGAAAACACAATTATATTAAAAACAGAGAATAATTATAAAAAGACTAATATATGAAATGATAAATATACAGAAAGACACTAAAACTATTAATTTCAGGACCGATATTCAAAATTTAAGTAATGTATATAGCAATTTGTTAAAATAACATTTGCATTTCTTAAGAAGGAAACCTTTGGCTAGGTTTTTGAATTTGGTTTTCCCTAGTCCTTGAACAGAATTGTTAAGGTTTCGACAAAGATTTTTTGATATAAGGTTTTACTTAATTTGCATGTATGTTTACACATTAATTTAGTTTTTATAATTTATATATATATATAAAAGTTGGTTACACATCCTCTATATCAAGAAATCCTAGTCACTAGTTATTTTGTTGATAGTCCCAAATAAAAAACAAAAGTTTGTTCATATATTTATCTAGTTATATTTTCACTGACGAAGGTGTTCCGAAAACGTTTGTAAACGTTCTGAAAATATAACTATCGTTCAAACCAGCCTTGTTTTATTGACCTATTAGTGATAGATCTCTATCATATAAGATAAGTATAAAAAGGTCACGAAATATATATATATATACATTATAAATACTGTAATGCAGGTTATAAAGCAATATTTAAAGGAAAGATTGTGTAGTCATAAGTATTCTTTAAATAGTGATTTTGGTGTAATACCACTGTAACAAAACATTACACAGAATTAGGCGATTACGATGATTTTGAAAACACAACTATTAAAAAAAGAAAGCTACAAAAAATATTAATTTACGAAATTATAAGTATAAAAAGGATAGTAAAAGAATCAATTGGATATTCAACATTTATATAATGTATATAGTAATTTCTTAAAATGACGTTTACCATTTCATGAGAAGGAGACCTCAAAGTAGGTCATTTTCAGACCCTTGCCCTAGTCTTTGAACAGAATTGTGTCAATAAAGATTTTCTGAGATAAGGAGTATTTTGATTTTATATTTTGTATGTACCATATGTGCGAACGCACAAAAATAAGAATACTAGATGTATAAATTTAATTCAGATCCTAAATATCAAGAAACCCAAGTTATTAGTTATGTCCGTAGGATCGAAAATAGAAACAGATATATACATATATATTTTTTTCTCAACCAAACTAAATTTTAACACTATATTTAAATTTAACTGTAATACTGTCGAAAAAAATAAAATAGTTGTATAATAATAGTAGCGAACACAATACTAACATTATACGACAGTTGCTTTTCATGATAAATATCAGGTTAATTTTAATTGCAGGATGAAAGGGTCTACTATCTTTAACATAACAAACATAGCATTCATATGCAGGGTTTACAGAAAAAGAATACCTACAAATGTTAACAATTCTGTTTCACAAAGTTTTTATAATTTAAAATTCTTCCGACTTGCTTTCCTGGTTGAGGTTAGAGGTATAAAGAGAGAACTCCTTAGGAAGATAATGTAATTCAATTCAATCTTTCTTTGAGACTACATAACCTCACTAAATGCTATTACAATGTGCATATACACTCAGCATATATACATATATATATATATATATAGAAAGAGAAATGTTCACCCATTTTAAACTCCTCAAACTAATATTTTACTTTATCCGATATTTCCCATTATCCTTAAATATATTTAAAGTTATTAGCATTAAAATGGATTCGGTATGATTTACACGTGACCCTCTAAAATTCCCTACCGTTTGGGTGCATCGATCCAACCAGGGTTACAAGAAATAGGAAATTAATTACATACTTGTAGGATTAACTTTCTATTACTACCACGTCGTTTTACATGCACGCATTAGCAATATATTATCGATTTTCCTAAACAGCAATTTTAACGGGAGATTATTAGAATAGGACGTGAACACCCAATTTAAGCTAAATAGCAAAATTGATCTAGAAACATAGACATGTAAGATGATTTCTGAAGTATTTGTGTATACGATCTAGTATCAATGTTAGGCACTCATTAACTACCACCACGAGATACCTATATGCACTCTGCATATGTGTATGTTTAGAACACATACACATACGTTCTAATTATCAGGATTGAGATCATACAAATTAGTTGATTTCTTTTCCTAATGAATCAAAAAGTTAATTACTATTGAATAAAAACTCGAATCTTGCATCTAGCAATATAACCAGGTAACAGTTGGATACTGCAAACTTTTTCTTCTAAAAGGGATCGATAGCTTGATATCTCCCGGTTAGGGTGTAATCAAGCGTCGTATAATAGCTTTTTCATTCGCTTTGATCAGGAAATGTCCATTATCGAGACGTAGCAGATGATAACGTAAAAGAAAAGAAATTTTTTAAGGAGATGGTCTTCAACCGAGACATCGAATTACAAATGAAGCATTTCTAAAGCGGGACCAATTAGATTTCGACAAAATTATTCAGTTCAGACACCGTCGCAATTGTCATTAATTCAAGTATATTTTTGATGAATTAGAAAGAGATATTTCGTGTGAAGTCTTTACTGAAATAACTTGGTATTTAAGCTATTAGTTATAATTATGGGCACAGATACATTTCTGCAACTTCAATAATTTGTGGACGTTGTAGTATTGGAAATTATATCGAGTTCCGGTCACTTTTGTTTATACCGCGTATTTTAAATCAAAATACATGTACTTAAAAAGATTATTATTCCGTACTGTTGTGCAGTTATTATCCTAGGAAAAGTATACAATTTCCGCTTTAATAGACTATTGGAAAATCTTGCACTCCATAGACTTCAGACAAAGAGGTTTGTGTACGAGATTGCTGAAGTTCATGCGTGGAAAAATGTTTGAAACAAAACCCGTCTCCAAGTTGTCCAATCCTCTCAACAAAAGAGCAAGGAATTAATTTTGAACTTCTAAATACACTACCATTAGGAATTTTAATTGTTCTAGATTAAGCCATAACGATTTGACTCATACGAAGCGGTGGATAGCGGTGAAGCAAGATTTTGTTTCCATAGATCGATGGCACATTAAGTATGACAGGTTGATACACATGCTTTATTGAGAATTTCTAGCCTAGACTACTTCAATAAATTGATAGTTTGTTAGTCTATAAAAAATATAAATGCGTATTTATGTCATCTAGTTTTGATATTAGGTGGATATGTAATAAGATATGTTATATTAAGTTAGCTCACGTGTAATGCGCTTCCCCCAGCTTTAATGAACCCGCGAACAGCAAGCGGTGCAGATATTGCTGTCAAAGTAAAACTAAAACTAAAAAGGTTTAGATCGAGATTCGAATCCGGCACTGTATAGGTAATCGTTATTTCCTAAGTTATTTCTTTGAAAACTAGTGCACTATTTTGTCAATATATTTATTAATGCTATTTATTTATACGTATTTATTAACTCTTTTGCAGAACTGGAAACTAGATCAAGGCATATAAACATAAAGATTTTTCTTTCAATGAAGAGGTAGTAAAAATTGACACTAAGAAGTATGCATACAAAATCAAAACTCCATGAAACACAGAGATAGCCTTAATTTGGGCTATAATAAAATAGAACTTGATTGACGTGAACGACCGACTTCATAATCCTTTACTTTCACTAACTCCACTTAATTATCTCATGTGGTTGGGAAACTGCTTCCAATAATATTTCGTGCTTTCATTCGAGTTTCACTGAACATTTCGACAACACCTACTGAGGTGAACCTAATGTTCCAAGATATGTGTTGGCTTCTATTTTCTTTTTCAAATTGCCACTACTCTATATATATTTCTCTTTGCCATGCATTTGCATTTAATGAATTGAGTCACGCGGAGTAATTTAAATGTTTGACGTGTAGCATTCAATTGCATAACTTTTCGGAAGTCACAAGTTTCGAAAGTTCTCTTTCGGAATTACCATGCGATAATTAGTTCCACTACTTACATGTAGTAAGTGCCCTTAGTGGAAGTCGAGTAAACTCCTGAATTTTCCAACTTTACTTGAGTAGAACCGAAGTAAGGAAACATTCGTTTCTTCTCTTTTGCGAGGATCTCTGTTTCGGAGCTGTCCAGGCTGCAAGGCAAACCGGACACCATCAGTACGACTAGCTGATGATGTTTAAGGAAGAATTCATTTAACCCCGACACCAATCTGTAAGAAGTCCATTCGCCTGACATTTATAGTGTGGACTGCGTTTCGTCATGATGCGAGTGCGCAATAGTGTTTTTACGCATTTTGGCCAATGTGGAACCATTTGTTATTTTGAACGAACTCGATTGTCCATTATTTCTTTATTCTACTAGTAGGTGCATGTACCCCTCCCCCTTCTCACCTCGTAACTTGAATGTAAAGAATTATGTAGAGTTAACCTGTTTAAACGGTATTAATCCTAGTAATCTCTTTAAATCTTACTCTTCTATATTTAATATGCAGAAGTTAAATTGCGTCACATTTAGATTAGTTATAACCTCTGAACTCAAGCGTAATCAAAATCCTTAGAGCTTTCTTTCATTGTTTTCAAATAATTTTCAGAAAATAAAAATTCATTTGCACATTTGTATTTATTTTGATGGCTACGTCTTAGTTTAAGTGTCGTTCACGAGCTTTTGTCGGCCTTGCCGTTGTACTGGAAAATCAAGCTCTTTCTGTTTCTCCTATTGTTCAATATTTAATTGTTCTTTCACTCATTGTCAGTAAATGTGCATTTTGCCAATTTTTACTCCATAGCTTCATTTCCACTTTCTTTTGCGAACGCCCTGGAGACAAAAATGATCAAAGCAGAGCGAGCGTAAGTAGAATATTCAACCAGCATTTTCATGAAATACTTGTTTGACGTATTGCTGTTGTAACAATCTTATTATTAATAAGACCAAGGAGACTGTGCTTAAAACAATATATGAAATAAATAAAATTATCCTAATCACACCTTTCGGAAAAAGCCAGATACGTATTTCAATGTCAGCAGTGTTTTGGTGTGTTTCGCGCGTTCAGCGTGTAATATTCAATGTGCAGGCTTTAGTGTTGTACAGTGTTCGTTGTGTAGTGTTCGTCTAGGGCATTAGCCGGATTCGCTAGTAATACTGAATTCCTCAGTATTCTATGTCTATTCTATGACAGCTTAGATGCCGAAATACGTATCTTCATTTTTCCAAAAGGTGTGGTAAGGGTAATTTTATTTCATAAAATCTGATTATTGTTTGCGCCGAAGTGTATATGCTAAATTAAGCCCAACGAATTAGTGGTGCCCCTTTTTAATTCTTGTACCATCTGCAAGCGTTCTAACCCTCATCTTGTTGAAGCTGGTGTTGTTATATTCGTGTAAATCTGATGCTCGTTTACTCGCTTTTACATTTCCATTTTTTCTAAGGCATGCAGATCACAGGCAACTCGTTAATAAATAGTTAACAAATATGTATATCTATGTATCTCATTTCTGTTTTTGCAATCGTTTAAAATGATTTGCTGTGTTAGTATGTATATATTTACATACATATGTACGTAAGTTCGCAGTTTATTTCAGTATCGGCTTTTGAAACGTGTTCTTGCTTTTGAAGTGCAAAATTAGAGAAAATTTATTTCACATTAACTGTCAGTATAGGTAACGTAACGAGTAATAAAAATTTGTGTTGAAGGAATTAGATTTCCCTCCTTCCTAAAAACTGAACCAATAGTTTGAAGTATTAAGAATCAAAACTTGATCGTTGGAGGTGTAAAGCGTTTAACTGTTGAACAACTTTGTTAAATTGGCAATTTTGTGATAGAATTACAGGTTGGTGTTCATTGGTATAAGGAAATGCCCAAAAACCGCACACAACAACGATATATTTAATAATAATAATAATAACTTGCAAACTTCAGGAGTAACAACGTGTTAGACCCTCGGGGAGGCCAAGTTGACTTAAATTTTGATAATATCGTTTATTGTTACTACAGAATTTTCGCCCTCAGATTAAGGGCATCCTCAGTGCTGATTTTATCTCACGAGCACGTGTGACTTATCACTTTAAGTCTGTCAGCCGCGGTGAGGTTAGAGTTTTCTTCAGTTTTAAATTTAAGGGTTTTACAATTCATTACCTTTCTTGTTTTCACTACGGATTTTGCAAGTAGTTTGTGGGGATGTTAATATCACGGTTGCCTACACTGAGGATGCTCTTAATCTGAGTGCGAGAATTCTGTACCAGCAATAAACGATATTAGTAAAATTTAGGTCTTTTCACCTTGACCTCCCGAAAGTCTAACACGTTGTTACTCCTGAAGTTTGCAAGTTACGTTGTGCCCGTTACTTCTGCCTGACGGAATAATAATAATATAGTTTGTTTGTCCAACGCTTAACACTTACAGGACAAAGGTAATGTACATACATATTTGTATTTACAAAAATAAAAGACATTGCTAATAGCAATTGAAAAAAATATCTTTATAGTGGAAGTTGGCAAAACAACGCATTCTGAAGAATGGTGATTCGTGAAGTAGGTTGCTTCCAGAAAAAGTGATTAGAAATGTGGAATATTCGTGTGAACCGGAAACTAAACAAAAATCCACTGTTTCAAGATGAACTGAATCCCACAAAGTTGTTCGTTCACGAAATATTTTCAGGAAAGTGATAGTTGGCTTCTTTAGTTGTACTGCAATATGTCACAACAATTGAGAGGATCGGAGATTAATTATTATTAGTTGTGAATAGTATTGAACAATTTGTTTATCGCCTAACGCTTTCTTTCTGATCCTGAGTGTCAAACAAAAAATGCGTGGACAGCAATTCTCACCATTTCATGAAGCTGTGGGAACCTTCAAAAACCATGTTTTGGAGATACCAACTTTAGAAAGGAAAAAATGTTTCGAGAATTAGTTTGAACGCGTGCATGTATAAATCTTAAGGCGAATTTTTTGGAAAGCAAAAAAAACAGTTTTTTCCAAAAAATGTTTTTAGTTCCTAGTTTTTGTAACAACTAAAAAGGGGCCCTGGTATATAGAGCACCCGTAAATACGGAGTTGATGATAGCTTGGAAAATTTTCCCTCAAATAGCTGTATGGTAGATACAAAAAAACATAACCGAAACGTAGAGCACCTTTTTCATCGAACAACCGGGTGGTAGGCTACCTCAGTGACGGGCAGGGTTAAATTATAAAGTAATTAAATAACTAACAACACGCGATCTCATCAAATAGAGATCCACTCACCCATGTTATTCACCAGGGATAAGGACCCCATCATTCTTGGACAATAAAGGACTCTTACTTCTTATCAAGAATTTAGAATACCATAAATTTATACTACAAAGGCCTTTGATAAAATTAATATACTAATTAAATAAGTACTAGTTCCTTTGTAGTTTGAAAGATATTAGAGATCATACTTCCGGCTTTAATTACTGATGTGTTTATACAGTTTGTGCAGATATCACTCGGATGTAATTGCTATTCAAATTTATTTCTGTAATAACTCCAATATCTTGTTATGGTCCACAAATACTACATATACTATCTCTCCAGATTTCTGGCTGAACGATCTATCTGCTTTGAAAGCAATCTGTTCTTCACCAGCCTTCCAATCCATCACTATTTTCTTTATATCTTATTCTTATTTATTCCAACAATCTTCTAACCAGACATCTCATACTAATACGCCTACAGTTCGTACAGTCTCATTTACTACCCTTCCGAAATATTGAAGAATATGGTATATTACTGCTGCCTTTCAGGCATACATTGTATGTTTCTGCTAGAATTTTTGGCATTGATTATGATGTGTTTGACTAACTCAGTTAGTTAGTTTCATTGTCCTCAATACGCTTTCTATTTGTTCTTCTGTTATTTCCTTGAGTGATTCAAAATTATCGAAAGCGAAGGTAATTTAGTTCTTGAATTGTCTACATTCTTGTATTCAATCATAAAAAAATTCCTCCCAATCGCCTTTATTTATAAGAGTCGTGTTGCACTTTGGCTTTACTTATGTTTGATGTTGTTTTACAAGCTTCTCTACTTATGGTTCCTCCTAAGTGACTGTCTATTTCTTCACATTTTTTTACCACATCCTTTCTTTTCTTCCAGTTAACAACTCCCTCGCTAAATTTCAATAACACGTTAGTTCTTTTATAAATATTGTAGTTTAATAGTCACCTAATTTCTTAATTTAAAACCTACACAGTCTTGTGTCTGACTTCTAGCAGCAAAAAGTGCTTATTGTTGCATTAGATTAAAACCCCCTTTTTCAACTCCTTATAATCTGTAACAATCAATTATCAATTATGAACTCTCCCTTATTATCAAATATTGACCAACTAAACACAGTATAGTTTTCTTCATGATCTATGTTAATGTATTCCGAATACACACAATCTTAAGAAGTTCTTTACAAATGATAATAATATAATTTATAAAATATTACATTGATAACAACTAATAAGCAATTTTTCAATTACATTTTCCTAATCAGAATGTGAAAGCGAATTCAGTCGATGGAGTGCACTAAATTATCCTCTGTCTAGATGTATATGACCGGTTTACATTCTACTAGGAGAGAAGAGCCCTACAGAAACGAATATCGATTCCCATCACCGCAGGTAATCCGCGCATGTAATGCATGCAACATTGCGAGATCCAATATTAATTTCAATTATATTTAGAATAGTTGAGATAACGAGCATGCCGCAACCCGTGGACTAAATTGGAATGTTGTGGTGTCGCTAATGCCGACACCTCCATCTAAAATGCCTACATCAGTTTGAAATTAACGCATGCGAGAATATTTTCCGCCCGCGTAAAATTTTATCAAGCGCGTGCGGTGGAGCTCTTGCAATTTTAACAGACATATCAGCGGCAAGGATACCGCTGAAACAACGTTTCGGAGAATTTGTTTACGCAGAGTATTTTCGTGTTTGAGCAAATAAGCGTGTTTTCGTAGGTCACGTTGCACGAAGCAAACTAAGTGATAATGTAATAATCTTTAATTTTCGTAAAAATATTTAACAGTTGCAGCAAATTACCCAAATATTTTTTAAAAATGCGGTTTTATTAGGTAGATTAAAGGATGCGTAAATAGATATAAAATTAAATAGAATATATGGTAGCACTTTTTGCTGGCTGACTTGTTTCCGGAATAGTTTGTAACTTATAACCGACGCGAAAATATTTCATCGAACTATTTTGCGAAGTAACCAACAATATTTTTACAACAGCATTAGCACGGTGGTGCAATTTCCAAAATTCATCATTCCATTGCGGAAGTTAGTATAGCAAAAGTGTGGTAAAAAGTGCCGTAATAAACTTAAGGGTCAGGTTGTAGTTACATGGAATACTGAGAAACTGCACAAATATGCAGTACTGTATCAAGGAGCCTTTAAAATGATATAGATTTTTAAAATTGCCTTACATGCCCATATAGAGTTGAAAATGTAACACCCAGAAAGAGTTCGTTTTCACCCCACTTGATTACCACATACATATCAGCTCTGAGCTAGCAACCAGAGAAAATAAAATCTGGAGAATGTAAGTGAATGAAAATCAAAATAGTAGAACACGGTAGTAACCAAGGGGTGATGAAAGCAAACCGTCGGTCAGCGAGGAAACGGTAATCAACAACAAAGGAGATCAGTGAGAAAACAAAGAAAACGCAACTATGGAAACAACGAAGATCTGAAAGAACACCAGAGAAATTAAGCCTTGAAAGGAGTAAAGAAGAGAAAGTCGTGAGAAACTGAAAAGTTTTCCAGAAGCATACCACTTAGAAACTACCCATTTAGATAATTAAATAAAATTTATATGCTAAAATTACAAATAAAATCACAAACAGAACAAAACAAAGCTGCTGGAGGAGGCAATATTTTGGGAGAGCTTATAAAAATGAGCAACAATAAAGTTCCCGAATATCTAAGAATTCTTTTAAAGAAAGATCTAACACAAACAAAGTTCCAATAGATGAGAATAATGCAGTAGTAGCGTGGGTCGTGGTCGATCTCAACCGTACCGCGAGATAGTTCAAAGTGACAGTACGTTGCATGGTACACGCTAAACAAGTACGCAAAGATAGAACGCCCAAAGGGTGTAACGTTTCCTTTGAATGTGAATAAGTATCTCAGGCATTTCCCTGGGTTAGAATATCGAAGCCCCATATTTATTGCACAATCTGCAATAGCGAGTTGCTAAGTCGCGATTGGTTTGAATGTAGAAAACATTGTGAAGTAAACGTCAAGTATTGACTTTAAGTACCAGTATTCCATATTGGCAATTTATACATATATGATTTTATTTTTATGTTAAATGTGTGGAACATCCCACAATATATAATATCTAATGAACACTTTCGTCTATTTTGGACTCTTATTCACATAACATGTTTCATTCACGCATGTCACCTCGTGGCAGAAACCATTCGAAAGAAGTATCCGATGGTGTATAAATTAATAACATCTACCAAAAAGGTGTTCATCAAATATTTTTCACAAGTGAAAGTTGTCATTTTGAACATTGATTCAAAAATTCTGCAGCAGTTCGAGATAGTCAGCAACACTTTTCCAATTCGGACGTTCAACTACAAATGGATGAAATATTCATGAACTATTCTGAAGTTGCATAAGCTATTGTGCAATTAGAAAACAGTCACTTATCTACACACGACACATTAAATTGCATAAACAATTCACAAGCCGCTCTAGAAAACTTGATGAACACTGTAGGAGTCGATGTTGCCCAAAAACTTTGTGCAATTTCAACGACAAATCTCAATTTACAAAAGTTTCGGTCTATAACTGAAAATCAAGGGTACACAAATGAGGAAAAGGAATATCTCACATTTGCAAATCTTACAATATTAGTTTTCACTAATGTTGTATATTACGTACCTACTTTTATGTGGTGCGCTATTGCCGGTACCACCTTTTTAACAAACTCAACTAATGATACTTGAGAACATCAAATAGACTCCAGACCATACCTATTCATTGTATGTATGACATATTAACTTAAAAGGAACTTTTAGAAGCTGCAAGAGAGTATAAAGTAACCATAAATGTAAAATGATTAAGAATACTTGAAAATTTGTATATTTAGGACAAACAGTTCGATCAAATAAGGAATACCAAAGAGTTAAGATTAGAGGAATTTTAATGATTGAGAAGCGTTTCGTGCGGTTCCATTATTACGGCTAAGGGTCATGACAAGTCCACCCTTGATAACTTTCAACTTTCTTTTCTTTCCTTTACTTATACCAAATTGCCTACTAAAATGCTTTACTATAGCGACTCATGCTCAAATATGGTATGACCAGAGAAAATGCATAAACCCAAATGAGTACAATCTGATCAAATGACAAGAAGATTTGTTGCTGTCGCGTTCGGAGCAACCTTAAAGCTAATTGACAGTTGGAAACTAGAATTATTTTCTCTTTGTTTGGAGAAAGATTTGAGTGGATTAAAGGAACCTCATTCAATTGCATCAGTGGAAACGCGCTTCTGCACAACGGTATTGTGTAAGTAATAAGAACGCATGCAATGGAGGATTAAGAACATTGATTAATTGCAGACGGGAAATACTTATTTAAGTATTTGATATGAATGAATAATTCAAAACAAGTTGCTAATACTGTGTAATGTAGGTAAGCTGGAAAAATAAAAGAACATCGGTCTATATAAAAACACTTAAAATTAACGGATCCTTATAATAGGAATCATTCGTCTGCTTGGGGTTTCGTAATAAAGGTATTAGTGGTTACCGTTCGAGGAAAATATTTCTGCGTCTGTATGTGTTTGTAAGCCAGCGCGTTATAAGGCAGCAGACAGACACTAATTCGCAGAGGTACTCTAAATTCACAAAGCGGATTTCGGAGCAGTTTGTGGGGACAATATTTAAATTGCTCTAGCTTCGGTCTGCGGCGGTTCAAAAAATTTATATGTAGGGGAGTTCGTGTTAAAGAGGGAATCCCTTTTTCTCTCCAATTTTAGTGCCGTACTGGGTAACCCTCTCTCACTTGCGTTGTCGCCGATTACTGGTTCGCGTCCGTTGGTTATTGGGTACGTTGCAGGCTCTCTTTCAACATTATGACCTACTGACGCATTAATTAAATCAAACGAAGATAACGACGTCGAAGCGTTCCTATTGATTACGGTTCCTTGTAAATTACACCAGCTACATGATGGTAATAATACGCTAAGACAAAATAATGAATAGGTCAATTTATACAGGTAAGGAAGTATCCGCATCTTTATTGATTGATTGACTATCCTTGAAACAAATTCTTAAGCGGATGTTAGTGACTCGACTTGTATCGTGATTTAATAGGGTCGATGACCGATAAAAAATGAAGGAAATATGAATTTAGGGAACAAGGTCGCCCAACATTCAAATTATACAAATTTTTTTCACAAGGATCCATCTACTCACAGTTAGCCTAATGGAACCTCAATTTATAAGCAAACATTGGTAAGTGTGTTTCACCGATTTATATGAAACTTTGTGAGTTTATGGACCGATGAAGTGTAAAACCAACTAGAACTTTCTTAGCTGCCTAATCTCACATTAGTGGGATGTACATCGGCCTTCTTGGTTTAACTCAATCATTCAGAAACTATAAGATATATGACTAAAAAATTGGGACAAGATTTACTCTGTTGTATATGCTCTTAACGATGGCGTCAATATTTTTATTATTAGTTACGTCGTGTTGCACGTGGAAAGCAGCGTGTGTATTGGGGAGAAAGGTATGTCCGCAAGGCAACGTCAATTTGCAGATAGGGACCAGATTAATTTGGTAATTACTATCCATTACATGTGTCCGCTTGCAGTGCCAGTTTATGGCGTGAAATGGTACGTATATTACGGTCAATGAGATGCTTATTGCAATAAGATACTATACTATATATTGAAAGTACTAAATCGGTGTCGTAAATTGTAATTAAGGATTCAACTACAATTTAAGAAACTTTTCGGGGCAGAATCATTGCGCCATAACGAAGCTGCCTCGGTTACTTTGTTTGCATTAACGTGATTACTGTTAAAATCTGTAGCTGCCACAAACATCGCTCCATACCTACATAATCAAAAATGAACACACACACACACTGTCCACTCCTTTTTACAAAATAAGAAATGTCAAGATCATCAAGATTATTAATCCTCTAATTAATAATTGCATACCTTCCCGCCAGAGGTATACCTTTGAAGCGCACAAAATGAAATGTAACGAATATCAAGACTCGATATGCTATACATTTAGGGCAATTACGAGGCTATCCAATAAGACCAATTAGAAAAAGTTTCAAGCAGATGAAACTGTTCTTCTGAATTTTCGGAGGCAACGCACAGGAAGAGAAGCAGATATGGAAAGAAAATGAAAAATTATATAAATAGATCAACTACTAATCTTCCATATTTGGGTTTTATACCGTTACCTCTACCACTATAAGTACGCACACTAGGTTCAGTTCCTTTATAAGTCAATTCCAGTTAAATCCTAGTTAAAAGAACCAGAAATAATCCAACATTGCAAATTCGCAGCAAGATAACTAAACAGCCCTTTCTTTATTTCAAACGTTTAATGGTTTACCAATTATCGCTTTTATTTTGCAGGCTTATTTGAGTGCGTTTTAGGTGAAACTTCACTATTTTGTTATTTTGGAGGCAAATCTCTTAAGGGATACAGACTTACTGGTTATTTTCTTGACAATTCGGTTGGTTTAACAAATAGGTAAGATACATTGAGTGCCAGTGTAACAAATTCCGGTAAAAGGAAATTAACGTGGATTACTTGGTGTAACACAGTGTTGCCTTAGGATAACAGGAAAGGAAAATGAATAGTGGGCTGGCAAATAACATATTGATTAACAATTGGCAAAATTAATAACTTAAACGAATGCTAAATGTAAAAAGGGATACAGTTGAAAAGATATAATGTTGTGAAGCTACTGTACGTTCGAGTACTAGCTCGTCTGCCCGGTTAACTCAGCATGCGTGACAAGATTAATTAGACTGGCTTCACTGTTACGGATGGACAAGATTTCCGGACAACATTGAATCCTCATAGCTGACGGGTGGAACCAGCAAAGTTTGTAAGTCACCGTTTAATAAGAAGTATGTAGTACAAATTAATAATGGTATGGTGAGATAATTCCTGATCCCCTTGTGTATAAGCAGATTGCTCCGAAGTAGTCAATGTACCGGCTATTTCAGATTTAGGCAGTTGAATTCCAATACTACCGCTATAACTACCATCTTCTTCATGAGTCAAACTGAAATTTTATAATAAACAGATGGTTGCACAATCAAAACGAGACTAATTTGTAGGATACAAACCTTACAAAAACAACAATACTTTTTAATAAAATCATTTTTCTTCTTAATCCTATGCCTATTTATCGTTAGGTGTAAGGCAAAATAAAATATTTAATATTCCGGAAGTGGAGAGAACGGGCCAGGGTGTGACTATATTATCAATCTAACACGTGGAAAATACGGCAACTAAATAACGATACCCCTTTGTTTTCGCTTGAGATGGCAAGAGTGATGCACCGTGAACTGCTTCATTACATTTAGTAAATCTTACGCAGTGTGTGTTACAAATTTCAAGCCAGTTGCTTTTGTAGTTTCCAATATACTGTTGATGTTATGGTGTTCAATACCCTCGGTTGAAGAAATGAGTGACATGAGAAAAGAGCAACGAATCAAAATTTCGGTGTGAAATTAGGCAAACATTCAGTCGTCGCAATTTTGCGAAAGTTGCAAGTCGTCTATAGCAAAGATTATTTATCAAAAGCACGTACTTACGAATGGGTGGACAGTTTGGGAAATGTCCAAGAATCGGTTAATAACGATATGAATGAAAGCACACCAAAAAGAGGTGTGATGCATCGGGAATATTTATCTACTGGGCAGTCAATTCTGCGTTCTACAACTTTCGAAAGGTTTGAGAACGAAGGTGGTCCGCGTTCACCTGGAATTAGCTTTGAAAGGATAGTGATTACAACACGATGAGGCGCCTTCACATTAAGCGTTAATTATTCAGAAGTGTTTGCCATACAGCCATGGTTTTGTTGGTTTAAGTTGTAGTTAAGTTCTGTAGAAACTAATTGCTGCAAAAAACGCGTAATGAGGTACATAATGAGAGAATTTTTAATTGAACCCCTCTCATAGGTAGAAACATCAATAGTTCTTGAATATATACATGAAATTACGGTGAGTAGCGCAAGGGTGCGATTGCGGCTATTGTAGGGATCTGTGGCAACGTAAGTTGTCCACTTCTCTAGTGACGGTGATTGCAAGAACAAGGCAGTATATTACTAATAAAAAAAATAACGAGGGCTAATCTTTTGTCTTACATTAGAATAGGTAAACCTTTGCTACCAATATTGATAAAAGAATTTGCACCCTGTCTTGCAGTTTTTATGTTGTGTAGTACGTTGAGCAAACTTCTTGAGGAAACAGTATGTTACGAACAATTGTTTTGAATCGCAAAATATTACACCAACGTGTGCATACATCTCCAAATGCGTGGTAGTTGTCTAAATACACACTTGGAGGTATACAGGAATATGTGCTCCGAAGCGACAAATGTTAGTAACTATCTTACGATGATATAATTCCAATATGTATTTCGAGCATTTCAAATTGATTTTACTTCTTTAGTGCACCTACACAACAGTTTCCCATTTAGTAAGTGAGGTAACTAATTGTTCTCTGGCTGTAAAAAAGTAGACTGGTTTGAATATACATACATAAAAATGGGTAATAATCTATAGTCCAAAGCGGAGGTATCAAATCCGAGTTCGCTTACGTATTTAACAACAACATGGAAAATGCACACATTTGACACATCATGTTAACTCTCAATCCATATTAACGCTATTACTGACTTGGTTACTTTCATTGATCGTTTTCCAAAAATATCAAGTCACAAACCTATAAAAATAAATACATACTTATTTTCTCTTTAAACCAGTACAGACGAACAATTTACGTACAAAATCAGAAGAAAGCTAGAATTAATTTCTATACTTTAACAAAGCTTGTTATCAAAATTAAATTAATGCAGCTTTCTGTTAGTACTACCTAAATTAACGCAGAGAAATTCGTAGTCTAAACATTTAATTGAATTAGTCCGTGTAACAACGTGTTCCGAACATGAAATCACATCCCGTCTAAGGTCTATAGATAATTGAACTGATCAATTATATGAATCCTACTTGAATATAACTCAGGCTTCTAATAGCGCTTTTCACAACCAATGCAGTTTCTCATTCTCTAACAGAGTTGATTAATTAGATTGCTTCAAGGTGCTTCTCTAGGAATTCGATCTTTTCGTCTAAAATACATATATCTTTGACGGGTGTCTAATTCAATTGGTCTAACAAGGGGAAGTAAGTTCATTGACATTGTACTACTACTATTTAAGTCTAAATAAGTTAATGTAATAGAAATCGACTTCAATCAGACCTCGCTAATTATTTCAATATGCCGAATTTAATTAGGAATTTGAATTAAAACCGATTGCAATCGATTTAGAAGCTGAACTGTCGGTTGATGAAGCTATGTTTTGTATTTCCCATACGGAACACATGTAGTACATATATAATTCTCATAACATACATCTACACACCTATATACATACAGTAGCACAATTTATTCACTTTTGTAGCTTTGGAAAAGATCAATTCATTAACTTTATTATTTAAAAGATTAGGTGATGTATTCAAAAGGCAATGTCACACTACCTTTTGTTTTTCTTTCCAATGCTACATGATAACTAAATAAAACATAGTAACATAACACTTGCCTCCATGAAATCAATTCCCGATATTAACTTCTATTCTACATTGTTAGGAAAGAAAATAAATTTAAGATATTAAAATTATACCAAATAAAATATATATTTAAATGCTTATATTTTTAATTAAACAGATTGAATTTATACATTAAAATCAATACTAGGGGCAGAAAGGCAAAAGCAAACATAAAATTAAAGAAACTTCGCAACTGGAGTTGTTAAAGTATCTGAAAACATACATGTCTAAATGCAGAAAGTCTAGAACAGTCTAGAATCCAGATAAAAATATGAAGGTATTATTAACGTATTAGCATTTAAGGGAATAATTTTCAGTTGTTCAAGACTGCTACGACATTAATTGAAAATATTCCATATCAAGAACAGCGAGAAAAATTAAGTTTAAAATAAATTTGAATTTTGAGGCTATATGTTGACCTTTCAAAACAAAATTGCTAATAGAAAAATTTAATTCATGAAAATTTTGTTTTAGAGGCAAATAAATACGCTCAGCTCAACTCACATGTGAGGCTCATTTTGATATTTGAAAATACATTTCAAAGATTTGGTCTAGAAAATGAGATTCTTTTATAGCTTTTATATTCTGAAGTTCAAAAGCCAATAAAATAGGTATGTGAGTCAGTTTACTTGGAATAACTAACTTCCTCAATTTTGTCATTTTTAGAAAATTTTCTATTGATAGATTTAACCTAGAACTCCTATTTACTGTTAATTATCTTCATATAAAACAAAAGTTAACTAAATTTCATCGGTTAGCTGAACGAACTGAATTAATTCTATTCAAGAGTAATCTGTAGCTTTGTATTCTGGTAAAGAATTGTAAACAAAAATACGTGTGATATTTAATTTACGTTGCTGATGTTTGAGATAACTAAAGGGAAGATATGGTAAATTCATTAGTTAAAGTAAAATTTAGTTATGTCACTATAGCACCGTTTCCCAACCTGTGGTATGCATACCTCTAAAGGCTAGCGGCAGACTAGCTGGGAGTATCCAAATATGATATTGGTAATGGCAATAAACACTAAACAAACGAGTGGAGCAAATCACAACAGGTTTGCAAACAAGGAATTCTCAGTGCATCTTAGATAAGTTATCTAATACTGTAATTGGGTGGTAATTTACGTTTTTCATCGTTATCACTCAACACTTCGAACAATGTGTTGTAAACCACTCTGCAATACCTTTGTATACCGTGTGTCTCAATATCGATGCACATTGGTATCTTCGTTAGAGATTAGAGATAAGAGGAAGTTTAAATCAAAGTTTTGCACAATTTTGTGCTGATACAGAGATCTATTCGATTTTACTCTATCTTGATTAGCTTTGAGGTAAGAAAAGAGAGATCTCTAACATATGTATTTTGTTTTTCAGTTATAAACGATAAAATTTGTTTTTCCTATGGCGGCCATATTGGATTTAATATGAGCTTTACAATGATGTATTCTAAACTGAAACTTAAGAAAAACTGTTTTCGTTTTGTTACAGAAAAGCTACGGTGCCATGGCAGTATTATGATTAATTTGACCTATAAATTTACCTGAAACCGATCTATTGATAAGTTGTTACTGACTGTGGGTAATATTATATTTCCAAGATATTATAGTAGTATGTAAGTAATTTTATTAATAGCAATAGAATAGCACATAAATTCTCTAACGAAGAAAAATTAGAACTGTTGGTATGTTACATGTATTGCGGCAAGTAAAAATTCCCAAGTTGCTTGTCACAGGTATTAACAAAAGTTTCCTGAAAGAACACATACGGATAAAATTGTTTTTAAGAACTATACATAATTAAACAAGGAACGCAACAATAATATCTTCGAAGCGATAAATAATAATTCCAAAATTTTAATATGAGAAACAGGAATTACAAAATCTATTATACAGCTAACCCTCAAGCGTAATAAATACCACTCATATACATCGATAATTGCTCAACATTGAAATTTCAACGATTGTCCAAGAAAATTCAACTCTTGGCCTTACTTTACCCGAAATTGTCGACAAGATAAAAGCTTTCCTTCAAACTTAATTTTGACAGACGAATCTCGATTCATAAACCGTGAAGTTTCCGATAAACAAAGTTATCACTATTGGACGGCAAAAATTACATGTTTAATTCAACGAAGAAAATATCAAAATACAAAATTAAAGCGAATGTGCAGAATTATATATTACGTGTAATTATAATTAAAAATATCGTTACCGTTACAACTGTTAACATTTACTGATTATTGTCATCCGTAATATTAAATGCGCTGAAATTAGTTGGCCGGATTTAATTTAATTTACTATGCTAGTAATACGATTACTTTGATTATCTATCGGGCTACATAGTAATCAATAAATTGCGACTAAAAATATCAATGCGTTGTTGGTTCTATTCCATTTCCACAGTTAGTAATTTAATCAAAAATAGCCGCTGCTACACGATTGCAGAAATCGCGTCTGTAATCTACGACAATATAAAAACATCCCGGATCGCCCTGTCAGCATAAATATTTATGCAGACTTCAACGTTTTCTGTTCGAAGTGTCCTTGACCCAATCCCGATACTGCGTGACCACAGGATCGTTTCAGTTATCATTGGCGCTTCTGCTTCGAAATTGGTCCTCTTTACAAAGGTCCCCTTGTAAACAATATAGGTTCTTAGATATACGGCGAATTAGACTACCAAATTATTGCTGAAGGGTGAATTCCCAAAGCAAACAATTTACAAGATAAAGTTGGAATCCGGAAGAAAAACACAAAACGAAGGTTTTACTGTTTGTTTCCATTTTGGAAAAGAAATGGGCAGTAACGCGTAGGATAATTTAAATTTAAACAGATAGCTTGTATTTTACTGATGTGCCTTAAGGAATTTTTCAAATGTATCCTACAAAAAGAACCGCTTTGCTCTGTCAATCTTCTATATCTATGTAAATTTATAATGTAATGAATAATAGAAATGCAACACTCCGAAAATATCGTACATTCTCTGAATTTAGATTTGAGATAATTAGTAATAAAGCGACTAAAACTACACAACCGACAAAGACAAAGTTATTAGTAATATATTTGTAACACTGGTTTTACTTCCACCCATATTTACACATGTACATATCTGGATTTTTACAACATGACAGTTACTTATACAGCTATCACAAGAAAATATATTGATTAAGTTTTCACGTATGCTGTTAGTAAGCTAAGTAATCATATTAATATATCAATATTATGTAGGTACAATAACTGATAACGACAGACTTGAAGAGATTGTCTAAGCACAAAATAATATTTCTGGATGTTCCATTTCTACTGCATTCGATATATGTCATACCAATAATATATTGTACTGAGAATTTGGTTAATTTCTTAAACAAAATTGCACCGGTCTAGCTCTTAATTAATGATATAAAAAACATAAATTATAGCAAACTATATTTATAAATTTTGAGAAATATTTAACATTAAATCAACATAATTACCTACTGCTGTGTGTGTGAGTGTAATTTCTTTTATTCAATGATAATCCTTCCTAAATCTCCTCTCTTAAATTCCTTCTTCCTTTTCTTAAATTCCTTCTTCTCCGCTGTGGTGAGGTTCTTTTTCACTAGTACTTCTTCTTAAAACCCTTTTATTCGAAATATATTTATAGACTTATTTGTTGACTTATCTTGTCAATTTTTCTTCGTCGTTTACGAAACAAACTTTTTATTTATTTTTGGAAACCAGGACCACACTGCTTTATTTCTTCGTCGTCCACGAAAGGAAAACTTCAACTCTCCCCGACATCCAGGTATATCGCTGTTGTAGAAACCTGTATTGAATGTGGATGTGTCCTTGGTTATTTGCAGTAATTTTTATGAATTCTTGTAATGTGAAAGTGTTGTATGTCTGTGTCTGAATGTTGCCAATGCTTTTCTATCCATTAATATATGCCTTTTATAATAGTTATTAATTTTATTTCTAGTTACATTTGTTTATCCCATTAAACGTCCCCCCTGGAGTAAATAAAATAAGAAGCTAACACCCGTAGGATGATAAAATGCTTAAAAGGTGATGGACGTGGTGTCGAAAAGCTATAAATAGAACCCCAAAATAAACCGAACGACAATTGAAAACCATAACCCCAACATTAACTGCAAATTTTGATATATTGAATTGTAATAAAAGATGAATTTTCTAATGGTAATTAACCATTCGACTATTACTATACTACAATATGCACGGCGACCTTCTGTGTTATATAAACGACCATTATTTGGCGCTATTGAGTTGTGTCATTAGTATTCTCATAAAACTTGACATTTGTTGTAGTGGAAACCATCAGTGCCAGCATAGAAATTGCCGAATAGTTTGCTTAGAGTGAACGTTTTTGTAGACCTAAAGGGTGCTTTCAATAAACAGATAAGTAATCTGGAGAACTCTAAGTAAATATAAGACACCGCAAAAACTAATAGAGGGGATCAAGTCTGCATATAAGGAGGTAAATGACCAAGTTATAGTGAAAGGAAGATGTTCGGAACACCGATAAGAATTAACTCACTATTGTATGCAGATGACCAAATGGCTGAAACGAGAGACAATATGCAAACAACTAATAAATATATGGGTCAAAAAGATAGAAAAGCTAAAAATAGAAATTAGCATAGATAAGACAAAATACATGATAATAAATCAAAAAAGAAGGAGGAGAAAACTAAATATATTAAAATAAAAAACCCAGCAATAAAACAGGTGTCTTCATTCGAATATCCCGGAAGTGTAATATCAAATGATGGAAAGATGGATCTGGAAGTAATCAATAAAATTAAGAACGCAGCTAAGGTGTACTACGCCCTGAATAAATCCATATTGGGAAACTGGAAATTGGTCAGCAGACGAAAACCGAGGTATGTCATTCAATTGCAAGTCCAATAATGCTGTATGGAGTGGAAACGTAGACGATACAAATGAAACACATATCGATGATAAACGTACCAGATATGAGATATTTAAGAAAGATAGCTTAGGGTAACTAAGATTGGTAGGTATACAAATTAAGACATTAGGGCAACACTCAAACAGTAGTCAGTATTGAGGAGAAATGAAAATAAGCAGCTAAGCTGGAACGAACTCATAGCGAAACAGGATCAAGACAGAATGTTAAAGATGATTAACGAGGCAGGATTGGGAAAAAATAGAAGAAGGAGAAGACCGAAGAAGACATAGATGGAACAGATCCGCAGGATAGGAGAGGAAATAGGTACAGAAATGAGGAATAAGCAGCATAACGGGGAAGAATGGAAACAATGGGTAAAGGGAAGCAGTACTCTAAATCCGACGCCCTAAACCAGCAGAAGGATAACGCAAAAGGAGAGGAAGAAGTTATAGTGGAAATCACCAGTGGCGGTTTAGAAATTGCCGAGGAGTTTGCTTACAATGAACGTTTAAACAGGATAATTTTGTGGAATAATGGAAATTTCACGTGAAGATTTTTGGTTAGATAACCTTTTACAATTTTAGTAAAGCGTTAACTCAAGAGCAATGCACAGAATTCGCTTCGTCAACTTCTCGTAATGAAGAACCCTCAGAAAAGACCGTTATCAATAGGTTTGCAGAATTCTGTCGTGCCGTGCCCCATCCGTGATGAATTGCATGAAGGTCGACCAACATCGGTGGTTATTCAAAAAAATTTCTATGAAGAAGGCAGTGTGCCCTACAGTGAGATGAAAGCTTTCTTAGGCGTATCGAAACGTGCAATACGTTAATTTTACATAAGCATTTATCTCTTCCCAATAGATTCCCCAGAATTTGACCGAACTTCAAAAGCAACTCGTTTTAATTGATGTAAAGAAATGCCCAAAGAAAATCCACCGCGGAAACACAAAATCAGTATACAACGTCGTAACAATCCACTGGGTGTTTCCAAGGTCCCATAAAAATTGTTCGATCACCAAGCACTTCCAAGAAAATTATTGTTTCTTTGGTGATTGCTTCTTTGGTTTTACTGGACATATTGCAACTATTCCTTTAGAGCATCGAAGAACAGGTAGTGTTGAATGGTGTGCACAAATTTGTTTGCCAGAAACCATCAACGAAGTCCGGTAAAACAACCGTAAACGTCGCATCATAGTAATGCCGGTTCTCACACATCACGCCAAGCAGTTGATTATTTGGAGAAGGAAAACATCGGATTCAATGTCACATTGCCTGTATTGATCTGATTTATTACTTAGCGATTTCTTTCTGTTTCCAAATATCAAACAAAACCAGTCTAGAGTAGATTCAAACTAACTCAGTCGTAGTCATCATGTGTTCTAAATATGCAAATAATAATGTTAAAGTTATGCATTACTCGATTATGCCTAAATATTCACAAGTTACCTGTTAAAATTACATAATACATTATTTAATAAGCGTTCAACTAAAAATAAGCGACCGCTTCGACACGTTGATATTTCATCAAATATGAAATTAAATACTGCTTTAATTCACTTCGAGTTATTTTCGAAACGTCGCGTATTTATTAAGCGAAAAATTGAATGCCAACCTTTTAAAATGAAATATTCGGTGAATTTCATGATTATTGGATTTGCGTCGGGACCACTATTTAGTTGCTCATTGATTGTTTACTACTGCCAACAAATTTATATTGGTTTGGGAGAAATTGCACGAGCATTTCCCTATACGTGCATACACACAGATTAAACGTAATTTTCAAAAATTTCGCTATGTAATTTTACAGTCAACTAATTGAGAAATGGCCTTAGCAAAACCTATAACATTTGCCGCATTGAATTATACTGCTATGCAATTCTAGATCTAATTGTCTCTCCGTTAACTTTTGGAGTACCAAAATAATTTTAATTACATGGGATACTATAATAGATTCAACATTGATCTATGCAGTTTTAGCCACATAACTGATAAAAAAATATTTTTTAAATGTCGTGGTAAGAAATAATAAAAGTTTACAAATTAGGAGAATTCCATGAGTCTCACCATAGAAGAAATTAGAATTAAAGAATTATGATAGAAAAATCTGAGTTCAGGTCAACGGATGACCCGGTTATCACACTCCGAGGGTTGAGAAACATTGAATACTGAAGATTCATTAAAGAAACGTAATCTTAATGTACGTAATTGTATCATCATTATGATAAAAACTAGTTTCCAGACAATAAAACATTTGAATTACTTCTTGACTTTATTCCCAGAAAATTATTACGTAGGGTTGGAAAATATAGTAAGGTAGGAAATGTTATATATTACAGACAAAGACAAATGATTCATCATGCTGCATATTTTCCCAGTTTAATAATATGTCGCAAAACTTCTCTTCTCACTGCTTCGAGAACTCTAAATAGGTACCCAATATATTTCCGATTATGTTTTGATGGTCCGTTGCCGTTACAGCATATTTTAATATATATACATATATATATATATATATATATATATATATATATATATATTATGATTTATTTAGGTACTTATTCCTCGGTCTGTCTTTACCACGTTTTACGTTAAATAAGAGAAAATTCAATTTAGCACTGCTGCTTTAGTGATAATAATAATAATAATAATAATAATAATAATAATAATAATAATCTTTATTGCCCAACAGCATCAGCCAATACAGGACAATATAAACTAATTAACAGTAAGGTACAGTGCAAACCATACTAATTGTAAGTAGAGAAAAGAAAAAGAACCTGTGTTCAAGTTTATGATATATGAGAAATATACATATGTATAACAAAATAGAAGTACATTCTTAAAGCATAAAATAATAATCAGCTCTAAAAAAAAACAAAGAGAAAGTAAAGGAAAAGATAACAAATCTCTCCATCAATACACTATTATGTATATATCAATGTAAGTATAAGCCTAACTCATTAATAATAATAATAACACAGCATAATCTCATGTCTAAATATAACATACCATTCCAAGACAGTTAATACAGTCGCAAAAACTCAAATACATTAAACATATGTATGTATATGGGAATGAAAATAAAATAAATATATAAGAAAAGATACGAAGCTAGGTTATTTGAATATATATCAACTTGACCATTTGCAAGTTGGCATATCAATGACACCAGTGCACGTTGAAGCATATTGGTCCATGCAGTTGGTAGATGAAACACTGCCGCATATCTAGTAGTTAATCTAGGGACATGGAACGAGACTTTCTCCAATAGGGATGAACAGTCGATTCTATTATGAATTATATTAGCCAATAGTTTGGTGCAGAGTAAATCTCGTCTCGTGGAGAGCGAAGAAACGTTGTGGTGCGACAATAATCCATCCTGACTTGTGCCAACCTCAGGGTAGACTCCATCAATTTTAAAAGACAAATACTTCAAAAACCTTCTGTATATCCCGCCCAGAGATATGCTGTGCGTAGCATACATAGCACATACATAGCACACCAAACTACACAGGCATACTCGAGCTTGCTGATCACGTAAGCGAAGTATAGCGTCTTTATAAGTTGTATGTCCCTAAAGTATCTAGAGATACGCATAATAAATCCTAACGATTTACACGCGGATGAGCATAATGTTTCCATTTGGTTGATGAACGTAAATCCAGTGTCAAATACCACTCCCAAATCCTTGACAATGGTAGTCCTCTCCAACACATTATCACCCATGACATATGATGTTATAAAGGGTGAGTTCCCACGACAATAGGACATTATGAAGCACTTTGAGACGTTGAGGTTTAGGTCATTCTTTTGACACCATTCTGCAATAATATCTAGGTTAAGTTGAAGTTGTTTAGCATCATGCAAAGACCTGATTTCAGAGAATCTCTTGATATCCTCTGCATACCCGAGGACAGGGCAGTTAATACTAAGGAATAAGTCATTTATGTACAACAAAAATAGTAATGGACCCAAGTTTGATCCTTGAGGTACACCTGATAACGCAGTGTAATCATAAGAACAGTATCTATTGTAGTGGACGTAGCACATTCTGTTCACAGTATAAGACTCAATTAAGCGCAGTGCCGATGGGGAAAACCCAAAGGACGAAAGTTTATGTAGGAGAATGTTATTGTTTACTGTGTCAAATGCACGAGAAAAATCCATGTAAATAACGTCGATCTGGTTACACTTATCTAGTTTCTCACAAATATATTGGGAAAAAGTACACAGATTTGTTACAGTAGAGCGACCTGCAACAAATCCGTGCTGATCAAATGAGATAAATGGTATCACATGTTTATAAATTTGTGAATATAGCACACGTTCATAAACTTTGGAAAAGTTACTTAATATAGCGATGGGTCTGTAGTTACTTAATAAAGCTGAATCACCTTTCTTATGAACAGGACAAATTTTAGAAAGATAAATTTTATTCATAGGATTAGCAGAAAAAGAAATATAGGATTCAGGATCCACGGTGAAATTCGAACGGAAGCAGAAGCATGTCATTCTGTAGTAGCTGTGATTCTAGTACAGAACAAGTCCGGTAGACGATCATTCTAGTTGATTAGAGAATTAGTCTGACGTAAGCTGGAGAAGTACATGCAGTTATTGATATTTTGGGATTTACCATCATTATTTTCAGGGTTACAAAAATGTAGTAGGGTAATGAAAGACGTAACCAAAGCCATAAACAATTCAAATCCCGCTATGTGAATTTCAAGTTATTAATTAAATATACGCATTCTTTTGGAGTTGATTTGCAGTCTACGTCCTAGCAGGTCGGTAAGGAGCACAGAGCAAAAAATTGCGCGACACATCAATCCAGTGGCTTATGTGGCGCGACTCGTATCCAAGCTTCACCACCATCTCTTCTACGAGGCCGATTCGTAAAGTAAGTTCCGTTTGGTTATTAAGAAAACACCAATACATGAAGAGGTTTTTATTATATACAACTTAAAGCTCACATTGAACCAGACTATACTGCAGCATTGCGATCTGGTAGATATCCCCGCTCCTCTGCTCAATAGGCGGAAACGGAGCTTACTTTACGAATCACCCTTATATTAACAACTTCAAACTGTCTATCGTGTCTCCGAACGGAGTAATTTCACGAGAAAAAGTTCGCTGTTGGTGATGTCATCGAAGAGTTTTTGCTAAATGCATTTTTTATTTATTCATTTATTTACCAAATAAGAAACATATAGATTGTTCCTAATTAACATGTTTCCGGAAAAACAAACAAAGAAAATATCGTCGCTATGCAATACACGCACAAAAAAGCACGCTCATGTAACACATAGAACAATAGTAGTAACAACAGGAATACTAACATCAAACCATATATACGCATGAGAGTGAATAATTATGTAGTACTAATTCGGGCTGCGCAAAAAGATCAATAACCAGAACAATGTGTTACTTAAGACATTATTTTTGTTTCTACCAAAAACTAGGTGATCGAAAATAATAGTTGTATAATTTACAAATTTTATTTAATGTAACAATAAAGTACATCGAGCTTAAATGATGTTACGAGACCAGTATTTTCAAATATATTATTAGATACCTTGAAAAAGTATACATAACATTGAAACTTCACGTCTGTGTTTCAATAGAGACAAACAAAATACTTTCCGGATAAAGTATTCAAACTCAATGGGCGGGTTTGATTTATATTTCATAGAATATAAAAACTTTAAGAAGATATTTTGAATTCTTTCAATTGCTTTCACGTGCATATTTGTAGAGGGACACGAATTGCTAACTACAACTTATAGTCTACAATATAGAATCTAGAACGCACAAGCGCGTTGTATACAAGTATAACCATCCGCTCGTTAATAAAATCGATAGTATTTCGTTTGATAAGTCCCAGATTTTTAAAGGATGCCCAGGTATTTCCCTTATTTGCTGCGTAAAACGAGATCAAGGCTCAAATGTTACAGCAAGGTCTTTTACAGAATACTTAAAAGGCAAATATACATCATTAATTCATAGTATAGTTGTGTATAACTGGAAAAATTCTTCGCGTACATGTGACAACGGAACACCTACCAACATTCAAACATAACTTATTATCACGACACAAGAGGAAAACATTTTTAATTAATCTTACAGTCATTATTCCTAACTTTACTGACCAGGTCATATATTAAGCAAAATATATACATATATTTATATAAAATGAATTCGTTTTGGTTTGCATTTCTTTAACACGCGTATCAATCGACTTGGTTGTTTTACTGTGGTGAACTTGTCTAGTTTAAGGCTGTAAGGTACTTATTTTCAAGATTCAAGTTTTTTTGTCGGTTCGAACACTATTTGGAAAGCTGTATATTTTAGTTCTAAAAGATATATACACAACGATAAAATACTAATTGCTTACAATTTTAATAGCTCAGACAGGTCTAATCTTTTGTCAATAACAATTGTAGAACCAGCAGGTTTGCCAATACCACGTATTCGATACGGTAGTTACAACCTGTCAAAGAGCATTTCTGAAAATTCCTTTATTACTGTTGCTTTCCTGAAGTCCAAGAATGATGGTAAGCCGGTGGTCATCTTTCTATTCCTTTATTGAGGTTAAGTTCAACAACAAACAAGGAGTTTACAAAAAGCTCGTCGATAAGTCGTAGATATTATAACGAATATGCAAAGCATTGAACCTGTAAACTTACTGGATCTTCACTTATTATTCAAAAAATTAAAGCTGCAGAAGCTCTTAACATTGTAATAAACTAGTATTTTATCGTTACGCACACTAGTTTTAAAGGTCAGATACACAATTTTCGAAATAGTTTTGGAACCAGCAAAAAAATGTAAGTCATCTTAAACGCTAGTACCTTACAACCTTAAAGCAGTGGATAGTTGATACACCACGTTTAGATTTCAGCCGTAAATTTGTTTATCCCTTATTGCGACAAGTTTGAACTTCCAGTGATGCTTTTCTATTTTCCTTTCGCCTTTTGAAATTGTTACTTTCACGAAAAAGTTTGGCTTGTTTAACTGTGGTAATATACTTACAATTAGTATTATTATGCAGTATTATGTCCGGTTAAAGTTTCTTCAGGCGTGCCCAGGGTAGTCATCTTGGACCAATATTATTTTTGCTATTTATAAACGACATAAAACACCATATCAACTACTCCAGATTTCTGCTTTTCGCCGATGACCTGAAACTATTTATGAGAATAGTCACCATCCGATTGTGCCAAACTCCAGTCTGATGTCGCAAGCATTTCCATCCGGTGTAAGGACAATAATATGACCTTGAACATTGACAAATGCAAAGTAATTTCTTTTACAGAAAAAGGAGAAATATTATCACTTATCCCTACACGATCAATTATCAAACGTTAGATCGCGTCACACAGATGAGGGATCTAGGCGTAACCTTTGACTTATCATTGAACTTTCGATTCCACATTGACGATATCATCAGCAGAGCTTCCAAAATGTGTGGCTTTATAGAACGCCAGGCCCATGACTTCAGCAACGTGATAGGCATTATCACCGTGTACCATGGCCTGGTGCGTTCTGTTGTGGGGTATTGTAGTTTCATCCGGAACCCACACACTGCCTTGCACAGGGATATAATTGAGAAAGTTCAATGTACATTTGTGAACTACATTTTATTTAAACTTAAGATAGACAAAAACTTATATAACTACTCTGAACGTTTGGATCTGCCGAGCTTTCAGCCTCTTTCTACCCGACGTAGAATCGCCACCCTTAAGTTTGGTATGAAATGTTTATTGAATAGAATAAACTCCCCGTGCTTGCCTTAATATGGTTTAGAGTACGTAATGTGGACACACGATGTGAAGATTTGTTTCTTGTGAATTTTCATAGAACATTATATGGCTACAACAACCCTGTAAACCAGGTTAGGAAAGAACGGAACCTACTTTCGAGTGGGACGGATATTTTTGTGTCGTCATTCGGTGAGGTTATGTCGGCAATTGGCTTACTGTGCTTGGACGTGCGTGGTTGGGGGAGGGGAGGGGGTTGACTTGGTTCTTGTTTTTCTTGTTTCCTTTTCCCTCTCCTCTTTCTCTTTCTGTTTTTGTCTACTTCGATTCAGTGTAGCGCGGCATTTGTCTGTATGTATACTTAGTAACGACCTCTTATAGGTTTTCTACCTGTTGGTCTCTAAATAAATAAATAAAATAAATAAATAAATAAATTATTCAGCTTAACCATGGGTGAGAGCGATTACGATTCCTGTTGAAGCAACCAAAGGCGATAGATTCAGATGTTGCCATATAAATTTATATATTCTTCTTCAATAATGACTGGCGATAAGAAACAAGTGTTCTTAATAGAATTTTAGTCCCCCAGCGAAAACAGAACCAAAACGGTTTTTCGCGCAAAGATTAAAAATTGTTTATATGTATGCAGAGAAAGATACGTTTTTGAAAGTCAAATTAGTACAGAAATGTACAATAGCTACAAGTCGTATGCAGAAAGTCCTTAAAAAACAGGGATTTGGAAGATATTTCCAACTCGTTTATTTATTCTTCACTACAGGTGGTCGCATAAACTGTGAGGGGGTTGAAATAAAACATCTGTTCCCTAATAGAATTTGTCCAATATGTGGCGCTAGAGCTTTAGAAAAAAGAGTTAAATGCGGACGTAAGGTTTTGTAAATCGATCCATCAACTGAAAAAGTAGGTATTTGTTGGTTACTAAAAGTGCATCACGTATTGCAAACACAAAGCTTTACATTTAAGGCATTCAAACATGAACTGATTGTGTTAGTTATCTTAAGTTGTAAATATATTCTCCGAATGCTCAGTAACGAACCGATGTTTCTATAAGCAATTTATTTTGCGAGGTAGTTATTAATTCATCCGCGTGTTTCACTGATGACGAGCCCTTCCACTTCAGCTTATCAAATGAGATAAGATATGTGTCCCGCTTACCTAATATTGCATATGTAGATGGTGCGGAATATCAATATAAAATGATGCGTTTATCCTTACGTCATTTATCATGATTGTCGCCACCACCATAGATTGCATAAGTATGACGTGTAGCAGCAGTAACGGTATTTAATAATCGTTGCAACCGTGATTTCAGAGAACACCAGCTTGAGCTCCAGAAAATGGAATATTTACATATCTTAATTCAACTTAAAATCTGTGAACTACAATTTTATCATTCAGCTTTCTCACAAAGAAGAACAAAGGGAGCCATTCAAAGCAAACATGAAATTTCCGACATGTCTGCAGTAGGTATATTACCTAGTGTTGCAATTAGGTGATATTAACTTTTGTCTACGAAACAACTACCACCCGGACATAAGTTCTAACGGTCATTGTATTATACTTAGCTCAAGAGTTGTACGGCAACTTGTAACAAGCAAATATGCACATGCCACGTAATTGGAGATGGGAGTTGCATTAAATTAAGCAGAAACAAAAGCATGGCACCAGTTTCATCGCTTTTATGACTTTTCAGCCAGGTGCATTCGAACCTACTCAGTGTAACTCGTAATATTGATGAATAATGAAAGTAGTAGTGCTTTTAGTTAAAAGGTTAATCGATTGGGAAAAATTAAAATATGTTATTTAATCACCAGTAAGTAAAAAAGAACAAGGGAGAAGAGCCTCGGGTTAGTGGTTCAAATTCAATATACCTAACAGAATATATTTTAGAGCATTTTAAAACCGTTGTTGTCAAACGCAACTTCATTGATAAAATATCGTTCTGTTTAAACAAAGTTGTTTATATTCTGATGTAGATCCACCCTGTTTACCAAAGTAATTAAGGTTTATAAATATTTCTGAGAGCAAATTGTAGCCTTTACCACTATTTCCATTTAGGACAGGTGTTAACTAATCTTCAAAACCAAATCGTCGTCCTGTATGGGTATGTATGGGTGGATATAGGTAATTACAATACACTTGAACTGTATAACTGAACT
The DNA here is from genome assembly GCA_038088585.1 of Chrysina gloriosa. Lineage (NCBI taxonomy): Eukaryota > Metazoa > Arthropoda > Insecta > Coleoptera > Scarabaeidae > Chrysina > Chrysina gloriosa. The sequence continues at coordinate 24,990,387 of CM076090.1, forward strand.
AAAATATACAACAATGACAACAACGCTGTGTGTGTCATGGTAATGCCATAATGGAGGCTTCATATGTGTGTGTGTGTGTGTATGTATAGTACATGTGTGTATTTGCTTAGAGGTTCCCATGAGGACTCCATACATATATAGCATGCTTTAAAAGAACTACAAAACAATTGGATTTATTTCTCCTTGACTTTTAAAAAACGTTGAGGAAGCTGATCTTTCACCAAATTGCAATCTAGCTTTATATGCGTCTTCCCTTTTGGGCTTTTCCCGAAGACTTCTTTAAAGTAACATTTCTTTTCTCTGGGTGTTAGATTCTTCATTCTACTCACACTAATCTGCTTTAAAGTACTTTCATCTTACAGAAATGGAACTTTAGCTATCAAGCAAAAAAACAAATGCTATAGCGAATATATATTAATAAATATAATAAGTAGATAGGGGCTTGGCGTTGAAATGCTGTGTATTCGACACCACTACTGCTAGCCAATCTATCTCCAGTGGCACTCGATTTAACTGCAAATTACTTGTAGTGTTCTCAGAGGAGAACGCCACTGCCGAAACAACAAAGAAAGAAGTATAAGTGCTGATATGTTAGTTCTATAGATATATGTATACAAAAATTATATTAAGAATGAAGCACTTAGAAAAACATTTAAAAATGTATGCCTATATATTCAAGTGAAACACAATTTGTTTAGTTTCTTATACCCGGTTTTTCACTGTCTGTTTAAACTTTAAACCAAAGTTTAGGTTCAATTTTAAATCGTCTTTCAGTTAAACCTAGAACTGAATGGCACTCTATGGATTGAACCTACTACTGGTAGACTTAGTATTTCCTATACTACTGGATTTAATATTTCCGGCGTCAGATGTACCAGGTAACTGTGGAGAAGTATATATGCTGGATTCTCCTGGAAATAACAAATAGAACAATCAAACTAACTAACTAAAAAAGCTGCACAGTATTATAATAGTCCTTCAATTTATTTTTCTCTAAGCAAACGAATTGCAAAATTTTAGTATATATAGACATACCTATACTATCTCCTGGTAAAAAGACTTTTGAGAATATGTTAGGGTTCAATTTGTGAAAACGATTGTTAATACCATGGTCATTCAAAAAATGTTTATTACAAATTTTATGTTTTTGTATCCACTCGTTGGAGGTAAAATACTTATTTTTTAATTTTGAATCATTTGTAGCCATTTTCTAAATGTAGTTACATTCTTCTCTAGTTTCAGAAAGCAGTGCATTATATTAGATAGATTTGTACATCCAGATACACAGCACTTCATCTTAATCTCTGAAATCACAATTCTATTACGATATGTAATTTAAAATGTTTGGAAGGAGATACATTATATAAACCACGCGAAAAAGTATTATATGTATGTATCTGGAGATGTAGCCAATAATAATAAAATATATAAATTTTAATTACCTTTCATTTACTTTTCCTCACCAAACACCAGTATTTTAACAGGCACAAATGACAAAAATTGACATAAACCAAAAATTGAATTACAAAAAAGGCGATAAATTCAAATTAACAACAATAAATGTAGCGAGTTAAGAAACAAACAGATAAAAAATGATTTAAATTTATAGAAATTAATGAAAACTTATTGAAACGGATGGAAACTGATAGAAATTGCTGAGAATTGATAGATACTGTATAAGCAGAATCGATCAGAAATAAAAAGAGAAGAAACTGCAAAATTAGTAGTGTTGTATGTGCGTGCTAAAGACGCTCATGCGCTGTCTACCAAGGGCTATTTTCGTGGTTTCTTAAGAGGTAATAAAAGTTACTCGCCCATGATGTTGTCGCTAGATCCAAGGTATGGTCGCCTAGACACGGGAAAATTAGTCCGGCACAATCTAAGGTCGTAAAGCACCCGTGGTATACATTTTTAATTAGCATATCCGTCTATGCTTGATACATTACAAGTTGGCGCACAATTGAATATAATGCAATCACCGCCGCGGCTTCTGTCCGAGTAGTAGTTTTACCCACCACGAAATTGAAACATTGGGTAACATACTGAGGACACGCCGAATGTTCCGGAATGTTGTAGAAATAGTACTCGATGCGACATTTATCACAAATTCTTCGAAGCACTACAATTACCATGAAATACGAAGAAATGCAGTAACCTAGGTCCCTATCTGCAAAAGCACAGTCACCAGAAAGTAGTTGCATATCGTAAAAGCGGTAAAAACAAACAACTATGTGTATAAGCCGCGTCAAAAAACATACAAGAGTTCATATATGGTAGAGATGAATTTTGGTAGGGAAGCAGCATAATAATTAAGTTAATATGTGGTGATGAAACAGGTATCAGATATCCCAGAAAATAAATTTTCCATCAAGGCTTCCAGGTACAATGACGCACAAAAGAGGAACCGATATGTGCAGGAATGAACAGTTAAATGTACTGTTGTTCGCACTGGAAAACTGCAACAAAAGAATAACGGAAAATCTAAAAACGAAACGTCCCTCAGATGAGTGCCCCATTAACCAACGGTAGATTGTAAAATTGCACATAGTTAGCAATCAGAAACCGTCGCCCACGGGCGGTGAAAGAAGTCGAGATTTATCTTCATTTTTATTGTCAAGCTTATCGCTGTAACCTAGTGAGGCCGGGACTTTCATATTCGACTGGAACAATTGTGACCGCAGAGCTTTTTATCAGGACGTCTCGTAACCGATATACAGTCCGGTGAACATGTATACAACATTAAAAATCCCAAATTTATCTAGTTCTTCACAGCGCTATCCGCAATGCCCAATAGATACATATTACGAACACGTGAAATATGTTCAACTTCCATTCGAGTCCCTTTCTTTCGTCTCGATGGAATTCTATTCGTTATGATTGGAATTCTGAATTACTAAGGCTGACAAACAATAAGTTAATAAAACTGTCGTATGAACTTATGAAGAAGCGTTTCTATGTATATTATGTATCTGACAAGTTAAGGTAAGCGTTTTTTTATATCCAGTATAAGTATTATTACAAATTTACCCGAAACTGATATATTTGAATATTACATCTGATACTGTACTGTTAGTTTTTCAAACATTTTTTTACTGTAATATTGGTACTTTAGAAATTTACTTCTTGAACCAGAACCGCCTATAGTACTGAAATATGTTAATTATACATTCTTTTTGTTTTTTTTTGATAAATGGAAGTAAGAATATCGTTAGGTGAAGTATCAGGAAAATATGTGCAATAACGATTAGTAAGTTACGACAGCATTTCCGACTCTGCATTCTAGTCAGTATGCGAGTAGTTCTGTAGATATGTAGGCTGTCGTAACTTATTTTGATGTTATCCTAAATTTACTGATAACTTCCGGCAATAAATTATTGCATTCCAATTGGTATTAATAGTTCAGTTGGAACATGACCTGATTTTCCGAATCACCTTATTCACCAGTATTTTGAGAACGGAGCGGAGTACCATTGTTGACTTGTCTACACTGTGGTCTTACCAATGCATGGGGTTGTCTCTAGCTTACGATATGGTATATGTCGGTCGGTTTCTGTCTTGATGGGTATAGCATTATTATTTGGTAGAATAACAGCACGATTAGGATGATCTCTATAAACGCACTACTAAATCTTCACGGCTATGTTTGAATTACTTCACAATTACCTCTTTCAAATTCTAATCAAATGGTTCTATCACAGTCAATACCTGTCGATTCTTTTAAATTAGAGAGTGTTTCCTACAATGAGGTCCGCTATGTCATTTGTTAAATAAAATCCTCTGACTTTAAGGATGTCTATGTTCTAACCACAAAAATATATTAAAGTTAGTAAAAAATGATATCATTATACCACTTACCAATTTGGTTAATTTGAGTTTTCGGTCGGGCATCTTCCCGGATGAATTGAAATTTGCATCGATCATCCCTTTGCACAAGAAGGGGGATGTTAATGAAGTATCTAATTATAGACCAATTTCTGTTTTGCCAGTTGTGTAGAAAGTTTTTGAGGAATTAATTAAGAACGAAATTGTTTCCTTTTTTGAGAAGAGTTCATTATTTTGTTCGAATCAGTTTGCTTTTAGACAGGAAAGTCCACGACTACGTCTGCTATAGATTTTGTGGATTTTATCCTGAAATGTTTTGAAAGCGGAGAATACTGCGCGGCTACCTTTTTCGATATCAGTAGAGCTTCCGATTGTGTGGATCACAGTATTCTAATACATAAACTAAAATTGTGTAATTTCTACAATATTTGCAATATTTTGGGTCGTATCTCACTAATAGACGACATACGAATAACGAAACGATAATATTTCAAATGATTTGGCAATGCGACTAGGTATGCCGCAAGGCTCCATATTAGGACCCGTTCTCTTTTAATATATATAAATGATTTTTCTGAACATGTGACGATTGTTAAATGTACTCTTTTTGCGGACTATACTACAGCACAGGTTGGTTCCAGGGAATGTACTGATGTTTTGGTCAAGACAACTATTGCCCGTTGGTGTGCAGAGGGTTGGTTCGCATCAAATAAACTAACGTCTAATAGGACTAAAACTGTTGCAATGATTCTCTATGAGAAAGAAACCTTTCTGGTGATGCTAATATTGTCAAATACTGGAGATTTGTGTTAGATTCCAAGTTCGAGTGGCGTCCACACTGTGATGGCGTAGCGAATAGGCTGCTACAGGTTATTTATTTTCTGAGGAACTTTGTTGTCTCGGTTGTGCACAGCATCTCAAAAAACGGCTTACTTTGCATTGTTTCATTCCGTCATGAATTATGGAATTGTACTTTGTGGTCACAGTTCGTCTCGACACAAAGTCTTTGGTTTGCAACGGAGGGCGCTGAGAACTTTGAGCATGCTACCTTTTCGAGCCTTGCCAGTATATATTTCACTGCCTGTTATATGTTACGGCGAATATTCATGGTTTTGATACGAATGCTATATCATGAATGCGATACTAAAAATAAAGATAAGTTGAGTGTGCGGTATGCTCATTTAAGTAGTACACAAAACAGTTACAATCATCAAGGTATCAGGTTTTACAGCGCTCTCCCTGAAACAATTATAAACTTGAACTTTAATACATTTAAATAGACTTTAAAACTTTTTATAAAACACGCTTTCTATGATTATTTTGACTGTGTTGGGACATTACGCCCGGACTCGCTATTATTTACTACTGTATTATTATGTCTGGTTGGACAACCAACAGTATGTACTGTTACTGTTAGTAATTTTCAGGTTTATATTTGTAATTTTTATATTCCTATTTTATTTATGTATTTATTGTATTTATATTTCGTATTTTTATATTTTTATACTTTAACTTTCTTTTAACATATTACAAGTGCAATTATTGTATGTTACAGTACAAGCACGTATAAATATTATTATTATTATTATTATTATGCAAACAAGTTATAATTTATAGCAACAGGAACTAGTAGCAATGAGTTATTTTTAGAGAGCCAATATTACCAAAGAATAAATGTAAAAAGAGTGGAATATAACTCCCTATTGAACGAACTTAAACAGAGGTTTATTACTTAGGCAGTTATCAAAGAAAACTGTGTAGTGACTTGCACTGCAAGAAAAATTACATAAGCCACGTGTTATTAATAAAATGGCATCACAAGTAATACATTACCAATTTATGGTAATTTGTCACCGTTTACTGTACACAAATGAATCAGCATCTTTTATTAAAGTTAAATATTTTTCTCACAAAGATGGCTTGTGGAAGTAATAGGCAAATACGTTTTATTCACGCAAAGATGCACCAATTTTTCTAAACTTAGCGTCTTACATCTGAGAAATGGAAATTGAAAAAGTTCCTAGGCAATCAAACCAAAAGAACTTAAAAAAGAGACTATCGCTGTTAATAAAGAAGGCTTAATCTTTGACATTAATGATTTCCGCGGTTTTTAGACATCGACAGTGGTAAATAAAGCTTTGAGTCTTCTCCATAAAAGGGTAAACTACAGGGAGCCGCAATGCGGAATTAGAACTACTAAAAACACTCGGTGTTTTATTGGTGGCCGTTAAATTTTGACAAAACCCTCTGTCCTTTGTGTGCATACCCAATTTTATTTCTATTCTCTCTCCTTCTTGATATTTTCGAAATATATGTATAATCGTAAAGTTTAATACCCGGTCTTTATTATTGCATAAAATTAGACGAAATTTAAGCAGAAGTTATCGATACTTACGATTGAAGTGGAGACTTCAAACTGAGTAACTATAACTTACTTCAGTTATACATCTCATCGCTATTATAAAATGTTACGAAATGTGCGAAAAGAAAATGAAATAACTAATCTGATTGTTAGCAGAATCGCGTTGTAGCTTCAGAAACCACATTTTACGGTACTTGTGCTTCAAATGGAGGATAGAAAGCTACTCGTATTTTTACTGTATATTCTAAGTATTGAATAAATGTTGTGAATACGGGAAACAGCAACTTGTGTAAATCTTAAACAGGGTTGCTTTAAAGCTTTAGCGGCTACAATTATGTTTTACATTGTTTCTTTTAGTACATGATCGGAGGTTGGTATTGGTCTGTGCAAACAGACTTCATGTTTAATTGAGTCGCCGCCGTCGTCGTTCCCTGATAGCTCGATTCTGGTATTCGGTTTTTGATGATGGCGTATTTTTACGATTTACGATTTAACTATTAGCAAGATACATCGGACTGGCATCTGGAACTGTTACTCATCGCTTTACTAATGCTCCCTCCTAGAATTATTGGAGTTCTCGTGTATGATTATGTTCTGTATTTATTCGATGTGGGACTCTTCATAACCTTCGTGGGATTTGACTAATACCGATTGCTGGCTTGCATAGTGAGACGCGCTTTTGCGTTGTGAAGCGGTGCTCGAAGGGTCTTAACTAATACCTAACATTTCACTAGGAATTCAATGTTTTAATGATGCTTGAGATGTTAAGAAATATTCAATGTGCAAAGTAGCACGTAAGATGTTATATTTATACAACACATTTTACCACCCACTGGCACTGCTTCGAAGTCTACTTCAGCTAGGTCAACATATTAGGCTCAACAGGAGCATTGTGCTTATATTTCTCTCTTTATCCCCCAGCTCCGGAGTGACAAAACAGGTAACGTTTCCTTTCTTGCTTATTTTTTATTAACGATTTATTTTGGAGGAATAGTGGTAACGAATCTGCCGCACTTTCAGGTGCATGTTATCAATAACATTATTATTTAGTTTATCCCTCAGCTTGGCTTAATGTCAAATAACGTCCATTCTTTGTTTAGTTTGTTGTGTGAGGTCAGTTCTTGCTATTGTGAAACTAAGTTTACGGTTAATAGTTAGGAGGTAGGGCTACTTGGTCAATTATGTATTTTACTTACTTTACTTAGTATAATGTTGAGCCATCTGTAATAGTGTGTTATTAAGCTAGCCGATTTTTAGCGCAAAATAATGAAATACTCAAAGAGCCAATCACATTTACCTGTCCTTGTAAACCTAGTTTGGTGAAGAAAGCATAGGCAGCACGTAAATGCAAAATCTTGGATTGTTATTCCCATTTCTTGTATAGTAAGTACACAGCAAGAGGCCTCTCTGCTCTCTTTTCTCCTTGCTTTTCTTGTATCACGTACTTACCAACCCTACTCATTTTCTAGGGTGGAGGCGTGAAGATTAGCTTACGAACTAGTGCTGACAAGCTAGCTACTTGGGTTATAGGAAGCGTAATGAAGGTAGTAAGCGTGTTATCTTTCCCTATGCCTCAGTATATTTATCTACAAGAGACGCTACCATGACTGTCAGGGGCAACAATGTTCTTGTTTTTATCACCAGCATTTATTTGGTTTATCAATACTTGATAAATGGTTGGAGGGATAAGTATTACCATGGTGCAAAAGTATTCTCGTCTTGTGGTTGCATACGTTAAACTAACAGGTATTGTAGATGCAGTAATTCGTTTCATGCTTTCAACTTTTTTAGCATACATATATATTCGCAAATTAAAAATGTCAAACACTAATACTGAAACTTTTACGACTTGCCCTAATTATTAAAAATTGTGTAGAAGTGCTACAGATGTTGCCCGTATATTACATGAGACGGTATACCAAAATCTTATATCGGATTGTAGATGCACAAAATTGTCATAAAAGTGTGAAGAGGACAAGCGACTCTACTTCAAGGTGCTAAAGTAACTACGGCCACCAGCATACGGTAGTTGTCACGAGAGCTTAAGAGTGTTCGATACTTTCTTTCAAAATCGGTTGAACTTAGTTTTTTGTTATTGGTTCGAAAACTATTTTGAAAATTTTATATTTGACCTTTAAAAGTAGTGTGTGTAACGATAAAATACTAGCTTATTACGATGTTAAGAGCTTCTACAGCTTTAATTCATTTTCAACCATAAGTGAAGAACCAGTAAATTTACTTTTGCATACCGTGTATTCGTTACGATAGCTACATCTTATCGGTGAGCTTTTCTGTAAGTTCCTTGTTTTTTGTTTAATTTAACCTCAATTAAGGAATAGCAATGTAATCATGGGCTTATCGTTATTTTTTGACTTCAAGAAAGCAAAGAATTTCGACCCTGTAGACTTACTGGTTCTTCACTTATGATTGAAAAAATGAATGCTGTAGAAGGTCTTAACATTGTAAGAAACTAGTATTTGATCGTTACACACACTACTTTTAAGGGTTAGATATACAATTTTCAAAATAGTTTTGGAACCAATAAAAAAGTTTAACCGATCTTGAAAGAAAGTACCGAACACCCTTAACCTTCCGTGGTGGCCCATTAACCGCCTCTTTTATAAGCTAGGGCAAGCGAAAAGGCAATAAAGAGGAATATCCTACAATTTGACCGAGTAGCGGATACAGCAGCGTGCTACAGTGAATTATTTATTAGCTTCCAATATCACTATTTCTTCAATAGAATCGCAACTTTTGGTGAAAAGTGAAGCTGTTATGGTAAACCTGTTAAAGAGAATCAGTGGCAAAATCAATTGGGTTGGTACGTCATTGGAAATGTGGGTATTTTTTAACTAGTCTTGAAGGTAAGGTAATATCTAGACGCTCTACCCTTTCTTCAGCAAGTTAGTGCCATCAATAAATAACAAACTTAATGTTCTAAGCGAACAGACCTTAAGCAAACTTGTTAGCATATCTCTGTCGGAAGAAATTAACCGATACCACAGGATGCGCAAAATATTCGCGGCCCAGGTGGCAGCTACGTCGAGGAAAAGAAATGAAATTGAGAAATCGATAATTTGGGCGACGCAGAGGAAGGAAATATGTGGACTGTAGGAACTAACGAGTCGCACATGAGTTTCAGCCGAAAGAATTATACGGATACACAAGTTTTGAAACTGTAACATAGTTCAGCATAACACCTGATAGCAATCTACCCACAGAACTTCTAAACTAGAAGAGCTCGATGGGCTAGAGTTTTCCTGTTTAGGTTAAGGGTGCATTTTCTTTCTGGACGTCGATGTCGCGGAGGAAGAAGCAAGTTATGTCATGAGCTTGACAGAAATGGTATCATGCAGGTTAAGAAAATGTAGTAAAATAATGGCAAAAAATATCATTCAATATTAAAAACTTTATTTTAGACTCTAGTTATTCCTCTTGTTTAAACTAAGTTAGTTAACATACATAATCCGTGATTTAGTTTGGTTTATTTGTCGTTTAGCTTCCTGGTATACAGTTCGGCCACATTTGGACCACCAACAACAAAGGAACTTATATAAATCTGAGGACTACACACGAAACAGATTGCGGATTTGACGGATCTGTAGTTAGTATGACAAGTTTTGGTAAAAGATTTGTTATGATTGTAGTGTAAAGCGGTCTTTGTTCACACGTACGTGCAAAGCGCGACATTAAAATTCGGGGAAGTAAGGACGTCAGTCCGGTTCACACTACTTAATGATAACACATCATCCACTCTTTCATCAAACCTTAGTGATTAGAGAATGAAAGCTAGCCAGAACCGCTTAGCAGAACATAGTCAGGATCAATTTGAATAAACTGTAGCGGTGAGCTTGCGTGGTAGCAAGAGAGATATCAGCTACACTTCTAGCTACTAAAGAAGTCCTGCTACATAGAGACAATATGTATATACACTATTAACGAGATCGGATTCTAAATACTATAAAAATATTGGAAGCTGATGCGAAATCGTGAGGATCTCCATAACCATCCGACCTGGGAATTTCCTCAGAAAAATTGTGTTAGTTTGTTAGGAAAGTGTTTTAGTATTCCTTCAAGAGATGAATGGAAGTGTAGCGGTAGTAGTTTCCAGTATTTCCTAAACGGAAGCATCATTAAAAATTGCTGAAAAAGCGAGTTCTGGGTGCTTTAAGCTTCTTACGTTGATTTGAAACTCTCGAAAAGCCTTTGAGAACTAAGACTGAGAGATATAAACGTTTTCTTTGTTGACTTTTACGAGAAACCATTGAAATTAAAATAATGTTATCGTACTCAACTGATAATCTGAAATACGTGGTTTTATATGAATGTACTTTGTTATTTGTGTCCCCGTTACAAAATGTTTATTAGGTGCGCGATTCTATTGATAAAAATTACCTTTCGCACAGTAAAATACGCGGACCTACCTCATTATTAAATATTTGGAGTTAGACCGGCGCCGTCAACTGAGGGGGCGTCGTCGGCGTTATACATTCAGACGACGCTCGAATCAGTCTTCAGTTAGATATACATGCGTCGGGTCGCTTTCACTTCTAAAGGACAGACACTAATCCTACTTTGTTTGAAGCATGTACTTATGTGTGTAAAAGTTGACCAAAGACATTGTTATCCTATCAATACTGCCAATAACCAGAAGGACGAATGTAGAAGATATTGATAGTCCTTCATGTAAGTGGTTTTATTGTATTCGAGCAGTCTGCTTTTATGTTACTTCCTTTTTCTTTTATGAACGAATAACTAGCGATATCCTTGAACTTATTGTCGACAATTCAAGAAGAAGAAAATACTTTGCGTTTTAATTAGAGATTGTCGTTTTGGTCTAGTTATGTAGGATATGATTACGTTAGAATGCTCAAGTGAAATAGGAAGGATACAGCGGACAATCTATTACAGCTTTGAAATTGATTTCTAATCTCCACCAAATTTATCGCTCGTTGAGACTCTACCGCGCTTTTAATGAATTTTGATGTTTAAATTTTGTAGCGAGGTTTTTCGTAATAGCGCAGTAATATTTTCTTACAGCCCAGTTCGCTAATGGAACTTTCATAAATCTCGCTTTACGCCATAAGTACTTTTTAATTAAAAATTATATTGTGCATTTTAAAAACGACCTACGCAGGTGGAAATTAAGACAAACTTGTTTCTACCTATTCCTATATCCTTGGAAGCGGGAAACCCTTTATGCTTTATTTCGCTCTAATTTTCCACAAAATCAAACTTTTGGTAGGGTGGAGACTGACTAAAGAAAAGAGCAAGTACGCTACATTTGCATTAATTACTCGTACGGTTTTGTGGGTATAGAAAGCTTTTTTAATTTTTTTTTCTGTGTGTTCGATGGTAAAAAGTGTGAACGGCATTTACAAATGCAGAAACTCGAGTTAAAAAGTTATTTAATTTAACAAGTTTGGAGTTATGGAAAAACTGGATGGACTATGGAAAAGTATGTAATTACAACATTTTGAAAATAGTTTAAAATAACAGGTCATCCTTTTACGTAATAGTCTTAATAATTGCAGCAGTAGTTCATAGTACATACATCAATTTTTGAGTTAAAATTCATATCCGGCTACAATATAGTATGTAGTATCAATGAATTATCAAAATAGATTGCCAGTGGAAATAAAATACGGATGCTATTGTGTATCTCCAATAATTTGTGGTATAAATCACTTTAATTCAGAAAACAATATATTATATCTAAGTGCCTGTTCGGTTGACCACTAAGTTCGCGTACATACGTACATACGTGCATATTATATTGGCTCTAATTATATTAATATTACGGTCCCGATCAGAGCCACGGGTCTTTCTAGCTAGGTATTGTAAATATTCAAAATTCTCCTGCTTTATTCCTTGTTATTCATGATAATAATGATGCATTTTCAAATTATAATCTCTGGCCCTGCCGGAAATCAATGCATTTCACATGTATGGACACATAGAAGGGCGTAACCTTCAGGCTGTTTACTGTAACCGAAGACTACGGTGGTAGAGCAGATGTTACCATTACATATAAATTAATCCCATTTGGGACGTAAGTAAACCAGATATAAAATAATTGCTTTCAACAATACATCTTCGCAAGAAACGATCTACTAAGTCGTGGGTTAAGCGCGAGGACATATTGGACGAGTTCAAATAGAATTTATAAAATAAAGGGATTCAAAGAGTAGATATTGCTCTTAGTATGTTATATTGTACCTACTGAAAATAATATTACATACCCATACCTATCAATGTGGCTAGCGCACAAACAAAGCTTTAGTTTTGCAATTAAGCAAAATTCCATCTATTTGACGGATTAAGTTTGCTTACAAAATTAGCAATCGAAGCCAACGTAAGATTTTACGAAAAGTATGCGAGCATTAAAACAATAAAGCGTCTGCTTTTAAGCAAATATTTAATTCAGTTCTTCGTCTCTAAATCCTTATGGCTTTTTGCATCGAGCGATTCATTCGTTTCAAAATAGTTGTTTAAAAGAACGTGAGGTGTAATTTGAAAACAGTTTTATTTTCTAACAAAAATAAGTCTGTGTGGTGAGAAAGCACGCAAGATAACAAGATTTGGAAAGACCAAATGCGATTTTCAGGCAAGCGATCATATGTTTTCTCGTATTAAGCTGTTATCAGAACAAACAATAGAGCCGGATGATTTCGCCGATTTTTATAATGTCACCGATTTATTTCCGGAAAAGAAATGTAGAAAATTACATACTATTCCAGAAATGTTACACCAAAATTATTCGACTGAAGACTAAATAAATTAAAGTTTGTATATCTTTTCGCACAAGGTTTCTTTTATCTTTGAAAATTAGATTATAAAATGTATGTAGTAAAATTGATATAAATTGACATATTAGAAGGATGCTGAAACTATTGTAATCTACATGGTTGGCATTCAATTAGTTAAATAGACAAAGGAAAGCAGGAAATAAATTGTAAAACTATGTATGTGCTACAATAGTCTAAACAAGGACCACGTATAAAAACAAAGGATGAGGTTACTGCAAAAATATCGTGAACAGAATTGGTAATTCGGAAAAGTATTCCAATGATACCGCAAAAACTTGGGACACTGAGGAGGTATAAATGTGAAACTGAATCTATTTCTAACGGTGTCAAGTATCTAATATGGTGCTTCTGCAACATGTCCAGCTAATAAGTTTTTGAGTAGTAGGGAATGATAATTAAGTAATTACGGAAAACGAATTTAAACCATTGGGGGTTAAGAGTCTTCACGTGTAATACAAACGAATTCTGCAGAATTAAGAAAAGATTCTGAAAATAACACTGGGCAGAGTAAAGGATCCTGTAACATGACACAATAATCTAAGAATATTCTTATGCACGGGTTCGCTTTAAGGACCAAAACTAAATTCAAATAATTACCACTTTTCCTTTGTGTTTCTAGGTGGACAGAACAAATAGTAACAAAGTGTTGCGCTGAGAATTCCTCATCGCAATAGCAGCGTCGGAAATCAGAAATACATATGTTGAGTAATAAAAGCTTCCGCGGGAAATAAACCGATGTCTATTGGGTATCAGATACCATATAGAAACAATTACTTTGATTAGAGAAAAATGAAATCGAAAGGACCTAAACTCCTTAATGACAACAAATTTAGGTACACGGCTTGTGCTCTGAAGTTGTTTATAAAATCAATGGCAAGCATCAGCTTTTTAGAACATGAAAAATCTGCTGTGCTGTGATTCACACATTCACGCAAACGGGGGAATTGGAAGCCCGTGTTTTTGGTATTCCCTTTGTGTTGCTTGTTGTCTGATGTAGTGGTACAAAGTTTAGCTTCGTGGAGGGTGACATATCTGAAAAACTGGCCTTTCGTCTGAAGGAGGGTGAAAGTTGGAAATAGGAAGGAAGGAAAGAACCACAAAGGAGCAAAACAAAGTCTACAAATATCTTTAGATTTGATCAAGCATAGAAGTAGATATCCTACTCGCTAATGAAGCAAATTAACTCACTAGATTTGTCATTAATCATAATTTTCTATCGGGCGTACATCATTGGTGATCTAATAGAAGGGAAACGGAAAGAAATACCAGCTGAGTCAAAGCCAATCAGCAGTTCTAAGAACAGATGAGTACTCTATGTTTTTCACAACCACCAGTAATTTTCGTGTTACATTATAACTGTTGGTTAAAACTTAAATTGACCCTAACTTTTATTTACATACATCAAAAGTGTATTAATCTGTAGGATTTTGTTAACAGCGTTTTCCGAAGTATACCGACTATAACTTAACACACTTAGCGAAGAAGAAATGGGTGAAGCTTATAGTCAGTCTGCTAAGGTATTAGCTCATGATGGAGCTTCCAGGACCGATTAAACTTCAAATATGTATTCGACCATCCTGCTTATAAGATATTTGTCCTTAATTGTTAAAATCTTATAATGGGCAAAATACCTTACGATTTGAATTGATGCAAAGCCCACACAGTGCTTGTATAGCGGATACAAATATCAATTGATGTGTTAATATTGGATCCTTTTGGAAGCAAAGAATGTAGAAAAAAGGCGGCACTATTTAAAATCAACCACAATTAGAAAATAGCGTGCAACGACTACGTGAGTAGTGTGGGAAAACGAAAGAATGGTAAAACAGTAGAAGCGGCATAACTCACCAAGAATGAAATTTGGAAAAGTAAAAAGAATTTATGGAAACTCTATTTGCAGTGATCATACATTTGGCTGATTTTTTGAACAAGCATAGTTACTACTCTGCAATAAATGGCTTTTCATACGTAAATAAGAATATTTTACATTGAAGCTGGTCTCCGATGAAGGAACTTGTATCTATTGGTTAATAATAAGCTTTTTATCACTAAAACATTCTCTTAAACAATGGAAGGACGTAATGAACTCTGCCTTGATTACAAAAATGAATGTGAAATAAATTAAAAAGAAGCAGTCAAGTAGTTACAGCTATTAACTTGGTTGACGTTCCCTTTCGCGTTACAGGTGAGAAATTTTATTCCTCATTCCAATAAACAAGAGATAAAAAATATATTTAACTGATATGATTTTTCCCATGAAGCCTTGAAGTATGATGCGAATAAATGTGGAATGAGTATTAAGGAACAAAAAGAGAAATATCGCCATCCTTTGTTTTTATTTTCTGGATTGAATTACCAACAATTCAAGATATAATAATTCTTATAACAACGGATTTCGAGAAAAGTTTCTTCGTTGCCGATCTTGATACTTTACATATACATTTTGAAGTAATAAAAGTTTTCATCAGAGGTGCACTAATACGCGGCTATATTAATCTAGATCTAATTAAAATCCTTGAGACCATCACAGCTACTCTAAATACAAATCTCGCTTTGCTATTTCGGCTATATTAATCATCATGGAAATTCAATAACGCGAAGTTTGGTACAGGTACTACACGATATCGCCGCACTCAAACCTAAATTAACTTCTAATCCTCCAGATGTTCTTGAGTAGATGAAATTGTTGGGAGGCAAGAGTCATACTCGAATACGTTTAAGCTAAAACGAGGCCGTTATCCAATGATGTTCGAAATCTATCGCATATCAATTGAAGAAGGTTGGACAAACTGTGAATGCGTTTCCTAAATATATTGTTGAAAGCAACAAAGTAAATCCAATTTACATGTCAGAAAGGAGTCCATTAAATAATATAAAGTCGGTAAATTTATGAGAATAAGAAACAAAGTGCGGGTATGTCAAAGAAGCATGTGGAAGAAATCGTAAAATGAATGAACAATTGCTTCCACCGCATTATTTTAGTTCCAAATACTGGTAATCCGCAGGAAAGTTAATCCAAAACAGGAGGGTACAATAACACATGTAGTTTCATTTAAGTGAATGGATATCGTTGTGATTAGTTAATAGTTACTGTTAACTTAAAGAAATTTGAAAATCTTTTGCACTAATGAATGAAGTTTAAGAATTTTCATTCAGTACAAAAAATGTGGATAGCTGACTTGGTTTGGATGGGAGAACAAATAACAACACTAATCGAATAATTCTATTAAGGATACCGTTTCTACGTGATAAATTGAAGTTACATCCCTTTGTATCAGCACATCCACAAAATTTTTAAAGTAAACGATGAAAACAGTATTCTTGCATAAAATAAACTTCCGGAGCTTTAGTGTCTGTCTTTGAACAAGCCCTGGGTCTCTGATGATTATGTATTTGATTTCCTAGAAAATATTTCCGAAAATCCGTTACTTTAGAGTTTATTCGGTAGATACATTTGCACTTTCTACCAGAGTGTTACATTCATTGTGCTGTGTTTTTGTAACGGTTCCTCAAAAATTCGTAATTATAAGATTAAGTAAACTATAGACATAAATTGTATCTAACAAACGTGTAAGTATGTATATAAATTCAATAGATCAGGCACTAATATATATATATATATATATATATATATATATATATAATAAAAACAGGTGAAATATAATATACCGCTGGACTATAAGGAACACTCACGATATATATGTAGATTATAATAGTCTAATCTTTAGTTGGTCAGTTTATCGGTGATTCGAGTATGTAATTACATATTTTCTTAAACATGTTAAAAATTCTTATTGTTTGGACAACGTATATGTTTAAAATTAAAATATCAAACTGCAATTGTGGTGGTGCAATATCTAGAAAACTAAAAACCATATTTCATAATATTTCATTTCAAATCAACAATGATAAAACATTGAATGAAAATTATATATTAAGAACGAAACTAACGATTAATCCTTTGGATCCGACTGTTCCTATTGTTTTCAAATTAACGAACGCGGTTTGAACATTTCCCTCCATAATAAATGCGAACAAGATTGATATTCTTGGCCAGTTAATAAATGGCTGCTGAATACAAAGCCCGGAGTTAATAGTCTTCTAGTTTCCCTATAATTTTTGGGTTAGAAATTCTTATGGAGAAAGATAGTTATGGTTTGGAGCTTGCTATTGTAATCATGCAGACGTGGCGTTCATACTTATATTACGAAGTTTATGAATAACGAAAGCATTTTCAAGAACGTCGGCAAAAATATAATACTTCAGTAAAAGCAATCAAATTTGTACATATATTAAAATAACTCGTTGGTGTCTATCTTGTTTTTGCAACAGCTGTTTCTAACATAATTGTTAAAGCATACATTTCTTGTGAGAATTTTTATGTTATCTACTTCATTCTATATCACATTAGAGGTTCGATTGGGATGGCAGAAAGGAATTCATAAAATTTGGGCAATTAGTAACTAGAAAATCTAACCAAACATAATGTGAAGACTTATGTATCTATGTATTCTTGTGTTATTAATTATGTACATGTGGTCAAGTGCATAGAAATAAAAGGAAACATGCATAAGAATAAATCACACCTGATAGTTTCAGGAACGTGCTTTCTAATTCGTACAAAAATCGCATCTAAATTTCCCATACATATTCCTGTTTAAAATACTCCTATAGCAATGTTAATTTTTGCTGTATTTTCTTTTGAACTGCACATTTTTGTGGGCATTTTAGTATATCTCGCTTTACTTCATATTCTTACTTAACAGAAATGTCGAAATGGACTTTTAGTTAAGGTTTAGTACTAATAAGCAACTTATGATCTAAGCAAATGATTACCAGTTATAGGAATAAGGAAGTAAATTGTATTTAGACAAACCAAAAGGAAGCTTATAGAAAAAATACTATGGTAACACAAACCTGTTTTACTGCATTAAATTCTAACTTTCCTTTCTCTGTTTGTTGTTTTATAAAATACTACACCAAATATAAAATCATTGTTGTTGACATAAAGCGCTTCACCGTAACTAACGTACTTACATCTAAGCGGTTATAAAAAGCGATGCTGTTAAGTAGAATACATACTTTGACACAAGTACAGCATCCCATGGGATTTAAAGTATTGTACATTATCACGTTTTATTGAAGTGAATACTTCTTAAGGATCACCGGACTAGCTCGAGCGTAAGCGTAAGCGTAAGAGCATTAAATTTGGGTGGACCTCGGCGTTCGCTTTGTGTGAAAGACAAAGAAAACAATAGAGAAAGTATGATGTGCGAGCGAGAGACGATGAGGGAGAGGAAGGATACGTGCGTGCTTGCTTCGTCTGAAACAGAAGGAGAGACAGAGAGAGTATGATATGCCAGTGGGAGTATTTACTTCACACGTGAGTAAACCACACCCAGCAATTTTTTCAAACTGTGCCGTTATTTTAAGTAACATTTGACAATCAGATTTACCTATGTATATTGCACATGGCAGAGACTGTCTGTTTTAAAGTTAAAAGGTACTACTTGTAGGAAGCTATAATTACAAATGTTTTCAAGAAAATATATAAAAAAATACCAAACAGAAATAACTATTCAGTAACACTTGCTGATTATTTCCAACGATTATGGTATTGCTATCTTTCAGCAGCCTCTATTTTCTGGTTCACAAAATGTCAGATTTTTTCAGCGAAGTCCAATGCAATTTCATACCTCTAGCACCTTTTAGGTTAAAATATAATCGTATTTTAAATCGCTTCCGTAAAAACTACGTCAATTAAGTAAAAAACTGTATAATTCAATTTTCTTTAATTTCGACAGCTAGCAGTAAAACTCACAACAAGGCTTTCTAGATATAGAGTAAATTTACAAATTCATTATGTCTGCACATATCTGTATATGCATGCATGCATATGGGTATCATAAAACTAACAATAATTTATACTTATATGAAGAAGTATTTGTTGAAATCTTAAGAATCCTGTTCAGGTACCAGGAGAAAGCAACAGAAAAGAATCTAGCCAAAGTATGTTCTCATGAAATATATACACCATTTCAAGAAATTATTATATACTTTATTAAAATTTTCGGCTAATATCGGCTATGAAGTTATATACTTTGCTTTGTTTCTGTGTATGTATCTTTTCGTATGACTTTTTCTGTAAATTATTATCAAAATACTTTGTTGTAGCAGTCATTGCACCAAAATTATTATTTAAAGACTACTTATGATTATACAATGTTTGCTTTAAATATTGCTTGGTCTGAACGGTATCAGATCCATCATAGTGTTTCCAATCAATGTCAAGAATTACATTGTTTTGGTTTTGCAAACAAATTGTTACTATAGTTTGAACTGAAAGCCATATTTATATAATCCTTATAATTTTTTTCTTAATGGAATAATTATAGCTTTTATACTCATTATCTTCATTTCTCCCTTACACCCAATGGGTATAGAAGGGTTTTTGATTATATATATATATATATATACCGGGTGACAGAATAAACTGCAATGCATAGCACCACGCGATAAAGGACCAAGAAATAATAAGAAAATTCCTATACACCAATGTCCGATCGCTTTTTGTTTTCACGTTACAGGCTGTTGAGGTTTCTTAAACTGAAGCTCGTTTTAGTCGCGGTGGTGTTTTGAACACGTATAATATGCATTATTGGATCGATGAAAACCCTCTTCATACCGTAATACGGAATCACCAGTATGGGTTTTCCATTAATGTGTGGGTAGGTATAATCGATAATAATCTAATTGGTCCAGTTGGATTGCCCAGACGATTGACAGGCGAACTCTACCAAAATTTTTTGGAAATTGAACTGAACACTTTATTAGAAGATGTCCCATTGGATATTATAAGATGAATGTACTACTACTATTCTCGAAGAACAAGGGAATTTCTTCAAAGAAGATTTGGAAATACGCGGATTGGTCGTGGGGGACCTATACTATGGCTAGCTCGTAGTCCCGATCTTAATCCCCTCGATTTTTCTATTTGGGGGTTTATGAAAGATGAAGTGTATGCCGTAGAAATAAATACTGAAGAGTAATTATGAAACAGAATTGTGGAGTCTGCTGATACATTTCGTAATAATCCGAACATATTTCAAAGATGCCGTCAATCATTAATACGAAGATTGGAAATGTGTATTCAAGAACAAGGTCGCCAAATAGAATACCTTATGTAGAGCTAAATACCTTACATTTTTAATGTGGTTTTATTAAATAAAAGCCTTTTCAATTAATAAAAACTTAAAAGTTTGTAGCTTGGAAACAAAAAGCGATTGGACATTAGTGTTTAGGAGTTTTTTTATTATTTTTTGGTCCTCCATCGCGTGGTACTGTGCATTGCAGTTTATTCTATGCCAGCCTGTATATATATATATATATATATATATATATACATACATCTTTATTTCTCTTTTAAGTAATTTATGAATTCTATTTTTTATGTTCTCATCATTTTTTTTTTGGATAATTTATTTTATTTAAAACTTCTCTAAATTTATTGAAATTCTTTCCTTTGAATTCTGGATTAGCTAATCTAATAGATCGGTCCATTCATCTACTAACTACATTTGTTTTCACTTTATACGGCAATTTGGCTCTATAATGCCATCGTTGTGCATGGCTATCAAAGAAATTTAAAGAATCAGGTCTCATATCTTAATTTTAGTCTATTATGGCAACTAGTAAATTCTGACAATAAAACTCACTACGGTACGGTAAATTTGTTTAAAAATTTTGCATTGGTATTTAGAATATGTAAAATTTAAAACAAAATTTGAAGTTCGTTTTGCAATATCTGTGGAATCCTATATGGAGTTCCATTTTCGTCTGAATTTGTCAGTGATAAGGGTATTTCTATATCAATACTAGCTGACCCGGCGAACTTTCTACCGCCTTAGAATTGATAAGTTTTGTCTTATGTTATTACCTGAGTTTTATTAACTTGTTTGTATTAAGATAAAATTAATTAAGTTGAATAAAAGTTCAAAAAGCAGCAAGTTCACTTGGGAGCAAAGCATTTCCTTTATTGAATGTAAACCAAATGATTCGCGTACGCTGTAGCACAACTTTCCGTTAAACTATTTGCTGAATGGGTTGCACTCCTGTCGATTATCTTCATTGAAGCACCTTGTGATATACTATATTTTGCGACTTTATCTATTGTCGGAGCGTTGAATTGTCGTTCGTGTGTTCCAGTGGGGCGTTTATTTGCTCTGATCACGACTTTATTGTCATCACTTGGCATGCGATCCAACGCAATTTTGAACAACCGAATCAATGCATGATGTTCATCAAGTATTTGCTGCAAATCTTGAGGAATTTGTCTTTTCATTGCATTATTGATCGTTTGACGCCGATCAAGTTGGTCCTCCATATTGGCCATGAAGTAAATTTGTAACAATTTTATGCTGTGCGTCTTCAACCATTGAAAAGGCTATGTTTCAGAGGATTATGGCATTCGTTGTGAGGTGTGATATAATAGCTCCTAGTCAGTTTGGATTTGTAAATTCTAAGTCAACGACAAATGCAATATTTGCAGTACTTGATCGCGTTTATCAACTATTAGATAATGGGTGTGTGACTAGCGGCCTCTTTTTCGATTTGTCCCATGCTTTTGATACCCTTGATCATGCCTTATTAAATAAACTGTCGGCAATTGGCATAAGAGCGCCTTCTTCACACTGGATCGAATCATACCTTCATGAGCGCACGCAAATCGTATCGGTCAAATCGAGAGGCTCTATCAAATATTCGTCGCCGATTAGTGTGTTGCGGGGTATCCCGCAAGGTTCGATACTCGGTCCTCTGTTATTCTTGTTATTTAGCAATGATCTTCACCGTTACTTGATGGGCGGAGAACTTTGTCAGTATGCCGATGATACTACAGTTGTATTTTCGGGAAATTCTGGGACGGATACTGCAAACGCTGATAGTGCTGTTGAAGAATTGTATTAGCTCTCAAGCACTATTAATGTTTTACCATGCACACATAGCATCGAGGTTGAGGTATTGGATTATATTTTGGGGGCAATCATCTCAGTTTTCACGTTGTTTCGTACTCCAGAAGAGAATAATAAGAGCAATGTTTTCTTTGAGACGTACCGACTCATGCGAGACGGCGTTTGTGAGTCACAACATTATGTCATTGCCATCCTTATTCTTATATGAGTGTGCTATTTATGCGCGAAAGTACAGCTCAGATTTTGTGCGAAATGGAGAAATAAACGCCTACTGTACTAGAAATATAGACGACTATTGTGTGTCGGCCCATAGATTATCGCTCTACGAGAAGAGTCCTAGATATGTTTGCATCAAGGTTTTTAATAAGCTTCCGGTTGATATAAAAAGCTTGGATTTCAATAAATATAAGAGAAGATTAAAAAAGTATTTCACTGAGAGGTGCTATTATAATATCGCCGAATTCTTTAACTGATCGGATCTTCTATTCGGTCTTTCATATTTTGGTGTATCATGTCTGCACACATTTGCTTATATGTGATATATATTTATGTGTATTGTTTCATTTGGCTGTATTGTTATATATATTTTTCTTTGATTGTTATATGTATACAGGTCATATATTTTTGTTCGTATAATGTACATATATTGACCTTTTGACGAAGCCCATATCTGTTTGGATTTCATGGCAAATAAAGACAAATAAATACAAAAAAAAAAAAACAAAATAAACCAGCTGTAATGATCCAATTCTATGGTGAATTTGTCCTTGTATCTATATAGTCCAAAGGGAAGTGATAATTAGTGAAAATAAAGGCTACTCTCTTATTAACAAAGATTACCTTGAATGTCGGACTGAATCCGCGTTCTTCAATAATATTTGCTCCAAATGAAGTCTGGAAGTTTGGAAACATGCGTTGTACCTTTAAGCGTTCGGAAAAAGATGTGATTTTAACCTTCCCACTGAGACAGCACAATCCAGGCGTTTCTCCAGCGAACTTTAATGCACCGCAATGGATATACACAACCTCCATAGGGCCAATTCTAACGAAAGGGTGCGAGCTGTAGTCAATTGTGGAATCGCATTGAAATGCTTCTCGATTCAAATTAACACTTAAAGCATTTCTTCTTGCCGCTCGATGTTGTTGATCTCTGTGTTCTGCTCGACGATTTCTCATTGCCAACCGAGCCGTTTCACGTATGGCCTCTCTTTGTTCTTGTGTTTGTGAAACACGAAGTCGGGCCGTACAAACATAGCGCCCTTCTCCCGTGCGATTTCTTCTTCATCTGCAGTGGATTGATTCGCAATATTCCGCAGTCTAATTGCATTACGGCTTCGTTGTAAATGATTCGATCATCTCGCTCGCGGCGTTGCAAATAAGACTGTGATGGATATTGCTGACTTTGCTTCTATTATGACATAACAATTATTCATGCGCGCACAATCACAAATGTCATAACCTTAATTGTCTTTGCGTGCACCATGTCAACTGCCATAACCTAACACGCCAAACCTCGTCAATTTGTAAATCTCTAATTTTTGAAATTTTTAATGTTTTAATAGTTTTCTTTTTCCTAAACCTTCGCGTAGTAATTACGAACAAACCCGCAGAAGGAAGTATCCCATTTGGTCCAGTCGTTTTCAAGTTTTAAGCATCCAAACAAACCACGATCCACTTATATATATATATATATATATATATATAGATATGTACCGCGTCCAAGATAAGGGTAACGCTCATGCGGATTATCGAAACTGTAAAAGTTACGGTATTGCTTAAATATGTACGACGAAAGTAGCATAGCTAACAGGGTGACAGGGTAGCATTATATTACGAACATTTTCTTCGGACCACGATCGAATTTAACCGAATTTTGAAAAATTTGGTCAGAAATCAGATCCCGCTATTTAGACCTGTATTCGTGGTATTACATGTTCGTTATTGTTCATAAAGTCCTCTTACATAGTACAGAGGTAAACAAAGATTGCATTCTGTCAAAAAAGCAGCTCTCTGAAGAAACTCAAGGGGATTGAAATAACGACTGCCGGACCAACTCAGAAAACAGTTACATATTTCCACGAATACAGATACCGGTAGAAGTGCTGAGTTTGATTGCTCCTCCGTGAATACCAATACGTCAGGTGTCAAGTAACGTTCTTCCAAATGATTTTGAAGATTACTTGATACCTAATTGGTCTGAGTGTCTGAGTGATGGCTTAGCTGATGACTGATATTAGTTAATTTATGATTCAATTTCTATATAGTATAGCTTTCAATGGCTTGCTGTATAACATATACTTTATACGTCTTTTTTTCATATTTTCTTCATATAAGGTATTGTTCTTTTGTGTGTAGTTTCCAAATATTTTGATTTTCTAGAATTAAATCTAATATTTTCTCTTTTCGAGAATAATGTTTTATTTAACATCGTTTATTACTTATCATCCTAAAGCTTTTTATTATATGTATATTTTCTCAATATTGATGGAAACCACAAATCATTTGATTATGGCCAAAATAACCAAAGCGCAAAATAAAGTATTTTTGTCCATCTAGCTTGTTCTGGAGCGGAGCATGACGTTAAATAAATAAACGAAATTTTGCTTAAAACCGAACAGAAGAGCATTTGTGTAGGCGTTTGAACAATGCATTTTTAAAATGGGTCGAGCGACACCGTTAGACCGCTATTATTTGATCTTTTGACGCGGGTCATTTGCTACAAATAAGTTAGCAGCTTCAATCGTAGGTGACCATTAATCAATCATGTAAATCTATTTTTGCACGCCACGCGCGGAGACCCAACTTTCAATGAATATAAATGAATTGTGCGTGATTACCTGAAAACGAAGTAGAAAAATAAACAATTATTTGCAATAGTTACAAACATTTCGAATGTAATTGTTAGCGACTTTATTGGTTGTTTCTCCGACGAGATTCCTGAAATGAAATTTAAAGTGCTATTATAGTTTCTTCGACAATGTAGTTGTTGGAACTATACTGTCATGTAAACAGATATAAAGTGTATTGCCCTACTTTCGATGTCTATGAGATAGAACGGTGTCTGTCAAACTCAGGAAGACGTCGGTTCATAATATTGCCTGGATTTCTATCACAAATTTAGTCGAGAGGAAAAAGAACTTCACAAATTAACGTTATGTTAGTTCAACTACCTAAAATTATCTTTACGATCTAGTAACATATTCTTTTATATACGAATCTATCCCTCCATAGATAATTTTAGATCTTAACCTTTAACATTAATTTATATTTTAAATTATGATTTTACCCCGATCTAATTATTTTTCAAGTTAAGTGTATGCTTGAATCTCATTCTTAGCATAATCCAGCAGATACTGCGTGATATCAAGGAGCGATTACAGGATATTACAACAAAATTAATTAAATCGCCGTAAATTAAGTTTTAAATTATGAAATTAACTTGAAATTTTTAATTAACCATAATAGGTACGGCGGAGGAATACTTCAATTTTTGATGGGCGATTTTGCAGAAACTGTAATACATACAATTAGAACACGCGGACAAATTGATATTGGATTAATATCAGTTACGAGACAAAGCGGACGCATCGAAATCGCATTTAATATTGCAAACCGCCAACTAATCGCAAAAATATGCGTACCTATTTGTATTCGATATGACACCGAACTAATTTGTGAATAAAAGGATTTCACGTTTTAGAATAAAAGCTATATATTATAACATTTAGCGTATTATATTCGCGGTATAAATTATATTGGGTTTTATTTAGTCCCGCACAGCGTCCATAATCGATTTAAGCGAATAATGGAAAACAAGGGGTTTCGCTTTATGCATTTGTGTAAATATTGGAATATCTAAAATATTAACAGCACAGATAACCAAATCCTGCGCCAATTTATTCAGAATAGCATCCACTTGTAGAAGGGTCGCTATTGTAAAAAGTGGTTCGAAAATATCTATATCGACTGGTGAACCATTCCAAATGCTGCCTTTGACATATCTCTGTTTGCTTTTGACGTTACTAGAAAGGAACATCAGCCAGAAAACAACACTGGTGAATATTGGCAGCGTATAATTAATACTTCCTTTTATTTGTATTTTATTCACTAATTCTAAGACAATGTTATAACTTCACAATAGATTCTACTGTTGAATTCCTTATGATGTGCATGTCTTCATACGTATGTTATACATACATACATATTTGCCAGTAACGGCAATACAAGTCTAAAGTGGCAACAAAGTAGACAAGTTTATTAGTTGCGAGACCCCGATCGAAATGGAATTTTTGTTTCACAGGAAACTGGTTTCTAGTTTCTCGTAGAGGAAGGTGTGGGAGTTGCCACAGTAATGCCATCGCTGTTATGTAAGTGTAGATAGTATCGGCTGAAGGAAGAATCCATAGAAGAGCGCCAACTATGTAATGAAGGTGCACCATAATCCATTAGAATCCACGGTTGTGGTAAATTATTCCCAGTGACAGATTGTTCACTACCAGAGTTGTACTTTTTTTGTCATTGCATTCACTGCTATTGCTTCGTTGGGTAGTCTAAACTGTCTCCCAAGACTGGGGTGGTGTTGAGAACACCAATAAAGAGGAGTAGAATATGAAGAAAAGACAAGAGAAGCGTGGCCCATGCCAAAGGATCTAGATTATGCCTATGTATATACTACGACAACAGAGGAATGAAGAGCAGTGAGGCAGGTTATATTAAGTTGGTACAACACACTATACAAATACTAGCTTAGCGTTAGTTAGTCAACTACGATAGCAGGTCGCTATATGTTCAACATCGTCTACACCTTTTAGGAAGACAAGACATTTGAACGCTGACTTATTATTATTTGGGCAACGATAAACTTTTGGGAGGGATTAGAATCAACGTTAAGCTGTGATTTCTATTGCATACGAAGTACAATTTTGAACACAGGGGATCTCCGTCAAACACATATAATAAATGCTTAAAATGTAGAGATAATGAAACAGTGTATAGCGACGACCATTGTCCTCATATTATATGCATACAAACAATTAAATTGTACAAAAATATCATAAATCATATAAAAATATTAACACGCACTGTACGGGAGTATGTGAGTGTGGATTGTGATGTAAGGATTTTGACACACGTATTCGTATAATTCTAAACGCCTAACTTTGGAAAATTGGTTAAAGAGGACTCGCATATGTTGGAGTTTCTAAACGTACGTTAGAATACTAAAATGAGACTAAGGTAATGGAAAGTCAAAATGTCAAAGAGGCTGTACGCGTTGTGAGTCCATAAGTGAAAAATGCGGTTTTCTATTTGTTAAACAAGAGGTGGGAATGGTTAAAATCTATTTTACTTCTAAATTAGTGTACTACCTATCAATGTTAAATAAATAAATTAAATATACATAGTTCTCGCAGACATTCATATTTGAAACTTTTCTTAGGTTTTATCCCATACTATTATTTGATACCGACTTTTCGCCGCTCATCTTGGCATCTTCAAGAATAGTGAAACAACTGCGGTATGTTTCAAAAAGTTGGCAGTATACATAAACAGACGGCTATATCAAATAGTGACACACGGTAAAATGGATACTTCCAGATCTCATTCTCTTTCCCAAACCATAGCATTTATACACATATACTTGATACAGACTATTCCAAACTGTCCGCAATAGTTGTTGCTTATAGGATTAAGCTTTACTCTTGATTTTAGGTCTTCCTTCTGGCATGTTTCAATAAGAATTAACTTCTCTATTTTATTGTAGTCATTTGAGGCTGCTTTGCAAGTTGAATATCTTAATGCAACAAATTATTTTTACTCCCATAAGAAAACAACTCCAAGGTTGAAACTTCAATTGTAGTTGAAACTTTAGAAATTAGTAGCCCATAATATTAGTTAAGAAAACGTAATTTTGCGGTTATGCGGATTCAAGATGGAATAGCGTTGATAATGTAAGGGCTACATTGAAGGGTTGTGCAGTGTAATGTGTGAATCAAAATTAATCCCTACTAATGTATAGAATGCAGAGTCTGTCTGACTTTGTGCCTGGTATTTTTCACAACTAGACTGTTGAACGGATTTTGATGAGACTTGGCAGAGACATATCTTATGGCTTACTAATATTATATTAATATAATATAATAATAATTTAATGATGTGCATTGTATCAACTGAATTGCATTAGATCACATGTACTACGAAATAAAGTTATACAGTTACTGTACATAAATTTCGAAGTTTTAACTTTTTGTATGCAGGCTACTTTCACCCAATACCTTTTGAAAAGATAAGAAATAAATGGAAATATTAGAAATAGATTTTCTAAGGAGGGCAGGTCGAGTAACCAAAGAAGAGGATATATGAAATAAAAAAATCACACAAAAAGCGATTCAAGTACATATTGAATAGGAATATTGCAATGAGTACCTTATAAAAACCCACTTACTCTTGAATACATACGTACATAGAAGTTTGCAGAAGTAAGTTATTAAATCTTGTACTGTTCAAACATAAAGGATTTTGTAGCTTTTTAGATCGTAATCACTTAAATCGCTTAACAAGTTTTTATGAGTAAATGTTTGTCTTTTTATACATAATTCTATCATTCATCGTTTTTCTTTTCTTTCATGTTTATTTTAAGAACCGAAGCAATAACGACACCAGTTTAAAGAGTTAACTAATTTATTGTATAAATTAATTGAGCAATGTATTCAGTTTTGTAGGGTGACAATATTGTACAATACATTTGCACAGTGTTGTTGACCTGTAGGTCTCGCTTTAGGGGGACAAAGCCCTTTCAGATTTTTGTATTTTCGATTTATTGTAACGCATAGTGTGACATTTGACGAATCTAGGTGGACAGAATTAATTTAGACGAATCGTTAAACTGTATTTGAAATAATAGTACTTAAAATGGTTATTAACATTCATATAAACAGTTTTAGCAAAACATTTCTTACAATTTTTACGTAGTACCAAATGTATGTACAATTCAATAATTAAATTTAAGAAAAGTGGCATTTTCAAAAAATAGTATTCTTAAATTCCATATTGATCCATGTGCAATAAGTCGTAAGTGACTTGTATTTTCGTCATCTTCAGTGTGATGAAGAACCTTAGGAGTTAAAAGCATAGAAAGCGCGTCCTGTGATACGATATAAGGGGATCAGAGGTCATCAGTAACATTCTTCAGATATCTGTGTTCGTAACCCTTCTAGATCCTTTCTAGCATGGTGTATCTTTTTATGTCCTTATTTCTAGCCTTTTGTGTATCCCCGGAAAGCTGTCCGATAGGAGACATAAAAGAATTAATAATTTCGGGACCATTTATTACAATTTTCTGAACAGTAATTGGCATGTAAAACCACGAGTATAGTGATAACTACAACTGTTTGGAATCACTAAGGGACTCCTTAAATAGTTTTGTATTTAACAATAATAATTGCAGAATCATGTGAAAGCTCTTTAACTACGTTTGTCGCATTCCGTTTACCGCTATTTCTTAAACTTTGCTCGGCTGTACACATTACTTATTGTTATATAATAATTGCTCTTACCTGTCGGCTCATTTAGTAGGTTTTGTACTAATTTCGTGCCTTATATGTTCAGGCAAGGTCAAGGTCTAGCCAGTCGGAACTTTTATTCAGAAATCGATCTCGTCGTCTTCCACTTTTCACCTATTTTCTTACTAAATGTATGAGATGCTTTGTACAAGAAACACTTTAGTACTGTCCAATGTATGCCCACAACATCCGTCGAGATAGAGAAGAAACAATACTACTTGTAACATTTCATTTGTTTGGACGTACTTTGAATTTCAATGCCAAACATCGAAAAGTTATTTTCTATTTATGGTGGTAGGTACTACTAAAAATTTAAAAGAACTGCACTTGCGCACATTTGCGCACTTTCACATTTTGCACGCATAATTACTACATTAAATTAAATCGCCCATAAATTTGAAGGTGAGTTCCGATAAGACTTTTTTGTAGCTCTCCAGAAAGTTAGAAAAAAATTTGAAGTTTGAAAAAACCAAAAATAGATTTGCGTAGATATATTTATATACACCAAAAATATGTATAATTAAATTACTTACTTTGCTCTGTTGATTCCATATTAAATTTTCTTAATATCATTTAAAAATAAACATGTTTGTAAACACAAACGTTCGTGACTACCTGGAATGTACACCTATGCAATTTAAAAAGACAACGATGTTTACATTATGTTTAATCACTTGCGCAAGAGGAAACCGTACAACCGATTGTTGAAAGATGTACCTCAGAGTATTAGAAACATTATTTGGCACCGTTTTCAATTATATCAGAAAGTTGATTTTTTTATTTTTGTCCACCTAAACTCGTCAAATGCTACACTGTGTAACGGTATCGGGTTTTACATCTGTTTTCAATTGCTTCTAAACCAGAAACTTTTAATAAGATCTAATTCTGTGGTTAAAGGACCTAAACAAATAATTGGACATCATTTCGATTTTAATTGCGTGCAGATGAATTTGGAAGTTAGT
Organism: Chrysina gloriosa; assembly: GCA_038088585.1. Taxonomy (NCBI): domain Eukaryota; kingdom Metazoa; phylum Arthropoda; class Insecta; order Coleoptera; family Scarabaeidae; genus Chrysina; species Chrysina gloriosa. The sequence continues at coordinate 25,020,870 of CM076090.1, forward strand.
TAAATGAATCAACTAGAATGACGCTTACTTGAATAAACCTGAAAATTCTCGCAGTTATAATTTTAGCACAACGATATCATTGATTATCCACGCATTATGTCTATCATATAAAAGACAAATAAGATATGTTAAAGGAGTACACTGAGAGTATGTAATTTGAACATCCTTGTTTCGACAATGCTGCCGTAAATTAGAGCTTCGTTCAGTAACATCTGTTACTCTGACTGCAACTAATTTCTCATTCTACTTCCACTCGGGTGGGCTAAGCTGATTTTCTAGATTGATAAATTTACGTGGTGTATTTCCGCTTCTATTTATAAATTTAGAGTTCCGTCGTTAATGAACAAACGGTGTCGAGTAAAAAGTACCCAGTTCTGAATAAAATAAGATACATGACTAGAGTGAATGCGTTTTTGTGGATATTGCATAAAACGTAATGCTATTTGTAATTATTTCATAGTCTAAGTTGCGACAAGAATTAAGAAATATTTTTCGAGACTACTTGTTTCATTGTAATGATTCTATCTTTTCAAATATTTGTGTGAAAATCTGCTGGTCATCGCAATTTATCTTTGCGAGAGGCTATCATATGCGTTGCGTATTTTAACAGCTAGAGTTCTTTCGTATCGTACATTGAAATATATATTAATTATAGTGAATGCACATAAACAACTTGGTACACAAGTATAGTGAACATAAGCTTGTATATATGTGTACGCATACATAAAAGGCGATTGAAGCTACTACAAATATTGGCATTGAGGTATGCCAGCCATAGACGGCTCTATTTCGTACAGATATAAATTTGATATAGGTACAACAATAAATTTACTAGCATTTGGCATTGAGAAAAATCTTTATTTTGCGGTAGATTTGCTAAAAGCTGCATTGCATGTTCAAGCAATTCGTCTGCACAACAACATGATGAAATCACTGTGGGCCACGCATTCACTTTGAAACCAACGGACGATCGGGAAGGGCTCAAAGGACGGGATTTGCAGTTACTCGAAATTGAAAAGTGTAAATGTGCGGTTTCCTGTATTGAGTTTTCCCTTTTATATATTTTTGCATCAATGCAAACTCCTCTTTGAACAGAAACACACTTAACTGTGAGAAATTGCTTGTAGTAACGGAGGAATTTAAATCTGCTGCTAAAATTGAAAATTACAAGGAAACCGCCATTTAATTTGTTTCTTTTGGCGCTTCAAATCGTATGAATAGCATTGTTTGAAACTATAAAAATTTCTAGTGTCAAACTACATTTTAATATACCAGGTAATCTAAAAGTTTATACAAAATATGTAAATGTTTGGAAATTATTTTGTTTCTTTAAATAATTTCTTTTGCTGATTGATGTGGTGACATTGTTGAAATAATTTTCTTAGAAAGTTGTGAAAAACTACTGCCTGATACATTTCTCGACTTAACACACGAAAAAAACATGTGGCTATATAGATTAACTAAACATTGCCGTTAATTTTAAAGCAACAGTAGAAAGATATCCCTCGTATCTTGCGGTATACGATACAAACTTATTTGACAATTTGTCAAACTTACTGTGAATAATTTTCAATAATGCTGTAAGTAAAGGAATGTACATTTTGCCTATTTTAACTTTTTACCCTACGTCATTGTTTTGTCGTACGAGTAAAAACAATCTATTCATTTGACTATCTTTCTCAAGTGCTGCCGGTGAAAAAGGAAGCACGATTCTCACTTGTCTCAGATATTAAGATCTATGGACAAAAATTGATGACGTAGGTAAAAAGTCTAAATCAACAAAGGATATATTTTGAAACCTTAAGTTTGAACACAGGTTGATATATTATAGAATGCTTCTATGCCTCTGTCATGAAGGCAAATTAAAGCACTTATATACATTATCTAGCCCTTGATTCTACAAATTCTGTTCTAGCCAAATCACTTGGTCCTTTGGTTTGGTATAGAAGTAATACTTCAAGGTGTTCCATCCAAGGAAGTATTATTTCGACTAATTACTTTAGCACACATAGAAATTTGAAATTATTGCTGCGTGACAATCTGAAATTATTCAATTTAGGAGTAGAGTGTAGATAGCGCGAATTACAATAGAACAGTGTAATATATTGCCCAATCTTCTAGATTATGTTATATTCTTTAACGAATAGGTACGTTTTTGAATTATAATGCCAGATTGTATTGAACCTAATGCCAGGCACTACAACGCAGACCAATTTAATTCTCTCTACAGTAGCGTACGTATTTCGGTAAACAGCTCAATTTGCTACTGTACAGTGTGTACGGCCTTATTCATAAACAAATCAGAACCACATTTGCATAGGTTAGTTTGCTAATTATGAGATCCATCAATTATGCCTGCGGATGTACACCCACGGTGTCAGATTTCAACTGTTAATTACCAAGTTTATATTTTAGAGGCAATGGAGCAAAGGTAATGCGGGCAAAATATTTAAAAATTATATATGTGCGTACATACACACATGCGTCAATGTTGTGTATATGTGTTATTGTGATATTTAGTAAGACAACATAATATCGAAGGTTCAATGAAATTACGTTATTTTCTTTAGAAGTGACATAGTTGGATGAATTTTAAATAACAAAAGACTGAACTAAATTTGAAACATTCATGTTTATTTTGTAAATTCTATGTGCATATGAATTGTACGTTTGCTATATTAAGAAGAGTAAGATCTTTATAATTTATTGATTATATATTTTAAGGCAAATATAACAGAGAAAACTTCCTCCATTTCCCATATAAATTGCACGGATCTCAATTTCTTAAAATTTATGGTTGATAGAAATCTAGAATTAGATTTTTTACCTTTTTCTTTCCGAATTGATCTTATAGCTCTAAAAAGAAATTCGCGAACAATTTTCTTGATATGGTGCTTGACTATTGTATTTAAGAAAAATTCCGCACATAGACTAATAGTGCAGTTAATTATAAGAAGTAAACCAAGCAAGAATTAGTTTAAAAATGTAGAAAGAAAAATATCCTCGAATTGTAAATCTCTAAATTTGAAACAAATTCATATTCAATAACAAATAACAATCTAAGCCATGGGATAAAGTATATTTGGTTCATATTTCAGAAAATAAAAAATGTCAAGTAATTTTCAGAATTAAAAAATTCTATTATTCATTTAAGGAATTTCATAAAAAAGATAATGGGATTAACTAGCCTACCGTTACAGTGTATATTACATATCCGACAATAGTTTACACTAAAATCCAATATACGGGTATTAGCTACTAGTAGGGTACCAAGTGCGGAAAATTGTCTCACATCCACACATTTGGAATGTGGTTATTTCACTTTTACCTATTAATCTAATAGCTTACTAAAACGATGTCCATTACTTTTAATCCATCTATTTAAATAAAAATGGGAACGGTTTTGAGACTTTTTGAGTGACCCGACAAATAGACGCTTTCACAAATTCTAATTTGTTCAACGAATATGTACATTCTCGTGTTTAAATTAAATTCACAAATTTGTTGGTATTTGTCATATTTTATTGGAAGTTACCAAACTGATGGTGAAACTTATTTCACCCAATAGTACTAGATATCCTATCAACTTATTTATAGCTACCTCTACGTAATTATTTCGAATGTGCCTGAGGTAAGGTTGGTAATCGATACTGACTGTTGGATTCTAAGTGGTTCCGGATAAATAAACCATTACCTTAATCGCCAATTAATACAGTTGTAGCAATTTTAGCAAATTTGGAACGAACGTCGTCGGTCATGTATTACAAATACTCACTTCTAGAAAAATCATTGCATTAGGACGCAATACTGCATATAATTTTGTACGATGATTTTGTGTAGTGTTTAAATATCCTCCAAGATTTGGTGATTTACCGATAATCAAAAAATTGTTTTCGCGGGCTTCTCAGAATATTAATACGTGCGTCGTTATACATATGCGTAATTGATCTTTAACACCTTATAATCTGGTTGGAATCAAAGATAACGCGTACTTTTCATGCAAATTATCTAACTTTAAAGTATAACGCCAACTGCCTAAAGATGTAGTAAAGTAAAACATCTAAAGTTGTTGTAGCAGTATTGACTGCAATTGGGAAGTGAGCGCTATTCAAGGAACCATACAAAAGACTTCAAAATAGATGGTATGATACGTACGAACCAAATCAAATATCAATATCAATATCAATAATCAAAATATGCTTAATAGTTACCTTTCTTTATAACAATAAAATATAAAAGAAAAATGACAGTTAATACTGCTTTATTAAAGTTTCTTTAACTTCTTAAATTTTTGTTCTCAAAACCTGGGCTTTACATTTTATTTAATTTTGTACCATTTCTAAACCTAATTTTGTATGTCTGTAAGTTTGGTAGACAGTTTCGCCATATCTTTAATATCTATTAAAGTTTCAAATTTTTCCAAGTCACATTCACCACATGAAGAATCTTTATCCTTAACTAATAGTTCGGTCACCATGTTCTTAAGGCTAACACTAGCATTTTCAGTCAGTACATCAGAATCTATACAAGCACCAATTTGAAAATTCATTCCGTTATCTATTAATGTGGAAAAAAGCTGTCTCAGAGGAATTTCATCAAAATAATTTGCGGAATGTATGTTTTCCAGAAATCCTGTTTTTCCAAAGCCACTAGAATTTGTTTTTCTTGGTACATTCTTCCAAGCTGCCAAAATGCATATTAAAGCAATGCTTAAACTTACGCTTTCCCCTCTGCTTCCTCAAAAAGTGTTTCAATATTTGTAAAAATTGAAAGCCACTTAATCAGAAAGTGTCTGTGCACCAATATAAAACAGTTCTGAGATGCGATGTGACATTGTACAAAAACAGTATGATGTTTATATATAGTTTTTAATTTTTTCGTCAAATTTTCCATTTCCATTCCATTTTCATAGCCACGACGTCATAATATCTGTTGTCACTCACGCCTTTTTGCTATATGTCTATTTCAGTGACATCATACATATAGTTACATATTGACGTAAGCTCCTTTGAAGCAACTTGGAGGGAGTTCTTTGTCGCTGTTCATATTTCCATAAAATTAAATTATCAACCTTTGTTTTGCTTTTTTATCCGACTTGAACGCAAGACGTTTCATTGGATGTTGGTTCCATCGGTGTTGTACACATCTCCGGATGAATAATCCTTTAATATAACTGGTAGCTTCGTTCTTCAGCCTTCAGCGGTACTGAAATCAACATCAGCTGATTTGCCGCAAATCGAGTTAAACTATATACGTCTTTCACAGAACTTTTCTAACCATCCCTTTGAAGCTTTAAACTCTGGCAGATTTAAAGTGCTAGCTGTTTTCAACGTATTTTCCTTTACTAGTGGTCTAAACTATGGAAGGTTATTATTTCGTTTATTACCAATTGGTACCTTTTTTTCCTGTTCTAAGCCGACCTTGTGTTTAACTATATCGTTAACCTTTGTTCTTCCGATACAATATTTTTCAGCTAACTTCCTTCCACTTGTACTAAACTTTTCACTTCCCTCAGTAATATGGATGTTGCCTTTAGAGTACAAACGCTTCCCTTTGAACGACATGATAGCAGTAACACGATGGAAATCAAACTAAAGCATATAACTAAAAGTAATTTGAAATAAATACCAAGAAAAATAAACCCCTACCTTCAAATCATAAAAAATGAACCTCTCATAGCTATATAATTACCCATTTACCATACCGTAATCCTAAGATAGGATTAACAGGTAGTACACTTATATGTGGGCCACATTTTCATATCGTATTTAGGGTAGCGTCGAAAGTGTGTTGTACGACTTCTGGTAATAGAAACAAAGGTACATCATTGTGGAGCAATCAGCTTTAAGCTGAAATAAGACAAAAGAATAAATACCGGTGGAGAAACTGTCTTTGTGACAAGAAGGCCGAGTGCGCAAATACCAAACGCTAACACGCTGGTATCAGCTCACAGAAGGCTTGTGGATATTGCAACTGCGGAACTGAGTAAGGAAATATTGCTGAATGAGGTAGACAAGTTAATTAGTCAATTGAAAGACGGTAAATGAGCTGAAACACATAGATAAGATTATACACTGGGTCATAACTAGTGTGGTTTTAGGGCCTGACGGAACCCAACGGATTGAATCTTCACAGTGAGACAGCTGACAGAAGAAACGCTAGTTCAATGACAACTTATTCCTAAACTTCGCTGATCTAGTAGAAGTGTTTTATTCAGTCTCAAGACAGAAAATGTTATCAGCCAAACACAGCCATAAAAAGTTTCCACGAAAATGCTTGAAATGTAAGAAAAACTGTCAGCCATCAAAAAATCTACTAAACAAATAGGAATTAGGGAAGGTGGGATATTGAAGTTACTGTTGCTTCTAATTATGATGGACAAAATACCGAAGCACTGTAATGGAAAAACTGCAAAAGTGGAAGTAGGCGTAAGGTACTTCCAGCGGATACGTGATACATGTCTGATCAAATGTAATGCACACTGATGACCTAGTAATAGTGCCCAACTCCTAAGGATATCTGCAGAAGAATATAATATATGTATATGTGGTTTAAGAGCTTTGCAACATTCCACATGAAAGTCAAGATTGATAACCAAACGGACATCCTAGTTAGAGGTAAAAACAAGCTGCAAATCAACATCGCTATAAATAGCGAAGCAGTAAGGCCCCGATGGCAGATTAGGGTGTGAAAATAACAACAGAGTTGCAAGTGCTGCCAGAATCGTCTTTTTGCGTTACTAATCACTTTCCCCGTTGATCGTATTTGACATTTCACTGTTCTCTTGTTATAACTTTCATCTGAAAATTTTATCTACTTGCTGTATGAATACGTTTGAATTTAGTCTATGAATAACGTTGTTTCTTTCGAAAATTGTCAGCTTTTATGTCTAATCTTCACATCGGGCCGAATCGGAAACTAACCTTTGACCCACACCCTACGCTGTGCTAACTGTATCCATTCCTGTTGTTCAACAGATCTCATCGGACATAATCTAGCAGCCACTTGCTTCTTGGATATCGTGTTCTATTACATTTTGTATTTCTGATAGTTTTAAGGATTCCATTGTTTATTCTTGGATTCATAAATTTTCGAAACACTGCGTGTGAAGCAAAGCACATAACAGATAGGTTTATACAACTAAAGGAACATGGAACATTTATTATGGTCGTAGGCAAGCAACTCATGACTATATTAGAAAACAACATTTGAGAATAGGTGTTGCGTACGTAGCCATATCTATTTATATTGTACAGTTTTTACTGTTTTATCGTATCCAAATACTGCTGTCTTATTTTCAATTAAACATTTTTAATTCAATATTAAATATCTTTCGCGAAGTATATACAGATTCTTATTCTCCCTAGAGCAACATCTACTAATGCATACTATACTTTTTCCAATAAACAATGTTGCAAATTTCGTACATAATATAAAATTCAATACGGCAGAAGATAGCAATGAGGAAAAGCAATAAACGTACATAAGTCGAAAATGCTTTCAGAGATTGCATGCAGGAATAATAAAACAAAGTTTATTACATGAATTCCGCGATATGTGCTTCGTTACAAATTATATATCATTATTGTTTGCTCTTGTTCTCCTCAGTTGGCAAGTAAAGCTCGGCGGGAAAAATCTGATTATAACCTTAAGATGTAATTGCTCCGAAATGTTTGCAATATAAACCTATAGAACGCGGTCTTGGCGTTTTGAATTTTTAAGGCTTAATGTAGCTTTGCGTGCAGATATTGTCGTTTGAAGTTCCGGTTTGATAGTAGTCGAAAGAAAAACAGGTCAAAGTAGTCGCTTGACTGGACCCAATAGGGTTATATAAGGAAAAGTATTCAATCGAATTGCAAATTAAATTTTGCGTTATATCATGTGGAATATCCAACGTATGTCTGTAAGGGAAATTTAACGTTACACTGAACACAGTATTTCGATGGCTTTCAAGTTTGGATTCTTTTTCTCACACACTTAAGTGGGTTACCTCGCAAAGCCAAGCATGTAAAATACATTCTATAAAAGTAATTATAGGCTCGCCTGTGCGCCATAATTTAATAAAGCATGTATACACATATCTCAGATAAGTATCTTTTTAAATTGTTGTAAGATATAATAAAATAAAATCTGGAGGACTCTCTATGTAATGACCTAATAAATTAGGTGCGTTAATGGGCAGCTAATGAGTAACTGTGAGAAAGCTTACAAAATAAGCCTAATTTGAGTTCGCCAATAATCCGTGAGGAGAATTAAGCTTTGACAATTGCAGATCACAACTGCAGACCAATTAGTTTCGTCCTTGTTAGGACTCGCCAGTATAGTGTATCGATCTGCGACTGACAAACGAAATTCTCCACGAAGTTAGTTCCTTCTTCAGGTTTGAATCTGGTAGGTGTTGAACGAGAGAATTTTTATTTTCACATAATTCCAGAGACAAATTAACATCTATTTCGCAAACAAACGGAAACTAATGTTAGTTCGAGTCTCTTTAAAATATGTATGGATATTCGAAGCACTTGGTATTTTTACTTTTCAATGTGTATTAAAAACAGTTTTTCTTTTCGTTAGTTTTGTTCAGATTAGCCATCTAATTTGAATAAACATTCTTTTACTTATTGCATACAAACAACAAGCCCACAGTCCCGTGAAGTTGGCAACCGAATTTGTAAAAATATAATAATTCATCAGAGTTCCTGATAGATATGAAATGGTTCTAGAGTACTTTGCGCGAAAAAATGGAAAATACCGACAATGAACGTAGCAACCATTTTCGAGAAAAACAGTGCGATTCGGACATATTTCCGCACCTCGAGTATAGTTCGACCATAGAGTTCTTGACCAATCTCGCGAAAAATTCTGCAAAATTGAGATTTTGCAAAAATTGTTAATTTTGAAAATCGTGAAAACAGTTCTATTCGAGGATCTGAATATCACCCTAAGAGTTCTATCGAAGACCCTTTTTTATCAAAATGATAGTTTGAAAGATATTTGCAATAGTGTGGGAACCATAGTTCTGGATGAAAAAAATAAAAAAATCGCGCAACAGTTTTGATCACATTTCACACTAGAACCCTAAGACTTCTATCGAAAATTCTAATAATATTTTTTTGTAAAGTTGAAAGTTGAGAAGATATTCGAGGAAATATAGCTCGCGTATATGTATAGCGAAAAGAAAAAAAATGCGCAACAGTTCTAATCACAGTTCCCGATAGAACCTTGAGAGTTCTATTGAAAATCCATATAACATTTTTTGTATAGTTGAATATTGAAAAAATATTCGTTGCTACGTTCATTTTCGGTATTTTCCATTTTTTCCCGCAATTTTGCAGAACTCATGAAATTTTCCGCTCTAGAAGTATTTCATATCTACCAGAAACTCCAACGAATTATTATATTTTCACAAATTCGGTGGCCAACTTCATGGAACTCAATCCTACACTAGTCAATTGTCCCTTACTTTCCAAAAATAATCAGTGTTGATCAGATTGCTTTGGTTTCTCAAGTCAACCCAAGCTGGTATTAGAGATCCAGAAACAATTATTCGAAACCATCTCTCATATTTGTTGTAGACGAAATGACAAAAAGACCGGTTGGATCCTTATAAGAAACTATAAACGATAATTGATGAAATTTTAGCTTACTCATTCCGGTATTTTGACAACACCGTTTTGGAGAGAACTCGTTCTAAGTGTATAATAAGACTGGTAAGTAAGTAAGACATGATCTGAACGCAAAACATTTTTCGAAGGAATTCTGATGGAAATAAAATTTGTTGTGAAATTGTAGTTTCAAAATTAGAAGTCGATAAATATGTCTTTATTAAAAAGTATCTAAGCTGTTAAAATTGGAATTTTTAAATTCCATAGTATCAGAAATTGAATCTCAAAAATCACGAGTTAAAAATGTTTGGATCTACGTAATTTAGCATAGCATTTAGTGGAGTTGTCGTCAGTGTGTAGTGTACATTAACGCTACGAAAGATGGAATGAAAATCCTTGTCAGTGTGACTGTCAATTTTAAACTTCGTACGATACGGCCCTGCCGTGCTCAGCACGTGGCAGAGAGTAAGGGTCTCGAAACGATTGCGGATCGGATAAAGCGACACTTTACGAGGTGACACTTTACGAGGTTTAGGTGTATGTATACCACACAACTTTCAGAATACTTTTTCTAATAGGTTTGTTTGAAAATTATTTGTTGGTTAAATTTTAAAAGTAATCTATTTAAATTTATGAGTTTGGAATGTTATCTTATTATGTTGTGTGATTTTGAATAACAACGATAATTTAGATCACGAAATAAATGAAAGGGTAACTGCAATTGGAGTGCAAGCCAACATATTAAGGACAGTATTATAGTGAACCATATCCTACTCGTGCCAATCGTGAACGTGACCAAATCAATGGTTTAAACAGTATGGAGATGGCGTTTGTAAGGATAGCACAACGAATTGAAGGAATAATTACAGACTGCACCGAGTAAAGAAGAAATAAAACAAAGACTGCTGGTATGGTTGGGCAACGTGAATCGGGTAGAGGAGGATAGATTTATCATTGGCTACTGGAGCACAACATATCAATTAGAAAAATGTTAACACAACCATTAATGTCTTTGTTAGATGAAGAATAGTAGGCTGACAACAGCGGATCCTACCAAGCTTATAGGATAATTGAACAAAGTTAATATCAAAGAAGTAACCTCATACATAACTTCTAATTAGAAGTGAGAGACATAATGTATGATTTGGCTGCATCCAAACTACTAATAATATAACTCTTTCTTTCGATAAAATCTTATATATATATATATCAGTGATAGAATCGGTAAATTTGAAATATCTCTTGATAATTCCTACTGTCAGCAATTATGCGTCGATCCTTATTTATGACAACAATGGTAATTTAGGAAGTAAATATTCATAATTGGAGAATTGTGTTCTAAAACTAACGCAACTGTTTTTATACCGCCCCCGACTCCGACGCCTACAGAAAGGATATTTGTTTATTTAGCCCGAATAACGCGAGGAAACCGCTGATGGTTGGATGTTCGTAATAAAACTTGTGACAAAAACGCAATCGGGAAAAATACATTCAATATACGCGCGTCGTACATTTCCCAGTTTCCTTTGACTTTATTTATTCCGCATCAAATAAAGGCACCATATTGTTGCCGACGTTCTCAACACAAAACCGCACGTATCCCAGCAAACACACTACTTTTCAATTCAGGCAAATTTCTATACTACCAAAAAGTTGCCTTTTCTATGATCTAAATTACTATATATATTAACCTTCTGTTTGTTTTTATATCAAGAAAGCCTTTCCGGGTGTGCTACTTTCAGCTATTGTTTGATACTTTAATACTAGACTTCTAAGAGTAATATTTTTCACCAGGCAAATAAAGTCGACTAGTACCAGTGATATTAGAAGATCGAGATACAGTGTGTAAAGTTAATCTCCGGGCAGAGCTATTAGTAAATGCTTTTACACAAAAATTTATCGTTATTTTTCTGACATTTAAAAAATACGTCACCAGTACCAAAACGTCACCTCAATCACGGGACCTCAATCCTACTTAGCCTTTTTAGACGTCAATTGGATATACAACTCAACAAATACACAATTTCGAATCAATCGTAATTGAAGGAACGCTTAAAAGAGGAATGGGAAGGTCTATACCAAGATTTCATTAAAAACCTAATTACATCAATGCCTCGTCGTCTGAGTATTTGTTAAACGTAAAAAATATCCCAGCAAGTACTAATTAAGCATCTCTTTGTGCTTATGGAAAAAAGTAGTTGGTAACGATACTGCTGTTTTTAATTTTGTTTACATAATATATGTTTGGTGTCGAAATTGTAGTTATGTATTTTCTAAAATACATTTAAGTAATTTCTTAAAACCTGACTTCTCTTATTAAAAATCTATCTTGAACTTGTTTGCCCGGAAATTAATTTGACTGACTGTACATACAAATGTATATCGAGATTAAATCTCATTGTTATGATTGGGCCATTCAAATTTAGATGTAATTTTTAATGAACAGTAGTGTGTGATAGATAGGTGAATAACAAAAATAAAAATTTGTTGGAGGTTGTTAACCGTCTTAACAGTTACGCCGTTACGATAAAAAATATCGAATACGATTTATAACGCACGCCTGACACTATTGAAGATATTAAAATAACAATTGGTAAATTAATTTCTTATGAATAGATAACTAAGTAGTAAGTACCGTATGGTGAGTAGTTAATGGTAGAGACTTGGTTCCAACGTTTCGTTATTTTTCAATGTAAACGTGAAAACGCTCCGCTTTGCTTGTGAATTTACAATTTCATAATTATAACCCATTTGCAGACTTTCCAGTAATTAAAATACGTGTTAGTTACGTTTGAGTTGCGTGTTAGGAAGGTATGCCAGGCAGGCCAGTGCAAAGGGGCAAAATTTTGGCCTGGGTTGCCGATAATAATTCCGTGACGGAAATTGCAAGGAAACTCGGACGAAACCGAGGCGTAATAGAGAGGAGCGAGCAATTGTACCAAAGGCGAGCAATTTGTAGATCAGTTGTTCAAGCTTAGCTAATCATTGCACCACCAAACTGTTCAAAAAACTTGGCGTGTCTTAAAACGCTGTCCTGATATTTGCCAAGCTAAAATAAAGACTGTTCCAAGGCTGCTTAAACGGCATAAGGTTACGCGATTTGAATTTGCTAGGAAAAATATTAGTGTCTATACACTAATTCGTCCTCGGTAAGCCAAATGAGCAATATAAGCTCTGTTTGCTTAACGCTCGACTTTTTCCTTGTAAAATGGAATTTAGTTGGCCCAAATCAAACTTTTATTGATGCGATTTAAGGAAGGAACCCCTCTATTTCACTAAGAGAAACTTTGAGGGTAGCTCAGTAATTGTCTTGGGAGCATTTCCGGAGGAAGGAGTGCTCGAACTCCAGTTCACGTCATCTAAAATAAAAGGTGCCGATTGCATTGCTGCGTTGCATAGCAATTTAATACCATTCTTGCAGCAACATCCTGACTATAACTGGACTTTCAAGCAAGACAATGCTCGTATCCATACAAGCGCTGAAACTAAGACTTGGCTTGGCAGTAGAAATATGCATGTTTTGGTGTGACCAGCATGCTCCCCAGACCTAAACCCAATAAAAAAATTGTGAGGAGTATTGGTTCGCCGTGTTTACAGCAATGGTCGTCATTACGGCAACATTAATGAATTTAAAGCTGCGATCTTAAACGTCTGCGAAAATTTGGGCCAGAACACTTTACAAAACTTCATTTTATCAATGCGTAAACGAGTTTTTGAAGTAATGAAGTGTAAAGGATGCCTAATGAACTAGTAAATACTGGACCTCTATTTTTCAGCACTCTGAAAGACGAAAAAGGAAGGTTGGGTTATAAATATGAAACGCTTCTGTGGTTGAGTTTCAGCACTCATTGGACTAAATGTAAATTTCTAGGTAAAATGATTCTAGCATTGAATTTATATTTTTCATTACCGGTTTTCATCAAAATTTTATGTTTTTACAACGTGGAGGTAAATTCTTACAACATTATAAAGGTAGGTTATTGATATGAAACGCACCTTATAATATAAGACGAAAAACAAGCTATGCTGATCTAAATCAACACGTATGCATACGTGAAGGTTTAAGAACAAAAATGGATAATTAGTATTCATAAAATAAACATAAATTAATATTTACAACATCAAACGTTGCCGTAGATACGAAAAAGAAATAAATATTATCAGTACGGTGGTTAGCAACTAGTTAACAAAATCAAGTATTCTATGTAGTACCACACCTATTATCTGATGCTTCAATTCTGGTCACGTCGTTAAGTATTCCACAAGTAATGAAATGCGCCGCGAATACACTGGGAGTACGAGATTCTAATTATTAGTTTTCGGAGGGTAATACTAAATATTATCAAATACGTGAGTTAGATGGATGCGGGTGATGTATATTGTGGTAGAGATGAGTACACAATGAGAAATCCTGAGATTAAAGATCAAATCGTGTAAGTATGATACTGTTAAACATTGCGGAATGGAATCTACTCCAGCAAAGGGAACTTTGTACATTTTGTAGAAAGAGGGCGTACGTTTAAATTGAATATGTACATATTTGATAAGCTTCACTTATGTTTATGTTCAATTATAATTTCCGCTGCACTCGAGTGCTAGTGTACAGCTAAGGTTAACTAATTTTAATATTATAAGACGTTTATTATTTTAAAACGATGGAGTTTCTATAAAAGGTACACATATGGAAAACATGTTGTTTGCCTACATCTCTATATCCTCTTGAATTAAAGAAAAATATAAACAATGCGCACTTTTAATTGACACTATACATTTATTTAGGTATGGTGCAATATTTTAACGATTAGTACGCTATAAAATTATAGAAGCAACTTGAAAAAGACAAAAAGATCTCTTCAGAATGGTCACTTTCGATTTAAAATAAACTTGTGTGATATGGGAAATGTTGAAAATCCTAACAAAATATTTGAAAATGTTTCTTAAGGTTTTGAAATTCTTGAGTGTGAATCGCATATCAGCTCTTTGAAAATTCGTATGAAGGATGTGTTGCCAACGAATAAATGGTAATAGTCAATGACATAAATTTAAGAAACTTCAAATACTTACATATTTCAATCATTACTTACCATTTTAAAGGTATTGTGTATATTATATGCTGAAGAATTTTGTCAAAAGTTCGTTACACACTTAATTTTGATTTCTTTTTTATCATGAATAGGTACTATGCCTCGTATTGTATAAGATTACCAGAACTTTGTTGTTTCCGGTTTGGCCAACAATGAACCAAGTCCGCGTCTCTTTCTAAGGAAACAGTCGAAAGATTGTAAATGATGATTAGTGAGTTTGCTCACTGACCAAGTTACTGCCGAGGTTGTACTTTGGAGTGCTCTTGAAGTCGCAACTTGTGAGTTTGGGTTTACGCCCGTACGGTCGGCACTGCGTTTGAGGCCTCCAATAGTTCGACTCAGTTTTCGTAAAAACTTTGTCAGTGGAATATAATGCTGTATAAATAATACACTTGTTTTTATTGTGGTTGCTACTAACACCGATGTGAATAAAAAAACGTAAAAAATTGTCTCTATATTAAAAAATCTTAGTTGAAACGTTAAGAATTCTGTTCAAGGGCTAGGGAAAAACGGTCAAAAATAATATAGCCAGGGATTTCCTTTTTATAATAATAATAATAATGATTTATCTGCCCAAAAGGTTCATACCTAATAATAGGACAATATAATGTAGATGCATACATACATAACATAAAAATTACAAATACAAAATAAGAAGTGTTAAATACAAAGACGTTATACACTAATAATAAACAGGTTCACATCCTATTGAATGGTATCTCCAATAGATATGTCTCTATATACGCTATCCGCATTCGTCATAATATGGTGGATTGGTGAGTTCAGTAAGAGGTTCGTCCTCGGCGTACTTACAATAAAAGTGCATTTATGTCGGGTATTAACACTAGGCACGTTGAAGCGGATAGCCGATAACAAGTAGACGCAATCAATTTTGCTGATTATAAGTTTATATAAATAGCGAGCGCTGTGAAGACTTCTGCGACTGGCAAGTGTTTGGAAACCAAAATCCAAAGTGAGCTGCTCATATGAAATATTCCTTTCCGGATATATGCCATTACTTTTGAATAATAAATATTTCAGAAAGCGCCGTTGAACACGCTCAATGGGTAGCTCTTGTGATATATAGTAGGGATACCAAACAGTAGATGCATATTCCAGTCTAGGAACAACAAGAGCGAAGTAAAGTATTTTCAAGATCGCCATATTATTGAAATATTTTGAAGTTCTTATAATAAATCCTAAAGTTCTCGAGGCTGACAAACACATTTGTTGAATGTGAGCATTGAATGACAAGGTCGTATCAAAAATAATCCAAGATCCTTAATCTTAGTTATATTGCTCAGTGTATGATCACTCATTGAGTATGAAGATAAGAGAGATGATTTTTTTCTTGTATAGCTCATTGCGTAACATTTGTTAGTATTTAATAGCAATCCGTTTGCATCGGACCAACTCACCAGCAGATTTAAGTTATGTTGTAGCAAGTCTACGTCTTGCTGATCAGATACGTCTTGCTGATCAGATATTAAGAAAAAGTTTGACATCATCGGCATATGCCAATAGTTGACAAGATAATAGCGGAAAGAGATCATTAATAAATAGAATAAAAAGTAAGGGACCTAAATTAGATCCCTGTGGAATCCCAGAGGTGTAATGAATTCAAATGATCTAAAACCATTATAAAAAACGTAGTTATGCCTATTGAATAGGTAAGATGCAACCAATCTGCGAAAACCAGTGGTGAAACCAAAAGAGTCATGTTTGTGCATAAGTAACTTATGATTAATTGTATCAAAGGCATGAGCGAAGTCTGTATAAATCACGTCGACCCGTCCTTGGCTATCCAACACTTCACTCGTATATTGAGAGAAACTCATAAGATTGGTAACAGTGGCGCGACCTGACATGAAACCTTGTTGGAGAGGTGAAATATATGAGCGTATATGAGGATACATTGAGTTATATGAAACTTGCTCAAATATTTTTGCAAAAATTGAAATTATAGATATAGGTCTATAGTTGGAAACATCTGAACTGTTGCCCTTTTTAAAGACGGGGACTATTCGCGCTCTTTTCCATTTATCAGGAAAGGTCGAAGTCTTAATAGCGAGATTGATTATTTTCATGAGTGGTTCCGACAAAACAAGGTTTAAGTCTCTGACTAAGAAGCTGGGAATGCAATCGTCACCCGCAGTAAATTTATTAGGAAACTTAGACATGATAGATGTATTGTGTCACGAGATACTGGATGTACTGCTGGCGACTGTAAGAAAGTATAAGCATCAGATGGTGTAGAAATATTCACATCGAAATACATTTCACAAAAATGTGTTGCAAAGTTATCCACAATATCCTGCGGTGAATCAGTCCAAACTTCATTAAAGCATAATCTGCCAGGAATCCGAGACGTTCCCTGCCTCGCTCGCACAAATGACCCAATATCTCTAGGATTCTCACTGACAGAACTCTCCACACGATCCAAGTAAGCTTTGTAACTGATAGATATTTGAGACTTAACTAAACTCCTCATTCGTTTGTACTCAGTTAAATATAATGGATCGTTGCTCAATGTCCATCTCCGTCGATAATACTGTTTAGTTTTGAGATTACGTTTAATTTCGGAAGTAAACCATGGTGGAAAACAAGTAGAAGTTAGAGAATAAGTAGGAACAGAGGAATCAAATATATCATATATTAAGATATAGAACCAATTTAAAGAAATATTGACATCGTTGATGTCATCTAAGAATGACCAGTCCACCTGGCGCAAGTCATCATAGAGCTTATTAAAATTAGCTTTCTTAAAGTTGTAACAGGCATTCCCAGATGCGGAAAAATTCATACGCCCAGGTACAGACGTAACTTCCAAGTTAATCGACAAAGCTGGATGATATAAATCTTCAAGAACAAAAGGCAAATCGTCACGGACAACATCCAAAGAATAAGTGATCTTTGAAAAGACTAAATCAAGAAGTCGATTGTCAGTATTTAAGACTGAATTGTATTGTTTCAGTTGTAACAAGTCACAAAAATCTAGAAAAGATAAAATTTCAGGATGGGATGTAATGAATTTCATTGATTATAAAAGTGTGGCATATTGAAGTCACCAATAAATAAGAGTGGCTTATCCAATAACAGTATTACAAGTGCCTCAAGAAATAGTTCCAGATCATTATTAGATACATCTGGTGGAATATATAACACACAAATAAAAAGACAAAGGAGCGAATTTTGCACTTGCACATTATGAAGTCAATCAATGGAACCAGTAGGGAAACTTCTGATGTATCTATAACTTCAAATGAAATTGCATTAGCCAAAGCCATCATAACGCCACCCCCAGTAGACTTGCCTACAGTAGCAAACTTACCATCTTATGACATTGTAGTAGGGTGGGAAAAATTCAGATCTTTTAAATGATTCATTTAACCAGATTTATGAAATGTAAACATTATTTCAGCAAATTACTATATACATTACTACCTGAAATTAACTGTTTTACTATCTTTCGTATGTTTCATTCCTTATATTAGTTTTTCTTTCTAATTACTTTCGTTAAATAGATGTGTACTCAACAAAATGGCCTACATTTCTGTAGTATTTTGTTCCAGTGGTAGTTGCACCCAAATCATTGTTTAAAGAATACTTATTATACAACCTTTTCTTTAAATATTTTGTGGTCTGGCACATGTAAGATCTAAAGTCATATCATTCCAAATTCTGAAGAACACTGAGGGTCTAACTTAGGAAACAATTTGCTTAACATTGTGACAAATTATAAAAATAAAGGTAACAACAATTACAATTACAACAATAATAATGATATATCGTACAAGCATTCAAGGAAAGGTATTTTTTTCCATCAAATATTATAATAACAAAAGAAGATAAAAGGGGACAACAGTAGTTGTGAATAAGGATGGTTAGAAGGATAAGACGAATTCCCTTTCGGAACATTATCAAACTTATTTGGTACTATTATTAGATCCAAGAAATAAACTACAAAATGGAATAAATCAACTAATAAATGTATAGTTGTTAGAAAAATATATTACCAAATATTTCAGTAATTGCTTTATACAGACGTAAGAGTTGCATAGGTGTAAGTAGTTTCAAAATATTTATAGAAATATATAATCCCTGCTTTGCTTGTTTTGAGCATTGATAATTTACAGCCAGACAATACCTTGCTTGCTTTCAATGTATTTGCATAAGCAGATTTCATTAAATTGGATGGTTATAACCTCTTTTTATTATCATATTTGTGTGTGTATAACTTGTAAAATCCTATAGTTTGTACTACGAATTATGTAGAAAACTTACACAAAATGCATGAAACTACCACTTTGCACCTTTACAAAGCTTAGTATTAGAACTGTATTTCAAGTTTCACACATTTAAATCAAAAGGAAAAACATACCTTCTGACTTCTTCCCCTATTATTTATTCTTTTTAATACGAAGAAGTAAGAAAGGTCACATGTAATTAGAAATGTAGGTGATGTGAGCGAGATTGCAGAATCGAAAGTTGATGCTTAACAATTAAATATACTAATGGACTTGTCTAGTTGGTTTGCGATTGTTCGTACACAAGTGAAACGTTTGGGCCAGTTTGGTTAGAGATCTCCCCTGCGTAGACACTGTTGATGAGTATATGGAATTATTTATAACATACCACAAATATTAAACATGTTTTAGGGTTACTAACCGGATCTACGTGTATGTATAAACTTTTGTCGTTGCTATTCCCCGAAACATTAAACATTTAAGAATATTTATGTCCTATTTACTACTTAATTTCATATTATAAGTGTAAAATGAGGAAATTAACATTTTCTTTAGTATATACCTACAGATCCCTATGCACTTATGCATCTAAAATAGATGTTGATTCTGTTGATTTTCCTTTTGGACGATTTTCACCATTTTTCTAAAACAATGAAAGACAAAATTAATTTTGAGAAAGTGGTGGAGATAATCCAGAAGATAAGTATTTAGGTAACAATTTATATATACATTAATTTTAGTTGAAAAATTAGCTCACCTCCAACAAGGAATACAGATTATTTTAGACGAACAGAGAAAAATTGATCATCTAACTTTATAGACATCGAAAGATCTGAATAAATGTATCCAGAACTCTGATATTAAACACAATACTAGTTATTTCCTTCGTTAGGTGTACCCTACTGTTTGAGTTTGAAATTTTAACGATTTCTACCATTTTAATGATAAGTATACTGTTTGTGTGTATTGCAAGAAGCATTCTATTGTATCCATTCCGGGTTTAACTACCGCGATAATGGAATACGTAAACGTATCAAAGTTTACAACTTTATTTATTAAATTGCTGCGATTTATCGGGCTTTGAGTGCGAGTGGGCAATATAAATTTGATGCCCCATTGAGGTCGTAAACTTTAGTATCAATTAATTCATTATTGCGGTGGTGTCAATATGCTCTTTATGTCGTCCTTTAAAGTCATACGGATGTATGGATGTATTTGAAAAATGTATAATGGTCGATAAATGACCATTTTACGTTCTGCGATTTATCCACGGGCGTTTATATTTTTTCCTTTCGCATGGCAAATTGTCCGACAATCCAGTTCAGTTCCTTTATATTTACGGGCTGACGATTTTTTCAACTTTATTGGAACGTTTATTTTTATGTTAACAATAACACTTCCGCGGGCACTATTTCTTCCGTTTTTATTTTACCTCCGATACGTATTGCAATACAGTCTTTCGCTTTTAGAATCTCTTGACCACCATATACATAAATAAATCTTAAGCAACAGAGAATCTCCAGATAAATCAAAATAAAGTTTTCTTGGTAGAATGTTCCCTATTAAGGTAGAAATATGTGTTGTGATATAAAGCAAGTTGAAACTAAAAGCTATTGTTTTCACTACATTGTCAGGAAGGAGATACGTTTCGTTTGTCCAAGGAACTTCATTTTGCAATACAAATATCTAATTCAAGTAAAAGGAAGCAAAACAGAAATGTGGTAGTGTCCTTCTGTCTAAACCCAAATAGAGGGGCTATAGTAAGTACTTAGAAGATACTCTTGTCATACTTACTTCAAAGATACTGCTAGGCAAATTTTAGTATTTCGTTTAGAAATATTCTGGCCACTATGTCAAATGTGAACAGAACGAAACAATATTTATTATTATTTGGGGGTGATCATACCACAAAATGTGAAGAGTATCCATTTAGTGAATAAACATTAAAATTTGGACAGAATAAAGATTCGTAGGCATGGATTCCAATCATTTCAGTAGAGAGGACGAGATAACGTTCAGGAATTGAGAAACATCAATTTCTCTTTTTGCCACAAAAATTCTACGTTATAAATAACGTATTGAGATAGGTACCGCTCTTGCGCAACAGTAATTAAGAGGAGCTCGTTTAACTCGGGAATGATAAGAGTATAAAAGCGTATATATATCCCAAATAATACAAAATTGGAATAAAAACTATATTGCAAACCGGCATGTGCTCTCAACGGAGCACTACCAAAAAAAGAAAAAGTGTCTCATCGCATGGTTCAACATATAGTCAATTTAATCTAGGAGAACTTGCATCAAGCGACAGAGCTCATTGTCACAGGGTACGTAAAATCACAAAGGGGGAAGGTGAGGAAATTGTATGGTTAGCATTACATAATACACAGACATTCACTTCTGTATTACAGCAATTGCTAAGAGAAATAAATACAGTAGTATCAGAAGAAGCGTTGCGATCTCGATTATACGAGGTAGAAACGAAAGGTGGACGCCAACCAAAGAAAACAATACTCACCAACCAAATAAAGAAATAACGTCTTCAATGAGCAAAAGTCCATAAACAATTTACTGGAGAAAGGTATGTTACTATAAAAAATTAGAAAACTATTGCTACTCTCACCATCCATATACGCGCTTCATGGTTATACCAACCATCAGTACGGCTTTGCGACAGTTACTATAAAAAGTAACAAGTTTATATTTTATTAAATTATTTTAATTCTTACCCTTGAAACATATGTGATGAATCACGTCTAGAGGCTCTGTCAGAGAATGTGCATTTCATACAAAGGAGAACCTCCAGACGTTGTGCAGAAGCTTGAGTTTCGACACGAGTGAAACATCGAAAGGTACATGGCCTCGGGTTCAATAAATCAAATTCACTACGGACATGTAATGGACAATATTCCGATGCCATTTATTGATTCTCCAAATGAAGAGACTGGTACCTACTCTTTCATGCAAGATAATGGGTGTTAACATACTACGAAATCTATCAAAAATGTATTTAGGGCGCGCAATTTATCAGTACTTTCTTGGTCCGGAAACTCTAAGAATCTTAACCCAATAGAGAATGTATCAAATAGCTAACAGCCATAACCAAAGGCTCTCTGAGAGGAAATCTTCGGAAAACGTTGGAAGAAAATGTAAAGCAGCTGCTGGTACAAATAACACTGTCATGAAGAACAATGGATGAATATCTATATATTTAATAAAATATATTGTAAATTGAATAACAAAAAGATAAATTAATAATTCCAATAATTTTAGTTTTTATTTTGTAAAATAATCACTAAAGCACAAGGTGACGTTAATTATATTACTTGTAACTTTTCTATTGTACAATGGAAATGACTTGTAAAGTCAATGTAAAAATATCTAGATATTTCTAATTACGACGAAGAGCCAAATTTCAAATATTCTCTTCTAAGTAATTTTCCTTTATAGAAAACTTCTTCAAGCTTCGATAGACAGTTAAGCCTTCCTACAATCCAAAATATCCGTAAACAAAAGTCAGTGATTCAACTTGAAAGACCAAAAATGAATGCAATTTTCTTATCAGTCTTAATTAGAATGGTTTTATATACACATTCGACCCGTTTTAAATAACCTTTTACCTTGCAGCACTCACCGTTGAAGCTTACAATAACACTTTTGGTATCTACTTCTACGAGGGTTGCCTTTTATGTTTCGGGATTTGGCAACCCTAGTGTTGCAATCTGGCAACTGACAGCTCTATCGTAAAATTGGACATTTTTGAGGTTATACGTACTCAGAACGTTTTGACATACGAGCACTATTTGTGTTGTTTACAGTAACTTAAAAGATTCATCTCGGCCCAAAAATGGAATTAAATCGTGAACATTTTCGTGCGATTATTTTTTACAACTTTCGACGTGGATTAACTCAGCAACAGTGCATGGATGAACTTAATTCAATTTTTGGCGATGAAGCTCCATCAAGGACCAGTGTTTATCGATGGTATGGTGAATTCAATCGTGGTCGTAGTTAACTCCAAGACGAATTTCGTCGAAGGTCGTCCAAAATCAGTTGTTGTTCCGAAAACCATTGATGCTGTGTGCGAACTGATATTGCAAGATCGTCATGTGACCTATCGTGAGATTGAGACAACCTTAGCCATTAGTGGGACCAGCATACATTCAATATTACATAAACATTTGACTGTCAAAAAAATTTGTTCGCGTTGGATCCCACACAATTTGTCAATCGCTCAAAAAAGGGCTCGTGTCGATTGGTCGAAGGAAATGCTCAAAGAATACGATCGCGGTGCTTCGAAACACGTCTATGACATCGTGACAGGAGACGAATCGTGGATTTACGCGTATGAGCCCGAAAGTAAACAGCAGTCGACTGTATGGGTGTTTCAAGATGAGCCAAATCCAACCTCAATCAGAGTGGCAAAAGTGCTTCGACAATTGGTCCAAACGCATGCAAAAGTGTATAGATCTTCATGGGGAATATTTTGAAAAACAATAAAGTGATTTTCGATGATTAATATTTTTGTTCTCTAATCCCGAAATATAAAAGGCAACCCTCGTATCCTTCAGAACTAGTTCAGTTTCTTTCCTCTCGAGATGTATTCCAATATTTTTAAAAAGCATATTGCACCCAGCCAATACATTACTGCAATTCGACATATTTGTGTACATCTACTGAAAACAAGCGCGTGGCATATAAGTGGTAATGCAGATACAATGCAGATGCGGTATTAATCTGTGTAGAGTAAATACAATTACGAAGTAGAGCGTATGACAAGCTACGTAATATGCAACGCTGTTCATTTTTGGTGTACATCGTACACACTTCGCTAGTTTCGTATCTACAACATGCTTCATTAAAAATGCTTTCGTGGCGTCCAACTGATTTGAAAATTATAAATCTAAGCAAAAGTGGCCAAAATGAAATGTACTCGAAATCATTATTGATATGCTTGATAATAATCCATACTGTACAATATATAGGAACTGCACGGTTCGCTTTATAAGCTGTTTCAGTCAGTATTGAAATACACATGCTTTTTCGTACAATTTTTCTTTCTAGTAATGTAACATGACGATAGTTATTTGTATCTAGCAATATGGAAGGTAAAGACCAAACGGTACCACCCCACTTGGTTCTGAAGAGGTTACAGCCATAAATATTAACAATTAAATTATTCTCTACGTTAATCAACGATATTTAAGTACGTAGCAAAATTGTGGAGATTCTATGTTGTCCAGTCAAAAGTTATAACATTGTAAACTCAAAAAATGTATTCGTTATATCGTAATAGCACAGATATAATCACTGTTTTACGTAAAATCGACTGTCCATACCTGTTATCCAAAAATGGCCTCAACTTCCCATGATTTTGAAGTCTATGATCCTTTCTGACCTTTTTCTAGTATTTTTCATGTAGATACATACATTTATTGACAAAAGTACACAATATACCCAAGATATGGCAATGATAACAATGATGGATAATATCTAATTCTCAATCCCATTGGAAAAAATGTTCACATTTTTTTAACTTTCTCCATAATTTTTTTAATAAAATTATACTGTACTTAGCGTTTAAGCTACTGTTGGATAATAAATTATTATTATTATTATAAATACTACAATAGCTATCTGAATAAAATGCAACTATTCTATACATATGTCAAATGTGAATTTTGTATGTCGTGTAGACAACCAATCTAAGCGTAAATCAACTATCTAGGTTCTCCTTGCTAACTAACGATAAGCTATTTTACTATTTTACACATATTAGAATACTTGACTTAGAATTGGTCGGAAAATAAATTGGGCTAAAAATATATTTGTAAAATCTTCTTTCCTTTATAGTGTGTTGTAATTAAATAAATACTCAAGCGAAGTAAAAAGGTGGAAATGTCTTTAAGCAATATTACTAGGAGTAAGTAATAATCTAAAGGATGTATGATGTACGTAGAATTCAAAAAGTGTAGTTACCCAAAGATGTGTTAGAAAGCAAACAGTTTTGGCAGTCTGTGCTGTGGTTTTATGAAACCAAGTTTGAACTGCCATCATTTAAAACAAGAAAACGTGTAGAAGACCTTCATTCAAACACGTTGTAGAAAAGATCTTACAGTAAAACATGAAAGAGGCTTTACATATATTATATTATCTTTTAGTAGTAGTCATGCAAGAAATTGGGGTGTAATCAAAAATATTATAGAAAGAAATATTTAAATTCGTTGATAAGTTATGCCTAGCAAAATTACAACATAACAGTAACTCAAAACTGACAACCACATAATTTTGTTGATATTTTAAAATCGCATCGTTAATGCGAAACATAAAATAGGAACTTGTAAATTGATAAATTTGAAACAACTTACAGATCGCTTGTAATATAACCCTAATCTATAATCAGCCTTCAAATTTGAAAGCTAAAAGTTATAAGTCTTTGGAGAAGAATGCTGCCATTTTTTCGCAGTTCTTGGAGTTTGTTCCTCTCTCTGGATAGAACCTTTAGCCTTTCTCCTCTAAGTCTGAAACCAATAGCATATCTTTCCCCAAGCTCCAAATACGCAGACTTTTAATAGGGGCAATACATTTTCAGAGAGGGTCACTGCCCACAATGCCACTATTTATAGCAGTCTGCCACTTCCTCTGGCTAAGTTTCTGAACCCTTTTCCTCGAGGGTTTAGACATACGTATGAAGCCTATGTTCAAGCCGCATGCTTCTTTGGGTACTTCGTCGTACAATTTCCCACACCTTTAGCAAAGATTATGTCTTCCGGGTGCTACCGGCATTTTACCTCTCTCCTGGAGATTGTTCCTTCATCTAGCTAAGTTTTCAACTTTATGCTCGACAACTTGGACATACCCTGGAGGCTTATAATCGACCCCTATGATTAACAACGTCGGATTTCCGGGCCTCTAGTAAAGGCTGCAGGTCATCGTGGATAAGCACTGCCAGAATTGTCACCGTTTTTTGGAGCCGGTTCCTGCTTCCAGCTAGGCTTCTCAGGCTCTGCAAAACAATGTTAAGGCACATTTTTCTCAAGGTTCCGACTTCCCAGGTCGTTAGAAAATGCTGTAGATCGTCGGGGAGGTAAACTTCCCACACTGTCATTGTCTTTCAGAGCTTCTTCCTTCCTCTAGTTAGACTTCTCAACTTTTATGCTGGAGGACACCCGACCTCTATACTTAATGATATTAAGGCATATTTTCTAAAGCCAACTAAGTAATGATCGAAATGGAAATACCACGGAAATTAATACGATAACAAGAACAACCCTGAAAGCAACTTACAACGATGTAATATGGAAGGAATTTAGGTCAGAAAATTTTCTAGTAAAAAGGGGATTTAGACAAGGCGATCCGTTATCTTTGATACTTTTCAATGTAGCGCTGGAAAAAATAATAAACAACAGTATACTAAAAATAAAAGAAACTCTTCTTAGCAATGAACATCAGGTAGTACCTTTGGCAGATGATCTAATTGTGATAGCAAAATCGGACAAAGGGCTGGAAAAAATTGCGGGGCAACTGACGAAAGAAGTAAGGGGATGCGGACTGCAAATTAACTAGGAAAAAAGAAAATGAATGGTGATAGGAAGCACATAAGAGAAAACCGAAAGTCATTAAAAGAGTAAATCAGTCTATATACTTGAGGTACTGATAGAAGGGAAAACCACGAAAAGCTAGAATAATGAATGGAAATCAACAATGTGGCACTTTGAAGTAACTAATGAGCTCCGAGTATGGATTCAGAAAGTCAACAACCAAAATATATAAAACTGTAATAAGAGCAACAGTAACATATGCAGCAGAGACATGGATACTGAACAAAATGGAGGAGAATATTCTAAGCAGATGGTAAGAGCTATTTATTGGAGGAGGACAAGAGAAGAGGGCTCAGAAAGAAGAACGAACGAGGGCTTAAAAGGTCTATACAGGGAACCAAGTATAGTAAGACACATAAAGATGCAAAGACTTAGATAGTTATGCCATATAGAGAGAATGCTAAATAAACGAATGCCGAAGCTGGTAACGAAGAGAAAACCAATTGGGAGAAAAATAAGTGAGAGGCCGAGAAACATATGAAGTGAACGTGTGGAGGAAGACCTAAGAAAAATGGAAATAAGAGAATGGCAAATAAAGGCGGGAGACAGAAAAAATGGGGACAAACAATGTACCGATTGCCAGAAAGTATAGGAACGTGAAAGTGGAAAACATGCCCTAGGCCTTCGAGGCTTGTTGAGCGATTTACTAAATATTTTTCTTTAGAGCCACGAGTTCTGAGATCTTTCGTAAAAATTATAAGTCAGCGCCCTTTATGATTGAGAGCTAGGACCTGCGCTCATGGCCTACGGTTTAGCTCTTTGTACGACACTGTATTGATTTATATTTGTATTATTGTGCTGCTAATGGATTTGTAAACCTGTTGGACAACAAAGATTATTATTATTATTATTGCTACTAACCATGTTAGGGCACATATTTCTTTAAAAATGAACGTAAGTGTTTCTTTTCCATGAGCAAAGTCCTACATATTCACGGAAGGCTTTTACAGTCAAAGGTAGCCAGGTCTCCGGAAGTGTGATTGGTGTTACGGGAAGGATGTGTCGATCATCAGCCTGTTTTAAGTGTTTTACCCAAAGCGATCTTACTCATGAAAGAATAACCGTTTATAGGAAAAGAAACAATGCACGCGATCCAAGAGGCAGTTGCAAAGCCTGAAGGGTATCTAACTAATTGTAAGTACAGTTTTCTTAAATGCTTCCATTCACCGCTCTGTCAAACTACCTGTGTCATTCGTTATCAACCAAAACAAATTTATTCACATTGCTTTGATTTAAACATTCGCGTAGATACATTTGTGCTTTTGTAAGCGCTATCACCAAACCAAACTCCCTAGACGCAAACGTTGTGGAGGGCGTAGTACAAATTCGAATGTAGATTTAATGTTGTAGGAAACTGATTATTACATGTTGTAATGGTAATCACTGCATTTCGGTATTGGAGTGAAAGCCGTTTCAGTTAGCGTCGGACGAAACCACTAAATTCGAAATACATGACCGCGCATGGAGTACTAACTTTTCTTATGGTTACTGTCTGGTAATTTTAGGATATATTTCCTGGGCTATCAAACACCATGCTATCTGTAGGTATTGCGTGAATATCGAATTTTTTAACAATATTATCGAGCGTAGATATGTGTATATATACTCCAAAATACATGTGCTAATCATTATAAAATTGGAAAATACATTGATATAATATTTTCAGGAAATACATAAATATGTAACGTCAGACACTCTAGTATAGTGAATTCTATATCTATAAATCCGAGGTCTACACAGACCAGGCGCTCTTTGCCTTAGGGTTCTAGATATACCGAAATACCGTTTTATTCGTATTTGCAATGATAATAAGGCACATACATGTATACGCCGATCTACGCAGATATAACTACGTACATATTTGAACTTCTATTCTGTTTAGTAGCAAACTTCAATTGTTTAATAGCTACTGCACGTTCGACGAGTAACACGTAACATATCAAATATGTACGCATGTATCAGCTACGCGGGTAAGATCGAAGGTACGATGATAATTGATTGACCTATAGTGGACATTACTGTCTAAATTGTTGGCAGTTAATTATTCGATTTACTAATTAGGTGTTAGTTAGCATCTCCTCAATCCTAAGTTTTTGCATTGTTTAAACAATGCAAATGCTAAGAATAAGTTTGGAACATGATAAGCTAAATTATAACTGGAATCCTTACTAATATCCTTTGCAAAATTTGTTGTTATACGGTAAGGTACTAGGCAGTAGCCTTGTTACGAATTGTAACGTGAATAACTCCCAGTACTGAGCTTTTGAGAAACTAATTAAGAGCGATGATATTTAGTTAAGAGCATTGGTTAACTATTTCCTGGGTTAGTCAAAATTAGGTTTAGATATAAGAAAAAGTAGATTTTGTATTAGCTTTATTTGGAGTATAAACATTGATATTAAAACTATACAACTACATTTTATATTGGATCCTACACATACAAGGAATCTAGAACCTGCATACTGTTAAATGACATAGGGAATATTAATAGCCTTCCCAGCAGTGGCATTATCATGATACTCAATGAAGGTAAGTTTAGATTGAAAATATTTTCTTAGACTCTAAACTAGACAGAAAACAAAGGGAACGATGAAGGAATTAGTAAAATTCGAAGGCATAAGTTTCAAATGAATTACAAGATGGTTCAGATAATATAGAGCTGTATAAAAGATTGTATTTGGCAGTTTCAAATTACATGATTAAAAACTGTTAAATATAAATCAGAAGAATTTATCACTTATGCCTGGTGAAATATACTACAGTGTGTCTCAGATCGAGTGGGGTTGCATGTGTAACTTTCTTATTATTGCAGATGGAGATTGGGCTAAATAGGATACGCTTTGCAACTTTATATCCCTATTTAAAATCTGTTTGAAGAAGTTCAAACTGTCGCACCCGTTGGCTATTTAAAAAAAAATTGTCACTATCTTGGATTAAAACGTTTCATATGAAACTCACTCGATATGACCATTATCAAATGGATGTCAAGCAAACATTTAAGGTGGCTGCTTTTGAGGTATTCGTATCAACTTCCTTAGGTTTAATGGATGTCATATTGGATTTCTGGATTACTGTATAGCATATCTATTACATCTGCCTTTTGACAGATTCTGATAAAATTTGTTATTGTTTCTCTTAATAACTACTCATCTACTTGATGAAGCATTTGAGAAATATTGTCATAAATTTTTTCGTGGTTTAGGTACTAAATGGTTAGTACTGGTAGAATAAACATATTACTAAGTATTATAGGAATGACCTACAAAGGTTTTTTAAAATAACTTTCACCCAATTTTCTGTGGATCTATATAAGCCTACTTGATTAAAATATATTCTGCTATTTCTATTAAATCGTACGTTGCCTTACATCGTTGTAACATAATTCAATAACTTGAAAATTCATAACGACGTCCTTTAAACTTAAATTTTATACAAGTACCTCAAAAGCAGCTACCTTGAATTTTTGGTCGACATCAATTTTAAATTGGTCTTATCTAACAGTGACTTTAATTTTTGTCGTACCTCTTATACTTACAAAGAAATTTGATATGCAAAAAAGTGACAGTTTTCTGTTTATTCTTAAATAACTTCTGATGGGTTCGACATGTTGAACTTTTTCAGATTTTGAATCAGTATATAAAGCAACGGAACATATCCTATTTAACCAAAACTCGTTCATGAATAATATGAAAGTTAACCATGCAATCCCAGTTGTTGTAGGACACAATGTATATATATGTATATGTATATATATGTATATATTATATATATATATACATATACATATATACAAATCTTCGGGGATGGATTTGGAGTGAAAATTTGGTAACATATTCTGAAAAAGTGAGACAGGTCAAATTTCTTAATCGCAAATAATCCCTCTAAGAAAATAATGACATTACTTAAGTTTTCTTGCATTTCAAAGAATTATAGCGATAATATACTATCTAGAGACAATCAATAACAAATAATGCTGAAATTTAAATAAGAGGATTGATTACGTTTCCATATTCAGAGAAGCGCTCGCCTATAAAATATTTTGCATCAAAATATGAAATGTCAATTTTTTGCTCGGAATGAGCATCAAGTAAAGAACAATCCCTATTTAGATTATTTTTCCGATTTGTCTTATTTGTATCCTTCGATAGGCCGGCTCCACTGCGTATTTTCTAAAAATTAAGGGAAGCACTCTCTTTAAGGAGATTTATTATTCAATAGTTTTCAGCTGTCAGCTTCAGTTGTCAGGCACTTTCTGTAGTTCTGCACCGATAGTTGTTGTTTTTTTTTTTTTTGATAGTGTGTATTTTACACTTCGAAGTTTGCACAACGAATCTTGAGTACCTATACAGCTTATGGGAAATTAGATATCTCTTACCATATGGTCAGTCTTACGGATTTATTTACGTAAGCAGCATGCCCTTTGGACTAAAACATAGCAACAAAGCCTAGAGGCGAAATAAATAGTTTTATGTAATTTGTACGATCTAAAATGGGATGTCAGTAGTCCATTAGAGCGTGTAGTTAGGGAAGTACATTATGGGCAAACTTTATATTATTTACTTGAAGTAGCAAATTATGCCAAAGGAATTAAACTAACAAATTAAAATATTATAAAGTTGAAGAACGTAATGCGCTTGTATTAAAGAAATCACAATAATGAATAGTGAATAAGTTAACGGTAGAATGAAACTATAGAAGAAATGTTCTTATTTTGTTTGAGTTTATAAAGAAGAGGGTGCTTGGAATAAAATGATAACGTTATTACGTTGAACGAGCAAAATCCAGCGTTAATCCGATTTGTTCTTGTTATATCAAATTAAGACGCGTGTGTTTTTGAAACTCCACCGCCGCCGCCTCCAAACGCAGCTGACATTCTTCATAATAAGAGGCAAGCTTTAAGCTATGTCACCAAATTTTCTAGCAGGAATAACAGTCGTCGTTATATCGCTCAAGGGGACCGTAAGCGTACGCAGGCCGCAAGGGCACATCATTATCACATGTACTCTAAACACAAAAGGCCGTTAAATCACAAAATCAATACGAACTCATCCTTCTAGTCAATGTCAAAATTTAGACAAGGGAAAACTCCTCTGCAATAACTATGAACGATTGTGTTCACCTAAAATGAAAACTTTCGTTGTTAAACAACAATTAGTCCGTGAACCGCTTTTTTCCAGTGTCTTTTTGAACGCGGCCCCAATGCCTATAAATTTCAATCTTGATGAATACAAATTTGGAAGATAAAAGAACGTCAGCTACATGTAGACAGTAACTGTTATTCACAGCCTTCGTCATGATACTGATTACCGGACATGATACCTTTATTTAGACAGCTGTTGGTCATTAGACGTTTAATTTCTCGATTTTTGAATTTAATTGACAGCGTTTCCAAAAACATATATCAATGTACACAATTTTTGAAAATAATGAGGAATGTTCTAAACCACAACTTTTCGTACTATTCTTCTTCATTCAAAAAACTTTTAGAGAATTGTATATAATCCTAATAAAATTGCTAACATGCGTATTAAAATTTCGCAAGGACCGGTGGATGCTTGTAGATTCAGTTGCGCTTTTTTATACCATTTCTTTGTTGCTATTTTTTGAAGTGAATACTTCTTCAGGGACACCGGACCAGCTCGACCGTAAACGTAACCGTAAGCGTAAGCGTAAACCTAAGCGTAAGACCGTTAAATTTGGGCGGAGCTTCGCTTCGTGTGAAAGACAAAGAAAACAGAGAGTATGATATGCGAGCGAGGGGCGATGAGCTATAGAAAGTATACGTGCGTGCTTGCTTCGTCTGAAACAAAAGGAGAGACAGAGAGAGTATTATGTGCGAGCGGAAGTATTCACATGCGTATACCACACACACACAAATTTTTCTTATTATTAGAACTCACAAAGATATTAAACATTGCACCAAAATAAGTGAGTCGGATGCCCTTTTTTAAATGGAGTGTTCTGTAATCGTCTGGTCGACTCAAATATACTTGTGGATCTACACCAACAAAAACCTAAACTGAACGCGCCAATTTGTTGGAACATAACTGCGCGCGCGGAGCACTTTGTACACACCGTTTAATATGTATTTATACTTACGAATATGAATTATATTGAATAATATATTATTATAATAAAGAATTTATTAAAAAAGGTAATCAAATGCAAAATTGTGAAAATTTCTAAAGTTTCTACGAATCTTAGGTGATGAAGATTTTTGTTTTCGTATAATACTAATTACACTGGCCTTTTTGTAACATAAAGTTGAATAGCATATTGTAGTAGAATGAACCATATCTAAATACGAATATGGCCAACCAAAAATTTGTGTTTATCGTTACATTAGGCAAACCAGATGTAGAACTGTCCGATGTAATATTTATTGAAATAAACTATTTAACAAGTTTTTTAACCCTGTATGTCTACTATATTTATAATTTATATTACGTTGACATCTAAGAAAGCAGCGAACATCAAAAAAATTTATTTGAAATACACTATTCAATTTTTTCCTTTTATGTGGGGTCGCATCTTCTCTCTTCAAAATCCAACTGTAATCACCCATCATGGCTGGATTCCATCGTCCTTGGTATCGGATTTCCATTGTTTCACGCTATTCATATTCATATTCAAATTCTTAGGAAAAAATTATAAATGGGAAGCGAGAAAGTGAATTTTTAATGACATTCGGCAACCAAACGATTTGTAGGAGTCTAGAAGTTCATTAACCAGTTTTTCATAGTTAGCATCCATATCGTTGCCTAAAACTCCTCTCACTACACTTACAAATGAGTTCCAAGCTCTGAGTTCCTACGCGGTGAGCGTTTCTATAAGCACACATGGGAAGCCCAGTGCGTGTTTTGGTTTCTAATTGAAACGCCAAAATTCATGAAATAAGCTAAAAAGCTTTTTGAAAAATCACATTTTCGGAAAATGGTCTGGCTTGCGATTTCACCAGAAGTTCTCCACAAGTATAACAAAACTTGTCAGGAGAAATTTTGCAACCGTGGCGCGTTTCACTTGACATTTTCGTCGTTAAGAAATCTTTCTTAACTACTTCGAAAATCAAACGAAGAATGAAGACGGAATAAGAGAATAAGCTTAAAGTTATGTACATCCCATTTTAGGTCATCTTTCTGTTTTCAAATGCTCCGCTTTTAAATGATCCCTCATAAAATTTACTACCTGACAGTATAAAAGGGTCAAATGAGCCCATTGAAAACTGAACGTATTACGGCCTTATGAATATTTCTTCTATTATTAGAAAGGTATTATCATTGTGAAAATGATGGGCTGAAGAGTGTTAAAAAAATCGTGTCGGCCAAAGTTATTAGAAGCGTAAAATCATATTTTTCTCAATTTAGAAGAAAAAGTTTGCATAACAAGAATTTCGAATTTGTTTCCATAAGTGCATTATGTGGTCAGTTTGAGCAACCTGCTACAAACACTCACATATGTCCAAAACTACTTATGTAAACTGCAAGCACTTGCAGTTGCAGGTAACTAACAGTACATGTTTAGAATATGTGAAATTACAGTCAGTTTGAAAGAACAAGAAGAAATATTTTATTATTTATGACAAAAGGCCACTCAATGCACCTACTTCAAAATTGCCAAATGCGTGTCTGATAATATTACTCCTAGATATTAACGGAAACGAAATAATGAAAGTCTCTTAAAATGCAATTTAAACATATTGATAAACACGTATATACATACATAGTTCCTCTAAAAAGACTTAAAAATCGACTTGCATAGCATGAGAATACATCAGACAAGAAACTGCATACTTGGGTGTGACAACTAGAAGCACGGGATAATGGAACACTGCTTGACATTTCAAAATATTTCAATAGCATATGGAATAGTTATCATTTTTGAAGTGTATGTACATACAACCGAAAGTTCTAGCATATATATTAAACCTATTTTCAGCAACAATTTCGCATTCAAACACTCTAGGCATTCGGTTTTCTACACTACACACAAGAATTAGCATGTTAATAATAATAAACCGCATTTGTTCTATTAGTCAATACTAAAGAACGAATTGTCTTTTTCCTAGTGTATTTACATACGTAAGCTTCTGTTTCAGAAAGATCTATTATGGGCGGTTACGCTTCTATTAGTCCAAACATATGTTGAACTAATTTTGATAACACACTTGCAAGATTTGTTAAGTATGCATGTTTTAGCCTTTACAGGACCGACATTTTTCTTTATAAGCCGACCTCCTTTTGCAAGTAATTTGTTTATATATAAAAACCTACATATTGTTGTGGTGTCTAAATTTGTTGGCGACCAGCGTAGTCTGAGACGGTAAGAAACACTTTCAGCATTTGAATGTTTGTAAGGATTTTGAACATCGTGCAATACAATTCTGAAGGCAAACTGATGCAATTTTAGCTGGAACCACAATTACCAACTCAGAACATTTAAAATTTATATATGCTGGAACTGTAATTAGCTATCTGAAACTTTTCTTGAAGATTATCAGATCTAATGATAGGATTTTTTTCTTTTTATTATCATAAGTTACATACTTACCTGTATTCCTACCTGTACCTACCTGTATGTACCTGTATGTTATCCATTACATATTTTTCGTACGGTACTTCTTGAAACACGGCGTTATATACATGATGCAATTTTGCAATCAATTCAATTATTTACTTACTTATTTATCAGGATTCAACAAAAGTCTGAGTATACGTAGACCAATATGTGCTCATCGCTTTTCAAATTTGGTTAGGGTATTATTGCTAACTTCAGTATTATTTCCTTATCTTTTTATATCATTTATAAACAACAACTAAAAGCTTTTCACTGTTGTGTGCTTGATACTAGTAAAAGGGATTAGTGGATAATTAGATTTCTCGATTTAAAAAAAATATATAATTTATGGACCCAAATCACTTATACATAGTGGAACACCTAAACACGCAGGAATGTATAATATTGTATTCATATTATTACTAGTCACTATATGCATATAAACTAACAGTTTAACGGATACCACTACAGTGGCCAGCATGATTCTCAAAACATGAAGACAAACTCTTCCTCTAAAACCTACAAGCACCTTATCTACTACCTGCTTTCGACATTTTTTTGTAAATCTGAAGAAGAGAAAAAGCTGAAGGGTTAAGTGCTTTTGATTCGATCAAGTCAGCTTCATTCAAATGTCCACTCAGAGTTAGTACTTCGCCCGCATTATACCTATTTTGTTATACATCTCTGCTATCAAAAACCTGATCGTTCGCACACCTTCACCGCGGTCAGTATTTTCTCATAAATCGGTAATACTCTCGTCTTCAGATTTGATATATTCGACTTCTATAGCACTAGTAATATCACACGCTAAAGTTGACAGACTACTACTAATCACTACTCCGTTCAAGACTTTTAATTTGAAAAGCTTTTTATATTTGTTCTAACGAACTAGTCTAATACCGTCGTGATAGCTCGAATTGTAATTATTTGAAATATGCATAATAGGCACAGTTTTCCATTGGGAAAATTGCAAAAGCGTTTCTATAAGTAGAATACGTTGCAACATAGGAAAGCGCAGTAAATTCCATGCGAAGCGAATCCGTCTCGTGTCATTCATGTAACCGACCTAAAAGGAAACTCCAATCTCGTAATGAAAATATTTCTTTCTGTTCGGCCGCAATTACGACTGGGAAAACGAAACAGACGAAAACGAAGACAAGACTCATATTCGCATTCTCTTGTAATCTCCTATCCATTATCGCATGCACAGGTGGGATTGAAAAATTGAGTGTCTGCAAATTCTGAAAGTTTTCAGATAAAAATTTAATGATTCTACTTCGATGTTATATATTTCGGTCTACACTAGAAAGCTTTTACTTTAACCATAAAAGAAAATTGAAAAGTTTCAATATGAAGATTTAGCAAATGTACGTACTCACAGGAGCCATAACTTTTCACAATTTATTTAACATCGATGAATTCTAAAACATTTCTTACGGCTTCTTCTATATCTTAGATTAAGCCGTAAACTGCTACACTGAAGTTCGCCAAGTTTTGTTCTTATATTCAAAGTTCTGGAAATTACTTCAGCAAATAAGCACCTAGAGCTCGACACAAGGTATTTATTTATCCAGAAGAAATATTTATGCGGCCAGATTTTACATATTAAGTTATGTATTTAAGAATTCAAAACCATAAAGCTTTAGTTTAATTTTCTTGTTCTTAATACATCAACATGGTAAAGCAATTGAACGGCATTCTTCTTTTTTCTGAGAATCGTGTATTCTAGAATCAAACTATTTGGAACCGCAGTTCCGGCAGAAGGTAAACAAGTGACAAACCACCCATACGCCACTAGAATTTAGGATAATTCTTCAATCTGTATAGAATTCAATCGACCATGCCGCCATCTAAGGAAGTGGTGTACTGTTATGCCGTGTCCAGTATATTTAGACGATTTGCAAAAACATAAATGGGGTAATTGAAAAGTTGAGGACTTAGTTTTAAAGAAGGAAACAATGGTTTGAGTAAAAGGTACGAATTACTTTATCTCAAATCAAAGCAGGGCACAGGAAAACTAAGAGATAGAATTTATAGAGTATCAAAAGTAATTAGATCAGCTCAGATACGCCAGGTACCACTTTTACGAGAAATAAGCAAAACCTATTAAGAACTCAGCAATAGTCCATCAAAAGAATTTACACTTTTTAAAACATTAGATAATTATCTCGTCTTAATTTACCTTTATTTTCATAATAGAATACTATAGCCAAACTTGCAATCTATTATGATTTCAAGAAATCGATGGCATAAAAGATAAAAGTAGGCATTGCTTTGTTAAAAGTTGAAGAAGCGAATGTAAACTTAAGAAAAATGTAGATTGTCACTAGAAATTAACAAAAACATATGCTATTTTGTGTAGGTAATATTTATGTTTTTCGCTATTCGTCGCTAGTAAATAATTAATTATTTCCAAAATTGTTTCCTCTTGTACCAATTACGTAGTTGTGGGATATGAAACCTTCACCAATGAACTGGTTTGTACCATTATTAACTTTTATTTTTCATGACATCTTGTTGAAATAGAGTTATATATTATTATTTTTATTATTATTACTCACTGTGAAATAGGTACAGTGATTGTTGCCATGTATGTACATAATTATTTCCTGCTCTGCTTGTATGTAGATTCCTTAATCGTTTTAAGATCGTTGAAATTTTTTTTTTTTTATTCATTTTATTCATCTCGGAACATATAATTTCCATAGTCCACACAATTTTCGCGTTTTGTTTTTCAGCTTGTATGGGTTGATAATGGGTTGGGTTATTGGGAAGTATTACTTTGTACGAATCGGAATAAAACTAAAATTGAAAAATATGTAAAACTTCTATTTCCTTTGGATGTGGAGCAACTATTTTCACGTACAAATTCTACCGCAACAAGGTACTTGTAAAGATTATACCTTGTCCACCTCCTCTTAACACAACTCTTCTCATGAATAATTTGCAAGCGTTGTACAAACAAACAATCTAATCAAACAAATAATATAACTGCTTTCCGAATATCATAAAGTAAGTACGCACTGTTATGGGGAGTTGACAAGTTACGAAAGTTATTATATCCGTAGACATAGAAACAGCTGGAAATATCGATGGAGGATCATATCATACTTTAAAGTTGTGGGTTAGTTATGCGCAACTTAGTGTTTCTTCTCTCAATTTGTGTGTTTTCTGTTTTATTCCATTGACATTTAATTTTAACTGCACTTATGGGCAGTTCATCTAGAGCAAATGGTTTGTCTACTAGTGTAACAGCTTAGTTGCCGAAATACTTATCTAAATTCATACAGGTAATGGTCGCTGTTTTTATTTTTTCAACAACCTTGTGCTACAGTTGATAATAACCAACTTTTTCCATCGCGAGAAGACGAGTTCAGCTGAATATGGCCTTGTAAAGGCCACATAGTGGTGTCTCTAATTTAATTACCTCGTTTACAATTACAGTTCTGATCCCATATAAACAGAAACATTACGCAGTAGGTACTATCATTTTGCCACTCAAAACAATTAGTAAATGTAGGCAAGCATACCTTTGTTGGTATCTCTATCGCTGGCAATTCCTCACTAAATCATTTATGTGCTCTAACAAACCATAACTATATTATGGACAAGACGTTAATTGAATTTTAAATTAAATTGCGAGACCTAAATCCTAACGATATATCTTGCCTCTTATCTCTGTTAGATACAATTAAAAGATAAATACGTTTGTTTGCGGTCAACTTGGTATTAATTGTTAAAGTAACGTTCAGATGGAAGGTCGTTTCTCGGAACTTTTCAAATTGAGTTAGGGCGGTCCTATATCCGAAGTTACATTGACGTTTATGATCTGTCAGGAAACTCTAATTATTTACTGCTCGAAATCCTTTAGTTCTATTTCATCCATTTACTTTGTCTATCTAATGTTGATTAATCGTTAAAAGTTATTACTATCTATCTGTTCCTATGATCAAGGGATTAATAACAGCTTTACTTTGGAAATATTTATATCCAGAGATTGAATATATCGAAAAGAAGAATGTTGAGTTAATATACATACATACTATGTATGTAATTTCCTTTAGGCTTGAATACTTGAAAATTTAAAAACATATGCCGCAATTGCATGGGTGCATAAAAAGATCAATAAATGTTATTTATCCTGTGTTCCACATTGATTTGACAGTATACTGTTTGTGGGAAATGAGATCTGTATTGCCATACTGTATCTATTAGGCATATCTGATATTCGATGTTATGATCTAATTGCACAATGCGTGGAAACGAAGTTTATTGTTCCTGTAATTTGTGCGGACTAAAATAAAAGATCAATAGCTCATAAGAGCGTAAACTAGCAACTCGATCTAGAACAGGCTATATATAGTTTGTGTTTAACAGTCACCTTCACATGTT
Organism: Chrysina gloriosa; assembly: GCA_038088585.1. NCBI lineage: Eukaryota > Metazoa > Arthropoda > Insecta > Coleoptera > Scarabaeidae > Chrysina > Chrysina gloriosa. The sequence continues at coordinate 25,060,349 of CM076090.1, forward strand.
TCCGTAACAGCCAAAAATCGTGCGTTTTGTATGTTGATTAAGTATCTTCGAATTGGTAACACATCAGTTGGACTGAAAATCAAGCTTCATAGAATTTATCTTCCATTAGTTGATCTTAATAGTTATATAGTAGTTCCCGCTGTGGTTCTGGGGAGAGTTATGCTGCTGAACGTTCATATAGACTATAAGAGGCAACTCCTGATGAAATCACTGTTTTGATACGTGATGTAAAAACAAAACATTGAGCAAAGATTCGTACGCTAATAGACATTACAAAGGTATATCCTAAATACGTGGACTGAATTGACAGGATGTGACAGGATTATTTGCAAGGTGGTTGATTGTTTGTTTATTGTAGATCAAAAACATATGAACAAATTAAACTTTCTAACCTGTGGTTTGAGGTTTAAAGACAAAATATTAGTCGATATATTTCTAGCTGTGCGAATGTAGATAATATATCACCTGAATCCGAAATTCAAAATTCAACCAAAGCAATTAATTAAAGACTAAAGATGGTTAGCTAGGCTGGAAAGGTGATAGAAAACAATATTATACGATTATACCGGAGTATAAGTTAACAACAAAATATCGTACTTCGTTTATTATTTGTATCCCCCAAATAAGGAAACTAGAAATTTATTAAAAAGAATATGTTCTTCCATGACCGCGACAGCCTGGCAGACAGGTCCACAATTACAATGACCAAATCAGATGGGTTGCATTACAAGTTGTTGGATTATTCATTGCCCTTGCCCTATGTAGTATATTACGAGCTTTCTTTTATCCTCACCCAAGAAAATGACACTGTGATACCCATTCTGAACAATCTGTCAAATGGTAGATCAAGTGAATTTATGCATAATAACACCTCAAAGGAAATTAGGTTGAAAATTAAAGTGAAGGTTAGCAGACCCCTTCTTTCATTTTCGGTTAACCTTTGTAGGAGGAACAAATCCCAAGAAAATATTACCAAATTTGCATGTCGTATGTCTAATAATATCATCGAAAGAGCTTAGCAATTTAGTAATTTTACTGAAAACGGATTATTTAGATTTTAAATTTTCGGTAGCAGCTGTTGCTATTCTCCTAACCAGTTTCACTCTATTCACTTTGTCAAAGGTTTCATAATTTAACTACTTTATTTGATGTAATATCAATAAGAGAACGTGATGAATAAAGAAAATTAAATTTATATCTGCGTAATATTAGATAAAAGCTAACCGAAATTTATATTAAAATATCCAATACTCCATTTATACATTCAATTTCAGCTTAGATATTTCTATTGGATACTCTACAACCAACCCTACTGCATAATTCTACACGCAAACTTTCACTTTAAGGAAATCGGAGAATGTGAGTCGAGAGGTAAATTTTTATGCTTAAAAGTATTTTCATGAAGTATCGAAGTAGACGATAAACGACATGTATGCATTTACATACATCTTTTCGTACTTCCAAAAATTCGAATTTTCTCAGGAGTAATTCCTGAGTGTATTTTACTGAATGATTTATATGACAATATCGAATAAATTAGATTAGATTTCTATTTGTCTAAATTTGGATATTATTTCTTTGTTTTAACATTTCCCCCTCTATTTTGTTTATAACTTGCAAAGAAAGCAAAGTTAGTACCCCACGCGCTCGGATTGCGTGCGGGATTGTACGTATGCGCTCAGCCTTTAAAACAGGGCAAAGACCACGATAGTCGCTCGATAAGAGATAATTTTATCGCTTCCAGTGATAACGGAAGTCATGGAACAAGCAAATTCCAACGGGTACTTCTGTTGCAGGGAGTGGTCCAATAGCTATTGAACAGTCAGATTCGAAATCACAATCAGACCCTAATTATTAAAATATATAGTCGTTTGCGGTGGTTGTAAAAGAGGTTTCGACCCCTAATTTTCGTGAGCGTAACCAGACAATAGTTTTCAACTCTATAGATAATACTCAAAAAATGAATATATGTTTAAACGGTGTTGGAAACAAGTTATGACCAAAACATGACGGCGTCACGAAAACAAACTAAATACACTAGCGTGTTTGCAACCAATTATTTTTTCTATAATTTGATCAAAGACCGATTAAGTACAATTTAAATATGACGGAGATGAGAACGATAGAGGAGATGTTTCAAAACTTAAATCAAAATCAAAAGATGTTAAGAAGAAGAAAGTTAAAATCGAAAATGAATTGTTGACAAATCAAGTAATGGACCAGGAAAAGGGACCGGACTATGTAGAAAGACAAATACGGTAGCAAAATCTCGTAATTAAAGGAACAGCAGATAATCAGGATGAGAAGCAGTCAGAGACAAAAGAGAAAGTGGAGAAAATGGTAGAAGAAATTGGCCTGAACATTCTTATATAAAATAAGACCATGATGTTTAAGAAAGAAAAACAATCTGAAAAGCACGGACAATTGAATAGACAATAATGAATCAAAAAAGATGCAAGAGGAAAAAATAGTGGTGGTTCACATGACAGATACAATACAGAGGGGATATATGGCATATATAAAAAATAACAAACTAGTACTAAATAGAGAACAGTTGAAAAAATTTCAAAAACATGTAAAACAAAAAGACTACATAGGAATTGCGAATAAAGGAAAACAGCTTAAAGACAAAGGAGATGGACATGGATTAGAAATATGGGTATGATCAGAAATAGAACGTGACGTAAACGGAAGCGAACAAAGATAACAAATCAGAAAAAATAAAAGCAGTAAGAAATATACACTAGCTAGGTTGGAAAACACAATTAGATCAGCAAAACTACAAAACAAAAGCATGTTAAAAGGTTGAAAACTGAAAACGAAAAAGATACGAGGTCTGAGCGGCAAATAGCGGGAGTTGGCAATTGAACTCGAAAACGTGGGTGTAAATATTCTGGCTTTTACTGAAACTAAAAGGAGAGGGCGTTCAAGCATAGAACTGAAAAATGGGAATCAACTAATTCTGAACACAGCACATAAAGATGAGAGGGTCAAAGCTGGAGTTGGGAGTGCTGCTCGGCAAGAATCCTAAAAGTCGAAATAGAAACCGATTCGAAATATAAAAATATTGATCGTCCCAAAGGTAGATGAAAGGGTTGCAATAAAAGATAGTGTTTGGTTTGATGTGACGGTTATCGTAAAAATACAGAAGGAACAAAAATTATTCGGGAGATCTTAATGGAAGAGTGGCGAAAAGAGTTGATAAGACAGAAAGCGTGATAGGAAGACACGGCGAGAAAGAAAAAATAATAATGGAAAACACTGAATACTAAATTCTAGTAGTAAATGCGTCCTTTTAGCATAAAGAAATACACAATTGCAGCAGAGTAGTTAACAGTAGGGACGAAAATTTCATCTTGGATTATGTACTAATCAAGAGAAACTTTCGCTAAAAGAAGTCTCGAGATCAACAGTGCCAACAACGAGCAACCACGCGTACTGGCTAGGTTAACTATGAAACCAAAGAAAGCGAAAGTTTCCTAGCCAAACTTATTAAAGAAAAGTTGGGGAGACATGGACTAAATAACCAAAAAATAGGACACAAACAAAAATTTGGCTGGAAAGAACGTTATGTAAGGTTGTTACAAATACGTATGCAGCAAACAGCGAAATGCTAACAAAAAAGAAAACGTACTAGTGAAGTGAAATAATCGAAGAGGAGGTGAAATAAACCCCTCTTCAAAATGAACGTACCACTATAATTGCTTTCTACATGTATCAAATATTACAAATATTATTCAATATTTATTTATAGTGATTTAAGAGGAGATAATTAGAAAGCAACGCAGCAACGCACTTTCTGCTATGTTGATATTTGAACGAAAAAATTGCTTTATTGTAGTCGAAAAGGAATAATAATTTATTCAACATTATAACTACAACAAAAACTCCAAAATTTGTAAAACCTAATATCGTGTGGTACCACCTCTACCTCTGACAGCTGCTTGCATTCGCCGTGGTAAATTTGCGATCAAGCTTTGAATGGTTTCTTTGGAGAAAATTGTCCCACTCTAAAAGCACCGCACGTTCCAGTTCTTGGAAATTCGTAGGGGCAGGTAAATGACATCTCACTTTTTTTTCAAGCATCCCAAAGTTTGATTCAGGTCAGCGCTTCGCGGTGGCCAGTCCATAATTTGAATATTAATGTCATTTAAGTACTCCAAAACTGGTCTTGCTGTGTACGGTCAAGCATTGTCTTGCATTAAAATAAAATGATTTCATATAAAAGGTGCAAAAGGCCTGACATGGTTTTGAATAATATTTTCCATATAGAACGTAGCCTTCATTAACCTCTGATTCTGTGTGAACGTCAAAGCAAATTCCTCCCCAAAACATTTTAGATCCACCATCAAGCGGTTCTCTTGGAGAGATGGTGCAAACCAAAAATATTTCTCCAAGTCTTCCCCGTACCCTTGCAGGACAATCTGCAAATTTTAAGCTTATCCTCGTTTCATCGGTAAACAGAACTTTTATCCATTTGTCAACAGTTCAATTTGCATGATTTCTATCGAACCCTAATAGTGCTACTTTGTGTGCTGCAGTAAGCAACGGTGCAATTGCAGGCTTCCTACTACTCAATTTTGCTTCCTTTAGTCTTCTTTTGGCAGTTAAGGTGGAAATCCTAACATTTCTGCCTGTTTGGAGTTCATTATTAAGCTCTGAATTGGTAAGATATCAGTTTCTCAACACCTGTTGTCGGAGATAATGCTCATCCCTTTTACTAGTGACTTCCTTTTACCTTGTCCACGCTTTCTAGAATGTGATGCAGTTACCTTAAATGTTTTTTACTATTTGACTAATTGTGAAATGATTAACACCTAGCACTTTGTCCTTATTCTAACAAAGTTGATGCCCTTCCACACTCATCATTGGTTAAATGGCATGATCATTTCATATTTTTATTCATATATCTTTAATATTGAAATAGATCACTTTATAAAATCTCAATTTAATAATGTTGAACTATAACTTTAACTTCAAAAAATATCTCAACAAACTTTCAAGAAATAATTAACAAGTTCTTATTTACTTCTTACCATAGGCTATCAATGACTATCTAGCCCTACAACTCATTCCCCGGTTATAGACTTAGGTACTGCTGCAATCTTAAGGGGTGTTCAGTACTTTTTTCAAGATCATCAAGTAACAATCTGACACACACCACATTACCGGCTTCTGGAGGTCTTACACAAGATTATTGAAGTGAGTACTTCTTAAGGTTGTAAGGTACATTCTTTCAAGATCGGTTAAACTTATTTGTTTTATTCGTTCCAAAAGTATTTTGAAGATTTTATATCTGACCTCTAAAAATAGTGTGTGTAACGATAAAATACTAGTTTTTTACAATATTAAGAGCTTCTACATCATTAATTTTCTTTCAATCATAAGTGAAGAAGCGGTAAGTTTACGGGCTCGAAATTTTGTTCGTTACGATAGCTGCCACTTATAATCGAGCTTTTTGTAAATTCCTTGTTTGTTGTTGCATTTAACCTCAATTAAGGAATTGAAAAATGGCCATGGGCTTACTATCATTTTTGGAAAGTAACGATAACAAAGGGATTTTCAAAATAGCTCGATGATAATTCGTACTACACTTTATCTCATAACTTAGGTATGATAAAAAAATGAATGACATGTTGTCATTAAGTAATGTAAACCGGTCTTTGTCTCCACTTAAGTGCAAACCGCGGCATTAAAATTCGGAGAAGTAAGGGCGTCATTCCTACTAGTATTACCAGTCAAGGTACATATCCTTTTTCTAAAAATTAGAACCTCTCTTCGAGTTCAAATCCCCACTCGTTAGCTTTGTGCAAAATATTTCTAAACCTAGATACATCCATACTTATTTGTAATACCTACTTATATTCGATTAATATTATGGTAATTTGAAAGATATGTTGACCAAAACTCCTCAATCACTTGTGCATCCGTTATATTCTCCAGTTTTATATCAAACAAGTTTATTACAAAACGTCTGCATGAATTACAGCATTCAGTAAGCCTACTCAATGTTAGTAATTTCATTTTTCTGAGTAATAAGAAACATTTAACGTCCCAAAATATCACAACTTATTCTTCTAAGTGCACGTCCACCTACATGTATGTACTTTTGTCAGCACGACAGGAAGAAGCATAATTAATCACCAAATTACGAAGAAAGGGTGCTATTAACCGTACTGATATATTTATTTATTCAGCAAATAGTCCAATACTAAAATAAATACTATTCACCTTATTGTAGGTTATAGATACGAAACTAAATTTTCTATAAAATATTGAGGCCTTGTTACATATGTTCTGGTGAATTGAAGTTAGCATCTAACAAGCTTTGTACTTAATAAACTCTGTGTGCTATATAGTGTAATAGCGTTTAAGCTTGTAAGATACGCAAGCACAGGACGAACTTAATCGCGTGCGGTAAACCGAAGTGTGTTCCATTACTGAGAGGTAAGCAGACCTACGTATTAGTTACTAATGTGAAATAGATAAGTTTCCAACTTAATAAAATTATACGTTTGCAAATGGTACGATTATTGTCCTCAATATAGCGGTGACTACGTAAATGTTAGCAACTCACGAGCTTTATGAAATCAGCATCTAAAATGCTGTTTACAACGTGGAATCCGCAATCATTACTATTTAAATACATATATCCAAATACACACTACTACTTAGTATCAAATTCTGGGGCTAAGAAATTATATTCCAAAAGGGTTGGAGAATTGAAATATTTATACAGAATTTTAGTACAATATTTTCTTCGCCCAAAATGTTAGTTTCTAGAATGTAAGTGTAATGACGACAATTCCTTGCAAAATTATAATCGTTTGTTGGGATGTATAACAGATTTGACTTTAAAGCTGATCTTTAGCATTGCCTAGCGATAACCAACAACTTGTTCTACAGCTCAGTAATCCAAAACAATTCATAATAATAAGAGCTGAGTGGAATTATAACTAATATAATAGCTAGTTGTCCAAATATTTTTATTATACAGTATACAAAGCACAGAGAATGAAATTCTTAACATCTAGCTCAGTGGCATATATTCCAGAATTGTTCATTTGATTGCAGACATCATACCTTCAAACCAATAAGTTTTAACAGAATTACGAAGCATAGGCATACGAGTCACTATCATCTATATCAGAAGGAAGTCGACAACGCCCAACCAAAACGAAACAAAACGAAAGATGGAAGATCGCTAGGTTCAGAAGGAGAAAGAAGATGTGATAGGGGATGCTGTCAATGAAAATACAAGAAATTTGTTACATATTCACTTCTATTTAATAGGAAAGTTAGAAATAGAACCGCTTAGGGAGATTTATTTTTACATAAAACGAAAGAATTGGAGTAATTTAATAAGCGCATATACTTTAAAAAATTAACTATCCTGTTCTCTAAGAATTAAGATACTGTGATTTTACAGTGTATGAAATGGTCGTGCCTATTTTATACATTGTACATTCAACCGTATGTAGAATACTTTACCCGAAATATTGAATATTTGTGTTCATATGTATGTTTGCCAACCCGTTTATACAGAACGATGCATCTCCGCATCAGATATCTATGTCATACTGTTGTTCGTCTCTTTTAACAAATCCTCGGAACCATTCACGTCAAAGTTCGTGATATGTAGTGTCAATACATTATTTGTGATAACGAATATACCGACATCGACTGCGGCAAAACCATCGGTGGGATTTATTCACGATTGGCTTAGCACTACTCCGTTGAATTTAACGTTAGGTAACTTTTCCGTGCAGATTTGCATTTTCTGTTACGCGATTCGTTTGTGCACACTGTTCTTAAAGGCATCAGAAAACATTCCGTACAACGATCTTTTGTTAAGAATTTATAAAGAAGAATTTGTAAAGAATTAACGAAATGCTTTTAATTAGCATGTATCCATGTTCGTCTGTACTTTCGGATTCTGAAGTGTAGCTAGAGACTAGAAGTGGATATACATACGTATGTATATCGACGGTTCGATTTAAAATGGGCTTTAAAATTCATTACTGAATAATTGAAAACTGATCCCCGAAAGCGAACGCGAAGTGCTCCATCACTAAAACTAATTCGAGTGATTGTTCTAGCTACAAAAAGGGCAGTTCCAGATTAACTCTAGCCCCTCTAGTTCCTGGATTTATGAGAATCAATCCCCCGGCGAATTTTTATCGCGTCACCACAAAACTATATAAATCATTTAACGAACAGTTCAATTTGCTTTGTTTTGAAGTTTTTTACTTTAAATGCAGTAAATTTATATTTGCTAAATCACAAATAAAATTTTTCTGCCGTCGATAGCATTTTTAGTAGTTGGCGAAATATTTTTAAATGCTATTTGTTTAATTATCTTCATTGCAAAAACAACTTTCAGAAAATCACAATTCAATTCATATTTCTTCATGACTAACTATTACGTTCAGTGCTGAGATTAAAGAAAATCCATGTCATATTGGTTAGCGCAATTGCTTTACGATTAATAAATTGTAGTGCCTACTTTTTCCTTTACATTAACGATAGAAAGTGTGAATAATAATATCAAATTATTGGGACAGTGAAAGTGTCATGTTACAACTGCTTCATTTGATTACACTAACTAATTAAGCCAATGTGTCAATATCTTCTGGATGCAAAAAGCTATTTTTAGATAGGGTTTAATAAAGCGTGAAATATGGTCAAACGAAATATAACGTTAGACGCACCATTTAAAAAAGGGAAAGATTAGTAAGTTGGAAAGGTGTTTACAACATATTAAGTAACAATTTGATCTACCCTTTGGACATTTTAACATTTGCCTTGTGATCACATGTTAACGGGATGATGATCAGGAAGATAATATGCAATTAGTGTTCGATATTTTTATACCTCTCGAAAACCTGACTCAGTTGACACAAAAGAAGAAAATTTTATAAGAAATATTTTATTTTGTTGATAATGTAAACTTTTGCATGCTTGAGTCCATGTACCTTTTCCAATAAACGTTGCTCATAACTAGAGACCGGATTATCTGTTGGACTAAGATATGTACATATATATGTGTTAAATATGAACAAAATACGCCTAAAATGTCAGATACCCATCACTTACATTTCTACATTGAACATTACATTAATTACTGTAAAAACAGTTCAATCAAATGTTGTTCCATATCTTTAATAGCTAAATTATGTTTCCTATCCGTTAGTAGCGACTTGTACGTTGAAAAACTTCGTTCGACGTCAACTGATGTGAATAGTGCATATTTTAGAACAGGTATGGGTTTCAACCTCAATATCGGCCCGCGGGCCATATGCGGCCCTCGAAAAGATTTGTCCGGCCCGCTACTGAAGTTCTTTCGTTGCATATTAGCACGGCCCGTCTAAACTTAATTCATAATGAATCATAAGGATACTATAAAAATGTATATTTTTCAAGATTACTCGCAGCATAAAACTTCTACAAAAAAGGTTGCCCATGCCTGTTTTAGAACAACTTCCGGATTTAAATCGGTTTCAGCATCAATATCGCCACGGAGAATTTTGTTTGTTTGATGCAACAAATTGATGAAAGTTCCCTACTTTTATATGGTTAATATCATTAATTTGTTTACACGAAATCAACTGAATTTACCAGAAATGTTGTTATTTAAACAACCTATTAATAAATTTGCCATATAGTGTCCACCCCTACCTAATTATATTTAACCAATCAGACCTTATCTTTATTCGTTTCATTTCCGATTTTTATTCTTAGAAACCGTAACAAAGTCACCTTTACTCTTCGGTATTTAACATGATATTTTGTTCGGAAGTTTAAAAGCAATTAGCAATTTCTTCAAAAATATGTAGAAACATAAATTTCTTGAAAGAAGCATGAATCCCTATTTAAGCAATATCTATTTTATTATATTTAACGAAAGATCAGTAATCGTGCAATGTATATTTCTCAGAAAATCGTCTACTATTTTTTTATAAAAACAACGCGATTTTCAAACGGAAAAATATCTCGAATAGTTTCAAATATGTAAAATGTTCGAAATATGTGGAAAGAAAGCCAACATATTCTAAATGTGTAAAATTAAATTAGTGCTAAACGATTTCATTTACCCTAATTCGTGTAGATCTTAAAGCGTTCAACTGTACCGTTGATAATTATCGATAAATATAATATATATAATCCTGTATATAATTCTGCCCCTGTTCATAAAGTATCTTGTAAACATAATGTACATATGGTTTACGATTGCAAAAAAGTTAGCCTTGGGCTCTTTTCACAGAACAGTTATCAATATTTCCGTTTCATTGCATCTCCTTCTGCATTTAAACGATCTTATCCTTAGTGTTGAACTGGATGATCAATTCACAGTCTTACTCAGCTTTATATCTAAAAATAGGTACATGTAAAGGATAATAAAATGTATAAATATTTCTGTTGAAGAATTTATACATCAACTTAAATTCAAGGTTATCCCAATTCCAAACAATTTGATTGGATCCCGGTTTGTTTAATGAATCTGAATTATTTTCTCCACTTTAATAATTCCAATACGTTATTTGTACAAGAAATTTGACTATAATTGCAATCCTACAATGTTTTCTATGTTGACCACCTCATCCCTTGAAGAATAATATCGATACCTTACTGTTCCTTATATGTCTCTGCAGTGGAAAAGAGACAATAAAAAATGAAAATATATCAATAAGCAGAGTACATTAATGCAATTAAAGTTTCGATTTAATTAAAGCACGAAAACTGTGGATGAGTTCGGTTTTTAATTAAATTTTATGTCGACACGTCGTACAAGCTCCTATTAACCGCAAACTGAAACGACTTCCGTTGTATATATTTCAATTAGCATTAACCCCAACCGCCATCATTCGCAATAGAGTTTTAGTCCCATTTAGAGCATTCCTTCGAAATTGTTCGTATTCAAAACCACTGGATGATCATAACGCAAGTTTAAACTTCCGCGGAGATGCTCCACGATTCGAGCGCTAACTTTACCGCAAACAAAATCCAAGTTTATCTATGGCAATGGTATAATAAAAGTGAGTAATCGAATGCAATTTTAATGCGTTATAGATTTACACCCGCTTTGCGCTTCGAACTTTTAACAATAGAATTATTAATGGAGCGCGGATTCTATTATTACAATGAGGTCCTTTTATAAATGTTGGACAAGTTTTATTTTTACGTACTTCAAATATAAGATTTCATGAAATAAATAGATTTTACAGCAGTGGGTGTGTGAAGTGCGTTGTTATAATGATAAAAGGACTATCGGCTTTCTGTTTTCAAGTTATGTTTTTGTGTTTCAACCTCCACTGGGTCCTATGTGTTTACCTTACTTTGCGCGCATATTGTCATTTCCAGGTGAAGGTGTTAACGACCTCCATCAAATTGAAGTTTCCCTTCAGACCCTCCCTAAAAACATCGCGGGTCCTTATTGAATATTTCTATCGTATGCATGCTGCTAAGTATGCTGTATGGAGGAATAAACAGTTATAAATATTGTTCCTTTTCACATTTGCCGCGTGTCAGTCAGAAGTGTGTCTTTAATTAATTTGCGGATTTGAGATCTTTGAACATTAATTTCTCTGTCGCAGCCCCAAAAAATGCGATTTTATTGCTGCTGGTGTTATAAATTCTTCCGGTTAGTCCAAAAGATGTATATTCTAGTTTTTGTGGCAACCCTGTACTAAGTTGAAATCATTCTAGTTGATTCTGAAAGCTCCCACAGTTGACTATCGCTGAGAGGACATTCTTGTTTCTCTAGGCCTATCGAATTGAAACTGCCTGTTTACTATACTACCCAGACGAATACTCCACACTTACTAGGTTTTTGTTCTTAGTCCCAACTTAACTGGGTAACTAACGGCTCGTTAAAGTTTTGGCTGACTGCCTTATCCTTGCTAACATTTTCCATCCCAATATTATCCTGGACAAAACTGGTGTGAGGGTTTCCTTGCACTTCAACCTCTATTCTAGTATCGCTGCCCCGCTTCAATTACAAAATTAGTTGACGGAACACTTACTTACCTTGAATATCATTGATTCACTTTGATATCTATCATTATCTGCTTTAATTCTACCTTGGGTCACCGCATGAAAAAACCATGCAGGATTAACTAGTGACTTTGCCTACTGGCGGTTTAGTTAGTAATAATTTTCTTTTTCTGAGTGTAAATAATTTGGGGTGTTAAACTTTCAATTTTCCTCGATTTTGTGATAGATAGTAATAATTTTTTAATTTGAGTTTGTATTTAGTAGACGGTACCGCAGTTGAACCAGCACTAGTTTCTAGGATACAGATTGTAAACTTTCCTGGTTTGGAAAGTTGAGCTCCCACTTGAAATCGAAATAAACTCGCGAAAACTTGTATGTACACTCTTTATTTAAATAATGCTTACAAGCTACCCGTAGCTACAGTCAAGAGGAACTGAACTTAATGTTATGAAACAAAACAAAGAGACCTTCGATTAGGCGGAGCCAAAATGTCTCTGGCATCACCTTGGGTAGTCCTGATGCTCAAAAGACAGAGAAACGATATCGCTTTCTAAAAGTATCGAACAAACGTTTCAAATGACAAAGATAAACTAAACAGAACATAGGAATTTAACGAAATAACATTCATGTTATTGCCATTATTCATAACAATGACGGTCAGTGCAATTCTCTAATATTGAAAATATACCATCTCGATAACTTCTCAGCCACAAAATTGTGTTATAATAAAACATATACGCATATATACATAACACAGATCTTAAAACAACAACAAAAATCGCTAACTGTTCCAAACTGATAGTAACAAGCTAGAAGTTCGCTATATTTTCAATCTAAAATATCTCATTTATTCGGAGAATATGTGTTCCAAAGAAAGGGCTGGTAACGTCGAACACGATATATAGTACTTTAAGAATGTGCAGTGTCTTGTTTCCTCAAATTATATGACAAAATTTTAGGTAGCCCCCTTAGTGATATCACTATGTATAGCAATTTATCCCGATAATAAAATTATAACTAAATTCGCAGTATATCGTTGGATGTAGTAGTCTTTCCTACTTATTACTAGTTTGACCCAGGGTTCATTAACTTCCGTCCTCGCGGTAGGAAAAATAAAACTACCTGTATAAATAACGTTTGGCAGTCACGAACTTCTTAAGGTAGGCCTTAATTATTTTTTGCATATAGTACACTGGATACCGATATTTAAGAACGCAATGAAAATTATTTGGAACTGGATGAACTAAATTTACTTTGATAGATACCTACGATGAGGAAATAAAATTACCTGTAACATTCTTCTACCTCTCTTGCTGATATTTAATCTTCCAATATCTTAGTAGATTTCGAAGATTATAACAGTGCTTGTTAAACTTGTCTAAAAAGGAACTACGCAGTAAATTACTTATGAATTTAGGTAATATGACCAAGAGGACAGTTTTGAGTAAATCAAAAAAATTATGTGCTTAACTTATCTATATATTTCTTAAAAATTTGTATTTAAATTGAATTGGGAAATTTTTGTAACACATTTATATGATTTGCGCTGTTGAAAAACTTTCCATATTTCGACCATAATTAATCAAATTTAGCGGGAAACAGTGTATTTTATTGCCAGCGTTGTACAAAACGGTCAAGAGACCCGTCACCGAAATACAAAAGCAAACTTGCGTTGAAATATGTGCTGAGCCAGACAACGTGTCGGGAAAAAACTCTCAGAAATTTTAATATAAGGACTCGGTACGTTGAGAATGAATGATATAGGGTTAGCAAGTGAAACCGGATATTTCCTATGAATGACGACTCGAAATTCAACTTTTAGACAAGAATACCGCTGCTAATTTATGATTTTAATGGGAGAAATATGGGTTCCTCTTTGGAGTATGTTTCCTGAATTAATTTTGTTTACGACCCCTTTTTATTAGTCGAAATTTGTTAGACGGGGAAAGTCCTTTCTGCCATATGCAATACACCAGACTGTTGCCCAGATTCGGGTTAACATCAGCGGCGCGTTGCGAACAACTTGTTATTTGCATACTTTCAACTTTTTAAATATTTATAACCTTTCCGTAACAGCAAATTTCGAATGCAGCGGAGGGATGTATCACATTGACGTAAAAAGTCACTCGGATATACATACAGAGGCGGTTACCGCAATTAAAACTTCGGTCATGTTTATTATGATTGATGGACTGGATGTCATATTAAATGTACGTATTATTTCGAGTTGCTAGTGCTGTTAGCATTTTTAATCAGGAATGTTCGGCGCCTACTTATGAGCAGATAATATTTCGGATAATTTCCTCAAAATAATATTAATAAATATACTAATAATAAAAAAATGATAAAATTAATAATAATGGTCAATTTCGGTTTGTAAATTTCTGTCACTGCGTTTACTCACGTCCCTACACCTATTAAGCGTTTAGCGTCGAGGGAGTGCGCTTAACCTAAAATACTGAAAGCATAAAATATACCTGACAGGGTCCAAATTATTGATCAACGATAAAATATTTGTGTTGCCAAAACCGTTTTTCAATCTATTGTACTGAAGGGTTCGACATATGGATTTTTTTACAGAGAAAACAGATACGTTACAGGCGTCTGAAAGGGACTGTAACAACAAACATCTAAATATTCAACCACAGGATGTTGAATTCCAAACGGGGAAGTTTATTTTTGTTTTGCTGGCAGCGAACTGTTGTTACCGCCATATGTGTGCTTTGTTCGCCTCGACAACGAAATTCAATTCGGAATATTTTACTTCGTTCTGATCCACACCGTTTAAAAATAAGATTTAGGGAAGTCTGAAGAAAATATCGAAAAATATGTTAATTTATTTGAAAACAAATACGGATTTCACTTTCCTCCCTTGCATTCGCAATTTTGTATTCTGGTACCTAAGAGAACGTTTTCTTTAAGCGAACGAAATCATGGAAAGTAAATAATTAAATCAAATATTAATATCGTATTCCGGACGTCGTTGCCCGTACCGTATCTCGACGTTTATTTCTTTTCTTTTCGGCTTTTCTGTGTGTTTGGTCAAGAAGAAATATGAAAATTTCCACGTCTTTAATCAAGATGACGGAATAATAAAAAGCGAACCGTAAAAATCGAGGGCACCGAAATATGAGAAGAATAAGCTTGATAAAAGCACCGGCGAGCGCTCATTCTGCTGCGCCTGAGACGCTTTCTCGTATTTTGTTAAAAGAGGCATTCAGATTATCTAGGCTCGCTGCTACCGTTAAGAGACTCACGAAGAGGAAAATGGAAAACGGTAACGACGAAATCACGACGCGTTATGACAGATACGAATAAATCCTACCGAGAACAACAGAGCGCAAAAGTTCAGTTTAATGCAATCGGGAATATAAGATACTTTGTAACAATGTTAATCCTTGCAAATGCTGCAGCTTCGCTATACGTTCTTCAGTATCAAATAAGCCAAGTTGAAGTGGTGATATATATAAAACTTTTGATTGAGGACATTACCAACGTATCTACTGTTATAGTAAACATCTTCATGGCTCCAAACATCTGAAAAGCAGTTAACTAAACATATAATCATACACCATTATTGTAAGTATTATTGAAAAGCTAGTATAAGCAAACAATTTTGAAAAACAATGATTTCTATTATTTCCGTTGGTATTACGGATATCATTGAAATCATTTTTATCATTCAAATGCGCATAACTGCTTTTCTAGGAACTGGGTTAAAATTGGAACCGCAAACTGTCAGTCAAATATCCCCGAAGAACAAATCAGATCTAAAGGAAAAAAAGGAGCGAAATTACATGATCTCTTAAAATTTAGTATTTGGTATTTGCTTCTATTTAGTGAATTCCGTATTAAGTCCGTATATGCCTATGCATATATGTACATATATCAAGCTACTTGGCATGCAATCAAATTGCAGATCCCTTCGTGCTAAGGTGATTGCCAATACAACAAATTTTGGGGGTAATCAGAAACGGGACAAATTGTTGCATATGAATTGTATGAGCTTGTCAACAAATAATCGAATAAATCAAATAACCTACTTTCAAAAAGTAGACAATTTTTTTGTCAAACAGGTTCTTACAATTAGTAAAGGCGAAGTGTTATCTTTAGAATATATTTGCACGTTAAAATCGTGAAGTATCTCCTGCAGATTTTTTACACGCTGGTTGTTTCCTAGGAAAAGAGTTTACGAATATTAGCATCAGTGAGTTAGGAAGATCATGCTCCCAGAATTTCAACGCTTTTTCCTGAGTAGGGTATTCACCTTTTTACTGCCTATTTTCTTATTTCAGATTGTTTTTTCTGGTTGTCTTGAAATGTCTTATTGTGTTCTTTCCTTTTATCCTTTAATTTTTGGTTTAGTAAATCTAATATTCTTATATTATTATTATGTTTTTTCTTAGTACATATTACTTTCCTTTTAAGTCCACTACAGTGAGATTATTATTATTATTATTATTATTACTATTGGAGAAGAAATTAAAGTAAACATCAGTACGGTTCAGCTAGGACAAGGAGTACAGATCCAAGTGGCAGACAAAACAATGAACCACGTTTAGAAACCAACCAACCATTTGTACTACTTAGCGGAAATAAACTCCCCACCCATAAAATGTTTCTTTCGATTTTAACCTCAAAACGCAATAATAAGATGAAACCAACGCTAGGAAGTAATTTTATTATGTTTAAAGTTAACTCGAATTCGATTATTATGAAATTCCCCGATATCAAAATATATTTGTCTCTACCTGTAAGCACGGATAAGTTGATAAAATTAAAAATTTGAAAAAGTGCTGCAGCAGATATTTGAATACCGACTCCGCAGGCTTATTCTACGCTATATCTTTCATCAGAACCCGAAAAAACATTTTGGACACCACCATCGCAAATAATTTTTCATCACTGAAATTGCTTCGACTACCTATAAGTATACATCATCGCAGAATATTGCAATTTAAGCAAAGTGCGGCAGCAGATATTTCAATTAAGACTTCGGAGGCTTATTCTACCCTATCTCTTCTATCAGAAACCGAAGGAACATTTTGGAAACCGTGATCGCATATAATTTTTTGAGCACCCGAAATTGCTTGGACTACCCTTTTTTCGGTTTGTGATAGAAGAGGTAACGTAGAATAAGCCTACAAAGTCTGAATTCAAATATCTATTGTCGCATTTTGCTTAAATTGCAATGTTCTGCTATGATGTATACTTATGGGTAATTGAAGCAATTTCAGTGCTTAAGGAAATATTTGCAATCGCGCTGTCCGAAACGTTTTTTCGGGTTCTGATAGAAGGGCTAACGTAGAATAAGCCTGCGAATTTAAATTTTATCAGCCTTATCTGTTGCTTGCAGGTAGAAGCAATTGTATTTCGATATTATCGTAGAATTTCATAATTATTGGATTCAAGTTAACTTTAAATAAAATAAAATTACTTACTAGGTTTGCTTTCATCCTGTTATTGCGTTTTGAAGTAGAAATTAAAAAGAAATTTTTATGGGTGTAATTTATGGCTAACTTCACACTGGTCGATTTAATATATACAACTGTATATATTTAATATATATAACTGTATTTTTCGTATCTTCTTAAATTAGAATACTTCAATTTTGTCTTACTAATTTACTGATCATTACGCTGCGCTAATCAAAAACCAATGATAGAAATAAGACAAACTATTATATATATTATATCAATAGTATATTTATTGTAAGGTGTTCAGCCACTTTTCAGTAGAAGTGAAATTTGTTAGTGCTTGGTTTCGTAAGAAATTGATCATCGTATTTTGCCTGCACCGACGAAAGTTTTTATAATCAATAATTCTGCATAACTTCCCTCAATGGTTCCCTTAATTATAAATATACCTTGATATATGCATGTATTATAAATGTCTAGATAATTACGATTCCTATAGAAGACTGCCAAAGAATTGTATACTCTCTAGGTGATGGCTCGTACTTTTGAGGCGAAAGTGACTAACTAGTAAAATAAAGGGATAAATATTTAATCGGTCAGTTTTGCAATTAAATAAACTAAACTGTGTGATCACCGCCAGCCGAATAGTTGATACTACAGGAAGTTTACTAGTAATCAGTCTGCTCATGCTTTATAGTCAACGCGCAATGATTGGTTGTCTTCAGTCATTTTTGTTTTAAGTTATTGTTTACAGTTTGTGTGAACGTAGAGCCAAATAATAATGGTAGCAACAACAACTTACTTTTCATGGTTCCAAAACAAGGCTTCACGAAAGCGAAAAACAATTTCGACACCTAAAGAAAAACAGAACAGTTATCGTGTTTCCAATTAGGATCACTTAAAAAAGTATTGGCATCATGACGTTGGTATCCTAGAAGTGGTTGTATAAACGGTTTACGTAATAGTATTTAACCTTCCTATACTTCACGCATACGGTCTGTGAGACCGACTTATATAGTATAGTATACGTCTTTCATTTTGACGTGAGTATAGGAAGGTTAAGGAAGAAAATTGGTATTATCGAAAACATGGCCTGGTTGTACTTATTTTGAGGAGGCTAAGAGAACTAAAAGTAAACACAAAATCTACTCCCAGTTTGTCCCTTTTTATAATCTTGGGTCATTAATGGATGCAGGATACAGCTGTTCAACCTCCGCAACGAATGAATTAAAATACATGCAATTTGTTTCAACAACTTTATTACAGTACCACCACAATATTGTTTCGCTACATGTGTATGTGTGCATTCATCTATCTGATGAAGCCACAGTGTGGCAAAATAATATTGTAGTTGTATTATAGTAAATATTTTGAAACATACAAATTTCTTGAATCTTAGCTCCAAAGCTAACTAATTTCATTACTTGGTTGAGTTTTCCATACATTACTCTGTTATTTGAGTAGCTAATACCGTCAATAATAACTTTAATTCTGAAACCACATTCTATAAACTGCAACTTCAAAGTGAAAACCAACCATTTCTTCGGACTGTTTGCAAAATTATGAGTTGTGGTTCCACATTCCCGAAATAACTGGCCCGTGTTTGTCACAACTAGTTCGTTCGACCTTAATTGTGTAATGAGAGTACATATCTCGCATGATATTCAATTATTTTCCCTTTGTCAGAAGCGCTTGTTCCATTGTTATGTCCAGAGAAAATAATTACCCTACAAATAATGGCAACTTACTTTGTTTTAGACCGCACTTTATGATTTTAATTCGTGGACATGACGTAAGCAATTATCCACCTTGTATTCGTTGAGACGTGTAATTTTACTTCGTGTGCAGAAAACTGCACCGGTGTTCAAAATTAATATTAAAACACGGTGCACAACATAAACTGGGTGTTCGTTACAAAAATGGAACATACAATTTATACAAGCCGCGAGAAGTATATTGCGGTAATTTCTTACTGGTAGAAAAGAAACGCGCCTATATCAGAATGTGTACATTCGCTTGAGACGAAACATACTATTTTTCAGTTAAATAAATTTATACTCTGCGACTAACTATTCGAACGTTATTATAAATATTGTTGATTAGGCAATAATTATAAAAGAAGGTGTAGTGTAGCCGAAATGGCAGTATGCGCTATCAGTATACTCTGATTTCCCTTAGCAATGATAGCAAAGACCGTGTTATTATTGACACACATTATCGCTTCAATAAACTTGGAACCAAACTACTATTTAATTCCTCGACATGCACTCCTCTTGAAACGAGACCAGTTTCAACTGTATCTCACCAAATTCGATAAGCCAGTAAAAGACATGTAACCTAATTAATCAACATATGTGTGTTGAGTGTACTGCTGTGATATAGTTATTCAATGTATATATTTCGTAAGCAAGCAAGTATCTTTCTTGGTATTTGAGTTATATAAAATATTTAAAATAAGTATAGAAATGTATTTCAGAAGGAATGACAAAGTTCGTCGTTCAACGATCCATTCTATCGCAAGTTTTATATAAGGATTAGCAGAAATATCTGCTTTCGGATACCCGATAAATTATAGGACATATCAACAAAATACAGACATACATATGTATATACTGTAGTTTACTAGATATATACATATACATATATATACTTGTTGACAGATAACGTTATCCACTAGTATCTGCATGTAATGCAGTTCCTTCTACTTAAGCCTATTTAATGTTAAAAGAAAGCTACAGGTAATCAAATGTCTACCAGAATCTTGAAGGAGTCCCAAAACTTGAAAGAGCACAATCTCTTATTCTGAACTGTCCAGCAGAATGTAAAATATTTTATTTGTTTGACTACAAATTTTGTTTTAACACTTCAATTGAACACTATTAAATTTATCCAACGAGCGTAAACTAAGAAATCTTTCATAGTAAACAGAAACCGTTGGAAATTTAGTATGATGCAACATATTGAGTTGAATAGACCGATGTCAATGTCAAATTCCTCCCCTAATCTATAAAATGCATTGATTTTTCATTTGGCAACGGCACATTTTATTACAAATGCTTCAGTTTCAGTTATTGAGTTATAGTATCCTCTGACGTAAATTTATGAAAATCTTATAAAGCTATCTCAACGGGGAATAGACAAAATTTACGCCCAATTTAAAATTTAAATTCTGTCTTCGAAATATGAATATAAAGTTGCACAGTCCTCAATATAGCAAGTAGAAGTTGAAATATATTACACTGATATATTGCATATTTTTCAAATACTCCCTCAAACTTTTTGAGAGCTTAAAAGCTATAGAACTTCTTCATAGTCTATATATTTAAAAACTGATTGCAATGATGTTATACAAAAATGACCTGTTTATTACCTTACAGGTTTACTAACTCTTTTGCAGTTTCAATTAACGTTATGAACTTGTATTAGACATCATTTACGGTGGAAATATTTGTCGCTTCCTAAATGCGTACATATTTCAAAGCAAGTTCTTTGAAACATGAAACCAATATAAATTCCTTTCTAAACAAAG
The DNA here is from genome assembly GCA_038088585.1 of Chrysina gloriosa. Taxonomy (NCBI): domain Eukaryota; kingdom Metazoa; phylum Arthropoda; class Insecta; order Coleoptera; family Scarabaeidae; genus Chrysina; species Chrysina gloriosa. Next base: position 25,081,289 of record CM076090.1, read on the forward strand.
TCTCGGATTGTGCGATGTTGTGCAACTAATCACTCAGACAGAAATTTAATTATTTCTCGTAATTCAAGCTGTAATACAATGACAATTGATTTCAGCGTAGAACCCCATTATAAAATCACAGACATTTAGGAGAATGCAAGTGCAAATATATTTTCATATTTTTCTCTTATAACAACTAAATTATTTTCGATACACGTAACATCAAGGGCCTGACATTCTCGTGATTCACTATATTTTTACCTGTACCGTTTCATGCCGTACTGATAATACTAGATGATGGAGCGGACATCGTACCGATAAAATGAGAACGAATTAAAGCCATGTCAAGGGAACTTTAAAGTTCCATTTACTGGAGGGTGGGGTATCTATACTAAAGAAGTATTCTGCTTTGTATATAGTATACTTCCTTTATGGAATAACTTTCCATGTAAAATTGCTGATAAAATAGTGCTAGTCATGAATGTCTCTTAAAGCTCCCTTACTTATCAGACTTGCGTATTCATTAATTTCATTTACTCCTTTAGGGTTGATCACCAATAGACCAGGTACCTAAACATTACGCTCTCTGTACAGTTCCTCAATAACAGCCTCACTTCCGTTCACACAACCCCGTAGGGTATTTATGTTTATGTGTGAATACTGTTACAAAATATAAATTTAATACAAAGTTTTTCTACAATCATCCTGTATCCCCCATCAGAACTGGTTTGTTGCTCTCTCTGATGTTGGTGTTTCCTACAACGCTTCAGTTTCTAACTAAGATCTTTGACTTCCAATGCAATCATTGGAATTATTAATCTTGGTGATCTTCATCTTCATCTTGAAGAAAGAAGATATGTACAACAAGATCTTCTACCTTCTTTTGCCTTTTCGATTTATGCTTAGAACGTAAAGCATCGCAACAAAGTCGGCGCACTTGGTCGATAGTTTTAAGAAAATTGTTTTATTAGCACTAAAATATACCAATGCCTTATCAGTATACAATTAGTTATTAATTACCGGATATGTGTTACCAAGATCAGCAAGGTAAATGCTGTTGTTTAAAACAATGAAGTGCAAACATTGTTTGAGGGTTAATTTTCTAGGAATGAAGGAACAGACTATCAATTAATCGCGCAGTTTGGAATGTGAAGCTCAACGACGATTAATAATTCGTGAATTTCCTATACTAAAGATAAAGATATTACCTTCCTTCACAAACGGTCTATTCTGCAACATGTGTAACATACACGATGTGAATACATCGCGATTCCAATTGTACGGTCTCGGGCACTCTGCGAATATAGCCACTGTATGTGGGATATGAAAACGGTTTGATATGCTCATTCGTTTGCCGTTCTGCATACTCCGGGTGAGCACGTGCATAATCCGTAAATAGAAGCCATACACCGGCGAAAATTGAGTGTTGAAGTATTGGCTAGGAACTTTCAATAAACCTCCAAACGGTCATAGATACATAGATCTACATCTAGTGCTTTATTTATAAATGTAGATTTCTGAGCTCATTAACATTTATCCGTAAACTCTGTTGAGACCTCAATTATTGAAATAGTTAGTGCTTAGAGGGTGAAGGATTTCCAACTTTATTGCAGTTTGCGCCATAAACGTAGATAAAGAAATCATTTTTCCACGCGAAATCCGTTCTAGTAGGTAAGTTGAGAATAAAACAATTACCAGGGAACAAACTGTTTGCGTGTAGGCATATTGAACTTCTTCCGCAAATTTTTTACAGTATATGTATATTTCACTGGGTAGATTCTGGAAATGTTTACGTATAAGAAATCGTCAGATAGCTCTGAATACTGTTTAACGGACACCAGTACATAAGCTGGCCTAAAAGTTACTATCAGAAATAGTGCACGATTGCTATTCTATCCGATTGCTATTGTTGTATATAAATTCTATTCTATAAGTGACCGCAAAACAAAGTAGTTACGAAACAGCCAATTAAATAAAGATATAACAGCAGAAAATTCATTGCAAATAATCTCATTTTGAGAATTTAGACTTCCCTATATTCAGAAATATATATGTATTAAGTTGAAAATTCATTAGGAAGTGACTGTTATAACGTGGTTATGACAGTACATGTAAAACTGCAGTCAAGTAAGTCGAATGACAGGATTCGGATGTACCTTGCCTAGAATTAACAACAAGCATACGAGGAAACATAAAATTACATAGTAAAGCGAAAATGTGGGTCTATTATCAGAATACTGCTGCCTCTACAAATGTCTTTAATTATTAGGGTACGAGATTCACTGTGAGGAAGAGAAAGCAGCCTAACATATTTTCTGTCAGAAGAAGTAAACTAACAATAAGCTCAAGCTTCTTATTACCGAGGCAATATATTTGTTGACGATACTCAGTTTCAATGGTAGGCTCTGTAAGGAATGTAATAAATTTCCTCATTATAATGCGCAGAGACCGGATAGCTATCAATGGTAAAATTGGACACTTCAAGATCTACACGAATTAGCGCAAATAAAAGCGTTTAGCACTAATTTAATTTAATATATTTAGAATATTTTGGCCTTTTTCTACATATTTCGAATATGCTAACATATTTCAAATTATTCGATATATTTGTCCGTTTGAAAAGCGGGTTATTTTATATAAAAATATAATAGACGATTTTCTGGAAAATTTACATTGTGCGATAACCGATGCTTTGTTAAATATAATAAAATAAATATTACTAAAATATTTTTCGAAGAAATTTATGTTGCTATATTTTTCTTAGAAATTGTTAATTGGTTTTAAACTTCCAAACGAAATATCATGCTCAATACCGAAGAGCGAAGATTATTTTGTTACGGTTTGTAAGTATAAAAATTAGAAATTAAAAGTATAAAGGCGAGTTCTGACTGGTTACAAATAGTTAGGTAGGGGGTGTATACGTTTCAGTATTTATCAAAGAAAAACTTTCATCATTTACAAACACCGAATAAAGTGAAGTGTTACCGAGTTTTATCCTCAAATGCCAAAAGTGAAAAGCGATTTAGTAGTCTCCTGGATCAGGACCGTCCCAGAATTATTTTTGAACGAAGAAAAATAAAAGTCCCAAATTACTCAACATCTCTCGATTGACGTTCATAAACAAAAGTTAGAAAAATTAGATAATCAAATGTCATCAAGTGCAAATGTCTGTAGAAACCAGGTTCATCTTCATCCCCAAAATATCAGCGTGAATAACAAGTATTTTAATTTAAAACCTAAATATTAAAATGTTTTTGCAAAATCATTGCAAAAATGCTATACCTGACGAAAGTACTTTAAGCAAAAGCTATGTTGCAAATGTATGTAAGGATGAAATTAATGAATCCAAGCGCACTGTAAATAACAGTTTTATATATTTTAGGATAAAATCACAGATGCTTGTGGACGCTATATGGCAAATTTATTAATATGTTGTGTAAATACCAACACTGCTGATAAATCCTATTTGATTTCGTGTAAACAAATTGAAAGAAACCTAACCATGTGACCATGGTTAGGTTTAATTAATGAAACTTGAATGAATTTTTCCCTCCCGACAGCGTTTCAACTAATAGAATTGTGCTCATGCTTTCCGATGCTGCATCATACATGGTCAAAACTCGTCAACAACTTAAAGTTTTGTATTCCAAATTTATTCACGCGACGTGTTTAGCACACGGTTTGAACAGAGTGGCAAAAAATATTAGACATTTATTTCCTATAGTTAATAGTTCAATTAGTAACGTAGTAACGAGTATGATATTCAAGCGTTTATAGGTATCAAGAAATACAACTTTGGACAATGTATACTATGAATACACCTTTACGTGTACGGATTTAAAGTAACTCCTCTTCAGATCTTTGGAGCGTACTGCAAAAACAAGAACGAACAGAATTAACATGAAAAAAGTAGACAGGTGGAATGCCAGAATACACTTCAAATATGAAAATCTAGAAAATATAAAACAGAAATTTACTAAAAACAATATAGAAGGCCAGCGTTTTACCAGGGTCAAGTTTCCTCTATTGAACATGTTAAGAACTAACCACATTCGAACAACATACGGTTGTAACACGCTATTCTCAAACACATGACTAAAAGGAGGGAAAAGGAAAGAAGAAATACCTGTGCGCCTGTTAATTTGCATTTAAATGTTTATTATATCTAATAAAGTGCAATCTTTTTAACAACTTAGATAAGTCAAGCCTAATTCCTAACAGATTCCTTATATGATAAGAACTAACCCTTGGGTGTGTAAGTTCTTAACATGTGCATAAGTAAATAACCATAGACATTCATAATCTGTCTGTATGATACATACTCACAGCTAATTGGTGCTCGCAATTATCTTCCCATTTTCTAAACGAAATAATTGTTTCACAATTTCAAAGAACCTACGACGCAATATTAACTTTAATGTTTTATAGTGTAAAGGTTTAGTACACGAATGAAAATATGTAAAACTGCTCGCTTTGCTCACAGCAAGAAATTCAGCTAAGAACGCAATATTAAAAGTAATAAGTGCTGCAACTATTGAATGCAGAGACTACGTTAACTGCTTTGGTGATTCGTTTAGATTTAGGATTTGCTGGAACAAAGGATCAAAGAGGTATATTGGCTTGCCATCTAAGTTATTGCCGATTTCATTGATAGCGATTACTTCCGTTATCATCAAAATAAATGCATTCATTGTGTAGTTCTAGTTTGACGTCGATATACTTTGGTGCTATCATTTTCCTCCTAAAGCTGTGATTCATAGTTCACCGCTTCCAAGGTCGTTCTCCTGTTGTGCTCCTTAGAAATCTGTTCCATCAGGCCGATATACTCAATAAAACCTACCGACTAACTAATGGGATGTTTTTAGCTCTTTACGCTGTAGCAACCGAGATCCAAAGTGTTTAAGTCTAATACTGTTCAGCTCTTGGCATTCACAGAGAGCATGTTGCGAAATCTATTCTTTCTCAATGTAGGCTCTACATATACAACCTCCTACCGCCGATTGCGTATTTCGTGCTATTATTCGTTTTTACTGCAAAAATTAGAAGTGCAACTGAAATTCATCGCGAGTTGTGCAGTGTGTACGGTGAAGACGTTATGTCAACATTAATGGTTTTCGCTGGCCTCAATTACTCGTTGAAGGGGAAACAACATTACACTCTCTAAATACCAAAAAAAGAAAGTGCCAAATAACATAGTGGTGGATGAACCCCGTTCTTAATTTTCTTCATATTTGTTGTTTGCTTGTCAGCCAAAACTATTGCCACCAGCAACGTCACTAAGTTTCTATCGGTAACAGAAACTGAGATGGAACAGTTCGTATGGAATATGTCTTTACACGTTAATTCATGGTGTATTTTTACTGTCAGTCAAACTGCACACGTTATAAACCGCAATAGACTTTTATAGAAAAGCTTTGACCAAACATGAATGAAAATATAAAGATAAAGAAAAGTGACTTAGATAGGCTCTACAAAATTGGGCAGCCTATTGAAAATTTGAAAACAAAATTTAATACTATATACCGATCAATACATGTGTGTGGGTGAAGAAATAGTGCCCTATGAAGGATTCAGTTGTTTATGTCAATATAATCCCAAGGAACCTCACAAATGAGAGTATATAATGTTTGTTTTGTATGATGTCAGTGGACGATTTAATACTAGGCAATGTGCCGTATTGCAAGAAATTGGTGTATAAGTCAATAAATATAATACATACATAACTAGAGTTCCTCAATTTGCCCCAACAGTACTACAATTCTCGGAGGCGGCTGTACTAGAATAAAATAATATCGGCATACACGTTCTCAGTTTCAATGTATAATATGAAGCTATCTCACTCTATCTGTATTCATATAGTACGACGTTATTTTATTTTTGTACACTCATTTTCGATAGTTTCAGTACTACTGGCGCAAACTGAGCAACTCTATACATAACTCACCAATAAATAACTAAGAAACTTCCTAATTGAGTATTTTGCAACCTTCTGATATAATATCATTTGCGGTGAATAATTAAACACACTTTTAAGAAGAAATATGTTTTCGAATTGTTTTTCATAACTTATTTCACAGGAGACTAAAAATCTGCAATTAATTGCCACGCCAATATGTTTGTCACCATTTTGCTACTGGTAAGTTTCAAAAGGTTCTTACCATTAATTCGTCTTAAGATGTACCTAATTAATTGAATCAACCTTTACCGAGAGAAGGTGGTAATGACATTAGAGGTTCACATCGAAAAAATCTGTTAATATCAAAGGCTACGCTCACTTTACTATCTGTAATGGAAACATCACGCGAGTATATCGTACATATAAATCATGTGTTAATGAGCTATTCCAATTATCACTTGTGATAGATGGGCTAATGATTAGATTACTGCTAGACACTAAACTAATTCATACTGGAGTGAATTAAATTATCAATACACCACGACCATTCAAGGCCATCACACCACACACTCAGAAGCAATGCATTACCGACTTGTATTTCTGAAAATTTAATTTTATGAAATGTAAAATTAAAAATATATACCCACCTTACTACTTTTAAGGTGCTACTATATGGGTGTATGTCGTATTGTACTGGTATGGCAACTATTGCAGTCGGTATAATTTTAAATAGTGTCGGCTAAACACAGGATACTATAAAATAGCTTACCTTCTCCGAAGATTCATTTTTCGACTGCTGTTGCAATTATAATCTTGAGCTATATCTAACTATCTAGTTCTGCCCTGTTTGTATTTAATATTTTTAAAATGATAAAAAGCAACAACGAGTTTACCATGAACAATAAATTGTAACTACATCTTACTTAACTCCATAATTAGGTAAATATTTGTTCCTGGTCTGTGCAAAAGGTATCTAGTTTAGCATTCACATAGACCAATTTCGCGATATTGAGAGAGTTAGTACGAAGCATGTGTATACAAAACAGACAAGGGAAACGTGACTGTAGCAATATTAATATGTATATACTTAAATCTTGAAACTTATAATGTTTGTTTATGTCTTATCCCTAGTTTGTGTTTATCTTAGCTTAAACAATGCTGGTCTAAGTTAGGACTTTAATATATACGACCAAGCAAACTTATTTTCGGGATAGCTGTATTAGTCTATTTAGGGGTTCTTATAAAATATTGTCCATATATATGCACGTAAATTCATCGGTATTTCGCTGAAGTTTAGTTCCATGTTTCAAGGTGTTACACAACAAACACATGTGTTAGTGACGACGAAAGCCCTTAGCTAAATACATCTTTGCTATTTAAGTTCGTGTAGATATGTACATACACTAATCGGATTACTGATTGTGAGAGTTGATACTGCTTTATAATGCGCTTGTTAAGCAATGAAACGTTGATTGAATTTTAGGTGTTGTTGCATATGACAAGCGATGAATAATAATTCCAGGGATGAATGAATTGACACGTCCATGCCAGCTTTCTAAACTTTTCGTAAAATGGTCAATCATTTAGTTAGTTGAAAAAATCATGGCGAATGTTTGAAAAGTTTAACAAGCAAAAAAAGCAGTTGGTAATATTTCGACTAGTTATTTACCATAAATCTATGCTGTATGGGGCTGCACAAGGAATAAAATACTTGTTCCATGGACAGGAATTAGAAAACCATCACAGTAGCAAAAAATGCAGCAATGTACTATGCTAAAACATGCAAAAATCGTATTTACAAAACCATATAGTTGAGCAAACACAAAAGGGCTTTGAAGGATTTCATATTTTAGTTAATTAACAGCACTATAGCCCTTCTGCTGTAGATCTATACTGATTTATAGCAAGTAGTTCAAAGCTTGCCATGGGGCCACCAATGAACTTACCAATATACTCCTTACCTAAACTGCGATGTACTGATACTGATATAAATACAGGTTCCTGTTAGTTTCATTAATATATACCCAAAAATTTAATGAAAGCGTTATTAACTGTGTTCCACTAGACTAAACCGTAAGTAGTACCAATACAGATCTTAGAAAGGATGCTGGAACCTTCACTGAGATTCATACATTGACACCACGCACATAAGGAAGGCACTCTTACAACTACTGCAGCCAGCATATCATAAAGCTAAACTTAGACATCCCTGGTTATTACAACTTATTCCGTTATCATGTGTTTCATTTCCGAGTAACAGTCACAGTTGTAAGAATAATCGTTTGGACAGAATAAATCTAAACGTCTTAACTTCAAACTTAGAACGGAAGATCCTGAACCCGGATATTCAAAAAATTATGAAACTTTGGAAACATGTAGATCATATACAGTTATATACAACGCATTCGTTTTTGCTGCAGAAAAACACTCTCAGTGGGTGAAAAAAATAGCAAATGGCAAATTTTGCATTCTGCCGATGCGCATAACTCGCTAAAGGTAAGAGATAAGGAAAAAGTCTTAAGACAAAAATTATTTGTTCGTTATTAGATTAAATTGTTTCTTATCTAACAGTTGTAAGTTATTGAAGGAAGCTACATTAAACATGTTTTTGTAAAGAAAATAGGCTGAATGAAATAAGCAAGTAGCATATATGTATAACTCATCAAACTTGAAATTAATAGTAGTTATTGGCTGCTTATATAGCAGACCTGCAGTGTTAAAAATTGTCGCCATAAGTATTATAAATGTAATTCGTTTACTGATGGTATCGTTCAAAATTGCCAGTAATAATAATGGGCCCATTGTGAATACCAAAGAAATCGAATTGCACGACATAGTATAAAATATCCGAGCAACTAAAGAAAATAGCTTCAACTTTCGTTAATAGTGCAAAAGATCATATAGGGCAGGTCGGAATGGATAGTACATTTAATGCCAATGAAATCAGGTTTAATCTAGACCTACATTCCGGCCGCACTTTACCTATGCAGGGAAGAAAAACTGTTACGGCACTTGAGCAGTCTATATCCTCAACTGCACATGGTTATACGATGCTACCAACAATATCCGCTTTCGAAAAAGTTCTCTCGCCTCTATTCATTGTCCTAAAAGAACAAAATGGTACTTTCGGCCCGAGTGTAACAGTCTTTGTTTCGACTGTGGAAATGAATGTTCATTCACATCTACATATGGAAAGTTAACAAAAACTATTTCAGTAATGGTTAACCGATGTGGTCACAGTATTCTGTTATTGGATTCTTGGACCGGCCACTCTCCTGCTACATTACAAACCAGTATACCATCCAGAAACATGTGAATATATTAACGATCCCGAACAAAACTACATCAATGATAGTACCCCTTGATGTATGTGGTTTTCGCATATGGAAAAAACTTTGTAAGAAATTTTTTAACCTAATACCACTGTATGGCTGTAATATTCTGTTACATAAACGCAATAATATTATAAAATTACAATCTCTTATTCATAGTCAACTTTTGGCGCCAAAATATTACGACCTATTTACTTACACTTGGTATAAAACGGGATACGTTGACCAGAGACCAAATGAATTTGAAAATTCAGTTACTTTTGCTTTCACACAACAAGATTTTGTGCATCCTCCTCGTTGTTCCATATATGCTACGATGTACATGGTGTATCAAATTCCTCTGTTTTAAACATTCTTTTGAGGAGTTTCATCACCATGCCGTAATAATCCATTCTATAGCCATCGTGTTTTCGAGAGCCAAAATTTAATAAAATATAATACAATACAATATAATATAATATAATATAATATATTAAATGTAGAAGACTCTCTATAAACGACCTAATACTAAAATTAGGTTCGTTAATGGGCAGTTAAGTTTTGCACGGTTACTTGTTAACTGCCCATTAACGAACCTAATTTTAGTATTAGGTCGTTTATAGAGAGTCTTCTACATTTAATATATTATATTGTATTATATTGTATTGTATTATATTTTAATCCATTCTATGTTTAAATATAAACAAAAATTATATTAATAAGTGATTTAACGTACAATATAATCGGTTGGATAAAGTTTGTATATTATTGTAACTCTAATGCAAAATAATTTCAATATAGTTATTAATTTTTTGTTAGTTTTTAGAATTAAATCCAACACTACAACTACAGGTCTGTTATACAATCAACCAATCTCTATTGCCTCTTTTTAATCCCAACTTGTCAAAAAAATTAAAAATGTTTATACCTTTTGTTCTTGTCGCTTTAATAAAACGCAATTTTTGCGTTAAAACTTTTTCTTTATCTCTTAAAGTTAGCGAGTTATGCGCATCGGCACAATGCAAAATTTCCCATTTCTTGAAATTTTTTCATCCACCCGCAGAAAAGGAAGTAGTACATATCTACTATGTGTGATCTACATGTTCCCAAAGTTTCACAATTTTTTGAATTTCCCTTGTTAGTATTACTAAACACCAAATCAAATATGCGATTGACGCAATTATTAAGAACAAAATAAAATGCAGGATACATCGAATCTCGTTAGTTATTGTTAGTAATATGTAGTCAGTTTCTGTACCTATGAAGATGCAAGTGACGTTTCTTAGAACTAAGTAGAAGTAATTTATGTGATTAAAATCGTGGGATAAATTATTTTATTCAAATTGTTCTTATAATACTCGTAAATACATTATAGACAAAAACACACACAATAGACCATGTAACGTAAGGTTTCGAATATTTATGACGAATGAGAAAGAGAAGATCATCTTATTACTCTTTCTAATATTAGAAATGTTACAAATCAAATGTCGTTTTTATATAAATTTCACGGGTGTCAATTTGATATTAACAATAGCCTTTTAGGACAAAATCCAAATCTTGATAATGGAAGCATTAAAAAACCGATACGCTGCGATATTTTCAACCCTCTTTTCACTCCGAGTCCTGGAATAGCTTATGTTTTTCTGAACGTCTTTACGTATTGACAGCGGTTGCTTAGCTTTTAATGTATTCCTTCTAGAGGCCGAATCTTGGGCGCTTCCATCAAAGCTTCTTTAGGACACCACGCGGAGTATAATCATCGGCGGCTTTTCGCTTTTAATGTGCGAAGCACTCGGATTTATTTAACCCGTCCCCCGTTCAGGGAACAGTTTACACTTGCGTACACTTATATTTAAAATTTTAAATTTTTGCAGAATGAGGTGCTTATACCCTGTTTAAGTTTAGATCTAAGTACTCGCTAGCTATATTTAGAGCTTTATATCTTTCTGGCTTTCCCGGGATTAGCGGTATACTTAACGCTATAACGCAATTTGAAAAGCAAGATATTTACTTAACTTTATAAAAATAAATATAGTACCAAGAATTTAGATTGATGATTTGCAATAGAGGCACGTTAGTTGTTTTTATTGTTTATTACTTTTTATCTCGTTAGCAAAGGTTGCAAGATTACATGTTGCAGATTACTAGCTTTTAAACTAAAGTTCTAATTAAATGCAAACCTTCCTCGTAGCTTATTGGTCTGCATCAGGAGATTCGGGTGCTCAATTCAACATGTTAATGCCAGTTTTGGTTTTCAATGTTGACTAAGGTGCTACAGATCATAGTCTTTTGCAGTATCTATTCCGTGATATCTTGTCGAAACCGCCGTTATACTCAAGGTATGAGTTGTTTGTGATCATTCCATTCAAACTCTTAGTGTGCAATTTTCGAGAATGTACCAACAACCCCAAGTATTTATTTTTGGAGATCTTTAATTAACCTTTGAACCATTGGATTTCTTCTCGGTGACTATTCTTTAGGCAGAGGAACAAAAGATAAAAATGACACTCTCTTTGTGAAATTCACAGTCAATCGCATTGTAAGTTAATTGCGCAAGATATACATAATTTTCAGAAAAAAACAATTTGATTTTATTATTATCCCTTGCCACCGTATGTTATTTTTGTATAATCTACCGTACTGTAGCTATCTGTAGATAAACACAGCAATTCTCACACTGTGGGGAGCCGAAGACTTGCGGAAAGTGGGAATAGGGCGAATAAATGAAGGAGATATGTATTAGCTTTTTACAATTTTATTTCGTATTTAACATTTAAACAAAACGAAAACTATAAGTAAAATTAAAATAAAACTTTTCTCATGTACCAACTAACTTTGGTTCTATCGAAGGTGTACATTTTCATATATCTTATACTCGTTTCTGGAATAGTGGCCTTACATTGCCACCACAGTAATTAGAATTCTTAAAGCCGATAGATCTCACTTATTATTCTTTATTTCAGACGCATGATTCACTCCTCTGGTCAAAACATTCACACATGTTTGATCGAACTCACATGTGCACATATATGAAGAATGTATGTTTGTTAAATTTATTTAAAGCAACACTGATATGTATTCGTAGTCTGTAGATCTACATATACCGAATAGTACTTCATAAATCAAACTACTTGACGCCTGTAACTATTTTCAGAACGAAATTACTCAAAAATTGATATTACCAAATGCACTCACTGTTCTTTCACGCTACAGTGGTGTTAAGAAAAGCTAGCGTATGGTACAAATATGATGTAACTATTGGCGTAAATATGCAAAAGAAGTAATTAATAAATTAAATTATCTCTTTAAAGTAAATCTCGGTGAGGTCCGAAAAGTTCTAAATGAAATAGTTCCCTCTGTATATAAAAATGGCGAGAATACCACCAGCCATATTCAATATTGATTTTATATCATAACGATGTTCATGGGACGCGAGAACATCCCGTTAACTTTCAAGGTAATCTCTTAATCTAAATCACAAATTTGTGGAAAACATCCTATTCGTGTGCAACGAACGTATTCGTCCGACTAAATATTAGGTGAACGTAAAAATCTGAAAACATGAATATTAGTCGTAGATCTTCTTTACGATCCTAGAAAGTACTCGATGACTTACAATTCTGGTATAACCCGTAGCAGAATTCGTCATTATATGTAATATAAATATTAAAGTAATAAAAGTGGGAAGCACCCTATCAACCAAGATAATACAAATCTTATATGATGAGTTTTCTACAACAATTAGGTCAATAATAGTTATATGCTTCTTATATGTATGATAGTTTTCTACCATAATCACTCTTGTTTAATTGATCTAATTGTGGTAGAAAACTATCATATGAGATAAGTGTAATTAAAGGTCAGGAAAATATATGTAGATAATACAAAGAAAGGCTTAAGACAGAGATACTAGATACCATGTAGTTTCTTCAACATATACAACGTATAAGAAACTTTTAAACAGCTGGAAAAGATAATATGGTGATATTGAAATTCAATAGAGTCACACATCTTTATACACACTGCAATTTGCTGGTGATTTGGTATTAATATCAAACTCTAAAGACATGCAGAATCTCTGACACCGAAACTTGTACACATATACGAGAAGTGAAATCTAATAATGGATATCCATAAAACAAAGTACTTACGTGTAAGGCTAGAGAAACATTGGACTAGATGACAATAAAGTTGTTAATGCCTGTAAAGGATATAAATGTTTACACGCATCATTTGATGAGACCGGGAGTGCTAAGAAGGGCATTAACATGCAGGCAAAAGATGGTACAGGCAAGAAAGCTGTTGAAGAAGAAAGTAAACGATTAGATTAAGTATACGGATTTCTTCTTTTTGCCCTTAACGATATGGTTCTTGATCCACTGCACTTCATCTCAATGGTTTATTGTGTCGCGGTCCCGTCTCTGCTTTCTTTTGAGTCTTGCTATGTTTGTTTCGGGTAGTCACCTCGAGATTTCCGCGAGCACACAAACCTTCCCACCACATCAAGGAATGATTTCTAAAGAAGATGCTATACTAATTCGAGACGTGGAGAATAAAGAATGATACTGAAACAAATGAGACGTAGTAGAAATGCGGTAACGAAACAATTATCTCGAATCCAAGAGACTATTTCAGACGACAGTTAGAACAGATATTTGCTTCGGTATGGGCATTGTCAAAGAACGAATTAAAACAGATTTCCTAAACAAGCATAAGGGATGGATACCTGAAAACCGAAAATAGAAGAAAGATCTAAACCAGTGCGGTAGTCAAGCAATTAAAAAGAGAATGGATAGAAAATGTTGCAAGTTGGACAGTGGCACAGTAGGAAAATGTGCAAATTATCTATCGGTTATCAATCCACGTGGTTTGCTATTTAGAATTAGAAAATCCAACTGTTTTAACCCAAATAAGACTAAGGAAGAGTATTCCATAATTTCACATATACTGAATAATAGAACAACAATATATTCGCTAAGGAAAGAATGGAATGGATACGTGAAAACCGAAAGAAAGAAAGAAGATTAAAGGAATGCTAGAGTCAAGGAGTTAAGAAGGCAATAGGTGGAAATTGCAAATTGGACAGTGGACCAATGGCAAAAAGGTGAAAATTGCAAATTGGACAGTGGACCAATGGCAAAAAGGTGAAAATTAGTCATCGGTTGTCCATCCACGATGTTTATGAACTAGAATTCAAAAAATCAGTCTAGAACTGTTTTAAACCCAAGAGAAAATAAGAATGTCTTTTCCATAATTTCACACATAGCGTTTAGATCAGACAAGTTTCGGACTTCTTAAAAGCTCTTCTATTCCAAACACCGATTAAAATCTGTCTAAGGTTCCAGAGAGAACAATCTCTGAAACAGCTCAGAAAGCTCATTATGTGCATAGATTCTAGTCATTGAAATGAATTTCACCGAGCCCGATGGAATTTTATTGTTCTGTTCCGAAGGATTGACAATACTATATTACGCGTTTTCACTAAATAAAGCCTATACGTGAATTTGTATTTAATGTTTTAAATCACATTGAAATGACCACTTGAACCATCGTTCTGAACAAATGATTCTAAAATAAGTGACTATTAGAAAACTATTTGAATACCATTGATATGAATAATTGAATCCTTAGCGATTTACGGCATTTTGCGGAATATTGTGAAGCACACAGAAATTGTAAGGCACATTGAATATTTGTAAACTACTTTGAGGACACCGAGATTGTAAAGGATAGTGGTGGATGTAGCATGTGCCTATAGCTTATACTGCTATGAAGGTGTGGCTAAAGGCAATTAATTGAATTTTGACATGAATGCGGTCATAAAGTAATTGTGCTTCCAGGTATTAGAGAGATTATAGCTATATAATAAGACTAATATAGGCATTTATAAGTACCTGAAGCACCGTAATTATTTTTCCTAATTACACACCCAATGTTAAGGCCATTTGTCAGAGTTCAGGTTCGTCACAGTGTTGCGGTTGGTTACTTGTAACTTCTGGTTTCAACTTTTGATGTGTTAAGCATTCCGACGTTAAGTTGAACTGCCCCCCTTAAAATACTAAATGAGTTGAATATTTCAAAAGTAAGAAAACCCCTTTTACTCCAACACAAATCCCCGATTTACTAACTCTAAATTAACTGAAATATAGCGATTTTTTCCCAAAACTAGGCGAGTCAAAAATAAAATAAAGGCGGGACTTAGCGCCACATATTTCCGGTTGTCAACATTCGTACGGCGTGGTAATCGGCATCGGAGCGGAAACTGTCCAAGATGGCGGGCTTTGTCGCACTTGATGTAAAAATGTCTGAACTGAAGTCCTCCCAGCCCTCTATTAGGTTATACTGTTCCTCTACTAGTCTATTCTAGTTTCTACTAGTGTATATTAACCTATACTACCGCCCCCGCAACAACGTGAAAGAGAAAATTACGGCGTCGATACTAACAAAAAGAAAGACCCACCTCCAATTGAGGGAGAAGCAAACGCACAACGTGGACGATTAGTTCGAACAGTAAAATTGGGGAAGCGTAACTCCCACATTGACACAACGATAATATTAAACTTCCTAAAGTCGAATTCTCGTGTATATCCTTGCCTAGCGGAATTTTAAAGTGAAAACAAATATTTCTGGAAAACGACCTGTTGAACTGTACGCCAGAAGCCGATTGCTTAGCACGTCAAAAGTTGAAGCGATAAGTTACAAATAGCAAACCGGAACTGTGACAAACATTGTGATAAACCCAAACTGTGACAAATAACCGTAATACCAAGCTTCTGGGCTAGTACACATAATGTTTATAGCTACCTCTTTAAACAAATGCAGAAACTATATAAAAATACACAATTACACACACAAATATATCCAAATTAAGTACAATTCGTAAATGGAGACTTAAGACTCATATACATGTAGGCAACTATCAGGTGTAAAATAGGACGAGTATTGCATGCAGCCATAAAAGCAAGGGAGTCATCTGAAAGTACTTTTCCAATTTATCCTCCACACTGATTGATACACTTTTACATTCGGTCAAATGAAATGTTAAAACAGCTATTCCAACTTCCAGTGAAAATAGTGGAAATTTCTATTTTGAAGGGATCAACTGCTTCTTGTTACGATTGAAACTGTTGACCCCTCAAACCATTTTTGATAGTTTCGAACGCAGCAAAATTGTTTGTATTTAGATCGAAATTATAAGGACGATGATCTGATAATACGATATTTTATTACTTCAAAATCTCAATTATCTTTCGATCTCGCATTGTCTTAGCGGAAGTCGATTCTGCATTCTGAGACAGTTTTTTAAGTGTAATGGAGAAAAGGTAGTGGTAAAGAAAATCCTTTAAATAATGGTGAGATAAAAATGAAAACTTTTGAGAATAAACTTGTATCACTTTGATAAGAAGCATCGCTCTCTCTCGTTTTTAAAGCCACTCAAATGTAAAATAATGCTTGATTTCATGTTTACCCAAATTTGTTTGATTTTACATTAGGATTTGTGTATATAAGCTGGAACGGGGATACTAAATAACTTCAACGATTAATTAAACCTTTTGTGCAAAATCAGTCGTGAAAATTTCCACAACTCCAATTATACAGTTACGTTTTGCTTAGGACACGGCACGTTGTTACATGAAAGCAGTTTCACAATACTCCTAAAATGGTAGCTAACAGGCTATATACGTGTGGATATACTCATATAATACCAATTTTATTTAGAGAGGTATACGGCATAAAATACCCTTTCCTATAACTCGTTGCTTACATCTGTTGCAAACTTTGTTTTAAACTTCAGGCTGCGTTTCCCTATGTACTAGTCTACACAGACCCTAGCTTAAAGGATAAAACTAAGGTTGTAACTATGAAACATATTTTGAGGAGTTAACGGCATGAACCCGTATTATTGGTGATATGGACTACATCTTTGCTGATTATGTTAGAAACGGTCACTTAAAATATAGCGATCTTGTAATTCGTTAGATCCATAGGCGGCAATATGTTTGAACAGGATAGAGACAATTTTATTAAATTAATATTTTTGTTAATTAAGTTTCTTACCTCTATTGTAGTTACTTAATTAATTTAAATATCCACAATTCATTTTGTTTCCAATTAAGTAAGCAGACTTTCCGGAAATACATAGAGTTCATTTGGTAAATAACAAGAAAATCCTATTAAGTGGGGAGTTATGTGGAGGGTATGCATGTACGTACGTCAGTAGCTTCTTCTTTGTTCTTTCCATGTCCACAGAAAATATATTGTGCAACATATATTGTATGTGAATTTTAAGCCCGAGCACGTAATAAAGAACTCGTCTTTTTGAAAATTTTGTCTGAAAGAACCAGGAAAAATATACGTTCGTGTAGTACATGAGGACATTCTTTCAAGTTTTGGCTTTTTGATGTTGATAACAGATTTAGAGTGGAAATTTGTGTGGAGTCCAAGGTAAACGTTCACTAATGGTGGAAAATATTTATCAAAGCAGGTGCATATTAGATATATTTAAGTCAGAAACGCTTTGTAAGGTAGGTAATGTGTATAAATATTAAACACATTTTGTTCATAAATACGATCGAAACCAGTAAGAAATGAAGAAGGATGAAATAATGACTCATACATTCTTCGAAACAAAATACAGAACTTTTATAGTTGTTATTTAAAAGTAAATGTTAAAAAAGTGGTAAGGCTAACATACTACCGAGACCTTAATAATAAAGAAAATACATAAATGGAGATTAAATGCAATACAGACGAGATTTGCAAGAACTGACAATACGAATAAAAAGATAAAATTAGAAACATTAGAAAAAGCCTGAAATTAGAACCTGGAACTGAAAAAAAATGCGGAAAGGCAGTTAAGATGGAAAGGAAAGACCTAGAAGAATGATAGCATCAGAAAGAAAGCTTCAAAAACAAATACTACATGGGAAGGTATAAAACAGCCAATGCAGGATAGAAAAACTTGGACATAAAAGGTCCAGATATAGAGAGAGGCCTGGAATTAAATAAGAAAGTATTTTATAAAAATAAACTATTTAGTAGATTTACCAATCTATTTGAAATCACTGAAATACCCAGATTACAATTGAGAATGAAGGGTTCCTTTATATTGTTTTTAGAAGTAAAATCTCCTCCTACTATTCTCGTTCCTGGTGATTTTATTTTCCATCTCAACAGCAACGCTTCTGTATATAGCACTTCAAATAGCTATAAATTACGGATATATTCCGCAACGTATATAGTTCATTTAGTATTTTACGACATCAGAGAACCTAGGGCAATTATACCGGATGAAAATTATTGCTAGATTAAAATCTTACTCTGTCTGGTAATGCGTTTGCTATCGCCTTTGTAATAGAAAGTCTTTCCGCTTTTAATTACCGAGATAAGGGAGAACTCTGGCAGGTATTGCTGCACCTCGTCTCAGCACAGAACATAAAATTTGCAATAAAACTGATGGAAAGTTATCGGTGCCTGCAATATCTAAGGTATAGTAAAGTTCGGTGCACAAACCCCGGCAAACTTCGAGTTCCACACATTTCATTAACCGTTACGAAATTTTCCAATCCGCCTGAAGAGCAACGGAAAATGTTAAAAGTTTTACTTCGGACATTTCTTTAAATGTTTCTCCTTGGAGTAATTAGTATTAGTAAAACTAATAGGATAAGGTATTTTCGAGAGAATACTTCTTTTACGACTAGTGAACTTTAACGACGCCCGAATTTAGGAAAATATCTAGTATTTGCCTCACGATTTCACTTTTACCGCATTCCTGGAAGTGTGTAATTAAAACTTTTATTTAGTGATATTTCAGATCTATTTCAGAAATACTATGTAATTATCGCAAACTGGATTTAATTAGTTACGGAAAGAGAAATGGTATTATCTTGTCTGAAAAGTTCAACGATTTCGTATTTTTGACACAATATGAAAATCAAATCCAAAGCATGTTACGAAAAAACTACACAACAATGGTTCCATCAGTTATTTTAGAAAATACGCATCTTTCTGGTTGCTTACACCACTGACAGAAAATACCATACAAAGTCATAGTGCTTGTAGCTCTTTTTGTTTTCAACTAAATATATTTTACAGAAATATTTTTAAATTATTCTATCCTTTTTAGATTAATTATTAGTAAGATAGCCACATAGTAATTACCCCGGCAAAATTATCAATTCTAGTAATTGTTAGAAATTAATCCCTTGCATAAAATTCTATCCGTTGTCTAATCATCACAAAAACCACATGCCATAAAATCTAAACTTAAGCCTTTGCGCACAATGTTTTTGGGATTCTGAAGAATAAATTTAATAATACATCTAATAAGTAAGACGTTCATTTAAATTAGCCGTTTGCAAGGAGGCATAAACAATCTCAGAACACGTCCAAGTGTGCGCTTAAAGGCAAATACAGAAAGAGCAATGAGACTATTACAACGCCTCTCGGTTCATAGAGCAAGTGAACACATAAAACTCGCAATCAAATCTACTTACATCGTGCTGTTAGAAGGTGCAGTAGTTTGCTAAGCTACAATACTTATTTATTTTGAAGGGAGGAACCATTTATAAGTTCTGCCTGTAGAACCTTTCATTGAAGTATCAAAGTACAACTATATGTTAAATTATAGAAGATCTTATTTTTATCAACGTCCATTGATTACTAGAACGAATGCGCAGTTACAAATTATTAAACAAGTTAGAGAGTAAAAGTTATGCCCACAACATCCTGTTGTCTGCAGAGACGTTTGGACATCTCTCCGTATATCATTAGTCAACAATGCGAATAATGTTCAGTAAGTTGCAAAGCACACAATGCTCAGATCTATAATCATTAAACTTTTGTGTAGTCGACATCTAAATAAAAAAACTAATTTTCTAGCTTATAGTATTTAGTCATTAGGAATGACAAAAAAATTACAATACAAACGCACACCCCTAACGAAAAAATTTGTGATAGTCGGGTTTTATTTAATTTTGTCAGAAACATCTGCGTTCAACGACTCACAGCTGAATGACGACGTTCGCTTTATGACAAATCTCACAAGGACCAAAATGTATTGGTAGTACGCGTGGCAGTTTTAAATATTTCATGCTACGGAGAACCTGTCACCTCTATTAAATTGCTATAGATTTTTCCTCTTGCGGTTTCCGCTCGTTCCATTTAACATGTCGTTTTGTAACAGTTAATTTCCGCTGTGACGCTGCGATAAAAATTTTCGGCTACTTTTAATACTTCGCATAGCAGCAGCTGTTCGCTTCAATTGTGTTCACCACTTGAAATTGTACGTTTTCACCATTTCTTTTGTAACAAGCACTAAATGTTGCAAAAGGATGTAAATATGTAAACTCAGAATTTAAAAAGACAGTTAAGTTTTAAAGTCGCATGTGCAACATCATTTAATGCATTGTCGATATTGCAACCGTAATTTACTCACGTTAGTTACTTATCCCGCAATATATAGTAATACCGGTTCATATTAAAAACAAGAAACCACGATCTTCAGATGTTACCGGTACACTAAATTATGAAGGAAACCAGAAATTGGAGCATGTTGAAAGGATATCAAACCCACAAACGAAGGAGCTAAGAGTAGGAAAGTAAAGGGAAGGTATGAAAGGTGCTGCTGAAAGGATACAGACATATACTAAAAAGAAAAACTAAAATAGAAAGTAATGGAGGAAAATAGAATAGGATAACTCTACAAATCACTCAACACCACATTCAGTTCGACACTCATAGAGCTGGATGGACTCCACGATTAAGACGAAGTTAATAAAAAGTATGTAACAAAATCGTGAGGGAGTGGAGAAATGCAAATTTGCACTTCTTAATACAGTGATCCAAACTTATCAATTAGAAGGACTCTGTATACATGTATTGTATGTGATGCAAACTTTACTAAAAATTTACTAACATGGTGCATACATTGCATGCTATTTTAACTCACTCTGCTTCTTCAGGGGATTACCTTTTTACCCATCATCAATGAATAGCAGATTGTTGATTGACAAATATAGAATTTATTTATTTCTTTATTTATTTTATTTGCCCTACAGAACAATCCAATCACAGGACAATATACAAGAGATATATGAAGCATATGTACATATATATACAATGTAATCTTAAGATAAAAGGATAAAGAAAAACATAAATACAATTATTTTATTCTATTGTCTTGAAGAATATAAATTTAATATTACCGGTAGTGACATATGGTTTATATCAGCATCATAACATGTAACATTAAATGTATTACACATTTTATATATGGGAGACTTGCGCATTATATTAGTACATGCACGGGGACAGAGAAAAGTCACATTAGATCTAGAAGATATTCTAGGTACATAAAAATTTATTCTGTTCAACAGTTCTGGCGCGTCAATGCCATTATGAAGCCAATTATACAAAAACGAATACTTGACAGATCCCGGCGCGTTTCCAATGAGTTCATTTCGAATTGTCGCAACAGTAGATCATGAGGATAACCCCAAGCCGGATATGAACTATTTTCTTTAAGGTATAAATATTTGAGAAAGCGCCTCTGGACCATTTCAAGCAATCGAGCCTGATTGATATAAATAGAGGACCAAACCAGAGCAGCGTACTCAAGCCTGGAACGTACGAAGGAATAACAAATATGTAAAATTGTATCAATAGATCCAAAACTCCGTGTAATTCTTATTATAAATCCTAGTAGCTTTAATGCAGAAGAAGTAATCTCAGAAATGTGGTTCCAAAAAGTAAGCTTGGTATCAAAGGTCACACCCAAATCCTTAAGTGACTCACACCTCTGTAATGGGAGGTCACCAAAGTAGTATATGTGAAGTACTGGATTCACTTTTCTTGTGAATGTTAAAATCTGGCATTTGGATACATTCATTTGTAACCTATTGGTGTCACACCACAGTTTCAAAATATTAATCTGAGATTGAAGCAGCCTGCAATCCTCAATGGTCCCACCAGTATCAATACTCTCGCATAAGTATTGTGAAAAAATTGCTAAATTGGACACTGTAGACCGTCTATCAACGAAACCGTGTTGATATATAGATATAGAACTTCTA
Organism: Chrysina gloriosa; assembly: GCA_038088585.1. Taxonomy (NCBI): domain Eukaryota; kingdom Metazoa; phylum Arthropoda; class Insecta; order Coleoptera; family Scarabaeidae; genus Chrysina; species Chrysina gloriosa. Next base: position 25,103,551 of record CM076090.1, read on the forward strand.
ACTTTAGGGAATACATGCACATAAAGACACCTCTCAAAGTCCTTCGCAAAATTCTTAATGATGGCTATTGGTCGATAATATTCAACAAACCCAGTGTCACCCTTTTTGAAAACTGGCGTTAATCTAGTAGTTTTCCAGATATCAGGAAACACCGACGTACCCAAAGCAAGATTAAACAGAAAGTGAAGTGGTTCCACAAAAGCGTAAGCACAATCTTACAAGAAAACTTGGTATATTGTCACTTCCCATAGTATTGCAGTTTTTAGTGGTTCTTAGTGATTTTAGCACATCGTCAGAAGAGAAGTTGGAAATATTTATTGATGCGTGGTAAGAATGAACCGATGTAAGGGTTGAATTGCTGGAAGGTGAGTATACTGATTGAAAGTAGTTGGAAAACCCGTTACCTATGGATACAGGGTCGTTATGGACTTGATCGTCAGCAGATCTAAGCAAATTGGGTATTCCGGCATTGGTATTTTTTGAACGCACGTATGACCAGAATCGACTTGGGTCACTCTTAATCGACGCCTCCACGCGATGAATATAATCATCATAAAGCTCCTTGGAACTCAATGTAATCCTTACGCGAAGTTCTCTCAACTTAATTAGGTCACTGTTAGGTCGAATTTAGCTTGTATTATAGGATAATAAATGATAGGAACCTGTTGACTTCTTCGAAAATCAATTCTCTCATCAAGTATGGTGCTGCAGTAAATTGATAGATGTAGAACTGTTAAACGCATCAAAGCTGATCACCAAATTAATTTTGTAATATATTATTGATGTTTGTACATGTGAGAGGGATTCGATATGAATTCTCTCACAATGCACATATTACGCATTTTTTACAGTTATTTTTTCTACAGAAGTGGACAACTTGCGTTGCCACAGTCTCCTGCAGTAACTGCAATCGCGCTCTTCGGCTACCCGCCGTGGGAAAATTGCAAATTACAAAATTTTGATCTTCTCTTGCCATCCGTAGACGTACGTTTCGCGGTTATACCGCTCGTCAGTACGGCTTTGCAAGAGCTGTAATTTCGTATACAAATTTTATGTATATATCGTCTGAACATTGACACATGCACAAACATCAATGTATTATTAAAACAAAAGGCTTTGTATTACCTAAGTGAATTATTTTCAATATCCAAACATTTCTATAAATTATCCCGGGTATGGGTTTGGCTTCCTGTATTGACCAAATACAACAAAGGCTTAATACGGCATTTAATGATTTACACATCCGAGTACTACGAACTACGATTAAATTGTTAGAAGCTGCTGCTAAGGACATTTAAGCAATTAATTATTGAAATTTGGCAAGGGGTCATATGAGAATGTACTACGGACCCTTTGGCGACAGTCCAGCAAGCGGGATATTTTTACGATCGAGATTAAATTTGACTTCGTCTAAAAATTATCTTATTGATACATAACATAAAGTTTATATTCGCTTATGGTGGTAAGATATATCGGAAGCCCAGAGATTTAGAAAAAGAACTATAGATATATGCGTATTTATTTTTGTGCCTAAGCCTATGCTGTATAGGGGATATTTTATTACATAACCAAGTTATATAAATTCTAATATATTGTAATATGCAGTATTAAATGAAAAAGACAGCCAAAGCAGCATCTTCTATATTGTAAGCAATAATTTTTTCACAGATGTTATTATATCTTGTCTATAAGTTACTACGAACACAATTGTTTACATTTGAGCAGAGTATAGATCCGATAATATAGAACAGAAAGCTCAAATTGATATTTCGTTCACGTTGTTTTGTTACTTGGGAGTTGAAAAAGTTTAGAACAGATACGGCAACTTGGAATAGCAAGTCCATCTCACTGACCTACTTAGACGCAGACAGTAAAGGTACTCTTATGTACACAAACGTATTGATTTAGAGCATACATATTTGATTATCACGATACTTAATGAATGGCCTACATCATCCATATTGAATGCGCATGAAAAAATGCAATAAAAATTAGCTTATTAACTAGAATTTATATACACTGTATATATTATTATTATTTGCGTATTTAGGTACTTTTGCGTTATTAAATAGATACACATATCTGTGCGTCATAAGTTAGTGTGGTCCTGTGCTTAGGTAACTAGATTATTATATCAGTGCCAAAGTCAATCCGTTGACGTTAACTACACACTTGTGCAAATATCCTTGAACTACATATTTTTTTACTGAAGGAGAGAAAAAATTGGTGTGTGTGGTTTACGAACATCTAAAGTGAATACTCCCGCTCGAACATCATACCCTTTCTGTCTCTTCTTCTCTTTCAAACGAAGCAAGCACGCACACATACTTTTTCTCGCTCCTCGCCTCTCGCTCGCACATCATACTCTCTCTTTTGTCTTCTCTGTCTTTCATACGAAGTGAGCGTTTAGCTCCACCCAAATATAACGGTTTTACGCTTACGCTCGAGCTGGTCCGATGTCCCTTAAGGCTGTACGGTACTTATTTTCAAGATCGCTTAAAGTTAACTGGTCGGTTGGAAAACTACTTCGGTAGCTGTATATTTTAGCTCTAAAACATGTATATATAACGATAAAATACTAATTGTTTACAATTTTAAGAGCCTAGGTCCAATTTGTGCTCAGTAATAAGTAGTAAGAACCAGCAGGTTTGCAGGCTTGAAATTTTGAATACCACTTACTCGATACGGTAGTTAAGACTTGTCAAAGAGCATTTTCGTAAATTCCTTTGTTAGCGTTGCTATCTTGAAATCCAAAAATGACGGTAAGCCCATGGTTATTTTTCTATTACTTAATTGGGGTTAAGTTCAACAACAAACAAGAAATTTACAAAAAGCTCGTCGCTAAGTCGTAACTATCGTAACGCATACATGGTACGCAAAATTTCGAGTCACAAGAACTTACTGGTTCTTCACTCATTATTGACAAAAATAATGCTGTAGAAGCTTTTAACATTGTAAAAAACTACTATTTTATCATTACACGCACTACTTTTAAAGATCAGATATATAATGTTCAAAATAGTTTTGAAACCAATAAACAGTTTAAGTTTAACCGATCTTGAAAAAAGTACCTCAGAACCTTAGGATGTATTCACTTAAAAATCTTGCATGAGACTTCCACAAGTCGATAATGTGATGTATGTTAGATTCTTACTGACTAAAAAACCTCTAATTTTTGTATCCAGCCATACTCCAAGATACTTGATTGTCTTACTCAATGTAACTCTGATTCCCTGAACTTCGAACTCTATAGGGACTATTATCCTTATCGTGGTCAGGAGTAGTACGGTATTTGAAAAGTTCGCGGCCTGACACATAGATGGTGTCATAGGTAGCGAATCCATAACATTTTTGACAAGTTCTATCCTTCAAAAGACCACATGTTAATTTTTATCAACATCTGTCAGTCAGTTTGGTTTCTACAGCTGTCTAAAGTGCATCACCTCAGTGTACGTGAAAAAGATGGATACAAACGAATTTCGTGGGCTCCTTAAACATTATTTTGGGAGAGGAAAAACGCGAAAAGAAACGAAGGAAAGGCTTGACAAATATTATGGTGAATCTGCTTCATCGAATACAATGGTTAAGAAGTGAGTGCAACAATTTCGTATGGGTCATATGGGCACGACTGATGCACCACGCTCGGGAAGGCCGTCAGACGTGACTTTACCCGAAATTATCGAAAAAATCGAATTGCTTGTGATCGGTGATCGAAGATTGAAAGTTCGTGAGATAGCTGATATCGTAAAAATGTCATGTGAACGTGTATTCAACATTTTACACCATCATTTGAACATGCGAAAGCTGTGCGCGCGTTGGGTGCCGCATGTGTTGACTGCTTCGGAAAAACTTGAACGAGTCACTATTTCTGAGCAGAATTTGGAGACTATGTTGAAGAATAAAACTTAATTTGCTTAAAGAATGTGTTGTTTTGCTTAGGCCGCGAACTTTCCAACACCCTAGTACTCCCTCGGTCTTTTCGGGAGCCAGATATAGCTTTCTCAGTTTCTTCCATTTTGTAATTCTTACGAGCACAGTGTTTGCCTTATGCATTAGGATCTGTTCATTCCCTTTACAATCACCACAACAACTTCATCCGCAACACCGACCAACGAGACACCATCCGGTAACTCCATGTCCAACAGGTTGTTTTCAAGTATATTCCAGAGGTCCGAACACTGAGCCGTACGGGACGCCACTGTTTATGCTTATTTGCATAGTTTCCTCCTCCGCTTCCAGTATCACTTGTCTTTGGAATAGGTAGGATGCTATAATGCTAATTATGCTTTCTTCAATTCTTAGTTTTTCTTAACTCTTCCAGCATCAATTGCCACGATGCGCCATTAACACGATCTTAACATTCACAGTGGTGATTGCACACAGCCTCCGGTGACAGTGAGAATTATGGCATCTACTGGTTATCGCCCTTCAGTACAGCCATATTGTTTCTCCGAAAGCGCCTCCCTCTCCCCCTCTCCACTCACCCCTCGTCGGCACCAGTTCTCCTTGAAGCCTTGCTGCTAGGGGATGTTCGTATAGCTTACCAACAGGCATATATGTCTGTAAGGTGCAGGATTTTCTTCTAGTTGTCTTTACGCAGAAGCGTAATACGCGCCACCTTCCAGTCTATCGGAAAATTTGCCCTACATGCTACATTATTATATACTGCCAATACATAGTCTGCTCATACCAACGCAACTTGCTTCACTATCTCCGGCTGGATATTACCAGATTCTGGTGCTTTTCTGTTCTTTAGCTTACTGAAAGCAACTCATCCAAAATGAAACTTAAGAAATTGGTATTAGTTTCACATTTAAAGTCGACTGGATCATGTACCGGAAACAGATGGTTTGCCTCTTCTTCCATCCTAGGCAGAGCCAACCCTGGCTGATAAGAATCCTAGTTTATGTTCCAGTTATCTATCTATCTTTTTACTTTTCAAATTGGCAAATCTTGCTGAAAGAATCAGTGCTAAACACCGGAAGGAACACTTGGTCGAGTATAACAGTATTCTCGACTATTATTTTGCGTTCAGAAAGTAACAACGGGTATGATCAATAAGTTTAATTCACAAAACCATACGGCGGCCGTGTTGGTTAATATTGCGAAGGTGTGAACAGATGGATTGGCTTACAAAATGATTCGATTCGGTTTCCCCACCCGACTATTTGTATTATGTTCTCGTATCTAAACAATAGAACTGCAAATGTGCAATTAACAACATCCAAATTGCTTTTTATTTTATTGCAGTAGGACTACTACAGGGGTTTATGTCGGAGCTTGTCTTACATAATATACTTAACCGATACATCAGAATATCCTGGAAACTGATTAGAATTGTACGCTGTACGCGAGATAAGAAATGAAAACGAAAATTGCAATTTTGAATTTTCTGCCGGCTAAATCGAAGTCAATCTCCGAGAAAGAATATAAAATAATAAAAAGTGATCAATGGTCAAAAGATTTTAGCTGCAATAATACTTAATAAGGGTGATTGCAAGGACTGTGGTGTAATTTACTGACACAAATATCACATCGGTAAACTCCTCACCACACAATTGTTTATAATAAAATCGGTGACACGTGTTTTGCTAGCTCGAGGCAAGCATCTTCAACCACCGTATAAACCGAAGTGACGAATTTCTAACAATAAAAATTCTATAACATGCAGTTTTACCCCACTTTTTACTGTGACCATGTGCATGCACAAATATATTCCCTATCGGTGACGGCTCGGACGCCTTTTTACCCCCGCAAATTCCCATATCAAGTCAAGTGGACGGCCAAGGGAAAAGTACCTGCTACCCGAAGTTTGAACGTTACTTCTCTCTTGGCCGTCCACTTGACTTAATATGGGAATTTGCGGGGGTGAAAAGGCGTCCGAGCTGTCACCGAGAGGGAATATATTTGTGCATGCACGTGGTCACAGTAAAAAGTGGGGTAAAATCCATGTTGTAGAATTTTGAATACTAGAAGTTTGCTGACCGATAGTGGTTTCATTATTATTATTTTATGTTATTATATTTTATTGTATTACATTTTCTTTTTTATTTATTGATTTCCTTTTTTATTTCTTTTACTTTTTACTTTTACTTTTACTTTTATTTTTATTTCTTGTGGTGGTGGACTTGTTAAATACATATTTAATGTACTTTTAACAAATAAAATTTTGTTGAAAAAAATCCTTGAACAGGTCGATTTTATTTGATAAAAATACACATTTTTGCATTACAGTCGGTTACGTGCTAATAGCAGTATAAAATAATAATACGTTAATATATATATATATATATATATATATATATATATATATATATATATATAGATGGATATGAGCCAGGGTTGGATTACTTTCTAATAATTATTATTTGGTCATTAATATCAATATTATCGATTCCAAATGACACAGTTCGGTTAGAAACAGAACGCTTTTAATACCGGCTCTCTGTCTCATTTCGTATCATTCGTTTACAAACTGCTTTTCTTCTTTAGCTTTTTATTTGGGAAGGTGACATGAGTTCTGGAAGATTTTCTCAATTAGCTGAAGCGTTTTGTAGTGTTTGAATGAATTTGGATTTTGTCGTACTAATTAATCGGGAATAGTTGGAGAAATCTAAATAGTAGTAACAACTGCCGGTTCTCGAAACAACTTTCTCGTGTCGTCGCGTCGGTTTACACGGCCCTTTTGGTGTTGGACTCATAAAATTGGTTTGAGATCTACTGGTGTGTAGCTGTAATTTTGGCCCCTGCTAGGGCGTATCACTTCTCTCTACAAGAGAATGACACCTACGAATCACATATTTGTTATGCTTTGAAACCGGAATTAGGATTTATAAGAAGATATATCATCTTCTCTATTTAAAGGACGAGACCGTAGCGTACCCTCCTTGGTTTACTATTATTATATTTGAAGTATGATACACCTCAACTGTTCTCAAAGTGCAGTACATTAACCGATAGCTAAATTGGCATGAAATTAAACTAAACCGATAGTTATAACTTAATTATTGAATCAACCTGTTGTACATGAATTATGAGTGAGTGTACACATAACAGTGTCAATAATTTAGTTTGAAATTTACCGCATTAGCCATATATATGACAAACGCCTTATTCTTCCTGTCAGGGTTTAGCATATTGTATCAATACCTTCATTTATTTACTGTGCTTAGTTTCAATTTCATCATAGCCTAATCATTGCAGTTTCCCACATATAATATTACTGATCATATACAGAGTTACATACACAACTTTCTAAAGATTTTGAAATCCTGTTTGAGTTGAAAGTATTAATTTTAAATCAAACATTAAAACTTGTAATATATATTCCCCGCTTAAATTCTGTTTTCTTTTTTTTTTTATATATATACAGGATGTTACTACTGGCTACATGGCAATCAATTAATTGTACTTCTTTTATTAAACTTCCCGTTAGTTGAATGTTAATGTTAAGAGATCAAGAGGCGCCCATTCATTTTATTACGGTATTGGAGATACACCCACCCACTGCTAACTGGTTTCTTAATATTTTAATATATAATATATATATAATTTATCATTTAACGTTTCTATTGTCAGTTCGACAATGAAAATATCTCTCAAAATCAAGAAGAAGAATTGGGGCTTGTTATTTAAACAGAAAATTATGACTCCAAAACCACTAATTATTGAAAATCAATACGCACTGTATACATATGTATGTATGTATATGCGTATGTTCACTTTTCCAAACATAGACGTGATATACAGAAGCTAATTTATGGTTCCAGTTACATCTTCAACTAAAATTTGCTTTCGCAGTTGAAATAATTTGTGTGGCGCTATTGGAAAATTGCTAGTATAATTCGTAATAAATTTGTGTAAAGCAACTCAATTTGATTGTTTCATGTAAATATAAAATATATACCCTGACTGTAGAATTGAATCCGAATTCATGCTGTCGTTAAGGTATTGTCAAGGCTATAGTGTATAGCATGGATGCACAGACCGCGGCCCGCCTGTCGAATACTGGTGGCCCGCCGACAGCAAAAATAATACTCTCGTACATTCGAAGAATATTTAATTCTATTCCAGAATAAAACCAAAAAAATATGTTCGAAAAGTAATTTGAATCTCGCGCGCGCGCTATTTGAATCTAGCGCCCAAAAATGCTAAGTCAAGTAACATCACTTGCTGCCTTTATATAAAGTTCAAAATAGTAGAGAAATCAAGAATTTTCTAGCGCGGTGTGAGCAAGCGAGATAGCAATAGTCCCGAATTCCCGATTGCTCGCGTAGGTACGAGTAGATACACGAAGCTTCCAGAGTCGTATGCGCGGTATAAAAGCCACGCTAACCGCAGCGACCGACAGTTCGGTTTTAATTTGAGTGAAATGTCAACAGGAAGAAATAAGCGCGAAAATACAAAGCGAAGTAATAAGTGATTGAGAATAAGTGCAGTTTAATAGTGTTTTGGGGAGGCAATAGTTCTAGTGTAGATTTTAACTCGACTAGCCGGTGTCATATATTTTGATCCACATTCAACGTAGATTTCCTGTTAACCCGTCAAGTGCCGTGTATAATTGTGTTGTGAAATCGTAAATAAAACTCAGTTATTAATAAGTGTTTCCCTACCTATTTAATCAATTTTAATCAAATTTAGCTTTAATGTTGGCCAAATATTAAAATAAAACAAAGAAATTACTATTTTTATCAGAATTTCTCTAACTATAATAATTATGTCATTATTTCAGATATAAAATCTGTATAAAAATCTTAAAATTTCTGAGGAATTTAATCAATTATTTTTGATAATTTAAAAAGAATGGGTAATTTAAGTAGGTACTGTAATTGTTTTTAGGTGCTGTGTTAATCCTAGCCAGGATTAGAACGCAACATGGAGAAGCCAGGACCTAGTAAAAAGACGTAAGGTTAAAGGTGAAAATCGGCAGTTTCAAGAAATTTGGATTGAGAAATACTTTTTTGTATGGTCGCATAACAAAGTCGTTTGTTTAATTTGCAAGAATTCTGTTGCGATTGCAAAGGAATATAATGTAAAAGGGCACTATGAAACGCAGCATCCTTCTTTTACCAAGTTTACAGGCGAACTAAGAAAGCAAAAATGTTGTCTTTAAAACGGGAGCTTATTGGTCAGCAAGCTATGTTTACAAAACCCATTCAAGATTCAGAAACAGCTACAGAAGTTAATTATGAAATTTCTCGAATGATAGCAAAGCGAAGTCGCCCCTTCAATGATGGCGATTTTGTAAAAGAATGCATAGAAATTGCCGCTAAGAAAATGTGTCCAGAAGCAGCAAAAACGTTTGAGAAAATTCAACTGAATCGTATGACTATCCACTGATATTAGTTCCACAGCTCAACTTCTCATATTCATACGAGGTGTTACTCAAGATTTTGAAGTCTTAGAAGAGTTATTCGGAATGTGTTCATTGAAAGGTCAAACCAAAGGAGTTGATATACTCAATGTACTTTTGGATGAGTGTTCAAAAACTGATTTGGACTTATCAAAATTATCGGGAGTTGCGACTGACGGTGCTCCTTCGATGATTGGTGTCAATTCCGGGCTAGTTACTTTACTGAAAAAGCATCTGCAAGGAAAAAACATAAACGCTGAAGATCTCATGCAGTTTCACTGCATTATACACCAAGAAACCCTCTGTTCTAAAAAATTGAATTTCAAAATGTCATGAAAGTGGTAGTTTCGACTGTAAATTTCATAAAATCACGAGGACTCAATCACAGACAATTCAAACAATTCCTTGATGACATCGAAAGCGAATACGGAGATTTACTGTATTATACAGAAGTAAGGTGGCTAAGCCGTGGATTGACACTGGAACGATTTCTAAATTTAATAGAAGAAATTGGAATATTTCTGGCGGAAAAGCAAAGGGATGTCCCGGAACTTAAAAATCCTGATTGGTTGTGTGATTTGGCTTTTTTAGTTTACATTACAAATCATTTGAATGTCTTGAACACACGGCTTCAAGGCAAAAATCAACTGATATCCCAGCTCTACGCTCATGTATCATCCTTTCAATGCAAGCTGACACTTTTCAGATCACAATTGAATTCTGGAAATTACAATCATTTTCCGAATTATAAGAAAATGGCTGAAAAATTCAACAAAGCTGTGATTAATTTCAGTTATGTAGAAAAGCTAGATATTTTGATTCAATCTTTTCAAGACAGATTTTCGGAGTTTAAGACAGTGAAACCTCTGTTGGACATATTCAGCAATCCTTTCACGATTTCAGTTGAAAATGCGCCAGAGTCAATGCAGTTAGAAATTATCGACATTCAAAACGATCAAGATTTACGCAACAAATTCAACGAAGGAGACTTGCTGAACTTTTACCGCTGCATTGATAAAAATATGTACGAAAAGTTGCGCATAAACGCTCTGAAATGTGCCAGCTTATTTGGTTCTACCTATATATGTGAACAAACTTTTTCAATACTAAATAATAATAAAACAAAAAGTCGAAACCGCCTTGCAAATGAAAGTTTGGAAGCAGTTTTACGTGTTGCTACAAGTAAATTTGAGCCAAATATAAAAAGATTGTAAGCACTATGCAGTGCCACGCTTCAAATTAATAAATTCTTTTTGAATTTTAATAAATTATTATCAATTCTATATTGTCTTTAATTACCTATACTTCTGGCGGCCGGCCCGCCATCAATTCATGATTTGCCCGAGTGGCCCCTAGTCTTCATAAGTCTGTGCAACCATGGTGTATAAGGTGTATAGGGTGTATAGGGTTTATAGGGCTATAGTGTATAGGGTTTATAAGGAAAATAATTACAAATATTTCTTGTAAGTTGAGTAATTGTAAAGTACATCATTACTTGATCTTTTAAGTGTTCTAATACATAAATAACAGGTTTCTTTTTGGATACGTATTCCACGCCCTACTAAGCCGATAATAGTGTAACGTTTTTCCATGTTTGATTGTATTTCTGCTCATATTGCAGCTTAGTCTTCTATTGTACATCGTACTAAGGTCCTCGTAATAGTTTTCGCTTTGTAGTGCATATGAAGTATCCTGTAGGCGATGTATGCGCAAACGTGTATAAAATGGAATAAAGTTGGAAAAGAAATAAGAAAACATGTGATGCACAACAATGCAACCGCCGAGAGCATTGCGAAATATATTTGAATATTCCAGAAGTATAATATATAGATGGAATGCCATTTACATAATACTAAAGTTATGTAGAGCAAGTGTATATCTATATACATTATAATAAATTTTTTCCACAATACATCACATACTGAACAGTGAGTTAAAATAGTAAAGAATAATATGGAAGAAAATCTGACATGTGAATTTTATTTCTTCCCTCGGGATTCTATGGATGTTAATTTCTATTCTCTTGTTTACTACCGTGGGACATCATCGACCTATTTTTAATGAAATCCCACTATTTCGTAGCAAAATATAGAAAGTAGATGTTTCTCTGGATTGCGCAGTACCCTATATGAGGTAGTTAAAAGTATTAGTTTTAGAGATATGGAAGATTTGACTAGAATAATTAAACTTGAAATTCTCAAAAAACGAAAAGTAATAATTTATTTTATGAACGATGAACAAATTTCCTACAGTTTGTTTCTGGAAATGACAAAGTCGGAGTTACAGTTTTTCCAAAACATTTTCTTCCATTTCTTCGTCAATATTTCTTCAATATCTCGAGGTATTGAGTGATACACACGTGTTTCTAAATATCCACAAAGAAAAGAATCATGTAGGGTGAGATCAGCAGATCTAACGGGCCGTTCCATTCGACGACGTCTTCCTATCCACCTTTAGGGATTTCATCTAGGCATTCTCTACCACGGGGTAAATAATGTGATGGCGCACCTGTCTCGTTATTTGGAAATAATATTGCTAGAACAGGTACTAATTCAAATCTAAGAAAATCTAAATACATCTCCCCATTTAATGAACCATTGAAAAAATAAGAACCGAAAATATAACCGCTAGCAAAACCTGCCGAAGACATTTTAGTTTTGTGAATCCTGGGTACGACTGTCTTGAACCCAGTACTCCAGTATTTACAGTTTGCCTGTACACTTATTAAACAGAACGTAGCTTCATTACTACAGATCAGGTAGTTAAGAAAATCTAGTTGATTACTGAGTTGGTCTCATGTATCAGCCTAATAGATTCAAGAGGACCATAAGAATCATCTTTTTAGTTCATGAACTCGCGTTACTTTATACGGGTGGTGTTTTGCTTTTTCTTAAACATTAAAAATACTTGGATTTCCGGTAGTCTTATTGTTAACTTGCTCGGATTACCTTTAATTTTTAACAACAAACCTAGTTTCTTTATCACAACCGCTTTACGTTGAAGATATTGTAATCCAACATTTCCACCATATGCAATCATCATTAATATCTTAATCCTTTGACAGATGAAAACGTTACTTACAAATGTTTACTAACTGAAAGTGTGTCGACAATAGTAATTTTAATAAAATGCATTTAAATGGATTAGTGAGATTATATACCGTATACACAATTTTTTACCCTTATGTTTATTGTAAGTACAATTAAAATCTACTTTTTATTTCTTGCTGAAAAATAAGGAGATTCCATTAAAAAGTCGAAGACGTCATAGGTCCTAGAATAGTAAATTAAAATATCAAAATTAACGTTCATAAAATCCGGAGGAAATAAATTTAATTGACGTATCCAAGCTTTTCTTTCAAACAATGATAATAAAAACATAAGATTATTTCTCACTTTATTTATACACTTTATGTATGTATAATAATACAAATATTTCAGGTATTGCAAGCTTATGCGATTGCACGTATTATGGAAGTAACTTGTCTTCCTACTACCTTTGCGCAACAAAGCTCGGTCCTTTCGCCTAGCTACTTAAATATGTATGTTACTTTGTAATGTTTCAAACAAAGCTGAGGCTAATTTAAATTTTAAGAACACCGTGGACGTTTATGACACACCTGTTGTAGGCAGGGTACGTTGATTTATGCATGGTTGTGCATAAAAAGACATATAACGCCTTAATAATAACGCGTAGTTTCTCAAATGCGGCGATTTTATACCTACATAAGTGTTTGAACGATTCTTGTTCGAAAATATCATAATGTATCATTAGGTGAAGGGAATAATACTTAAGGGAATCTTTTATTTTTTGGCGCAGTGGCTAATGTTGTCACCAACTTTATTTCAGATTCCGCCAATATCAGATAATCAAAGTATAATTCAATTTTTAAAAAACAAAGAGGTTTTTAAAAATAATCCCAATTTTTACATAATACAAGCAGAAAGGGATAGCTGTACGGCCGTAATAGATAACATTGACTACATCACCAAGACCCATGATTTATTGAAAAATCGTACAACTTACAAGGAATTACCTCGTGATCTTACCGAGGTTACTCAAAGAAAATACAATGAGTTGATAAAAACAATAAAAAATAAGGGCGGAGTATCACATCGTCGTTGTAAACATATAAGTACATATAACTCTAGTTATCCTAAGTTACACTGTTTACCCAAAATTCACTAACGAGAGGTTCCGTTGTGACCTATAATTAGTTCTGTTAATTCCATGACGTAGTGTCTCAAATTCTTAGCTCCGCTTTATTAGAGTATATCTGAGCCAGAGAACTGATTGCGATACCTTCACTTTTGTAAATTTGTTTTATGGTTTGACACTCCCAAATCAATATGTATTAATTTCCTTAGATGTCTCGCTTTTCACTAACATATTGCTTGAATTAGTAGAACATAGAAGAGAAATGGAATGATATCAGTACTCACATGGACTGGTCCACAATATCATTTTTAGAAATGTTGCATTTCACCTGTAGTAGCCCATAATCTTCTTTCAACAATAAATTCTTTCTACAATTTCTTTTTGTAAACCAGCGGAGTCTCCCTTAGTCCCATTTTAGCCTTGACAGTTTTTGTTTGATAATATGATTCCGGATTCGCCATGTAGTTTACCGTTCATTATAGATACGTCGATGACATCATTTCTGCTGGGCCCCATCATTTGATATAGATGATCCTTGACAAGTTCAATTATTTTCACCATAATCTTAAATATATAGTGTAATTTACAGAACAATAAAACCATACCTCTCTTTGAATTTCTACTCAAATCACTCATTCAGCAAAGAATACAACACTCTCTAAAGCTATGAGGAATCTAATATCACATATTTTAAATGATCGTTTTAAGACAAGAAACTTTCAGATACTATTGGAAATTTTTGCCAACGGCGGTTACTCCAGACTATGTTTCACAAAATTATCTATAATTCCAAGTTGTACGATGACCCAACAAAAGAAAATGCGAATGTCCAAAAAAGCCCGCCTTACATAAACACCCTTAGAGATAAGTTGGTCAAAATTTTCAAACCATTTCTACAAATTAGCAAAATAAAATCCCATCAAAATAGAAGAATTGTTTACAACTGTGAGAAATAAAATACCCACCAATTTTATCAGCAGTGCTGTTGCAACATCCACTGTACTTAAGAAGGGCTGTTACACTAGCTAAACATCTCCATGGATAAAATACAGAATCACTGTCGAATCAATAAGAGATTCGTAAAACATTCTCACGAATAAAGCCATTTCCTTGATTTTGATGCGGTGAACATTCTTCAAATCAACAGTAACTATGCAAAAAGACTGTTTCTGGAAATGAATCATATAAAGAAAGCAATGAACTAATTTCAAAACTGTCACTAATCAACTTAACAACATCTATTGTAACTTATTGTATCCTCTTATATATGATTTGGAGTTTGTGTATCAATGATCTTGAATTTTTTTTGCATATATACTTTTTGAGATGTAACAAGTCTTTCTTTTGTTTTTGGCTAAATATTGTGTATTGTGAGGTGTTTCGTATTAGTACAACAGTTCTCCTAAAACAAATTTTTTAACATTGATTTTTAAATTTTAGCAGATGCTTCTTGCCTCTTCTCTGTACACCAATCAATTTAAATTGTAACTAGTTTATTTTTAATTTAATTTTATTGATCATGTACATATGTGACCTATGTATGTATGTATCTTACGAAGTAAAACCCTGGTTGTTTGTTCATCTCTTGGTATTTATTTATAATATGTACATTTTTTTTTTGTAGTAATCTCATGACCAAGTTCTAAATAAAGAACGAGGTAACGAGAATTTTAACAAAGGAGTTCCTTTTCAATTCCTTTTTGACCAGTACAGACCCGATTTGAATTTCCTCTTGTCCTATATATACCTATATGCACTTACTTATTGATAAGATAATAAAATAAAATGTAAATTTTAATATTTTGATGAATAAGAATTATTAATAAGATAACATATTGGTTTAATACTAGCCCCTGCCTTACTATCATATAATAGCATAGAAGTTTGAATGTGTTAAATGTCAAGATACCAGTAGGTAGATCGCGACACGTGTTTCAAAAAAGAAAAGTGGATTCCCTATGTATATAGGACCTAACCACCCCTGGTATAGAAATTAAAAAGCCAAATTGAGCGTTTTGGTCATAATTTACTTTAGCACTTCCGCAAAAGAAAAATCGCATCGCAAGCAAACAAAAAGTTATGGGCTACTATTTTGTCATGCTAATTTTTCGTTCCAAAGAAGAATAACCAATCAAAGCAATAATCTCGATGGGTTCCTCACGAGTACAAGGAATCAAAATTATAATGTGAAGGACAATGGAAAAATTTTCTGATTACCTAACTTTTCTCTCTTGGATCTTACACACATTGTTAAGTCTGGTTATTGAATATACATACCTGAATTCATTTGAAATACTACCAAACTGATACCTAGTTATCACCTTAGGATGTTGTCTGAAATAGCCCACGTTCATTTGTCCTGGATCACTTTCGATGGACATCGTTCTCATTCTGGTGCCGCTTTCGTAGGCAGTTTTGAAGCTTTACAGAATTCAATGAATTCCGTTACAATATATATTACCTGAGATATAAATTACACCACTCAGAAGGCACTGGCGTTTTTTGCTTAAATTTGGTAGAAAGATTTAATTATTGAAAAGTAATAAAGGATTAAATATAAACATAAACATAAACATAAACATCTTTATTGTCCAACAGAATTAAACATCCATATGAAGAACAAAATATAAAACTTATTAAGTATTTCTCAATACAGTGCAACATACATATATGCAAAAGAAAAAAATTATTCTACAACACACCCATAAGTA
Source organism: Chrysina gloriosa (assembly GCA_038088585.1). Classification (NCBI taxonomy): domain Eukaryota; kingdom Metazoa; phylum Arthropoda; class Insecta; order Coleoptera; family Scarabaeidae; genus Chrysina; species Chrysina gloriosa. Next base: position 25,119,772 of record CM076090.1, read on the forward strand.
TTAATGGAAAAAAATAAAAAACAAATAGATAAGTATTAATTGAAAAAATAAAAAACAAATAGATAAATAAACATCAATCCCACTAACTAAGTAGACCTTTTGCAATTTCAAGGACATCACTGAGTGACGTGTAGTTTATATCGCAATGTGACGATATCATATTGAAGCTCCGAGACATTGCAACGATCGGAGAATTCAGTGAGGAATTCAGACGTGCAAACGGGATATAAAAGGTAATATCTTGTCTTGTTGATAAGCGTGGGACAAGAAACTTAAATTTTGACAGCAGATCCGGAGACTCAATCCTGAAGTGGACGAGGCAATAAACAAACTTTATAAGAGCCAACTGGCGTCTAAGCTCAAGTGATTCAATATTGAATTTATGTAGAAGTAATTGATAATCGTAACCACGGGCAGGGTAAGTACCTTCCTCAGTAAAGTATAAAAATTTTAGACATTTTCTCTGTATTTTCTCTATCTCTAATTTATGTGTAGAGTAGAATGGATTCCATATCAAAGAGGCATATTCCAATTTGGATCTGATATATGTAAAATAGAGCAGTTTTATGGTGCTGACTTGAAAATGCTTGGAGTTTCGAATTATAAAACCCAACAGTTTCATGGCAGAAGATATAGTTTTGCTTCTATGAGTAGTAAAAGTAAGAGCGCTATCAAAATAAATACCCAAATCCTTGACCACGCAATCACGTGGCAGGGACACTCCATCCAATGAATAATTAAAAGGAGCGAGGTTGACTTTCCTGGTGAATGTCACAGTTCGACATTTGGTAACATTCAAATCGAGATAGTTAGTAATGCACCACTTGGCTACATTGTTCAACTGTTCCTGTAGTTGTAAGCAGTCTGTAAGTGACGATACGGATGAAAGGAGTTTTAAATCATCAGCAAATATACATTTCTTACAGTTAATAACCGTATCGAGGTCATTGATAAATAGTAAGAACAAGAGGGGACCCATATTTGACCCTTGTGGTACTCCTGACGTTGCCGAAAATAACCGTGACCTGTATCCCCCGTAATAAACATATTGCATCCTACCTCGTAGATATGAAGAGAAGAATAGCAACAGCGACTCACTGAAGCCAAACATATTTAGCTTATGTAATAATAAATGATGATTGATACGATCAAATGCCTTCGGTATAGATCACGTCGACCTGCCCACAGGTCTCAAATGCGTCAAAAGTATATTGTGTAAAGTTGGCCAGATTGGTAACAGTAGATCGTTTCTCCATGAATCCATGTTGGTCAGTGGAAATGTAGTTACTGACCAAGGGATAGATACGGTGGTATAATACTACCTCAAAAGCCTTTGCAAAGTTATTGAGTATAGAAATTGGACGATAGTTCTGTATATTGCTAATAGAACCACTCTTCAGAACAGGACAGACTTTAGTACCCTTCCACAGATCCGGAAAAGTAGCTGTTGATAGAGCCAAGTTAAATATAATGGTCAGTGGATATGTCAAAATGGTTCTGCAGTCTCGAACCAGAAAACTCGGTATACCATCCGGACCTGCTGTCATCCTGTTTAATTTTTTATTGCTAGATCTACATCTGATGCAGTTAGGTTGTGAATAGTTATATGAGGAGAGTGATAGCCAGTGAAAGCAGGTACATCATGGGGAATGTTTTCTGCATAGATGGTACCAAAATAAGAAGCAAAACCATCGACGATGTCTTGCACATTATTATATGTAATATTGTCGTTACTCATGAAGGAAGGTATTCGAGATCCCCGGTTTTTGCTGTGGATAAAAGCCCAGAATTTTTGTGGATCTTCGGAAATTGAAGCCTCAGCATTCGAAACGTACCCCAGATAAGCAGTTTTAATTTGTTTTTTCACTAATTTTCTGAGGTATTTAAAATGCGACAAAGTATCCGTGTTACGAATTCGCTTGTACAATTTAAAGTAGTAAGCCTTTAGTTTAACATTTTGTATGATTTCTGAAGTAAACCAAACAGGGTAGTGACGATTATAGCTTTTATGAAGTGGCACATATAAATCAAACAGTAAGAACAATTGGTCGTACATTAGGTTACATGCTGTATTAACATCAGTTATGTCTCGCAGAAATGACCAATCTGTTGACGCTAATGCATTGTACAAACTGGGAAAGTCTGCTCGTTTAAAGTTATATGACTTAAAGTAAGACTTACAGCCAACATTGGCTACGGCATTAGCTTTATAACAAGCCGCAAAAACCAGTGCAGGGTGATGTGTATCCTCGCCCACTAGTGGACAGAGATCCCTAGCCACGTCCAACCTCAGATTTGACAGAGTTAGATCCAACAACCTGCCATTGGAGTTAGTAATTGTGTTATATTGGTAAAGGTTGTTGAAATCCATAAAATTCCTTAGTGTGTGTGTACGCACGTCGGTAGCAAGTTCACTATTAAAATGTGGAACATTAAAGTCACCCATAATGATAATGTTTCTATCATTGACAATACTCTGTTCATAGGTTTCAAGAAAACCTTCCAAATAATCTATAGGTATACCAGGTGGTACATAAATAGTAAATACACTAACGGTGAAGCCGCAATTGAATATACATTTAACACCGACAATATCAATTAATGAATATAAATCTAATAAATCAGATAAATCTATAGCATGCGATTTTATTATATGCTTTACTGCTACTAACACCCCACCACCAGTAGATCTACCAATGGCAGCAAATCTTCTGTCACACCTGTAGACACAATACGAATCGGGAAAGTATTCGCCAGAAAAGCAGTCATCCGACAACCATGTCTCACTAATACTTATGACATCATGATCCTCAGAGCAACAGGATGTGAAGAATTCAAAATTTTAAAATTAGGAGACGCTTGATCCAATAGCCGTAATCCAAATAATACTTGAGCTAGTAACTTGTGTGACATTGCATCGTTCGTCTTACAATTTGTCTAATTTAACAAGTTCTTTTAGTATGACGCCGTGCAAATTATAGTGAAGCAAGCGATTTCGCATGAGATCGAACTAGTCATTTGGGCAAAGGCCGTTTTCCATTAAGAGAAATCTCAAACCATTTAAACAATGGCCATGCTACGATAATTAGAGTTTTTCAAACTTAGTTTGAAGAAGGGAAAGAATGTCGCCGTAGAGGCACCGGAACTAAAAGGTGAACAACAAAATACCTCGGCTATGAGGTTTCCTGTATCTATGAACGATTTCTTCCTTCTCGATGATTTGCGCTCAGCTTCGGTTAGTATCTGTAATATATACATATGTATATAATAGTATAAAGCAGAGAACGTTAAGACCAATAAAGATCAGACTATTATTATTATTATTACTGTTTATTCAATTAGGTAACACCCCTTACTGTAAAACTCCATGTGTAGCTCCTGATGAAATGTTTGCGTCGTTGTGGCGATTGGTTTAATACCAAGAGAGACGTTGATGTACATACCTCAGTTCTTCATAGTTGATACCGAAATCTAGATGTTATCCAAACTGAAGTGCTAGGGTTTTATTGCTTTTACTAATGATTTATGTAAGCTGTCCACTACCGTTCGATTACTTCTAACAGTTAAGGAATACATTTACGTTGTGATTTCCGGGGCATTCAAGATGTTTCAGGATTAACATATATATATATATATATATATCTATATATATATATGTGTGTGTGACGACAAGGTCCAATGCTTTAATTTTGATATGAATCAATAGCAAACATACGAAACAAATTAACTCGTAATTACTTCCTAACTATTGTACACAAATTCCTTGAATTTTGGGAAATAGGCTAACGATTAATTCTAGTGTTCAGTGCCCACAGGTTCAGTTTAGTGTTTTCTCAATTGCAGACAAATAGCTGCTATGGTACTATAAACGCCCCTTTTGTGGTGAAATTGTTCGCTTACCCCCGCAATTCCTATCCCCACTTCAATAAGCGAACAAGAGCGAATTGTCTAAATCGTATTTAAAAACAAACTAACTACTCGCAACTGCAATCGAAACATCAAGTCATGTTGTGATGTCGTGATGCATTTGTTTTAGCAAATTTACTTGCTTCAGTCGTAAGGGTAAAATTAGGTTAATGTGTAGGCGATAACGCCTAAGTGGTTTAAATTATGCACGTTGATTTACGTACAAAATCCGCGGTGCCCATATAGTCCGACTCCAACTACATACGCATATACATATTATATATGTATATATATATATTAACATAAATGTATCAGTGAATAGCCATTTACATTACTGATTGTGTAAAATGTACAGAAAGGTACATCACGTTAGTGTAGTATCAGATACGAGTATTATGTAGCGATGTGAAGGCGCTAAAGCGCTATTTGTTTTATAGGTTCCATGTAAATCACTTGAATCACATCATGCGCATTTTAACGCATTGTAAAACTTGGAATTACAGGGGTAGGTAGATATACCAGCTGATAATGAACCCTAGCTTTAACGCCAAGTGCCTTTATCCGATAATCTACTCACAGTTACACAGTTGTCATAACACCGCATTACGACAAAATAACCCTTACTATCACAAATCCATTCTGGTTGCTATTGTATACAAAATTAATATATATACCTTTACAGTAAAGTCTCTAAACCTTTAAACGTTAAAGCTATTTCATTTTCTTTATTTCACAATCGGAAATTTTGTCGGTTTCTACGTTGGCCGCGTACTTCCATCTTATCTTCAATAGCTGTTAAAATTTCAGATTCGTCCGAATTATTTTCTCCACATGCCATGCATCCCCAAGCAATGGTTGGTTCACTATGTCCTTAATGCCAAAACATGGATTTTCATTTAGTACACCTAAATCTATATAGGCGGAATTTTGAAAATTTATTTCGTTATCTATTCATGTGGGAAAAGCTGTCTCACAAGAATTTTATTTTCTTCATAAAAATAATTTGCAGAATGTACGCTTTACAAGACATCTACTAATGTTTTTTTATACATACTTTCAGCTGCCGAAATCCAAATTAAAGCACTGCCTAAACTAATGCTTTTCTCTGCTTCCTCAAAAGCTGCTCAACTATTTGTAAATGTTAAAAGCTTTTTAACAGGAATCTTTCTGTAAACTAACTTAAAGTTTGGGATAATTCCATAATCAGTTGGCTACGTGGGAAGTAGGGGTAACAATATCATGTTGACATTATCTAGTACAATTTTGGGATACGATATGGCAGTGTCGAACAACAACATAATATTTCTACCTTGTTTTCCATTTTTATGTCATAATATCTGTCATCATCTACGCTTTTTACTCCATTTCCATTCCAGTGGCAAGTTATTGATATAAACTCCTTTAAACTAGCGTTGATGTTTACTTTTTCCAAGAATTAATGGTTTTTTGTCGCCGTTCATATTTGCGTAAAATAAAATTGCCAACCTCAATTGACTTACAAGATGTGTTGTCTGTGGCAAAACTTTTCCAACTGCCGCATTAAACTTGGTCAGATTCAGTGCTAGCTGTTTCCAACGCATTTTTCTTTATTAGCGGTACAAACAATGCGAGTCTTTTTATTTCTGACCTTACAAAATCAACTGTATACTAACTAGTCTGTTGTAAATCCCTTAGTTTGTGGAAACTTTCTTCTCTGTTCTAAATCGGCCTTGTGTTTAATTATATCGCTGACCGGTGTTCTGCCGTTGCCATATTTTTCACCTAATTTACTTGCACTTGTACCAAACTTTTTGCATTCTTCAATAATGTGAATGTTGTTCTTAGGACACAAACGGTTGCATCTGAGCAACATAATAACAGTAACATAATCAAAAACGAAGTAAAGTATGTAAACGAAAAGTAATTTGGAATAAGTGCCAAAAAAATAAACCACTACCTATGATATACAAAGTCATAACGTTTGGAAAGCAATTGATGATTGATAGCAAGAAGTAAAATTACATTGGGTTTTCCCAAAATATTTTAATTAATGTGGCCGTGACCGATTTATAGAGGTAACTTTATCAGGATGACTAGAAAGATGAGAATTTACATTTATTTTTCAGTGAATTTTAATAATGGCTATTTCAGGAGGTGACCGCTTTTAAAAGGAGACCGAAAATAGAGGTTTTACTGTACGTGTATATATGTATCTATATCTCACAATTTGAACATATTTTGTAGTAATAGATACAAATCCTAGGTACACTTGCATTACTCCAGCAAGATTAATATAATTTTATCCTTCCTTGAATATATATATATATATTTTAGATATTCTCTCTACCACTAACATGTTAATCAAACAGCAACAATGGAGATAATAGCTTTACTTTCAGAACGTTAAATGACGTTTTCGGAGAACCTTTGTCAGTGAAAATATAACTAAACATATGTATAAATAAACATTTGTTTCTTATTTGGCAACTATGAGCATAATAATTAACGACTAGGATTTCCTGATATATAGGATCTGTAAACACCTTTACAGTTGTTTTAATGTGCCAATACCGCATATGAAACAATCTTAGTGATAACTTTAACAATTCTGTTCAAGGACTAGAGACTAGGATTACATATACATAACATAACATACATATAAGCGAGTAAATAAAAATGGAATTTAATAAAAACAATGTAAACAAAACTTTCACTCCAAATTGTAGTAGCAAAGTGCATTTTGCTAACACTAAATGTAAAAGAAATAAACAGAATCAAAGTAATATAGTTAATAAAATAAATATAAAATAAACTATAAAGACTGTGATGGGTGCTACATCGGTCAGACAAAAGAATATTAAAAGAAAAGATTGTATAATCATGATTATTCTTTAAATCATGATTTTGGTGCAATGACCGCTCTAACACCTAATTATGAAAAAGACTACGAAATGGTATATAGGCAGAAATATGTTAAAACTGTTAGTTTCAGAACCTATGCCCAAATTTCAGTAATGTACATAGTAATTTATTAAAATAACATTTACATTTCATAAGTAGGAAACCTTTGGATATATTTTCCTTGTGCATTTTCCCCAGTCCTTGAATAGAATTGTTAAGGTTTTGACTAATTATAAGATTCCTTGATATAAGGGTTTTTATTTGTTTTTGTGGTTTGCATAGGTTGCACATTAAAACACTTGACACATTTTGACAAACTCTGTATATCAAGAAAGCTTTGTTGTCAGTTATTTTGTTGATAGTTCCCAAAATTAAAACGTATACATAGTTATATCCTCACTGTCAAAGATTCACGTTATTTAACTTACTGGAAATATAGCTATTAACTCCAGTTGTTTGATTGACCTGTTAGTGGTAGGGCAGATATCTAAAAAGGAAAGTAAAGGTTACGAAACATATATATACATACATATCGAACATAATAATTTTCCAATAATTAACTTATAGTTCAGTATTCATAAACTCAATTATAAGGCAACACAAAATATATTCTTAACTGCCGATGATTTTTTATTCTTTTCTTAAACTCTATCATAGCTACGCGACACCCCATCTCGCTTTAAATCAGCAATAAACTGCAATTAAGTTATTTATTGACATAATTTATCATGTCATATTTCAAAAAGATAGAACAACCGACTGTAATGGAAGTTCAAAGTAACGAATTATCACATAGATTACTTGGCGTACTTCCAAAGGAAGATGAATAATCAATATAACGATCATATTTTGAAATATGTATTGTGAATTACGTCGGAACAGAAAAGGGACAAGCAGAATTGAGAAACGTTTTAAATATGTCTGAATAAATATTTTAAACTAAGTACTTAGGGAAAATAGTTGTAGATTAAATTGTGAGCTAGATTCCGGAACTTACCTTAACATTTTTGCATATTTAGTACTACAGCAGAGCCTCCTATATCCGAAATAAATGGAGCTCAAAGCATTTCGAATAAGCAAAAATTGTAAACACCAGACTGGCATAACTTTGAAGAATACGAAGAAAGTTGAAACAAAAATCTGCAGTAATGAATTTATATATAGTATACCTACTATTTAAATGCAGTTTGTAAAAAAATACTCATACTGAAAAACTTTATACTTTTTGTTGCGTATGGAAGTGAATTTTTGCCACCTGGTGTACACATTTGTCTGATCAGAAGTGCAATCATCCAAATCCGTCACTTGTCCTATATCGCGATTTTTGGATATTAAAATATCGAATATGGGAGATTCCACAGTATTACTAAAATTTGTGAACTTTGAGTGAAAATACCCCGCCATACTCTTGCTATATATATATACGCGAAAAATTACTGAAGAAACCTAGGCGAACTAGAAATTTTCAACCTATCATTATCAAATAACTAGTCAAACTCTGTGTATTGGATGTAGCAAAACTAAACTGAAAATCCTATAAGCTTCTTTTCGAAACATCGTAGCTGGAATGGTATAATCTAATTGTAAGTGTATTGAAACTCCATACAGCTTTCAGAAGAAGTAGCCACCTGTAGTATGCGAGAACAGGAGCATACCACTTTTATATCCTCACACGATTTTGAAGAATTTAATCTAAGGAAACAAAATTAACGCGCAATAAATCTTGTACCAAAGACATGCCTTTAAAACGTGAACAATTCGTGGAAGTGCCAGTCAATGTGGCGCGTTCAGTGTGTGATGTTCATTGTGGCAGTCCTTTAGTGTTGCACAGTGTTTGCTTTGTAGTGTTCGTCTTGGGCATTAACTGAATTCGCTAGTGATACTGAATTCCCTAGTATTCCACTGAGGATGGCTTAGTTGCCGAAATACGGAATTTTTCTGAAAGGTATGGTAAGGGTAATTTTATTTATTTTACGATACTTACAGAAAATTAAACAATCAAGTGGATGCAAACGTGTAAGAAGATCGAATAAGGTGAGGTGGATTTAGTAATAAGCGTATATGATGAGCGCCTAGGAAAAGAGAAACAAAAACAGCGATCTAGAATAATACAAAGAGAAATCCGAACACCAGCAAAGAAGAAACTAATTAGTAGAGAATAATTAACTCGAGACAGAAGGAAACGGAGGAAGATATGGCAAAAGCTCCAACGAGATGACAAATTTTCTTAAACATGAGAGTAATACGCCTCCAAGTAACTAAGTATATAAAAAATAGAGCATTATTGTTTGAGGATACAACAATAAGAACAATAGCGCAGCATAGGTTTTACGAACGCACGTTGCAAGGAAACTTTTTTCACTCTATTCATCATTCCTATTTCGAAAACTTCTGTGTTGTAGAAACATCCAAAAAATTATTTCCTATTTGCAATAACAGTAACAAGTGATTCGAACCTAATTCTGATGTAAACTAACTCTGCTTATAAAAATGTATAACTATGTGTATCAGTTCATAATTTACATAGAAGTTAAATATTCAACAGCAAGTTCCTGTGGCAATTCCAAAGTTGCACCTGCATTAACAATAGTAATGTTATTAGTATTAACATTTATGCAGGCTCATACAACCCAACTGCAGTGAACTTTGAACTTTATTGGTAAACGATTTAAGGTTTGCCTTAATTTGTATCGCATGCGGAATTTTAAATTAGAGAGAACTTTATATACAGTTTGCATAATACTTGTACGTATGCCGAAAATTCGCCAAAATACGCTCCAGTAATCCTCTTTGCATATTTGTATGCAAACTACGAAATCCCAATACGAGCTTTTTAGATCTGTGGTTGTTAAGGTATCTGTATTCGGAATATATGCATCTAGGCAAGAGCGGGCTCGGTTGGTAATTGTTTGAGTCGTTATCTTCTCTAGTTCATTTTAAATTACTATTAAAAAACTTCTCATTTGCTAGAATATTTGTAGTGATAAGGTATCCAGAAGAAGTAAAGTGGCATTATTACCTTTTATTAGATTAACTAAAATAAGTATTATGCTTTGGATTAATTAAGGACTAAGTTGTATTAGTAAGTTAGTAAAGATACTGCAGTTACATTTCGTTCAAAGGAATTGCTTCGACTTTTATCTTTCATATTTGAGGTCAATCTATTGCGCTAGATAAAGCTTTGAAAATAGTCCAAGCTATCTATAGCAGGAATCAATACTGAAAGAGCGCTATGCTTTGCGATATATAGTAGTATCTACAGGTAATGACAAAAATTCTTAAACCACTTTGCAAACTGCTTTAACTATACATATATCTTTATATACATATATAATTCTACTGTACGTGTGTTTCTCACTGAACTCCTCCTAAACGGCTTGACCGATTTGAATGAATTTTTTTGCATGCTTTTGGGTGGCGCCCTGGATGGTTTAGATTCACAAATCAGCCCGGCACATTTAAAAATTAAGAAAGAAAATTGGAGATTAAAGAAATTGACGACGTTTGGTGGGTTAGGTTATGACAGTTGTCATGGTGCGCGCATGAATGATTGTTATGTCATAATAGAAGCAAAGTCAGCAATATCCACCACAGTTATATTTACAATGCCGCGAGCGAGAAGATCGAATCTTTCACAACGAAGCCGTAATGCAATTAGACTGCGGAATATTGCGAATCAATCCACTGCAGATGAAGAAGAAATCGCACTAGAGAAGGGCGCTGTGTTAGTACGGCCCAACTTCGTGCTTCACAAACACAAGAACAAAGAGAGGCCATACGTGAAACGGCTCGGTTAGCAATGAGAAATCGTCGGGCAGAACGCAGATCAACAACGTCGAGCCGCAAGAAGAAATAGATAAAGTCGCAAAATATAGTATATCACAACGTGTTTTAATAAAGATAATCGACACGAGTGCAACACATTCAGCAAATAGTTTCACAGGAAGTTGTGCTACAACGACATGCGAATCATTTGGTTTACATTCAATAAAGCAAATGCTTTGCTCCCACGCGAATTTACTACTTTTTAAACTTTCATTCAACTTAATTAATTTTATCCTAACATTAATAAGTTAATAACACTCAGGTAATAACTTAAGACAACATTTATTAATTCGGTGGTACGAAGTTCGCCGGGGCAGCTAGCGTTATATATATCGCAAAGTTTGCACAAAGTATTTCCAAAATTTTTACAAATTCAATTTGCTAAAAGCAAAATAACTAATTTTTACTGCAAATGGAAAACTAAATTTAGCCAGTGTTTAAACTAGGAAAAGCCACAACATAAGGACAATATTTAGAGTAATCAAATTAATTATTTAATATTATATTAAATAAATTATTTTATAACAGAATAGACCACACACCGCCTAATCTTCATATTAATGGAGGTGGTAAAAGATGGCAAAATACAAAGAAGTATACATTTGCCAGAAAGAGCATTTTGATAAAGTAAGCAATGTATGCAAAGTTTAGAAAGAATAGACAAGAGATGTCGGTAATATAAGCTTTGTTTGAAACCGGCACAAGTGAATTGCGGTCAAAGCCCGTTTAGACCATAATCCGGAGGCTCGAATTGCAGTGCAAAATTTCGCATTAATTTAAGTCCTTTTAATGTATGTTTGAATTGCAGTAACACTAATATTTGAATCGTGTGCCTTTTGTTATCAACTTTGTTTTAAATATTTGATTTGCAATTTCGATAAAACTTGCATCACTCAAGACTGGCAGTAGCAGCAAATACGAAATTAAAAATAAAGTATTCATAAAGAAATTTGGGACAAAGTTTTTGTAATAATAAAAAGGGTGAGATTCAAATATTAGCGTAACTCCAGTTTAAGGAGAGATTGGCTACTTATCTGATAAAATACTTTACTGCTAGTGCCTGAATTAACTGATGCTGTTGGACAATAAAAAATATTATTATTGTTATTCTTATTACTATTATTCTTCTTATTAATATTAAATGACAAATTACAAATATTTAAAATTATGCGGAGATTAACGCCACAAAACAAGGACTACAGTATAGTATAGTTGATTATTTGAGGAACTTCACAGCACATAATTATTATTTTACTCGGCAGATGTATTTCATCAGCACAGCATGGGTACGAAATCAAAATTCGGTTAGATATAGTGGACAATGCTTTATTGCTAGCAAACCACTTGTCCTGATGAAATTAATAATTATATGGTGCTTATTTACTGACACAATTTAATGCCTACCACAAAACGGAAATTATGATAACTACTAGTTAGGCGATCGTCGCTTTCTACCTCCACTATCAAACTACACGTGCTGAGTGACGCTTTCACTTAATGACAATACTACAAGCACCTTCAATCGAGTGAGTCAAATTACCGGCATGACAGTGGGATTAATTTGCTACGATTGTTGGGTACAACTTCACAACATTCTAAAACCAACCACCAATAGAAAACTAGCTTAAAAAATGAGAACAAAAATAATAATTCAAAGAAAAATGTTTAGATGACTGCCTAATGGCCTATTCAATTAGGTTCGTTTCCAGACTGCTGTCTAAGAAAACTCTGTCACAACCTACCAAGAAACGAGAAGATATTATAGGACAGTGGTATGAATATTATACAGAGACGTCGAAGGAAGGACATACGCTAGAAGGAAATGAAACTGTAGAAAACAAAGGTAATAGCAAATAGATTGTATAACAATAAAGCAGACGGAGATCGCATATGAAATGGAGATGGGCGAAGCACGGAAACGAATTTGAATGATCGTGGAAATAACAACATCAAAAGAAAAAGGGGAAACCCAATGTAGGATTAGTGTAAGATGTTTTCATTATAAAGTAATTAACAACACTGACTAACAAAATTTAAAAGAATTCTTGCTTCTGAGATAACAATGATCATTCTTTAATGAATTCAAATTGCTGAACATGAATATAACTAAAAAAAAAAACTAAATTGGGAGCGGTTTCTTTATCATCTGGAAGCATTTTTGAGAAAAATTGTATCTATGTAAATATTATGATACATGTTAGAAATACCTTCATCTGCTTCTCTATCTCGCTTACTTCAGTTGTAATTCGTTAATGATTGACATAGACTATTTGCCCTGGTACCATTGTTCTATCTTAGCAATGTCCTGATGAAAATGTTCACCGTAATGATCACTGACATGCCCGCAGTTACCATAGAAGAAATTTAAGTGGGAGTCAAGAAAATGGATCTTGAAGGACATATTCCAGCCGAATTCACGAAACAAAGCCAAGAAATCCCCGACTAATTCCTTGCACTTTCAGATCTTGTCATTCTCCAGTAAGTTTACTGTTGCTTGACAGAGCGCATTCCAATAGCTTTTATTTACTTTGCCAAACCTTCTGTAACCTGGGGTCTTTGAACAACGCCCTCTTTAATTTTGCTTTGACTAGGAGGAGGAAATTTGTCATACAGGCGCTTGACTGCTGGTCCATTCTTATATGTGGCTTTTGCCAAGTTTTCGTTTCTCAAGGTTTAAGAGATGTTCTCGGAGGCCAATCTCTCTTCAGCACAGATCTGCCAACCATATTTACTGTAGTTGATGCTCCCCAACAGCAGCCCTAGATTGTCGTAAGTTTTCTTCATGCAGGTAGCATCTATTATATGTATATATTCCACGTTGACAGTCAATTTTGAAGCGTCTGTAAACGGTTGTCATTCGTGGTGCTCATGTGTAATGGCGAGTTCTTGTAGTAGGCAATCAATACTTCACAAGAATACAAGATTTTCTCCTTTTTAGGAAAAGATGCGAGATGAAGCTTTTCGGAAATTTTCTTAGAGAATATTCCACTGTCCACAAGTCTTGAGGCAACACATCCTGCCGTTGATATTTGAGAAGAATTCGCAGACGCGCGGCGATTATCTTCGTCTAAAGTGAGAGTAAATTCTGTCGGAGGATCTGTCGTAGAGGGTCCGTCATGCGGGACAGGACGGAGAGCAGATGGTATGTTAGGGTACTCAACTGTGCACTTCTTTTTCTTGGTGATGCCGCCAGAAACTGGTAGTATCATACAGAACTAACAGTCATCAACGTGATTTGAAGGCTTCCTTCAAATAATGGACACACCTAGTGGTATTCCCTTTTGTCTTGCGATTAAGCCACTGTGAAAAAATTACTGCGAAAATGCGCCAGTATACGTGTGGGGGTCCAGTCTTTGTCCCGATAGCCTAATTTCCAACCGAAATACGAATTCCATAGCCATTGCACTGGTGATCTTTTCTTATTCAGAAAATGTCACTTTGCTGCAAATATAACACAAGTTACTAGCACTATTAACGCAGTCAAGGATCATTGCGATTGTTGGATTTATACTCTAACAATCACTTGTGTATGCTACAGGTTCGAAAAGTATGGACAAAGTAGAATAACTTTCGGTCTTAGTAGACACATAGGGCAATATATTCTTTGCATGAAGGGATGATAACGAGGAATATCGTTACCATGTATTCATCGTACCAAATTGCATTATATTACACCATAATGCCTATACAATAGACAGAACGTGAGTATCTCTGCAACGAGAGTCAATCAACTTTTTCAAGGTAATATTCATGTTCAGCACATTAAATTCATTCAATATTGGGTACTTTCACCTAAGGAACAATTTTGTTGTTGTGTTGTGCAATAATTGTGTTGACTTCTAACAGGAAGGCAAATGCGCGTGTGTTTTGTGGATATGGGGAAAGTCTAACAGAGTTATAGAGGGAAGTGAATGAAGGATGTATTGCATATTAATGGAATTCACACGTGACGTTTCAACTTTAATACAATCTTTTTCAGGAGCATCAACTTAAAGTGAAGGTATTAAGGTATCTTCCGCAAAATTGAACAATCATTTCAAGGAATGTAGCATAATGCAACACATACCACACAGCAACACCATATCACACTTACCGATGCCAGCTTCTTTGCTAGCGAAACAGGTGCCCCGATTAAATTAATAACCATATGGTGTAAAGTTGCCAATATAACTTAGTGTCACCAAATTAAAATTTTATGTATTCGAATACTGGAAAATTGGAAAAGGAGGCACATCTGTACTGTGTCAGGTACGATGAATAATAATATTTACAGAAAATAGAAAACAACGCAAAAGTACTTCAACATCACAAAAAGTCAGTCGAAACAAAAGTTATGAAATACGTACATACATACAATGATAATAGGAGTGCTAGGGGAAAAGCATACAGAAAAACAAATGATGCGGAAGGTTTGGAACGAGTGGGAGAATTTAAGCATCTAGGGTGCTTCCGCAAGCTGTTTGCGGCACTCGAAGCAAGAAACTCCGCAACAAACATTGTAAGATAAACAGCTAGTTGATATAGACATATTGAGGTAAGTAGTGTACATTAAAGAAAGACGGCATGTTACGGTACCAAAGTCGCCCAATATACCTCGCTACATTAAAAGAATAGAAGACTATCCGGATGAATTCATAGAGCAAAAGAAAAGGACTAAAAGAAGACAGAAAATCTTGAACTACGGGAAGACGAGAAAGGCAGCAGAAGGTTAATGTCAGAATAAAATAGATGAGGCAAAAGGCTTCAAAGATAAGCATTCAACAACTCCAATCTAGCTTACAGCCAAAGTTATAAAAGGAATTTTGAATTCAGTACCGAAACAAAATCAAACAAGCCTTACGACTGATTTTGGTAATGTATTACTCGTTTCTTTCGGCTTACTTTTTTATAAAGCGATTGTGATTAGAACAATATAAAAAATTGCCTTCACCTTCCCACAATCCTCAGTGGAGAATTGCGGGAATTAAATATCACCAGGGATATCTGGCTAACGCCCAAAACGAACACTGTACAACTCTAAAGCACTACACAATGAACATCACGCACTGAACGTCTAGACCAAACACACCAAAACACTACAGACATTGCAATTATTTTCGAAGGGTGTGGTAAAGGTAATTTCATTCACATATTAAAAATTCAATTTATAAGAACAATGAAGGTCAAAACAAGATGTTAGCGAAAGTACAAGAACATAGGCTAACAGAAACTTTAACAAAACAATAATCACTGGATCAGATAGAAGAAGCAACCGGGGGAGAGGAATACCAAGCAGGATGTAATTAGAAAGTTGTCACAGAATAGAAAATTATTGCATCCACTTTTTTTTTAAATTCCATTTTAATTCCAATTGTCTAAACAGAAAACAAACTATATATGGAACTAGAGAAAGATAAAAAAATGTGATAAAGCCCTTCCTGCGGGTGTATAATATATGCTTATCTTAAAACCAGCATAAACTAAAACAAAACTCCAACATTTCCCAATCAAAATATTTATGCGCGTGTTTGAAATTGAATATATAAAGCTGCAAGGCACAGCGTGACATTTCATCTTTTGTCAAATGAATTTTCACTGGCTAGAAACATCACAAAATAATATTCGCGCCACCGCAGCATGAAATCTATCGATTGCGTTTTACGTGTAACTTTGCTCGTTAACAATTTAAATGCTCCGTTAGCCTCAACGTTCAATACTAGCGAATACCGCGGCATACCGGGATGTCACCAGCTGCCCGGCCTGTATGTTATAGTAGTAGGCAAAACCGTTGACAGATATTTTAATGAGTTCATACCAACATAAACCCTAATACCCCCATATATTTTACCACATTTGTTCGGTACAGCCAGATACGCCTCTAGTTGTACATATTACAAGCTGTAATATTTTTATGGTTAGAATGCAATGCATATAGTTAAAAAGTACAGGAAATTGTACACGAAAGCCAGTAAAATATTTCAATTCCTGTGGTAATGATAGTGAGGAAATTATATGAACTCAAAATCATTCCTTTAGTAGTGGAAGAGTGAAATAGTTTTGGGTTCAAAATAAAAACGCTTAATACGTCACAGGTTTTATAGAAATAAACTCCATTTGTAATCAGACACTGATTATCTTTTGATTAAGTAACGAGTAAGAAAATTTGAAAACCAATTGAATGCGTTAACCATGATCTTTTACGAAAGACGTACTTGAATCAAATGAAAAATATATAAATAAGAAAGAGCCTACAGCAGCAAACAACCATAAAATGGTACAGGCACCTAGCCAGAAGAAATCCTAGCAGATTAGTAGAATAGATTCTTGAAACCGGAAAAGATAACACGCAACAGTGTAGATTCTGCCGGCACACATGGACACCGAGAACGTAGCAAAACAGAAAGAAAACTGTGATCATAAAAATGCTTGGTTAGAGGCGAAAATGGAAGTGGGAAGCTGAATAAAAGGGAGCACGATCCAAGGCTTTAAAATAGGTAGGAGTTAAAAGAAGAAAACGAAAAAAAGATAATAAAAAGAAACCAATTAACGAAATCTATCCTGAGCAAGTGAGTATGACAATATTCTTCCAACTTAATGGTCATATATAGCGAAGAATCACAATTTTAGAACATCGTATACAGACGGCTCGTATGAAGAGCTATTAGCGTTTTGCAGAAGGTGTTCTTTTGCGGCATATACCCCAAGCCTAACTAAACCTGCCAAATATGGAGTCGCGATTTTAATGGTGTGTAATGTTGTGGTACATACGTAGTGTGGACGTAACGGTTGAATCAAAATTTTTACAAAAACGGATTTCATGATGTCATTATTGTCGCAGATATGACGTCATCTCCTTTTCCTTTAAATGCAACCCCATTTTTTATAGCGCTATTTAAAGGAGAATGTTTTTTTGCATGCAGGACGATGAGTTCTAAGATAGGTAACATGACAAGATTTTTAAGAAAAATGTATTTTCTTCAATTTAACAATCAAAGTTTATCTAGAAACCCAAAAGTTCCAAACAAATGTTAAATTATTGAGACGAAATATTCAAGCTGCATACTATTTACGTGTTGATAGTGAGCAAGGCACAAAATTGAACTAATTTTATTTTGTACGGATGCCATTTGCTTTTTCTTTTTGGACACTTTAAAACCCAACAGTGACTAATTGATTGTTGCAATGAGAGTTCACAGCTTTATTTGTGAGGGCTTTCTTAAAACGTTAGTACAACATCCAATTGTAGTTTCTTCTGTAATTGTGAGGACGATCTCTTATAAAGTTATCCCTTATGTGATCCAAGTTCCTAATTTGCGTTCTATCCTACTTACTGTTGATCAAATAATAATCCGATCAGGCTACTTATTATTGATCAATCAGCAGACTATTTCCTGTGTCCAGAACTTGTCTCCAAAATCAATCATCATTAAAACTTCTATTGGTTAGGTTTCAATTAAACGTGAATGCATTTTAACCCTAGGATGGTAACACATTTAAGTCAAGCATAAAAGGTAACATGGGTGACGCAACACCCCACACATACCTGTATCTCCGTAACATCGTCTTCTCGCTATTGATGATCAACGGCTACTGACAATACGCAAAAGCACAAAATAATACGTGAAATATCAGAGTGCGACAACAAGTCATTTTGAAGTAGTGCTGCGTGATTGTTCGTCTGGGGTGTTGAGGCACCCCTGTTACCATCCTAAGGTTAAGTTAAAATTTATTACCTTTTCGTTAAAATACGATCGGATTGTGACAAACAAACGAACAGAAACCCAATTATAACGACATTTCTTGGACCATGCTCTAAGTAAACTTCTTTTTTAAAACAGTGTTGATTGTAAACAAGAAATTACAACTGAACAATAATGTTAAGAACACACAAAATATTTTATTTTCTAAAAATCTTGTATGGAACCTATCTGAGAAATCATCGTTCTTTATGCAGAAAAACGTTCTCCTCCAAATGGCACTATAAAGAGGTGGAGTTACCATTTAAAAGAAAAAGAGGTGGCTTCACATATGCGAGAATGATTACGCCACAAAATACGTTTTTTGTCAAATTTGCGCATTTAAAAATTAGGTGGACCTGTCCTTTAATTTTTCTTTTTCCATTATTTACATATTTTATCGATTTTGTTCCTACCTATATGTACTGTTGATGCATAACTGTAGGAAAACAAACACTAATGGCGGAATATTACGTCAAGACGATATGCTCACCGAAGGGTGGTGTCAATAGAAACATTATCATTGATCTTCCGTTTTCTTCTATCAAAGTTGCTGATGTACTACTAGCAAACATCTGATGTCCAATGGCTTCCAAATTATAGGACACATAAGAAAAATCATGGATATAACAGAAACAAAAAGAAACAAATATATGTAGCAACCTGTAGTATAGTTTGTCAGAAAAATCATCATTATAGCGAAGATAAACAACTGCGCACATCCTCGAAACAGACGATCCAAGTAGAGCATTGGCTCTTGATAGCGGTAAGCAAGGAATGATGGAAAGCATCAATTTAACCGCAAGATATCAGAAGTGGATATGGACAATTTACGAGTATATGACCATGAACTGACTTCCATGTGAAGTGCGCACAATCTTTCTCGAAGAAAAGTAACCAGAACTCATATTCCTTTTATGATATATGTAGGTATACCATCATCGGAGCACACTCTACTTTGGTAATAGGAAAAGTAAAATATAACTTCTTCAAAAGTGTTATCACTTAAAGAAACGATAGCATTGGAGCGCAAATCCTAACAATCTAAAAGAAGACACGCACATATAAATTGAATTATACATGATAAAAAAGTCAGCTACCTATATAATAGAACCCTTACTCGAATACTGTCCAAATAGTAACCATCAGTAGCATATCTCAATGGAGTGCAATTATTTTCCCTGATATAAATGTAGCAGAACTTAGCAATATTTAACGTAGTTGGCAACCAAAACACTAGGATCTGATAGTATGCTCCTTGTTTCTTAAGCAGTAGAACCGAATTCTAATTTCAATTGGGAGTTTAAATGTTGATACTATTGGCATTGGCTGACACTCTCTTGTTCGTCTAATTTACAATAAATTCACTTTGTAGTAGACATGATTTTGTTGTAAATCTGTCATGAAAGCGGATACTCTGGTGAGGGGATACATATGATTTGACATTATTACATAAGCATGAATAAATAAAATCCTTATAAACGTTAACAGTTAAAACGTATTGCTATAGGCGTATAGTTTACCACAAAGAACGCATCATTTGTCTTGAATATGGAACTAAACCCTAGCACGCTTCAAAATATTAGAAAAAGCAGAGCTGTAAATTGACATGTTAATTATTTTAGTCAAAGACCATGTAAATATAAAATGCGCATCATATGCGAGGAAACTGGCCTACTCATTTCATCGCCAGAAAATTGACATAATCCTAATTAGATCTGAGAAACTTGCTAGAAATTAAATTCTTCAGCCTAGGCAGAAGAAAAGACGGTATGACCAACAAATGAAAATCTTTGGACAAAAGCATCAACCCCGTTTTCAGGAGGATTAATAGCCACATTATTATACGAAAAGCAGCTAGAAAAACGGACCATGCATTAGGTAGAATTAAGGTAATAAAGGATTTTGTTTGGATCATTATGTTTGATTCCTCAATGGTTTGGATATATAGGTCGTAAGCTCTAGATCTTGTAGTCTTACATAAAATTCGGGGTTTTTAAATCTATTATAAAAGAAAACTTGTGAAATGCGTTCCCATTGGAAATAATATGGTTTGTACTATGAGTGACCAATTTTTAGAGAACATCGCGCTTATATATTCATTAATCGTTGTGAGAAACCCTAAATATAGAACCAGTAAACCTACAAAATTACTAAATATTTGTAGTTTCTCAGATTAGTTACCAGTGTAAGTCAATATAGCGTTTCATGAATAATGTATGTATAATATTTATGCCATTTTGATCGGACACAAAAGATTCAACGACAAAAATAGCTGCGAACAGTTTTAGCCATGCAGTAACTTATTGAGTACAATAGTTAATCGAGTTGACTCTTTCAACAAAGTGGGGTTGTTCACGTACTTAATTAAAATCTTGTACGGCAATAATAACTATAATAATACAAGTATTTATTGCATAATAACATTTTATGATCAAATTATTTTTTATTTCTACATTTGCCGAAAGTGAGCCCAAACCAAAGGAATTGTTCGCAATATAATAAGGCAAACGAGACTAGTGTATGGTGCTTTAGAAAAGGTCAATTTCGGGCAGGTCGCTGTGTAGTTGCTAACATCTTCAACCAGATGTTAGAAGTACTTACTTTCATTTCGTGTTTGAATAGGAAGCTGACCCTTTGTGATGAAAATTCATCAGATTTGGTGAATTCAACCCACAACTTTTTAGAATTATAGTTGCTCCTTCAATTACTTTTACATACATACATATTGTGTATGAACTACGAGTATTCCTGAAGTAAAGGTATGCTTTTAAAGTAGAACTGTACTTCATTTTAATAGAATGAATGCAGCCCCTTCCACATGCGATTTTGTCTGAAATTTTCGCAAAATGTTGGGTACTGTATTATTAGCCTTCATTTCTTGTTCGTGTATGAAGCTGGTCCTTCTATGATGAGAATTCATTAGATTTTATGCATTGGATAGCTATTTACAGTTTCTTAGTATCGTAGTTCACCGTTCAATTATTTTTGTATACATATGTCTTCATTTTAATAGGATGAATGAAAATTTTGGATACCACAAATATTAGGTAACCAAACGTTTTTTTTCTGTTTTACTGAAACGCATACACGTTTTAACTCTAGTTACAAGCATTCTCCATATCAAAGAATATTTTTCTTGTAATTCACTCACTTAAATTCAGTTCAAATTCTTACAATAGACTTTTATTAAATAATACTGACAGGCAAATTGACTGTAAGGAGTTAATAAAAAAAGGATGCTTCTTACCAGGCGAAAGAAAAATAGTATTCTATGTTCCTCTTCTACAGCTTTAATGTTGTTAACATCTGTTTGTACTGCCACATCAAAAAATGATGGGTAAAACATAGTTAATATTTGCGAGTTACGTTTAAGCACACACTTGCAGTAAAGCCATAACTTTCCAGTTATCTACATGTTACTGAACATGTATCGCGTGAAATGAAAATGAAGCAAATGAAAAAATAGTATTAAGCAAATTCGCAGACGATCTGTTGGTTAAATAATTATCGCACTATTGTTTGTATATCAGCAATAACCAAATTAACATTTGCTGAATTTGGCGTAACTGCAGTTTAAGCTATCCACAAAATCTGAATTATTAAATTCAATCTTTTCTTCTCCTTATGTCTTCTTTACTAATAATAACAAACCAGTTGTTCAAATATGTATCTCTTCTTCTTCTTCTTCTTCTTCTTCTTCTTAATCATATTCCTCTATCTACCTTTCGGTGTAAGGCTTGGATGGGGTCAAGTTTCCTATTTTCCATATAGTTCTCTCCACCGTTTTCTGTTTCCGGTCTGATCCTTTATTCCCTCCCACTCAATTCCCCTCTCTGCCGCTGCTCCCCTGATATCGTCATTCCATCTTCTTCTTGGCCTTCCTCTTTTGTTTTTTCCTATCACTCGTGTCTCGTACACTCTCTTTGTCAGTCTATCATCACTCATACGACACACATGGCCGAACCATCTCAGCTGACTCTCCTCCACTATTCTCCATATGGCTTTTATTCCTAGGTTTTGCCAGTAATTTTCGTTTCTTATCTTGTCTTTCTTGGTCTTGTTTTCTATTCGTCTTAGGAATTTCATATCCATGGCGTTCACCCGCGATTTTACCCTTTCTGATCTTGTCCAGGACTCACTGCTATATGTTATTGTTGGTCTTATCACTTTTTTCACAATTTCCGTTTTAATCCGTTTTGGCACTTCCTTTTTCCCCAGAAACGTTGTTCTTATCATATAAAACATTCTTGCCGCTTTTTTCATTCTTTCATTAATTTCTTGTTCCATTGAATTATTGTTCCTAAATATTTGTAGTTATTCACCTGTTCTATTGTCCTCCCTTCGATTTTGATGTTATGTCTTTTCCTTTCTCCTTCTATTATCATTGATTTGGTCTTTTCGATGTTTATTTTCATGTTTATATTCTTTATTTCCTTATTTAGGATTTCAAGGTTCCTTTGTAGCGCTTCTTCTGATTCAGCCAGAATTGCCATATCATCCGCAAACATAAGTTCACACAAGTTAGTCTCCTTCATTTTCCAGTGACCCATTTTTAGTGGTTTCATTTGTTTTTTAGCACTTTTTATGGCCTCATCTAGTACCATAGAAAACAGCAGTGGACTAAGCACACAACCCTGCTTTACCCCAATCTTTGTTGTAAACTCTTTAGATTCTTCGTTGTTGGTTCGTACTATATTTGTGTTATTCCTATACATCGCTTTTATTAACTCTATTGTTCGTTTGTCTATATTTCTCTTTTCTAGGACATTCCATATGTCTTCCCTTCTTATCCGGTCGAAAGCTTTTTCTAAGTCTATAAAACATATATGTATTTGTTTTTTCTTGTTAATTATCTTTTTACTTGCTTGTCTTATCACAAATATTCAATCTTGTGTACTTCTTTCTTTTCTAAATCCACATTGAGTGTCTTCTATGCTCTCCTCAGTTATTTTTCTTATTCTTTTTCTATAATACTCGCTAATATTCTACCTGGGACGCTTGTTAGTGTAATTCCCCTGTAGTTATTGCAATCCCTCTTGTCCCCCTTCTTATAAATGGGCAATATTATTCCACTCCTTCGGTATTTTACCTTCTTGTATAATCGTATTCATTAGCTTGGTTATTTGTCTTATCCCTTTTTCTCCCATATATTTGATCATTTCTGGTGTTATGTTGTCTCTTCCTGGAGCTTTTCCTATTTTCAGCTTCCTTGCGAACTCCATTATTTCTTCTTCTTGAATTGGCTCTATATTTTGTATTTCCTCTGTCTCCTCTTCTTTTTCCCTTGTCACGACATTAGTTTCTGTCAGCTCTTGGAAGTGTTGCCGCCATCTTTCCATTATTTGGTCTTCCTTTTTTCTGTCTTAATTGTTTGAGCGTTCCATAGAATAATTTTTTATTTTCTCTATAATTATTAGTCATTTTCTCTCCAAATTTTATCCAAGACCTCTCTTTCGCTTTCTTAATTTCATTTTTGACCTTTCTGCGTTTCTCCTTATATTCTTCCAAATCGTCCAGGTTTCTTGTTTCAAGATATCTTTTCCAACTGGCTTTCTTCTCTTTTACAATATGTTTTATTTCAGTGGTCCACCACTCTGTCCTTTTTCCGGTCTTGTTTGATATTTTTTAACTCCACAGCTCTCCTTTGCTGCTTCCAATAAGCTGTTTTTGAAATGATTCCACTTTCCTTCAATTCCGCTTCCTTCCGGGTCATCAAATCTTTTAGCTAATATCAAATATGTATCTCATAGTCCCAAAATCCACCATTTTATTCGAGGTTGGTTGGAATGTATACTTTTATTCATCATGGGAGAATGCAAAGTTAAATATTTCCTATTGCCTCAAAGTTAGTAGCTTATTATACGTTCATTTATTTACAACTTTGTGACATAAAGTTTATTCTCATTCGTCTTCAATTATTTTCCTACGAATTCCTGACCGGAGGCAAATGTCTACAGTATACGGGCAACCGCGGTAACTAGAGTTTGTTGATGCTTTAATGTGTACAAAGTAACTCCTATACAACGCATATAAGTGATATACACCAACGGCGTCTTAAATTAAATGCGTCAACTTACAAATTTTATATGTATGTACAATATTTGTAACATATTTTATATGTGATTATAAACACACAAGATTTAAAAATCTATCATACATTTTTTTAAGTACTTGTCTCATTCCTAAGCTACACGTATAAGTAATGGGGTAAGTTTACTGGAACGTAAACCAAAAATAAGGGTAGGTGCCGACATTCATGTTTATATTTCCAATAACGTACAATTTTATAAATAAGTGTTCAATATCGTCCAGAAGTACAGGTGGAAAGCAGCTCGGGAAAATATTACAAAAGTACTACTATTGCTCCTTTGAGAAATCAATGTGCAAGTGTAAATATATGTACATGAGGGTTGGTCGCCGTGTGCTTTGTGCATTGAGGGCTATTGATCGTCGGTGTAAGGATTTACTTATCAGAATATGCCTGCTTGTTTTTGCGGAATTGCCTTGGAGCGCTTCGCATCTAAAATTTTTAGTAAGTATCCGCCAGATTGCCGCGAGGTAAGTAATCACTTCTTTATTTATTGTTATCTGCCGGCGTATCCTCTCAAAAATTATATATCAACTCCGTTCCACCGGGCTAGGCATGCTACTCTCTGTTGAGTGACAAATGTTGGTATAGTTTCTTTCCGATCGGCTTTAGATGGTACTTCAGAAATTAAGAATTGACAGGTTTAGTTTTATGTCATATTTCGCACCTCTATGCATAGCTAGCGGCAAAAGTGTTGCATAAATTCATTAATAATTGAAAGATGTCATTCCATTAGTTTCCGTAGGATGTCATAATTAACAATGCCATATTCTAAATCTTAATTTTGTTTTTCTCAATTTCCATATGCCAATAATCTGTGAGCAGAATTAAGCTTTGTCAATTGTAAATTGCAACTGCAACATTATTAAAGTTTTGATTTACTAGAATAAACTTTACTGCTGAAAGTAATTCTGTTAGATCACCTTTGTGATGTTAATATTTGGGCCATCTTTAATTTATAGACCTTTAGGTTTTGGATGATCTTTTCTATTTTTTCTATTTTGCCCTCTATTATTCCGGAAAAAACGACCGAAGATTAAAGAAACGCTTACCAATCTATCTTAAATGTAGTAGAAAGAATCTTTTGGTTGGTGGAACCTATGTATATCCTCAATTTGAAGGACTTTAATATTTGCCTTGCACTATTTGATTACCCCAGATCATGTTTTCTGATTGCTAATAAACAATTAATCGAAACAAAATCTTCCTAACGGTAGGTCGGTTAACTTGTCGATCTTTATACTTTGTAAATACATAGCTGTGTTATAGACGTTATAGTTTGCAAAAAATTGGACTTCTGTTCGTACCGACTTAATTCCTTGTTGTAGTCAACAACAGTCACAACCAGAGCTTGGCAAATAGAACCTTCCCTTGTGTTCGGCCTCCTCACGAAATGATTTTCTCTATTATAATGGAGAACAAACTACGAATAAAGGTAGCTTATTTCCTAGAAGTCTAACTTGATTTTCAATTACAGTGAAATCCATTTCTAATGGGTTCAACTGAAATGGAAATTTGCTTATGAGAACCGTCTATCACTTCTAAAGTTGGGGTCCATTATGAACAAATTTTCAATTGCAAATATATTTACTCAAATTAGGACACTCAATAACAGTCGAGGTGTAAAATTTACAAAATCTATAAGAAAGTAATCATTTTTTCTCATATTAGAAACAAAATAATCAACAAAAATATAGAGAATATTGTTACTTTTTCTCTGAGTGTACTTTCAGGCAAATATGAATATTACGTATTGAATATTAACCAATTACTCGGGACATCGATAAAAGTGCATTCAAGTTCAAAAGCATTCAATTACGGTCCCTTACATGCTAGATGCTTTCTCATTTTATAGCTTTTAATTTCCGGCAGAGGAAAGTCTTCTCCAAATTCATACAATGTCAATCCAGCATTCTGTTACTGATATCTATTCAAATCAGAAGAAAGAACCCGATGTACAATCGTTAATTTATCAACCGAATAGAAAAGTTATCTCGGATAAAAATTGACGTGCTCATTTTATTTATCCCGTGATGAATTTTCTTCGCTCCCGTCGCATGATTTGTTGACCCTAAGAAGGTGGAATATTTATTGCAGTTTTATCCGTTGAATAAATCCATTTCCCCACTTGCTACGCATGAGTGTACCCGAATAAATGGCGCTCGTCAAGCGATTTTATCTTAGTTTATAAATTACTCTGTTTCGATTCGAAACTTTATATTGTTAGTAACGTTTATGTATGGGTTGTATATCTAGTATGTCTTACCTTAAATTTACCTACAAATATCTTCCGTCTTAAACGCAGGTCATCGTCAATTGATATACTTTTATACTAAAACTAAAACTAAACTAGAGTGATATACATATGCGCATTAATTTTGCATTTATTTAATTACATACGAATTCTCACAGTATTAGTCCATACTACTATTATAGACGTAACCATTTTTAACAATAACATATTATGCACCAAATCAAAAATTAAAAACCAAATTTAATTTCATTTTCCTCTCTCTGATATAGAAATTATAATTCAAGCAAGTCGATTCAAGTCGACGTTAACTATATAACTATATTCTTTAAAGGACCTAGTTGAATCCATTCGTTATATCTAATTCATTAATAATTTATACGAATTTATTATTTATGCATCGTTACTAAATTAAGATTTATGACGTATATCAGTATACATATATGTATATTGACGGTAATTAATGCATCGATTGGCATGGAGAGTATTTCTGTTCCCCATTTGTTTTATCATCGCTTACAGTCAAATAATTCATTCAACACATTACTGCAACATTTATTACAGACTTCTTTATTACGTATCCAATTCCAAAATTGTAGTTA
Source organism: Chrysina gloriosa (assembly GCA_038088585.1). Classification (NCBI taxonomy): domain Eukaryota; kingdom Metazoa; phylum Arthropoda; class Insecta; order Coleoptera; family Scarabaeidae; genus Chrysina; species Chrysina gloriosa. The sequence goes on from CM076090.1 coordinate 25,147,042, forward strand.
GTCGAGTACCGGAAATTTGGAACTAAAACAATTAAAACTGATTCATTACTCATGTAATACTGTAAAAGTAGGTACAGTATTAAATACACACCACCGTATATCACATTTATAATGACTTCTTGTTCTGAAGTGGTAAAATTAAAGTAAATTACGAGCTATAATATCCCTCGTTTGAAACAGCTGCGGCAGTATAAATTAAACATAAGTATTAGACATATTTTTAACATTTACAGATATTTCAAGCTGATTATTAGTTACAGTAAAGAGGATCTATAAGACTACTAGGAGAAAATAAAACCAAATTTCTATAATAATTGCAGCAATGTCAATTTATAAACTAAGTGTGTATTTTAACAACTATTCAGCATTATGAGACAAACTGGCATATAGAATATTCTATTTGTGAAACAATAAAAGCTTCAACACTATTATTGAAGCAAATAATGTTGAGCGGCAGACGAGAAATTTATGCGCTTGGGTAGCTTTAAACAACAAAAGGGTAAGAGGAACTCAGTTGGAAAATTCGGAATAAGGCAAAAAGAAGAAGACGGAAACTTACTAATAAGTTTTACAGGAACGAATAGCATGCATGTAATGAATAATTTAATGAGGAAGCGAAAGTGGACTTCAAGAATTAGTAATTGGGGAACGAAAAAGGATATTGGAGATATTATCTCAAACAAGGCACAAACCGTTCTGTATCAAACTTCTAACTCCATAACAGTAGTGGGGAATATGAGGCAATATTAATTTGAAAATAGAAAGAATTAAATGGATTCAAACAAGGAACTCCAATTGACATTGTAACATTGGTACAGACACAACAATGATACCTTCAAAAGATCAATCAATAATCTTGATATCAAAATAGAAACGCTGACATAAACAAAGAGGTGATAAAAAGGTCAGGCACGATAGAAACCAATAAAAATCCAAATACCATTAAAAAGTAGATCAGTGTGGAAAGAAGGAATAGAAGAAAATTGAAAACAGTCAGAGAAAAACATCGAGAGAAGAAAATAATCAATACATTGAAGGAAATTGAAAACTACTCTTGACTCTTGAACTTATCTTATATTAACATATCATCAAATTGAGACAGGAGTAAAAGAAGAAAATATATAATAATAATAATAATAATAGTAATTACTTTATTACCCAACAGATGAGTCCAAAACAGGGCAATATACAAAAACCAAAATTACAATGTAGTGTTTTAAATCAAAATTCAAACTTGAACTTAAACCTAAGCTAAATATCAATGTAAAAAGTTGAAAAAGGAGTAAAAAGCTGATTAACATAAAACAAGCTTCCAAATTAATGTGTCTGAAATAAAAAAAAGAAAAGAGATACTAATGTGCGGTAGAAAAAGGGTCAGGATAGATATAATTTGCATTCTTACTCATGTGATGAAGTGGCGCTTTAAATAAAACATTAGTGTGTGCTCGTGAACTGTAAAATGTATCTGCAGAGATCTGCAGTTATATTGGGGAACAACGAAATGTATTTGCGAACGCAAAGACGGTGAATCGACTTCACTGTTGATCAATTTGAAGAGAAACTTACCGCTAGCTACTTCCCTGCGGCGAGACAACGATTCAAGATTGTGCCTCTGAACTAGGCTGCCATAATCAATACCGCGAGGAGGATAGAATCCATCTGATTTGTAAGAGAGGTACTTCAGAAATCTTTTTGAACTCTCTCGAGCTATAGTTGATGATGATGGTAGTGACGATACCATACAATAAAGGCATACTCCATCTTGCTATAAATTTTGAGATGGTCTGCAAAAGCAAGGAAACCGCAATCCAAAGAGAGCAAAAGATCATTTATGTATATGTTAAAAAGAAGTGGACCCAAATTTGAACTTTGAGGCACTCCACTGGATGCATATGAAACCAACTGGATACGATCAGCAGTCTACCCTGTTAAGAATCGACAATTATAATTCTAAAATGTGTATTATATGTATGTAAAAGTATTTTTAAAGTATTCTTGAAGTGAACCGCTTGTTTTACCGCGTGTATGATGTAGTTTGCTATGAAAAGTGTTGCAAAGTTTTCTGGATAAAGAAAGGGGATTATAACTGCTGTTGTTGTTATAATGGGATTTAACTTTTTTCGTTTCCAAGGAATGATTCCAATGCCTCACAAAGGTTTTATGAATAAAAGATAAGACCATAATTTTAATAAGACGTTTCAACGTTTAATTTTGTACTCATTGCCTGAGCAAACGAGTTCATCGCTCAAACCTCAAGCGTTGGAAGTGGAGCGGGATTTCCTTCCCTTCATTAAAATTTAGACACTTTATTAGCACGACGCTATAACTCAAAAAGACCGAAAACTATTTAAAACTTTGTCAAGACTAGAATTTTATTAGATTCGGACGCCTTTTTTACTTTGAGCAATTTATGACTGAGCGACCGAATTAAAAATTTTCTGCGTCTGCCTCCCTTGCGATTCCGATTTCTTCGCGGAGAGTACGATTATTTGTGTCGCAGGGGATCCAATTACATGGGCGATCGTTCATAATTACATCCGAAAGGAAATTAGAAATATAAATTTCGAAATCGCAGTTTGAAGCTGAAAATGTTAAGCCCATTCGAGTGGTTTACGACAGATTTATTTAATCTACAATAAGGGTGTTGTATCTTCAACGCGCACTACAAATTCTGCCGAAAATAAAGATACTCGCCATCGTTACTAATAATTAGTAACTATATTTGTATAAGGTTCTGATAAGAACCTTTTTACTAAAATAAAATTATTACAAAACCCCTGACTATTTCTTGCCACTTTCTATTAGTTTCACAATTATTAATTAAGGTTTAAACTGCCATAGTTTCCAACGAACTCGGAACTACTAATAGAGTATCTTTCCTCTTGGTGTTATAGTCGGTGAATTTTGCTCCTTAGCTTCCTTAATTAACCTGCAGAATGCACCCTAAAAGCGAGTAAGATTTGATGTGCAACTAATATACAAATGTCCCATGTATTCAATTCACGCTGTACATGAGTACCTTTATCTATTTCGCTCTCCCATTTCCATCTGCTCTCACACGCTCGCTCGATGAATATGTATTTCTCCGTCGGTGATTTAGCAGAAACCAACCAACTATATTAAAGTAGAACATGAATTCGCAGCCGGTTTTGGCAAAAGCAGTTACTACCAGTAAATCCATTATTCGCAACTGTTCATGAACTCAACAACAGGTATAACCAATAAACGTGAAAGGAAAAGAAAAACTGCCCAAAAGACATGAAGACAGGAATTTGAGAGTTGCCAGAGGCAAATTGCCACTAGGGAAGAGATGGAGAAACCACAAGGAAGGCAGAAAGAGACATTATGAATTTACAATCAATTTGCAAATAATAAATAAGGGAAACAGGAATACCGTCCAGAGGATGCATACAGAAATCAAAAGGACAAAAATATTTGACACATTTATTAAAAATAATTGCCAATGTGAAAACTAGGAAAAAGTTAATTATTGTAAATCATGTTCAATTAATTTAGAAACTTATAATCTAGTGAACATACAATAGAATTACATACTACACGCAACAATTAAATTTCATTGGATTACAACAAAAGCAACTTAGTGCTGTACTGTACAACTAAGCAAAAATATGTAACAAAGTAAAAGAAAGAAATGATAGAGTACCATGTTACAAACTAATTGAATGTCCACCATAGAAAAGACATATGTTACTATTTATGTACAACAACAAAAACTAAAACAAACTACTTGTTACGAAAGTCAGGATAGGAAAAAGGTGTTAGAACAAACTGTTCTGTCGCTTCTCTAAATGTTCGCATTTAAGATATACCTTTAATTCGTTCAAGCCAATTCTCGTAGCATTGTTTTCACTCTAACGGTATCTGAAAAACATAGTTTCTAAACGCTTCAACAGCCTATTGAGATGCTGAAAATCGTTGGCCACACATTTTTGTTTGACATTCGGGAACAGAAAGAAACCGTTGGGCGATATATCGGGTAAATAGGGGCAATGAGACATTAGCTCGATGTTTTTCTACTCCAAATAATCAATTCTATGACGTGCTATGTGAGAGGTGTTATTGTCACGATGCAGAATAATGCGATGTTTTCGGTTGTTTCTTCTGATGTAGCCAATGACTTCTGACGAACAAATTTATGTATTTCATTCAGCATAAACTATTCTACGATTCTCTAAAGGAATAATTGCGACATGTCCAGTACAATAGAAGAAACAGATGCTTCGTGAACGAACAACTTTGTGAGATTCAAATCATCACTTAAGCAATAGATTGTTGCTTAGTTTCCTCTCCATTTCGCCACCTTTTACCTGCTGTATATGGATTTTCGAATTCCTCAGTCGATTTTTTTGAGAAATTAGTACCTAATAATAATAAAGATCTTTATTCTCCAAAAAAGTGTACATACTATCAAACCATAAATTACAAGAGGCCAGGTTCAAGTTCATGTGGATAAATTTGCTTTTCCATCTAGGCCTTGGTCGGTAGTACAGAAAAGTAACAACTCATGCCTAACTTAAATATATTCTGCAATAGCACATTTTTTAATATAATTCTTCAGGGACGAAACAGAAGTGCTCCTTCCACCAGTTAGCATGAGCCTTCTTTGAGCTTTGGCCAAATCCAGCGGGAAGTGAGCCTATCTTTTTGTTATTTATGATGCCATCATTTTCTCTTTCACCTTGCTGTAGGGGACTACTATAGTACTAGTTGAGGACTAGTATAGAACTAGTATAAACTAGTAGAGACTACTAGAGATTATTGGAGAACAATTTTGTTATGAGACCCGTTACACCCCAAGTGACAAATAAAGTGCTGTTCAACGTTATTCCCTCGCCTCAATGTATTTTTATTTCTATTTTTATGTTATTTTTAAATAGAGTTTTCAAGTAATTTCGCTGATCGCTTCACGACCAAATAAAAGAATCAGTAACGTAGACGGTTCGGTCACGTTTCACCTTTTCTTTTATTATTTTCATTTTACCAAAAGTTTCTTAATAATAATAATATTGATTTATGGTATATTTATTTATTTTAATCCAGTAACACGATATCGGTCGATCTTTACTCAATTCATCGCTAACAGACGCACGGCCACAACGAAATTTTGCAAACCAATTTTAAGCTCTTAACCACACAATTATTTAAAAAATTTGGTGAGGCGTGTTTCAATAGGAGGAAGCAAGCATTATCAAAACCGTATAAAACCAAAGTGAGCGAAGCACTTTCTTAGAATTCTAAACATGCGAATGATTCCATTCTCGTTGTAATCGTGTATGGAGCAGACATTTTTGACTGTTTTGTACGGGAAGAAAAGATACAAGGGAAGAAGCGCTTGCTACTAGAGTGAGCGAGAAGTATTAGTTCACTCAAAGGTTTTGATTCCAAAGTCTACACAATACAAAATGAGCCACCCACTGCCTAACTATTGCAAGCCACTAGTATCTTTCCTCTATCGGCTTGAAAAGAAGTCTGGCATGTAGGTCCTGCAAAACGAGAGTTAGAGGGTACTTTGTGCAGTTGCGTCGCGCTGGTGTTACTGAGTAGAATACATTCGACTTGATTCCCACGACTTCAAAGAAAATATCTCTGAATAGAACATCGTCTTTGCTAACGCTGTTGTCCTGAAGGAGCAAGTCTAGTTAGGACAAACTTGAGTAGATCCGTACACTCGCAGTGGAAAAAGCTACTTATTTCATTCGCAACATATCGAAATCAAAAATTAAAACCAAAGAACCCCAGTGAAGTATTTAATTTTTCTTATAAGCAAAATGTGACTGATAGAACTGTGACCATTTGTCATTGTTTATGAACGAACAAAAGTGTTTTCCGTTAAACTCTCCAACTCGAAACTGTAATTAATTGCTTTGACTGTTCGGGACTACGTCTGTAAGTAAGTGAATTGATTTCATTCAAAATATATTCATGTTAATTACAGTAAGATCCTTTGATGTATTAGCTGGTGGTTTCATTTGGCAAGCTGCGTTCCACATTTTTCAGCGATCTATTTGAAATGGATCGCTTGTGCCTGTTCATGAACTATCCACTTGAATGTCCTTTTGAGTGTTCCTTTATAGACGTGGAAATGCTACCAACTCAAATATACAAACATACTGATATAATACAACTACACCAGCAGAAACCAATAAAAGCGCAATAGCTGCTATTTAACGCTTGATCGTCTGGGTGTCAACCAATATAAAACGGTACATGAGTCGTATATGTTACTACGACTCAAGCCACTTGTATTTGTACCGGCAACGGTAAATAATGTGTCTTCTTCTCTCGTTTAGAAGAAAGACGGGTAACGACAATCTGGAAGCGGAGCGGACTCCGAAATTTATCACTAACCAGGTTCCGGTAGTTTTGCGGTCAAATTCAAGTCTAAATCACACCTGCTGTAACTGCTGTCGGTTCGCATATGATAAGCGGAAATTTGTTCTGAAATTAATCGCAGGATTTAATAGTAGTTTTATATTTGTGTTACGGCTGTTCAGTATTTCATAAAATAGCTGAAAATATTTCGAAACATTAATAGTCATGGGCGGGTAAACAGAGGTTTGGTGCTAGAAAGGGATTAAAGCAATATTTACACCTTTCATGCACATTTATGCGAACAGTGATTTTATAAAATATGAAAGTCGCAATTTAAAGCTTTTCCTTCGTGTGACTATATAAAGTTTTATTTTTACTTACATAAACTTACTTGTTTCTTGAGGTTTAAGCTACTTACCTTAATCATAGTAAACTGTTAACATTTCCATTTCCATTGTTGCCAAAAGGAGAAAGAAAATACAATGTTGTATAAAACTGAATGCTTGTCAACTACTCTTGAAATATGAAAAAACCAGGGGGTGTAGGGATTTGTTACACTACGTCAACGGTCGGGGGTTACTTTAGAATATAAATAAAATATTAAGATACTCTGTCATGTATATCAGAGAAAGGATATTAATAAAGCTTCATATGAAACATGAATAGAAAAATCTATACTTATCCATTACTAACTTTATTGACAATGAAACCAAACCACTAGTTCTACAATTTCTATATACATGTCTCTAAAACAAGTTTTCATTCCCTTTTCAGTCGAATCTAATCCCCCTAACGTAAATAGTAGTATATTGATACCTTAGAACGTCTTTATAATCTCCTGGTGTAAAAGAAGTTGTTCAACGCTGAAATACTGTTTCAATTTTCTTTCAGGATATCTAACCACCAAAATGACTTCAGATAATCTGGAAAGCCGTTACTAGCAATTGGTGAGTATAAAACTGTAGCAACTATTGTTGTCAGTAAAATTAATTTAAACATTAAAAACATATTGCCGCTTATTGCGTTCAAAATTAATCTTAGATTTTAGAAAGAAGTAAAGTCTTATTGTTAGCGATGTTGATGATAACATGGAATAACGCATTACTCCAGCGGCAATATAAATCATAGGCGTTATTTCTACCAATAATTGTTCTCTTATCAGATTTTATTGTAGTATAAAGTGGATACTCTTAATGTGATAGTTCTACACCACTGGCAATGCAAAGGCTAGCACAACTAATATTCTTGGTGTATAGCAGTGCAATATAGCGATTTGAGTGTCACATTGAATTTTGTAAATCCAGGCGGAAATATGTAATTTGCTGCATCTATTTTTCAGTTTTCATGTTGCAAGAACACTATAAATAGATATAAGTAAAAAAGTAGAAACAAATTCTGGACATATTATTACGTAATTATATATTTTTTATATGATCTACTACTTCATACTGTAAAATTCATAATCATGCCTAGAATGAGAGAGCAAGATCCGGAATGTTTTAATTCGTCAACTACTTACCTAGTAAGTTCTGCGGTAAAGTTAAAAATAACGAACTTAAAAAACGATAAAAATTAGAATATTAGGGAGCTCAAGTTTCGGGAGAAATTGAATTTAATCCGCCAGATAGAGACTCGCATCCTCGCTCAATAGAAATAAATTAATTATGTTGTATACTTAGCGTGTAATGCATCATACTTTCTTTGATCTCCACTCCTGCGTACTTCAAACATTTAGCTAACGTAAAATTATTAAAACTCTGCAAAAATTCGTGCATGCTAAAGAGCTCTATGAATAATAGAATTTTGCGTAACATTAAACGTGCATTTTTCAAAATCCAAAACTGTTGTCCCTTCCAAACTCTAGAACGCTATTTCCAAATCCGATGTCACATGGCTCACAAACGTTAAATTATAATTTATAGATAAATGCATACGTGGATATACATATTTGTACCTGCATATATATCTATGTACATGTGGGTACGTACCATAATACAACTTCTAATTATTCCCACGTACTGCCCTCTTTTGAAATTGCACCTCCAAATGCCGATTAAACCCCGTGGAACTGTCAATATTTCTTCGTAAGTGATTAATGTACTAAAGTAAAGAACTAACGATACTTCAAAAGTGGCAGACTTGAAGAAATTGAACTTTTATTGCAAACAACGCAAACGTGACCAATCGTCACAGCATTACTATTGCAGCAAAGCGAAAAGTCTAAGATAATTACGGTTTTAATTTAGAAAAACCAAACTATAGAGCATGGCTACAAATAAGAAGCCAGAAGGATGTCTATCTCAAAGAACGAATGGTGACCATTTGCAATGCAACTTAGAATACCACAAGGGTGGTGACTCAAAACACGTTAATTACTGTCCAGTAACTTTATATACCCAGATTCTTGACATTTCTCACCCTCAATGAAGAAAATGAAAGAAAGAGAATGAAGAAAAATATTGAATATTCGTACGCGGATGTTGAGCGAAAGGGAACTGCAGGAGCACATTCCTGAACGGCATTCAGCATCTTCTATATAATAGGATAATGCATAGAACGTCATTAGGTAAATATATAAGGTAGCGGTACTCCATATAGGAATTCTGCCACCATATTTAGAAATAGTGACATGTCGGTAAGCTTCATCTCTATAAGGGCTGGTTACATCCTCGTATGCTTTATTGACCCATGTCAATGGTAAATACATCTTTGGCGTTTTGCTCAAACCACTGGCAATAATAAATAAGAACAGCGAAATGTCCAAAAATGATATCCAATAGTGGCCCATGGTGGATCTCGAAAGGCATTTATACAATTGACACCATCAGCTGAAAGACTACGAGGGCATATGACCACAGAGGGATTTAGGGTAGCTACAAGAACGAGGGAATAAGACATTGTTGAATATATAAGAAGTGGTATTGAAATTTTGGGTTATGGGTTAGATTGTGAATTAACAAGACGTAATCTTTTAATCCAGTCCTACTTTAATAAAGTGAATAACACTTTTGGGTGATGTTTCAGTTATCAATGAAGGGCTTCGTAATCAACTTCAGTTCTTTCGGTTTAAAACTCCAGAAACCATAAATATTATCGTCATTGAATAAGACATTGTTGAATATATAAGAAGTGGTATTGAAATTTTGGATTATGGGTTAGATTGTCAATTAACAAGAAGTAATCTTTTTAATCCAGTCCTACTTCAATAAGGTGAATAACACTTTTGGGTGATGTTTCAGTTATCAATGAAGGGCTTCGTAATCAACTTCAGTTCTTTCGGTTTAAAACTGAAGAAACGATAAATATTATCGTCAGATATTTTCATCCAAGGAACCTTTCCTCTCCTTGAGCATTGTTTTTCTGAGCACAAATGTTGCAATTTTGTCTATTCACAAATTCGCAAATTTGCAATAAGGTTCTCTGTTTGCTTCCCACCAGCTCGTTGAGATTCTGCACGGAATACTCTATAGCTCTTGAAGCACAAGTAAAAGACTTTAGTCTGCTTTTGAATGCTTACTAATCTTAGTTTGGAACTTCAGTTCGTATTCTAAATCCTTCAAATATTTTGCATCCATCAGTAAATCATACTTAGGGACTACTAAAGAAAGAGCACTCCTGTCTAGCAACTTGGCTGTCCTAGGTAGGTGTACATTTCTTCTTGATGCTACAGTTTTAATAAACAATAGTGAACGTTCACTTTTGGAAATACCACATACCCTACTAGCACATTTAACCATCAGCTATGACCGTACTAGTCTGTGGTAAAGAAAGTTAATGAGATTGGAGAAAAGTAATATTATTACAGATGCTAAAATAAATGTCATGACGACGGAATCCTTTTGGCAATGACCACCTTTTTGGATAGAAATTGGTTTACTTACTCTTATACTCTCTTTTCCTTAAACACGTTCCTGTGAGTTTACTTCGCGTGTTAGCATGTTATACGCTGGTAACTACGACCATGGAAAAATTTAGAAAGTTATAAGTTGTATAGCTCGTTCCAACTTCTTTTAATCTTAGTAATGAGCAGCTAATTATTTTTGAGTTTACCCTGTGAGATAAGAGTGGGATAAGCAGACTATAATCTAAAGAATATATCATTGCTCCGGGTAGTAGTTGCACAGTGCCTACCCTTCATTAAAGCATCACCGCAGGAAGCCTTGCGATGTAAACCGAATATTATACTTCGAAGAACATGTGCAAATCCAGAAAACAGTAGTTTTTACTTCAATTGGCTCAGTACACATTGAGCTACTTCAGTCACACGAGAAACAAATCAATACATTTGTATACAGTGCAGTCCACACAAACTTTTATTTATTTTATTTTTAGATGATATTGGTAAAAAGTGGGATCAGTCTTAGCTCTTCCTTTTGCAACTTCAAAAGGACTTCAGCTCTTCCAGCAAACAGGATAGTGAAGTTTTCCTTCTGTCTTGATCAAAATCTAATTATTTTACTAAGATTTTGACTCTCTAAATGAATTTATTATTTTTATTAACGTGAATACCTTATGTATCTTTTGTCTCTCAGTAAACCACAATGAGAACGTATTAGGTACTAAAATGCAGTAACCCTGTTTTCGCCAATTAACGATTTAGAATGGAGGTATTTGGGGGCGATATGTTTAAGGATGTGCTCTTTGAGCTTGTCGATGGTCTATAGCTTATTGCTTTCTCTATCTATACTTTCTGCTGCTACAGTTTCAATAAACTGTAACAATCGCATTTCTATTATGTAACTTTCAGTAACACTTAAGCGACTTATTAAAGTGAATTTTACCAATTCGGTCGCATACTATGCATGGAGCTAGAGAGGATAGCAAGCTATTAAACCAATACGTAAGCATTACTCAAATTAGACCAAATCTAAGACCAACTATTAGGATCAGTTCCGAACAATACCAATGGCATCTCAATAGGCATCTCTGTCTCGATATATATTCTCTAACGTCCCACCTAAACCTTTGAATAATCGGTGCAAACTGATATTGTTAGTTATTGAGTTATGCAACTTTTAATCATGTTTAGAAATTTAAAAGGAGCTAGTGCCATCAATTTTTTATATACAACAAAATTCCCTACAAAATACATACATTATGTTTGAGTAACAGTTTCAAATTAACTGCAATTTCTCTATGTTGGTGCTTTTCCTCCTTGATAGGGTGAACAAGCACAAATATCATTTACTCAACCGTTTCGAACTAAATTTTTTAAAAGCAATGCTGTTGCGTCCGTCGTACATAATTAGAATCTGAATCGCTATACGAGTTGAATGTTACAAGCAGTACAATCCAAAACGTAACCACCAGCGAATTTAATCTAAAAATCCTAGTTTCCACTCTAGCTTGAATTAAATTGAAAGTAAATATTTAAGAAGAGAATTTAATTAAAAATTTAATCGCTTTTTATTTTGTACGCGGAGCTCATATTTCCGGTATTTCGAAACGAGTTCCTGAAACGTTACGTTAATTTTAGATCAAGCTGCTTTTCTAACACATGTATTTATTTTCTGTAAATCGCTGGTTCGCCGGCAATATAATGAAATTGCTTACTTGACATTTAGGCATTTTTTGTAATTACCAACTTGTATGGATCGAAAATTCATCGATAAAGACGGCAATGCTCGGGAAAATCGAAACTATTTATGAGAGAAGTTTGATGATTACGCGTGCGTGGACATCCGAATACATGAAGGAGATAAGGTGGATCTTAGAAATAGTCTGCGATCCGGGTGTTTTTAGACCTGATAATTAGTAGAGATAAAACGTCAGTTTCTGAAAATAAATGAAGCGCTGTAGCGTCTGTCCCTTTGTATTAATGAACTTCGTGGTGAAAAAGTCATTTCAAAGAAGCATTTTCGACGTCAATGCTTGGTCTGTGGAGACTTCTAAATTCCCGGGAAATTGATTTTTCTACGTTACACACACCACCGGTGGGGGTAATCGTTCATAATGCGAAGAAATTGCTCCCATTACGATTTAAAGCCAACGTGCACTCGGTTAAATGAAAGATCAACAAGGTTTTGACAGGGATTATACGACGAGGTTATAGATTAATTGACGTATTACGCCAAAAGATAAATTCGGTGCATCAACGTCAGCAATATGTACAAGATCCGCGGTGCTGTCACACGGCAGTAATTTGAAATCTAATTTATGGCTATAATTTTGCTGTAGTAATTTATCGAATCGTGCTATTTATAGATTGCTTAAAATATTTATGTCCTCTTCTTTTGCACAATAATTCGCGTTTTGTCATATCTGTAATAATCTGATAATCTCAGGATGACATAAATTTTCATTTTCTTTAAAAGCGTTGATAAATTCTACAACGTACTCGTACCAGGAAAACGGGTTTCGCGCTTACTACAGTTTATTAAATTTAGCTAGATTCAAACTTATTGCGACGGTTTTGTAAACTTAGCCAGTTATTTGAAAGGTTTCTGAAAAAGGTAGTTAAAGAAATTTCAATACTTACGCGTCGGAGGAAAGCATAAACTAAAGGGAGATGCTCCCATAATTCATAACTACAATAATTTCCTCTGAAGGACATTTGTTAACTTCTTCAAATTATGTTCATATCTTTCTACTATTCTTTTCATTAGTTTATGTCATACTTCATTCTCACTAATATCTTTTACAATTTTAAAATGCTATCCTAATTCGCCAATGCTACCTTTAGTAATCGAATAATACATTTATTGTTATAGCATGAGCAGTCCCAGTCAGCTATATGTAACCACATAGACTGTGCTGTTACTTTTAACCCCTATCCACAAGCCTGAATAGGTCACTCTATCAGCTAACGTTTGACTATCACTATTTTTGTATGCAATATCTTTGTTCGTATCTCTTTGTTGTTCAGAAAATTGGTGTCATTAGTTTAAGGTGTCAACTGTTTTTATAATCATAATGTGTCTCCCCTTGAACCCCTTCATCAAAGAATAGGCACCTTCCCATGTCCAACCACCTGGAGGTTTATACTTTAACTAAGCTGGCCTAATGTAAAGGGAAACGCTTCTATACACATTTTTCCAGTATTGAGTGTGGTTGACAGTATCTAACAACACTGCTTCATGTGTTTGTCAGTTGCAACATAATATGAAGCCGGTGATAAAATTGTTACGAACATGGCTTAGGCATGTTAAAGTTCAATCCCATGTGTTCCGTTGAGAATTAATTTATTTTCTGTCATCATTCGAACTCCATAACTGCCCTCATCAGTCAGTTGGTTTCATTTGTCAACATAAAATAATATCAAGTTTAAACGAATTCCTCTAGACACAGGCGCAAACAGTTTTGATATCAATCCTAAGGCTATGGTCATTCTCACTCTATACACACATGCAACTTTAATTTTCCATTTTGCTACTTAGCTAGTAAACAATGCAATTGTAAGAAATACGATTTCCAAGTTACAGTTTCAACACGAGATGGATTTTAAGTTTGTTATAGAGGAAATATATGCTGCTTTCAGAAATAGTAACCATCAGAATCCCCAAATACTTTAGTATACTTGCTGACAATAAATATTTTGCCAAGCAAAATAAACGTCCCATTGACAAACTGGTTAATGCTTTGAAAACATCAACATTCGACAATCCTGTGATATTAAATTTGAAGGGTACTATATATTTTTAAGAGGTATTTACGTTTACGTGGTTGAACTAGATCAATGATGTAATAACTTAATAAAAACATGTTACACATCTCGCAATGCGATATGGTAAAGCGCTTTGATGTGATGTACTACTCCTGGAATGACAAGTAATCAATCATTCGGAATATACATGAAACTGAGATACGCTTCCGAGGAGATATGAAATATTGGATATTCCTAGGGGATGGCCATTTTCCATGTATTAAAAATTGTTCAAGTAACGCTTTAATTTTACTTACAAATGAACGCCAGTAAAAGCTCCTATACTTGGATTGCATCGTACCTAATTTTCCACATGATTTCGTTGTAGACAAACCCTTATTGTTTAAAACTCTTTACATGTAACTATGTTGAGTTGAATAGAGCAACCAAGTAGGCTCCTTTCATCCTCGAAAGTCGGCAAGCTGTTCCATTTCAATCCCATTAAATATAAATCCTGCAGAAATTACTGTTTTTGGAAAAGTAAACAATGATTTCTGGCAAGAAGATACAAAATGCAAGCAAGTTGTATTACTGTTGAAAGACGCAAATATATATCTATTTTATACAAATGATAATTTTTTATAGCACAATAACCTTCGCACGAAGTTTGATTAGTAGTTATTCTAACATGTCGTCGATGAAAACATTAGTATTAAAATTTATGAGGTATCTATTCATATCACACCCCAGCTCCCAAATTAATTTATTCTCTGTGCTTCCTCAACAATGACGGCAACGCTCTGAGAATCCCTACTGATGTAATTTACTTTTCACCAAAACCTTAGTAATCGGATTACTACAGTGAGAAGCATTTCTTTCTACTGTAGGCACTGTATTTACATTTCGGGGATCCCTGAATTTCCATTAAAATCTTCTTGACAATTTTTTTCTCTTAAATAGAGACGAAACATTAAATAAGCCGACTTTTTCGTTCAAAATATACCAAACAGCAGGAAGAAAATTTCAACCACCTTATATTACTCATTGCGAAGTTTTAATTACTAAGGCGAACGAAGTGCCACTAGAAATAATTAGGTCTTAAAGTAATAAAAATTTACGATCTACTCACAGAAGTTTCGGGTGCGAAGCCAGCGTCGAAATTTCTGACGCGTTAAAAACTTTTTGGCGTTATTCTTTTTAGTGTTTTAAGTAGATCGGTTACTATTTCAGTACAAATAAAGTAGAGCAATAAAATAAGATCATAGATTCACCAATTTCGTGCACCGAACAAAATTATTGGATGTTTTTCAATCAGCGAATAGAAGAAACTAAACGAAAAGCAGCTGACGCTTGAATGACATTGGAACTGGAATGTTCAGGATTACTGATTGATCGATGGTTGCGCCTGACGCGTGAGTGAGGAGAGTGAACAGGCGTGCCAATATTTTAACCGAATTTGCCCAACAATTCCTGTAATTTCGCTAACATTCTGCAGGGATATATTAAATTACGGACTATTTATTGCTTTCCGAAACGTTTAGGTTTCGTCGGTGAGAGCAATTTAGTCATATAATACAACACCGGTTTCCTAGATTCAAATTCGAATGAACTACATATGTACATATGCATACTACTAGATCTTTCATTTTTTATTTGGCCGGATAGATTGTCTATTTGTATTTAAAAGAGGATTTAACTTTGCTGTAAAACAAATGGTTTCTTCTAAATTCGTGACCGTAATGCAACTTACTTTTGGTGGTACGAATTATTGTTTCGGATTCCTAAAAGAAAAAAAAAAAAAGTATTAGAGGATGAAAATTGTTGACTTCTGCATTTTTCATCTGGTTTCGTTAAGTTTGGTTAAATTACTTGACCAGCTTTATTGGTATTCATTTCATATATGTCGTATATTTTAACATATCCTATCCTTCGATATTTTCTTCGTTCCTTCATTTGTGTTTCCATAGATTTGTATCTAACTTTTTAACATGATTATGATCGCAAGGAACGTGCTGTGGAATTACTGACACATTATAATAACCGTCAATCCATCATACTATTGTTTATTCCTTCCGGGACATACGTTTCGCCAGAGATCAGGTCGAATAAAAATCAATTCTTTAAGTCTATTCATGCAAACCTTAGGGGATAATGGGGGAATTGTGCGCATGTACGCAACTTCCATCATAGCTCTGAAACGTGTGCTTCGAAAGTCACGAAACACTTCAGAACTATTTTTGTTCAGTTCTTTTCGACACAAAAATACTAAATTTGAAATGAAACCTAACACATAGGAGTAGCATAAGTTTAAACAAAAACTTACCTTCGCGCACGATTCCCCAACCCGACGAGTAATTGTGCGCATGGATTAGGCAATGGTGCGCAGTAAACAACAATTTGAAATGAGAAGAAAATTTACCAACGGATACTAATTAAATTAGTATAATATATTATATAATAATTATGGTGCAGAAAACTTCTTCCAAGGTGGGGAAGAGTAGGTACATTACGATTTTCCAGGAGCCTCTTACGCGAAGTAGATTCAGGGATGTTGAAGTGTCTTCCAACCTCTCTTATTTTCCTATTATCTCTTTTAATAGCATCCAGTTGTCTTCTCCGGTGCTCTCTCTTGAGAGTATGATATCTTCTCAGCTTCCCTCTGGTAGTTTCTTGGAATCTGAGAACAACAGAAGCCAGGCATAAGTATTTACTTAACGTATAGTAGCAATTGGGGGAATTGTGCGCAGCTTCCTCCCCATTGCGTACCGTTACCCCAAACCTACTTTCCTCCCAACTTAATTTTTACTTAAAGGCACAATGAACGGAACTGAAAAGTACGTATACGTCTAGTGTACTAACACAGCACACTTTTCGCTCTAACCCGATTTGAAAGAATAAGTTGAGCATTAATGCTTTACCTTCTTATTTTCTGCAGGCACAAAATAATAATAATGACACAATAATAGCACAAACAACATATATCTGCCCACCACACACACAACAGACGAACGAGTGGGGGAGGGGCGGTTGTAAGCGGTGTTACTTCTGAAGAGGTGAGGTAGATTGGAGCACTAATTAACATCTGTTAATCCACGTCCTACACTAGGAATCAAAATGCGCATGATTACCCGGTGCACACAGTTCCCCCACTTTCCCCTATTTCCTACTCTACTTGCCCATTAAAAATATTTTGGGATAGCCGACTACGTTACGTCATGAAAATCTTTACAATGCACAGTGGCCAGAAAATTCGAAAAGCGGCCAAAAATTTGAAAGTGGGCTAAAGGGCTTTAGATGGGAAAAATTTATAAAAAAATTACTTGGGTGTAATCTTTAGGGCGGAGGGGGCGGGTTATAAGGGTATTAAATAAATTTACTAGTTTTTGGTCATTATTGTGCAATAAACTATTTATAAATAAAGAAATTACTAACAAAAATAATTGACTCCCAATAAAATACGTTACCTATTACTAAATGCAGTATCATTAATATTAAGATTAATACTAAAAATCTATATCAAGAAATTGTGCTAGTTTGGGTCTCAGACTGTGGAACTTCAGCTAATTCTGATTCCGTTGATTCTAGCGTAGATACCTCTAATGAAGAAATAACTTACGAAAATATATTGAAATATTTTCGTTGTGAGCACTGCCGCAAAGATGAAATTACTGGGTCGAAACTTATAACGAGTCGGTTCAGCAAATCTTGATTTAATGTTGTACAGGATATTTCTCGAGTGTGTTTCTCTCTAAAACTTTTGAGATTTTTATTTCTTGAATCTTGGGCCTCTTCTGACAATTGACCGATAGGTAGAATAGCTTCTTTGATTATGATAGCTCCATGAAGTAATATTTTATGTACGCTAGCGGGTATATAATACCACGGATATTTGGCGACATACAATTCTGCAGTTTTCAAACCATACTCCTCAAACGCTATCCCATCGAAGGCATACCCACAAGATAACATGCGTAATACTACGCCAAATCGCGTAATAATTTCCTCATCTACGCCCGTAATTTAACTGGAAAATGAAGGGTTTGCAAACAAATCGTCGAGCCGTGTTGCCGTCATTAGTGGTTCCGGTACCTCCACTCTGTACCTCTGTACCTCTGTCCACGAGCAATCCCATTCTATCTCTGAAGTTCTGCTGTATGGTACGTTTCTTGTTATCGAAAACTGCTTTATTTTTGGTTCCTCGAATTTGGCAAACTTTAAGTTCTATTCTGTACGAAATATGTAGCAAACGTTCAAAAACTTGCTCCAGCCATATAGATTTGACAATCCAAATTTCAAATTTTCAACAACTGTTCTATTTAATACTTTTCCGATGGCATTCATATCTTTGGGAGTTGCTTTACAGATATAGCATGTCTGTGAAGAAGCAGTTTCCGTAATTTAATTACACACTTTGCCGTCTATCATCGCGATCGTATGAACATGGGAAATTGCAATTTCTTCATTGCCTAACATAGCAGTAATCGGTCGAAGTTTCGAAATTTCATTTTCTATATATGCTGTCTCCTGTACCGTCAATTCTTTCTTTTTTTTTTTTTGAATTGGAAGCGTACAGCCCTACAAAATCGAGTTGACGATGGGCGGGGATTTTGCCACACAATAATTTTATCTTTACCAGGTTGTTTCGCATTCAATTGTAATGGCACTATGGACGTTAGAAACAAATTGCCATCACCAATACCAACCTCGGCGAACATTTGTTTGTATTGTGAGTAACCTGTGCTTCCATCACTTTCCCATTTTAGCAACAATTTCAAATTCATCAGAAGATCAGTTGATCGTGAAAGAGGAACTAGTTTCTGCAATTCTAGTATCCGTTTTACTGTATTTTCCAAGAGTTCTTGTAATAAAACTTCTGCAGATGATTCGGTTATAATTCGCCATTCTTTTCGGGGATAGCAACGTAATTTTGCTTCCCAGAGCTTGTAATGGATATCGGCAAGATGTTCTTTTTCTCTCCATCTTTGCTTCGTCGGGGGTAAGTGGAGTTATTACTTTTGACGTTTGACTCTTTTGCCAAGCTTCCCTGATTTTGCTGACTCGAGTCCGAGTGCTCAAAATTGCTTCTGAGATAAGTTTTGCAGCTGCCGTTTTTCCTTCGTTCTTGAGTTTTTTGCTTACAGCCGATCTTAGCCCCTCGGTTTCGAACGTTGATGACAGTTTTGCACAGTTTCGACGTTTTGTTCTGCTGCTCGCAGAAAACTCTAAAGCTGGACGACCACGGCTCTTTTCACCTCCAGATGAAGGGCCTGGTTGCGGCGCGGGATCCTTCTTGAGCTTATTCAAATCAGAAATCAATACTTCACCAAAAATCTATCCCATATATTTATTCCTTGCGCATTGATCAAGCTTAGAATAAATGGCGCGGCAAAACTTTGAATTTATTTTCTTCAATTTTAACATCTCGTTTTCATCACTCTCGAGTTTATAATATCTCACCAAATAATTGAAGCGTACGATTTAAGCGACCTAAACCATCCTTTTCGTATAAGACGTAAAGTTGTCTGCTTGTCACCATTTTTATTCTAAAAAATTGGTAAAAAGCAATAGATTTTACATCTTAAATTATAAAGTAAAATGTGTAGTTGCGGTTTAAGAATGCACGCGTACATTATGGTTGGTGCATATTCATGAACAAGACCTAACCGAAATCGAAATATCTTAAAAAGGCACTTGAACGCGTCTATCAAATTTTAGCATTTAGCCTGGAAATTTTTATAACTCAACATAAATTTAAATTATAAAATGAAATCTTCAATAAAATCAAGCACATTCTTATTTTATCTGTATCTATAGACTCATTTCATTGTGTTTCGTACATATATCTACATATATAACATGAACCCCTCAGTGGCTGAGTGGTAAAACTCGCGCTTCACAGTGCGAAGGGCCGGCGTTCGAGACCCGCTAGCGGCAGAGCGTTGCAGTTTAAAATCCTAAAAAGGGATCTGGACCTCTAATAAGCTGCGAAAATGAAGGAAATGCCACTGGGTGGGCCAGGAGCGGTACGGTATATGCGTGTACATATACGGCTCGGTGGCTCCGAACCCCTACACCGAAAGGTAGAAAGGGTAAAAAGATTAAGAAGAAGAAGATATAACATGAAAATACATACCTTGAGGAAGTTATCTGTATTAAACAAGGAAGCCTGTGTTTGGGAACACGTAGCTAATCGAAAATACTTTCTACCTGCTTGAAATTCCGAGGAAACATGCATTTTTTACTTTTCTAAGTACCTGCAAATTCTGTTAACGATACTATTACTTCTATAAATATCTATTTTTTGCCGCTTTTCGAATGTTCTGGTCCACTGTTCAATGAGGTGATTGATGCTAAATACAGTATAGTTTCTTTCTTTTCGGAAAAGTTAATTTTTCTAATAATATGGTACATCAATAAACTCCACCTCCTTTAGAGTCTCAAGGCTCAATACACTTGGTCCAACGTTTCTGTAGATTTTCGATTGCCCGGAAACGACTTTCTTTCAGGTTCCCAAAATAATGAAATTCTATCAGTTCTTCCAACGACCAAAATTTCTTTCCACAGAGAAATGTTTTGAGTTTCAGGAACAGGTGGAAGTCTGTCGGAGCCAAATCAGGCGAATATGGCGGATACCGACGGATTTCGAACTTCAGTTTTGTCAGTTTTTGCTGAATGATTGCACTTGAATAAGCGTATTGTCATGGTTAAAGAAAACAATTTTCTTTACCTTTCCCGGGCATTCTTTCCTGAGTTGCTGGTTTTAATATGTCCAAAAGTGGCCAGTAACAGTTTTTCCTTTTTCAAAATTACCAATTAGCAAAATTTCTATTCCGTCCCAAAGAACCGATACCACCACTTTTCCAGCAGATCGAATAGTCTCTGCTTTCTTCGAAACTGATTCACTGTCCATTTTGATTG
This sequence comes from Chrysina gloriosa, assembly GCA_038088585.1. Taxonomy (NCBI): domain Eukaryota; kingdom Metazoa; phylum Arthropoda; class Insecta; order Coleoptera; family Scarabaeidae; genus Chrysina; species Chrysina gloriosa. The sequence continues at coordinate 25,167,875 of CM076090.1, forward strand.
TATTTTTGCTTCTAGTGTGCAGTGATGAATTCAGGTCTCATCCATGGTCGCAAATCATCTCTTGAAATCCATTGCATTCCTCGTAAATACTTTCAAACAATCGGATTAGCTTCGAGTTCGAATACGTTTTTGCTCCAAAATGAGCAAATGCGTGCAGCCAAGATGAGTGTCCTATTTTGCAAGAAACTTTCTTAAAACAAATTTATTATGTAAAATACGAAGTAGCCGTTCGGAAGAGATGCCCAGACCTTCCTCAATTTTACTCACACTAACGATCTGTCAAGGCCATGTCATGGATTTTTTCCACAATTTCTGGCGTGGTAGACATCTTTAGACGTGTTGAACGTGGTTCACTATTCGTATGCACGCGGCTACGCTTCAATTTCGAAACCCAAAAACTCAAGCTTGCACTGCCTATTGATCGGCGTGAGCTTTTATTTTATAGGTAAAAACTCTTTTAGTGTGGAAAAAATATGGTGGAACATGCGAGTCAATTTTATATCTTTAAATTGCTTTTAGAATAGTATTTAAACCATCGTATATAGTGTAAATAGGCAACTTATATTAAAAGCTAAAGAAGTAGCACATTTTTCTAAATTTAGTCTTAAATCAAACGCGATGAGAAAGTTTATATTTGAGTGTAGTTTATTTTAATTATTCTCAATTAATTTTATTGAAAAGTGCTTGCAAATCATTATTTCATTGATAGTAGTTATTCATGTCTATAATCACTAGAAATTATTTTCGCTTAAAGTAAAAGGTAATACTTTATATTTTATGCCACACCAGTTTAGAACGCAGTTTACACTATCTCATTAAAGTGAAATTCTAATTCTTGCCATAACAAGCAGAATATTCTAGACTTAATTAAATATTTCCGACGTACTCGTAGACGAAGACTTCGAAATGTTCCTTAACGAATCAAAAGGATTTCAACGAACTCGTTCAAAACAGAGTATCCAAAACGAAAAACATGTTAATATGCATATTGGTTTTCGTGGAGGCCGTATTACAACAAAGTGCACTTACCAACTTACACCGTAAACTGCTCTGGCATTCGCAAAGCAGACCTCGGATTCTCGTCTTTTTCGCTAAATCGGAAGCGGAACTTTTGGTGAATTATAGTGGTAGGTGTGGTAGGATCCTAGCCTCAGAACTTTCTTACGTTAGTAATAAAATCGGTATAACTAGCGAATATCATGGACTTCGTAGCTGAATTAATTTACTGATGGCCGGGCAATTTTTCTCCTTTCAATTCCCGACCAAGCAAACAAAAAGGAAATCTATTTATCACGCGTCGTAACTCAGAACTCGTGAAGTTTGTTGCGTAAAAGAGCCGTGACGTTGGAAAAATAAATAAAAGGGAACGATCCCTGGGAGAATAAAAGATACTTATAAATCTTCATGTTTACTTAAAAGTTAAACAAGCAGGTAGGTATTTAAAATACAAAATACGAGCATTGTTACTAAATATAGAGCACGCAAGCAAATATTTCAAAATATATACCTACGCTTATTTTATACCGTGTGGGATGAATCTGTAATATATGTATACATACATATGTATCTTCTTGCTCCTTCCTATTTGGTGAATTAATTTCTTTATATAGATGTGACACCCGTTACAGCAACAGATTTTGGTAATTGATAGGTATTTTTCTAGCATTATATAGTTGTTAGACAAAAACAATGCGCGATATAAACTGACGTAACCACTTTCATATTCTACATATGTATGTTATAAAATACATTAATACATAGATACGAAAACATTGACAGCAAACTGAAAAGTAAAAAACAAACAACTTGGATGGCATATGCACAATAGAACTACACATAACAGTATTAGAAATGAGCAAGCTCAAAAGCGGAAAAACGCCTGGAATCAGTGCATCACGAAGAACTAAAGAATTAGATGACAGTAAAACTATGAAAATAAAGCCATCATTAGGGACCGCCAAAAGTGTGAAGTAGATAGGAAATAATGGTAAACAGAAATATAAAAACGAAATAGAATAGATATTTTGAAGCACTGTTGTATTGTACCATGATGAAGAAATGAAAGATAAAATAATAAAACAAAATATAAAGAAAAATAATTATAAATCAAAAATGAATCTGTCGGAAGTGGCAACGCCAGGAAAGTGGCATAAATTGGCAAATGTAATATATGGAATATAATATATAAAGTCTGCTACTAAAATAAGATACGCCTATACCAAGAGAACACACAAAAGAAGATAGAATTTGGAGCCAGAAAACTGGGAGTAATTGGGAGCTATGTTTGTAATGATGTGGACAAAATTGTGTAGCTCGTAAAAATTCTTGTACTAAGTAAGGCACTACAAATAGAAAACAAAGAGCAAGAATAACAGTTTCTCACACAGATTCCAGCCATCCGAATAGGCGCGAGCTCTACATAGAAAACTATATTAATTAATCACATAGGGTATGGATGCCTTAAGTACGTCAAAAGCACATGTTCTACTAAACAAGTATGTAGAAGATATGATACATAAACCAAAGAGAAATTGTATCCTATACTAAAGGCTTGCGCGAAGTCATGTGTATGTCACCGCTGGTGTAAGTAAAAATATTGATCCTAGGAAAAAGAGGAAAATGTCTGAGCAATTAAAGACAGATAGGATTACTGCTTCATGCGAAAACTACGGATTGATTAATCCCGTTGGATTAATATTCATATTTTTTGTAAAAGTATATTTTGTTGCATTTAATATACCACTAAACAAATATAGAAAAAATAAAATGTTATGACACGACCAATTTAGTTACAGATGTAAATGAACGAAGAAATGATGGAGTTTGAAATACTTGGAACAATAAAATATTATCATAATTGTGGTATGGGGCACGTGAAGCGTTTAAAAAAATGTTGCTTCCTTTATAGCTTATGTTTATCCGACTCATTTATATTTATGCTATAATCTGCTGCAATTACAGCTTACTTTTTGAAAACATGCGATCCCAAACGTCCAAGTCCAATACTGCCAAATACTGCTTTCCCTAATTTCAACTTACTTACCATCTATACATGTATGTAAAGTTAGCATTTTATCAGGATTTAGGCATAATTGTCCTCCTTGACGTTAAGTTATTGCCGTACGAGTTCCCTGTGTAATATTATTTTGTTTCAATCTACGACGGCCATCCAGTAAATAAGTTTCCCTATTTTTTAACCAATAAACAACATTATTTACAATTATGCAGTTATTTTATTTTCATTATACAACTCATAGACTACTTCTCTACATAATCACCATTTCTGTCCAAACATATTTGGTGCCGTTGTAGCAATTTTTTGATACCACTGTTGTACCAACCTGTGTCCTGTCTTCGTAGCCAGTGGTTCGCCTCCGCCTTCACTTCGTCATTATTCGCAAAGTGCTTGCCTCCAAGGTGCAACTTGAGTGCTGGAAAGAGATGGAAGTCGCTTGGGGCAAGATCCGGAGAATAAGGTGGATGTGCGAAAATTTCCCATTTGAAGTTTTTCAGCAACGTTTGGGCCGTTCGAGCTGCGTGGGGGCGAGCATTGTCATGGACGAGTAACACTTTCCGAGACAAAAGTCCAGGACGTTTACGTTTTAGTGCAGCTCGGAGTTTAGTGAGGACTTCGCAGTACCTCGCAGCGTTAGCCGTAGTGCTTGGGGGCAAGTAGTCAACCAATAAAACACCCTTACAGTCCCAAAAGACGGTGGCCGTAACTTTGCCTGCAAAGATTGTGACCTTCGCCTTTCTTGGTGCACTTTCCTCAGGCTTCTTCCACACCATGCTTTGTCGTTTTGTTTGTGGAGTTGAATGATGCACCCAGCTTTCATCTCCAGTGACAATACGGGAAAACAGTTGATCTCCATCTCTTCGATGCATTTCCAGGAAAGCTCGGGCTGCCTCCATCCGTTGTTGCTTGTGATTTTCCGAGAGCAAACGCGGAACCCATCTTGCGCAGATTTTGCGAAAATTCAAAACATCTGACATGATTGTTCCAATCGAAGAACGTCCAATTTCGATTCCAGGAGGCAGTCGAATCTTTATTTCGTCGATGGTGACGCGGCGATCTGCTTCCACCACATTCCGAACAGCAGCAACGGCTGCATTGTTTGTAGCAGTAACGGGCCTGACGCTTCGCTCGTCATCATGCACGTTTTGCCGTCCTTCCAAGAACCATGAACGCCATCGGCGAACCATTTGGATGCTCATACATCCTTCACCATACACTGACACTAAATTGCGATGAATATTGACCGCAATTTCATTTTTCGCCGTGAAAAAACGAATTACAGAACGGAGTTCGCACGTGGATACGTTCACCAGTGGTAGCTCCATGGCAACTGAAGCGCTGCGGACTTGCGCGTACGAATAGCGTGTGATGTGGAAGGTCATGCGCTTCCAACGCATCCTAGTCACCATTTCTTACACTACTAACTAATTTTTACAACGTTTCGTTCGCAGAAAAAAAATAGGGAAACTTATTTACTGGATGGCCCTCGTATATTCATTTAGGTTTCTCTTAAGAGCTATCAAGTTTGAATTTGCAATTATTTTTATTGGTGTTTTCTCTCAGTTCATCAGTCAAACATGCCACTCATAGCAACATGAGGGCGCATATAAAGCTGTCGATACAAGTACATTTAAAATTATTAAGCAAGCTTGAAATTAACTAGCGGCAATTTTCAGGATGTGATCGCATGGAAGTGGTGTAGAGAATCATTTCGAATTGCCCGTGGTATACACATTTAGTGGCAGGAACATAAGAAATTGATAACACAGATGTTTAGAAATTGAGTACAATTGTTTACTTTTGAATTTATTTTAATCCGTTACACTAAGAATTTTTAAAAAATGTTAATCAATTAGTTTGCGGTAAATACTTAACAAATCCTCGTTATATGTGATTTATTTGAAATAATTAATCGAAGCGGGAATAACTTATTGAAACTCCATAATCATAACTTGTAAAAATCAAAAAGAGACTTTGTGAGTTTCAAAAATTGATCAATATTTTCCAAAGTAAGGCATTTTATTTATAATTTGTGTTCGAGTATTAAATTAATATGATATATCAAAACTTTATAAGATATTACGTTAGTATTTTAGTTTGATAATTAAAGAATAGTTTTCTTTCGAAAATTTTGAATTAACGAAAGTAGTTAAGAAGCAGTTGGTAATATCTTTATCTACGAATATGTTTACATTACAAAGAATCGTCGCAATTGGTGAATTGTAGAGGGAACTGAAATTTTTATCATACAAGTGGATATTGAAGTTATATAAATGTAGTAGGGGTATCCGTTTGGGGAGATGATAGCGTTTAAGTTACTGTAATCACTACATGGTCCCCAAATACCATCTTTCTTCTTTACTATGGAAATCATCATTATTCTTCAACGGTCTGCAGATGGCCAAGTCAATCGTATGCTGAAATTCAAGTTTTGCGGCTGCCAATTTGTCCAGAAGAAGAATTCTTGCTTTGACTATAACTGGCAGCCCTCTCTCATTGGCATATGGAGTATATCTAGATATTTAATTTTCTTAGCACACATAGTAGGATTGATTACTGCAGTATATTTTTGAAGGTATCTGCAAACTTGCAAGTATAGCCGATTATAGTTGTTCAGATCTATTGCGTAGTTTAATCTTTTGATATTGATCTATAACTTATCACACATTCTTTAGATGGCACAACGATTTCGAGTAATAGCCTAGAGTAATATAATCTTTTCCATGCAGTTGGCGAGATGCCATTAGTTATAAACCACGTGCACAGCAGTGCTCAGATACATTCATTGTGCTCAATATTCGGGTTTAAGTACGACAGTTACTTACTGCAACATTGTGTTATTTTCGCATTTTCGCATATTTGGTGGTCCTTCGTAGCCATCACCAGCCATAGCAAGAACCACCCCGTAGAAGGAAACAGGCTGCCACTACAACACATTACATTTCCCTTGTTGTACTTTCCTTTTCGTTGAGTTAAACCCTATGATGCAAAAGAACGTAGAATTATTTAAAAATTTGCAAAAGTAATTTGTGCCGATCTCTATCAGATGCTAAAAATCGATTAACATTCATGGAGAAAAAGTTGAGGGTAAGAATAATATAGAACACGAATACACCAAATTCATGGAGGAATACTAAAACATGGGTACCTGTTAGAAATAAAAGGTGATGATAATTCACAGTATGAACCAAATTATTTACCTCATCACTGTGAATAGCACTATGACAAAACTGCAGGTAGTATTTGCTGCATCATGCCAAACATTAAGCGCTTATTCGTTTCAAAAGCAGATGCGATCATTCAAGATGAACTATGCTCAATCCCGTTACATTTTAGTCAACGAATTATTGTATTACATTGTTTTTGTAATGCCTTGTAATGCTTCTATATACGTAAGAGGGAAGTGGTTGGGTGGAAGTCGATTTGAAAAGATGTATATTTTAGCTCTAAACAGTATGTGTCAAATGATAAAATAATCCTTAATAATAATAAATTTAATCGTTTATCAATAATAAGTGAAGAGCCAGCAAGCTTGCAGGCTTGCAATTTTGAATGCAATATATATTTGATACGGTTTTTAAGACTTGTCAAAGAGCATTTTTGTAAACTTTTTTTCTTATCCTGGTTTCCTTCAAGTCCAAAAATGACGGTCAATCTATGGCCTTTTTCTATTTCTTAATCGAGGTTATATTCAAAAGTAAACAAGGGATTTAAATTAATAAATTTTCAGCCTGTACACCTAATGGTTCTTTACTTGTTATTGAAGATTATAGCTGTTGAAGTTCTTAATACTGTAAAGAGCTACTATTTTATTCGTTTCACACACTACTTTTAAAACCAAGATATTCAGTTTTCAAAATAGTTTTGGAACCAAGATTTTTAAGTTTAATCGATCTTGAAAGAAAGTACTTTATAGGTTTAACCCTTATATGTGTGCGACCGGGTACCCGGGTACCTCTCCTTGTCACATTTTGGCTCGTAATTTTTTCAAAAATTTTGTTTCGATCTAAGCCTCCGGATCTAGGAAGTTTGAATCTTTACGAAGAGATTGACATCGCTATATTTCGAAACAAAAATTTTTTGCTTTAGAAAAATGACCTCGAAGTACAGGTAGTTACAAGGTGCAACCAGGGTACCCGGGTACCCACTAGAGAAAAATTTGATATATTCAACTATAAATCAAAGTTAGTGTTAATAAATGTTTTGTTGGGGTCATATAGGTTTATAAATTATCAAATACAATAATTTATGGTATGGATACAATAAAAATTTATTCATTTTTCGCAGTCTGCACACGTAACTTGAGTCACCGAGTGCTCATCGCACACAGGTTTCTCGCAATTTTTGCAACTTTTGCGAGTTTTCCTGCGCCTTTTAGTAGTTAACTTATAACATATATGACACGAGCCGGTAACTGGTTTTCGCCCAGAACTATCGCGAGTTTCAGTTCCTCTAATGGCAGAAGTAGAAGCAGAGATTGAGGGTCCTACCATGCTTTCGATCGCAAGTTTTACCGAGTGATGTCGCGTGATTTGAATGTTCAAAGAACGATCCTCAATCACCGGTTTCGCAAGTTCTTCACTCAACTGGCGCAAGAAAATACGTCGCTCATTGGTTTTTTCTTGAGCATACCATCGTTCTTATAATAAATAATGTATGCTGCAAGAGCAGCGACATCAATAACATTGAAGAAAATGCAAGAGGCCACCTCTGAGTGCGCCTATGGGTGGTGCATCGCGTCACCATTTGATCTATCGTGTCGACGACAATCTTATATTTATTGTAATGTTGGATCATATGCGGTTTTTTTCTTTGCATCGTCGTTGACAGCAGCGTCGCAATGTGCCGAAAGAAAGTAAGATCACAGCTTTGTTTTTTTTTTTGGGACGTAAGAGCAAAGTGCGATTTTGCGGATTTGTGATCCATAGTAATAAAATTTATAATGAAATTATACCTAAATATAGCTTAATTACTTTTTAAATATGTTTATTCAATTAAGTGAATCGATTTATAATGGTATTGTTCACATCTGAACTCAAAAGTAATTAAAACTGGAGGTGGGTACCTGGTACCCCGGTCGCACATCGACGTAGTAAAATTTGGTTGGACACATAAGGGTTAAGGGAGGAGTAAAATATACAGTTTTATTAACTGCTAAATCACGAGTAGCACCTATCGAAACAATTTCGACTCCGTGGCTTAAATTTTGTGCAGCTAAACTGCAAATGAGGTTGATGAGCGGTATCACTCAATCCTTGACAAAAATATCTATGACTTAACTTGGTCAAAAGTTATACCAAATACCTTCAAAACTTTTAGGGCCTAACAGTACATCAGATATTCAAAATTGTACCAAGGTAGGTCCTTGGCATTACGTGTCTTCAAGACGCAACCATGCAGATATAATTTTAAGGGGTGCTAGCCCTATCGACCTTAAGGGAAACCCGCTGGCTCCATATGGCTGAGGTTGCGACAAACGCAATAGTCATATTATGGTTAGATCCTCTAGGTTATACCGAACACGCAAGCAATGTATTATCTCACTACTTTAGTGACCACCCAATCTTTGACCAACGTTGTAACCTCACAAGGTTACAAATAGTTCTTGCATATTGTATTCGCTTTACCCCAAATTGTCGTACACCCAACACTTCTACGGTAAATGATAGCTTGTCCATTGGACGAGTTCATTGTTGTTGATTAAATTAGCCCAAAGACAGAAATTCTCCGTTGAGATTAAGGAGTTAGTGAATGCTTGTGTGTCTAACCACAGTATCTTGAGGTCATTGGATGCCTTCCTTGACAATAGTGGCGTAATGATAGTCGGTTGTCGGCTTGGAAATACATCCCAGTACAAATTAACGGAGTAAATAACTGGAAACAAACATTTTCACAATGCAAACATTATTGGCAATCATTGGATTAAAGTACTTACCGATTAATGGCAAGCGTATATTGCATTTTGTTTCGGAGTAAATCCCACATCCTATATTTCTAAAATGTGAATCTTGCGTACTAACTAAAAAACCCTTGATTTTATTAAAGCCTGCCACCTTTGCAATGAAGGTGCGACCGCATCCTAAAAGTTCATCTCGGCTCTGATGAAAGAATTCACAGGGTGATAGTGTGGGAAATGTCATTAGTTGAAAATCGAGCTTTTCAAGGTCAACAGCATGTTCAGATCTATGATGTAGTTTAAACCCTCTCTTTTGGTATTGATCTGTAACTTATACATACGCTGGCGCAACGATTTCGACTAATAGCTAAAAATATTTTTTTTTTTCTATACAGTTAGCAAGACACAGTAAACAGTAGTAAAAACCGAACCAAACCTAAAGTGGTACCAACACTTCTATTATTTATTGAGTGTATGTTCTGATATTCGATAAAACCTAACGACTGAACTTAGAGTCATCATTGGATTATTTTGCAAATATCGAAGAACATTACAAACATTAACTAAAAATGCGCCTTCCATATAACCCCAGTACGATAGTCTTTCTCCGACCAAAAATAATTGTATCACAGACATCCTTTGTAACAACGGTATTTTTATTTTTAGAGCAATTTTTTATAGGTTTATTCTCATTGCTATAGCAGCAATTATCCTGTTCTATATTATCAATTGAGTTTATAGAAGATAAACCCAGTGCAATGCTATCTTTATCTCTGGTTTGAAACTGATGATACAACACATCCGCATGTGAAAAGATCTTGCGAACTACATTAAGCCAGAACATAAACTATGGACACTCCATTAATTTTCGTAAACCGCAGGTTACTTTATAAGTAATAGTTTTATTACACCTTTCCTCCAATTTATCTAAAAGTTAGACGCAGAATTTTGAATGAAGCTATTTAATTAATTCTCTGCGCATTGCGTTAAACCATCAGCTACTTTATCGGTGATTCCTAAAAACTGCAAGGTCTCCCGTACATATTTTCATAATATAAGTATGTAATTATGAACCCTATTTGGCAGTGGCTGAAAATATCTGTTGTCATCACACTGAATTGCTGAAAATTCGCTTTCATTAATTGACGCTTTGATTCCTTGATGACATACAGCAAGCATGTTCAAAGAGCAAGGAGGTCATCTTGTATAAGCTTGGATGTTGATTTGAAAATTGTTGCATGCTATAAATGTTCTTTTAAAATTGTATTCAATTCTGAAGGAGAATTAATCTTTTAATCCCCTCCCCTTTAATGCTAAGTCTAAGTCATTTTATGTAAGCTTGGATGTACATTTGAAAATTGTTGCATGCTATAAATGTTCTTTTAAAATTGTAATCAATTCTGAAGGAGAATTAATCTTTTTAATCCCCCTCCCTTAGTGCTAAGTCTAAGTTTGCTTAAAATTTTATATAATTAATTATTCTCTTTAATATACATATATCTGTTTTTTGTTTCCTCTTCGTTCTTTTTCGTTACAGAAATTTCAGACTTATCCTCTGATTTAAAATTTTGACACTTCTAAATTCTGTTACTGCCCATGTTTAAGCCATTCCACTAGTATAGAATAGAACACATGGAATTATAGATACTTAACAAAAGCCAGTGGTGCGGATTCGTTCGAATTCTATCGAAAGAAACGTTTCCCTTTATTTCAAATTACTTCACTGTAACTGCAAGAAATTAATACACAGCTACACAAACGTCTTTATTTATCATGTGACCCGTCGCTTTTGTGCTTCGTTAATGCTTGACCAAGTACGTGACATAAAATAATAAAAATTTCCACCCTACTTACTCCATGCAGCGTGGGATGTATTTAGATAACAAACCTACAATATTGAATTAATGTGCTGCTACCTGTAAGCTTTAAATGGAGAAGGTTAAAAGTTAAATTGCCCTACGGTGGATCCTTAAATTCGACTAAATTCCTATTTAATTTATCATTCCAAATTATTTCGAGTCCTTTTTAATTTGGCTGTTCGCATGTGTAAGTTATTTTAATTACCACTTTTGCAGGAAAACCCTAATTTCTTGTATAAATTTGAAAATAATTCATTCCCCTGCCCATTTACCAATGGAAATGTTAGGGAGAATTAAAATTCGGTCCTCTTAATTAATACATTTAAAAGGCGAATGACAAATTATTTGTACACAACCCCCTTTACATCCATTATCATTGCCATGCCCTGCTCCTGACATGAAATACACCCCTCAATCCGAGAGCGATACATTACTGAAGATTTGAATTTGCGCAGATCTAACCCGCGAATGGGGAGAGCACAAACACGGCGTAGATTCAGCGTTGGAAATTGTGCCATTGTTAGTTGATTTTTCACCCTAAACTTGACTTCAACTTAACATCATCCGCTTTGTTGATAAATACTACAATGGATTCAATTTACTCTCTTTAATAATATAATTACAGAAGCGTAGGACGAAATTGTATTAAATCCCGATATAGCTCAGAATTGCTCAATATGACAAGAAACATGCTTACCCTTATAGTCTCTTTCAACTGATAAATTCGTTTTAGCGTAATACTGGATTATTCCGGGAATTTTTGTGTGAGTTAGAGATAAAACATACTCCACTAATGCGCGATGTGGCAATATTATATTAAAATAAATTGTGGATTTCCATTTAATCTAAGAGATGCAAACGATACTGCGTGAAGTAAATTCTGCAGATCTATGGAAAAATGTATTTAGCAGTAGATCGTTTATACAACTTTGACTTCAATGATAGTCACGCAATACCGGATTTCATTTCTTACTTAAATATGTGTAGTAATATTTTTGTTTAAGTCGTGTCCACCTCGTGTACTGAACATAGGTAAATACTATCAGTGACGAAAGCTATTACAAGCTATTAGGAACTTCACGATAGAGGTTATTAAGAAATTGGGGTCGGTACTTCTGGACTGAATAGCAAGAAAATGAAGTCTTAAGGAAAAATGCTAATACCGTTTGAGCTAGAAAGTAAAAAACCTCGAATAATTCATTTCGAATTAAAATCTTCAACCTGCAGTATTGTTCTCTGAAATTTCATTTTTAGTGCAAATCGGCAAATAGAACTTGAATAAATCGCTCAACAGGTTTTAGTATTTAGTCGGATTTGCCCCTATTATCTAGTCCTTTCGCAATGCATTCCGGATTTCGGACTTTTATTCCATATCCTGCATCTGCTTTCTGTGATTCGATTGATTGTTCACTATGTATATATTTTTTGTTTCATTCAATATGCAAAAGTTGGTCCGGTTTTACATTTACAATCCGGATTTAGAGAATCAAGTACTTGCTTCAATTAATGTTCTCTTTAGCTCGTGACGCTAATGGTGATTGTAAACGGTTTCCTCCGTTGCAATTTCGCTTCTGTTTATTTCAATGCTTTTCCATATATCCGCTAGCATCTGTTAGAATACCTTTACCCTTAGCTAATAGCCTCATCCTGCTTTATTGCGCTTGTTTTCTGCTCCCAAGAAGAGATATTTGCTGTTAGCGTTTAAAGCAACAAATTTTCTTATAGTGAGTGGTAAAAAAATAATTATGAAATATACTAAGCCGTCAACAATTTTTGTCTTCTTCGATAGATTAACATATGTATGTGATATAATCTAAGAAAGTATACTTCACTTTGAGTCAGTTGAAGAGAATTAAACTTCCGTTCTCTTTATTTCCACCCCATCTGCTTTAGCTTTTTCGTTGCAACGGTCAAATCTGTTTATAGAGCATCATTTTCATCATTTTCTTTGATTTGTACTGAACGTGGTGTCTTTTAACAAATTAGTTCCTCTGTCAAGGTTTTCCTTTACAACAAAGCTTAACAATTAGTTTATCTGCAAAGCTATTACCTATTTCCGATACTATATTTCCATTCCAATGATTAATTAATTAGATTATTGCGACAGTGCAATGCACGCATTTCCAATATATCCACATCCGCAGCATTCATATACCGCTTTACTATAGGATACTTTTGTTAGTATTAGAAATGCTTTTTTGTTTCTTTGTTAGCAAACCCCGAGAATTCTTCGAATTAAAATTAAAATCATATGAAAAACAAAAATCTTTTAAAAAAACTTTGTGTATGAAAGAAAAAGGTTTACTTATCTCTTACAAAGTTTCAGTCAGATGTAAAAAGCCTCACACCGCTGGTAGAAACCCTATTTTTCCAGCTGCAATTGATATTGTTAAAACTATGTTTGGAGATAATTTTGCCAAACAATTGCAGGCCATACCTCTACCAAATAATACTGTTGCCCGTCGAATAGGTGATGTAGTTGAAGATGTACAGCATGAGCTTTTCGACAGGTTGCGTGCTAAATTGTTTTCATTTCAGCTTGATGGGGCAACACATAGCAACAAAGATGCTCATTTAATTGCCTATGTTAGATTTTGTGATGGTATATCAGCAGTAGAAGAACTGCTTTTCTGCAAACGAATAGAACTCAAAGCAACAGCACTTGCATTCTTTGCTATCTTAAATGATTTTATAAACGATACAACGACAGAGTAAAAAAATTTCGTCGGCATATGCACCGATTTGCTCCTAAAGTATCTGGAAAATTCGAAGGTATACATGTACTTGTGAAACAACAGTGTATCTGGACACATTGCGCAATCCACAGAGAAACTTTGCCAATCCAAGCAGCAAATACATATGTTGCATACAAGTGATAAAGTTAATGCCTTTTCTAGAACATTGGAATTGTGGAGCAGACATTAAAAAAACAGAAATGTTTGCAAATGTGGATGAATATTTTAAAACTTACAAGCCTGGCGAATAATTAAAACAAATATTTTCTTGTTGAAGAGAACTTGGTAGCATATTACGAGTGGGTTCGGCGCCCATTTCCAAATATTCCCGAAGGTCTCTCAATTACCGAACAAGAAATCACCCTAGAATCACAGCAAGTGGTGAAATCAAAAGATTATTAAGTAACAAATCACGCATTGAATTTGGGGCAGGTGTGGATGGTGAGTTCTTTTGCACTGAAAAGATGGACATTTCGTATACTATTGCCATTTTCAACATAATACGTTTGCGGGCCCGGATTTTCTGCAGTGGCAGCTTTGAAGATAAAATATAAATCAAAGAATTTATAGTGTCGATTTCTAATGCTAAACTTTTTTCCGAAAAAGTTGTTCTGCAAGGTCGTCCCAAAGGAGTCGCTAATAATTATTAAACTTCTTATCAATTTAGTATTCAGTATTTAGTATTTAATTAAATTAAGTACATCGTGCAGTACTGATATAATCATATTTGTTCAGTATATTATATCAGTAAAAGCGTGTATTTTATTTTTTATTATGTCAGAATGTATTTTATTGCCTTTCTTCCAGTAAATGAGATAGTGTTTTTAATATTTATGTTATTATTTCTCCGACGCCCTATCAGGGCACCAGGAGATACTGCGAAAAATTTTTTTATTATTTTCCGATATGGTCGCGCCCCGTTCAGTTTATCACGTCCCTCTAAGGGGGCGCGGCCCACAAATTGAGAATAATTGGTTTAAGGTATAGAAAGTTTATTACTACATTATATTAATACAATTGCGCTATCACTCTGCAATCACATTTCGTGAAGAAATATAGCCAAAGTACTACTGCGTACAGAAACAATTTGCTAAAATATACTTTCGACGTTGGGAATTATACCAAAAGAAAACCTGAAAAATGTTAATTGAAACAGAAAACGTAGAGCGTCGGTGTATGTTTGTTAAAATTTTAATTAGCCTCCACAGTTTTTCGCATATTTTTAGACTTGGTATGACTTATACAATCGTGCTTTGAACGTTCCCTTTCTTTAATCTGGTGCATTTACGTAAACGAACAGTTATTATAATCTCACCCAACACATTCGTTGTTGTATTCTTGAGAATACATTCTTTTCGTAGAGAACTTTCATGAAATCAAAATTGAGCATTGAAATCTTGTATAAACTAGTATGCAATCACTTAATAATTGGTTAAGCATGCAACTACCATTTGTACGATAGAGAAACTGTCTAAAATAGAAGAATTATCTAACGATGCCTGATCCGAAAATGGTTTTCCTGTGATTCGTCATGAACATTCATCTAAATACCAGCAAGATCTGCTACTTGCAATATCAATTGCCACATAATCATACCACTATGACTGGTGCCCGTCCTCGGTCTAAATCACGGGACTGCCAACTAAAACGAATACAGAGTATTACCGTGACAGTAATATCGAACAAAATAGGTTGTTTTCTACTACTTTACTATTCAGAAGCTTGCGCAAGATTAGCTTATCATATACGTAGTCATTCGGGATGCGTTAGAGTTTGTTTCCTTAGAGAAGAGCATATTATGTCATAAAAATATGCGCGGATTGTGACGTTTCACTGATTTTCGCTAGTCGCTTGCCATAGTAACGTATACCGAACACCAAATTTAGTTCATTGCGCATATAACGTAATGTGCTCTTCTCTAATGGAACAAACTCTACTATACCTCCGTACAGCATTTCAGGCTCAGGAGCAAATTGCTAGATGTATATATTTTCTATTTAAATCAAGGGATTAACAATTCGGTATACTGCGAAGACATGGTTATTGAATAAGAGATGCGAAAAATTCCAGGGATATGAAACAAATAATGAAGCAAAAGCTCTATACGGAAAAAAGTTTAGGTGGCTTAGGTACAATGTCTACGGTGGTTAAAGTATCTCAAACGATTGGTCTAGAACATACAGCAAGTAATACAGAGTCAAAGCAACAAAAGGGCGAATACAACAGAAATATTGATGCGGAATATTTGGAAAGGCCTAGGAAGGATGAGTATTACAAAGTGAAACGAATGCAAAAAGTCGAACTATTTGTAGAAACAGACAATAGTCCAACAAGCTCGGGAATTAAGCGTCTCTAATGATTTTATACACACACACACACACACTTAGAAAAGTAAACACATTATCTTTGAATTTGGAAGACTAATGAGATATATTGTGATAGGTACCACTTGCATTCTCTTGGAAAACAATAACTGCTAACATATTATATGTGATAGTACCAACGAGAACAATATTACGCGGAAATTCGATCTCCGCGAAAACATGGTATTTAGACTATTTTACCAAAAGAAATCAAGATTGATGTGTGTTAGCAGATATTATCATAATTGCCTCTAGTATTAGCAACTTAAAGAAATTTAATGCTGGTACAACATTTGTGTAGAGCTGAAACATATTACCCGAAGTGGTAAGATGTATTATAAAACGTGAGATATTTAAAAATAAATTATAGGGTTTCCAAATTACATTTTAGGAGATGTACGGCTATAGTAACCAAACTTCACCTATCTCAAAACCTCCTGAAAATAGTATTATCAATTAATTCTAACTAGCCTAACCTTGGAATATAAAACACAGTTGCAGGTATTATGTCGGAACGTATAGTTATATCATTATACACGCACTCTAATTATGTCGGGTACTGCCAGTATATTGGGGTCTAATTATAATTAACTAATGTATATCGCATTCCAATATTTTTTTGTCGAAGCTTGCAAGCATTCCGGTGTAATGAATTTCACCAACCAGGTACATGGTACAACGCAGCAAATAATTGGAGATTTTGGGACATGCCGCAATGTAATACGAACTTTTAATTAGTTATTACAATGTATTCATCGGAACTGTTTCAATTTGATAAATTAGTTAGAAAAATATACGGCCGGATTAATATTTTATTATTTTCCAATGTATTGTGCTACCGAAATAATAGAAATGTAATTGTTTTTGCCATGCTATTGTACACCTATTTGTATAGATGCTTTTAATTTTAGATTCATATACACACATATAACGACAAGATTAGTTTAATCCAATTTATGCTCTTTCATTTCGTTGTTTTTCCGTTTATTGTTTTTGCCTCTAAAAGTTCTGTTTATTTAATTTTTATTCAGACTACTAGACTGTATTCCATCGGGTGTTGTTATAGTACGCCCTAATGGGTTATAGATCCGTTTGTTATTAGGTCATGATCGCATTTTGGGCTCCAAACAAATATCATTACTCGACAATTCGTATGGTGTCGGTCATATAGTTACATTAAATTCTCTTTTGTAAGCAATGATTCTTTTTTAGTAATACTGGCGCTTGCCGTTTTCAAATAACGAAAAAATTAATTAAAGTTGGATCAACTTATTACAGTGAGATACCCTAAACTTCAGTACATCCTTTTATGTCATAGTTTCTTAAACATAATTGTTATTTCAATAATAAAACTTGAATTGTTTTCTAACATTCCCAATTTCCACAGAAATGCTCTTTATTACACCGGTTGCTAAAGACTTTGATTGCAGTCATCTTGAATTGGAGATTAACGTCGTCAACTTTATAACATACATAAAACTATCCTTTCTTCGCCTAAGCTTTGTTCCCACGTTTTAATCCCAGTCTATGTTGGTCATACTGACTATATCGTAAGACAATGGCGGGGAACTAACATGGAACTAGCGTAATAAAACATATCATCTTCCCTAGAGTTGACATCATGACGAGATGAAAGAGCTTGTGTGCTCTCGATAAACTCTGAGGTTGAACCGGGGGCACCTACCCCGAGGAGGCTCAAAAGGAGAAGATCAGGCGAAGAGCAGCTGCGTGGAGCACCAAGCACATTCTGTGTATATACAGCTTCCTTTTCACAGTGTCTGCGATTGTGTACGGTGACATGGCTTAAACTTAGTGTCGGTTACCTTAATATTGCTCCGCGCAAGATGAGACTTTATCGAGGACACAGACCTAATGACGTAAACTAGATAAAGAAGCACAGTACAGTATTAAGCTTCACTGGAATGGACCAGGGACCACACCCTTAAGAAAAGAAAAATGAGATCTAATATATATTACATATCTTTTGTTTAATCTTGCGCTAGCGACATCGACGTCCTCCAGTATTTGGAAGTTGCCTCGAATATGTCTAATACTGAAGAGCGGTAACTTTTGCAATATTAATAATTATAGATCATTAACCGTCTTTCCCAGTTTTACTAGGGAACTCGAAATGTGTCTGTACTCCTTATGTGTATAGCTACGTATATATCTACCCACCAGCCTGGCGTTATGAAAACACGTTTCACGATCACTAACATGGCTTACTTTACGCAGTATACGTCACATGCCTTGGATGGGCAAGGAAATATCGATGTCTTCTATATGGACTTTGCTATAGCTTTCGACCATGTATGTCACCCGATACTGTTGGAAAAAGTTATGAATTTTAAATTTGGTAATTCTTAACTCCATTGCTTCGCATCCTCCTTGAAGTCCAGACAACATTATGTAAATTATAATGCATTTGCCTCTCGTAATTTGATCGCGTTTTCGGGTGAATCCTAAAGGTCAATGGAGGGCCCATGATTATTCCTAATCTTTATTAACGATTTGGTAACGCATGTTAGTGTCGAGCGCCACCTCTTTGCTGATGACTAGAAAATGTTTAATTTAATTATGAGCCTCGATGATTGCCCTTATATGAAAAAGCAACTTACTCTTGTCGACAATTGGTGCCAGCGAAATAATTTGTACTTAAACATGTCAACATGTAAAGTGGTTTTCTCAACCCGAAAGCTCCACCCTATTGTTTTTCACTATGCACTCCAGGTTACAGTTATGTCAAGATCTAGTCTTGTTACAGATCTTGGACTTACCTTTGATAGCGCATTTAAATCTATTCAACACATTATGATTACATCTTCTTCTGCTAGGAAAATGGAAGGCTTCATCGTTCGAAACTACGCCCCCTCACTTGTACAGTGGCACTACAAACGTTGTGCTGTGCACTAAATTTCAATAGACGGCTTTTGTTGGGTCTTGTTACCACGAGGTACACAAGTTTAATCTTGAAATTGTTCAGCAAAAATTTCTAATATTTTTCCCATTCCGGGTGTGCGAGGTGCTGAGCGCATTGAATTATTTCCTAGATTTAACTTGCTTTCTTCTAAAGGTAGAAGAATAATTCATGGTTTCCCTACTACCACGAAATTGACAACGCGTCACAAATATTTCTTGTACCGCGCATATCTTCATGGTAGAATATTGCTCTTTACTGCTACCAGGCTAAGATTAATATAAAGCCAATATCATCCATTTTTCAAATGTGCAATAGCTTTAACAGTATTTTTGGTACTTGTTATATTTATTCTACGACTCGAAATGCTTTAATATTGGCGATCCGAAACAGAAGAGAACCATGTAGTTGATATATACGTTTCTTTTTCTTGTAACCCAATTATCTTGTTTGTTTGCACAAATGCATATTTTTTGTTTATATTTCTATTTAGGCTAATTAGTTTATAAAATACGATATGTATATCTTCTTTGTAGTTGACATTAAGACAATTTAACGTATATTGTTTCTTCCTTTAAAGTTTTCTTTATTCAGTGCCACTAAATGTACTTGGTCCATACAGAATTGGACTCCTATAACATGCAATTTTGCAAGTAGTAAATTTTGTGACACCACATTGTTTCTATAACAATATTATTCCTATACCGTTACCTACTCTTTCTTAACTATATTACTTGAGGCAAGGTATCTTGATTTGATGGACAACATTCAGAAACAATAAAAACCCAGTAGGTAAAATAATTTGTTTATGTAAACAGCTACTTTTCGTACATACAATATGTTCTAACTAACATATGTGTGCGTATTTTGCAGAATAATAAATCTGCAGCGACAACCACATGTACCACAATTAGAATCTACAGGATAGTGATTTACAGTTCCGATTATTTAATAGTACTATATAAGCTATAGAAAGACCGTCACGTTATCGAATTCCTACTGTATTATTGTGGCATTGCTATGCGGAGAATTCACCAATTGAATCACCATTAAGTTCATATACAACGTGAGTAATTTTACAGGTATGAAATATTAAATGATAAGTAACGCTATCAATTATTTGAGAAAAGAAAGGAATGTGGCGAGTTAGGTTATACAACGCAGTGCGAAAAGGAGAGCAGCTCTCTCCTCCTCGTTGGCTACCTTAATTATGAACTAATTTAATTACAGGAAATGTTGGGTATTGACAACTTACTTAAGAATACAATAAAGCCCAATTTACGTGAAGCTCTGTAGATTCCTTTATGTTGTGTGTAAAAAAGCTGTAGCACGACTACACCACGACAGAATTAATATTCCGTTCTTGAGGAGCACTTTTTAAATTTTCAATTTATATTATCTAATTAATCCTTTCTTTCTAGATATAAAACCCAGTCTTCTGAGACCGTATAAACGGGTTGTCTTTTAGTTTCTTATGTATACACCTTTCTCGTTCAATTCACTATCAATCCCGTACTCTAGTGACAATGAGTTATACTCAGGAAAAAGAGAAAATATTTTAATTTAATTTAATTAATTAATTTATTTATTTCATAATGCACATAGCGGGAAAATCGTCAAAAATAAATATAGAAACTTCAAATATACAACATAAAACACACTAAAATGGTTAAAATAAGAAATACATACACACAACTTAAAACATGTTAAAATCAAAATATTCGACTAAAGAACTCGTCTATGGAGTGCAGCGCCCTCACTTACTAAATATTTTCTAAAGCCTCTCAGAAACTATGTATGCTGAGTTCCATTTGGCTTAATTTAGTTTATTGGTTAAATTCCTAGTTAAATTGCTTAAATTTCGGTAATACTTCGCATGTAGATTGGCACCCAAGTAACAACTGACTATATCAAAGTTTTATCCTAGAAACGACATGCATAAGCAGTATTAAATACAGAGAAAAGCTTTGAAATATTCGTCAGATTAAAAAAATATATATACTTTGAAAATTGTCTACGACAGTGCAGCTAAGTAAATACCCATGTATAAGTGCAGCATACATTCACGTTTCACTAAATTGGAAATATATTCTCGTGCTGTAGAAACACAAATTCACACTTCACACTTATTATGTTATACAGAAATTTTCCGGGGATTTACAATAAGGGTATATTCGTATTGTATTTACACATATACCAGTATCTGGAGACTTTTTCTATTGCTAATGTTTGTTTAACAATACGACTCTCCAACATTTTAACACGTTTCTTATCAGAATTATACAAACGCCCGTAAAAATAAATATAATAACTAAAACAAATAGTTTGTACTAGGGGCTACTCGAATTCAAATCAAATGATACCTTTATTTTTTAACTTTATTTTTCTATTAATACCACTACAACTTTTAATCGATTGCTGATGATTTAATTGATCTTTTCGAAGAGATCTGGAAAACATAATTTTGTGGTCCTTCCCTTTATTACAAAAATATAAGTTTTTGCTATTTGTATTTTCCACGTAATAAAGTAATAAGTGTGAGTTGTTTGTACTTGCTTTGATTATTAGTATCAGAGATTATTTTCCTTTATATACAATACGATTCCCTTTGAAAATGGGGCATTGAAATGTGTATATCTATCCTCTACCTATCTTACAAGGAAAAGTTTCCAACCCGCACACGCCGATTTCAAAGAGGCTTGATAATTATGTAGAGCTGGTAGAACTAATGTATGTAAGAAACCGGCTTCTGTCTCTGACCTAAAAGCATCTGAAGGCTGGGAATAGAGCTATTTTTAAGAATGGAGGTAACCGATTGATACATGCTTCAATAGCCCTCTTAAAGCGCTATATACTCATATGTCTGAATATTTTGTTCTTGGACAATCCCAGAATAATTGACAAGAAAACCATCCCATCCTTGGGAAGAACTTTTCGCCCCTTCAGAGGCGTTACTGGCAGAAACAAAAACCGGCCCTTTTCATAATCCAACCAATTCTACATAATTACCAAGTTTTATCGAAATCGGCGTTTCCGCAAATCGGTGGGGGAATGTCATTGAAAAAAAAATAGCGAATGTTTACAGCTTAGAGAAAAGAAATATAAACACTTTTAAAATTCCGGCGATACATTAGGTACAGTGAATTGTTCCTTTTGATAAGTGGTGTTTCATTTACATTCATAGTCGCCGTGTTTCTTAAATACTATTCGATAATACATATTGCAATAATTCCACTAGTTCACTTTATCTGCCAATTATTTTTTTTTCACACCTTTTCACTTACTGTTAAATCTAGTTATTTTTGATTGGCGCATGAGTTATGATAAGTCCTCCATATACATATGTATTATGAAGCATTATAAATAGAAACAAGTTCATATATTAGATATTTAGTACAATTCGCCTTATAGCCCGAATAAGTAACAAAACCGCATAATTAAAGCATAATTAAAGTAAGTAGATAAAATCATTGAAATAAAATAAAAAAATTGAGTATATATAAAACAAAAAATAAAGCAATTTGGCGTTTTGCCACTCCTGTAGGTGGTTCCTTCAGCAGTAAAGGGGAACTGAAGGACGAACCAAGAAAAGAGCAATATATGGAATTGAATATTATAGCTCAATGGGGCGTAATATATGGAGGGCTGGAGCAACGGCAGTGACCTCCAAGAAGAAGGCAGACTGAAGGCTTATTAAAATGAATGTCACCCATGGTGTCCTGCGCGACTGTAAGAGGAATTCCTGAATCTAACTCAGCGTTGATCTTCTTGTAGAAAAATCTTAACTGAGCGAACTGTTTCACTGATGTGCACTGAACCACAAGAACACTGAATCTAATACACTCTTTTAGACGAATGCGTATCAACTTTGTCCTTAATGCAGGGTGGAAGTTGACAAATTTCTGTAGGAGGTTTGTAGATAGTTGTAATGCATACATAAGTGTATTGACTACTTCAAGAAATATCTTGAGAGACAATTAACGTGGTTTTGCTACAAACTCTTTTTTATGTTCTACGATATTTCTATCGTAATCGTATTGTCCTTTTATGCTGTTTTCTGAATATTTTATTTCTACTTATATGTTTATCCGTTAGAGTACAGAATACATTAGGAAACTTATTGTTGGTGTATTGAGAAAATTATGACCAATATTAATATTTAATCTATACTTTAAAAGGAACAAGTCGAAATTTACATAAGTATAAATATGTAAGTCACTTCAGAATTATCGAAAGTACTATATTTGTACAGTGATAAAACAAGAACATCGGTACAGTTCCATGGAGGTTCCAAAGTAAATGCATATGGATTTGAATAAAATGTAATCCCTCAATAACAACGCAATTAGAACTTACCGAATGAATTAAAAATTAATGCTGAGGAGGTTCTAAGAATGCTAAAGATGAGATTAATTCAACTGCGTCAAATGAAAATTCATGAGATGCCATCACGTTGCTAAATACAACACGAACGCAATTTCTATAATATTATTCAAAATTGAGTAAACTAGGAACACTCCACCAGTAATCGGTTTCAAAATAAGTGACGCATATTTTTGAAAGACCGTATAAACAAAAAATAGCGAGTTTTTATCGCCACAATACATTTTTTCTTTTGTGGTATCTATTAAGCGAGCAATAGAGAGAAGTTCTGCGGTCGCTGAGCAAGTGGATACAATTAAAGTCGCGTAGTGTAAGCTTATCAGTAGGTTCAGGCAACCGGTGTAGTTTAGCCGAAAGAGTTTAATTACATAGGGAGAATGGGACCAGGTAGTATAGGTACCCTTTGTTCAGCATTTTGCTATATTTCACAAGCTCATTTACGATAAAATGTTATAACCTGAGCGCACTTGATGTTCCTTCACCTTCTACGTAGTATGTCGTGCAACCGAGACACTAAACATTAACGTTTAATTAAAATCGGTTTCAATTTTGTATGGTGCTATTTGCTGATGCTAATGCCACTATCAAAAGAATACTTTTCGTAATAATTGTCGAGATATTGCACGTTGGGTAATTCACTATGTGAACATAACGACATTCGTTCATTAATTGTTTGCTTACCGCACAAGATTACAATTTTATATCTAGAATAAGACCGTTCCGGATATAAAAACCTGAAAGGAATTCGTTTAATATAATTATATGAAGCTAGATCTACACACTTTTTAACTATTTAGTACTCAATGAATGTATAAATCATACTCTGAACTCAAACAAACACATTATTCAGAAAGGTATAATGAAAGCACCTATTATTATTTAAATAGCGTCAAACAATTGTATCTGTTTATGTCTCTACTAGGTGGGGTGCGAAGTTGACAAATAATGGCATTTATGGTTGTTCCAGGTCAAAAGGCCTAGGGCACATAGATCTGTAATACAATGACTACCACCATCATTTATGGTTTGCGCTTTCCGACCTAAATTTGCTTCGATAATTCAATTACCAACTGGCCTTTGATACTGATATAAACAGATACTTTTATTACGGAAAGTAGGTATTGTAGAATATCACTCCATTTAATTGATCCATATATCCAAGGTCGGTGGTGGTGGTTAGAGTGATATGATCAGTTCGTTTGAAAGTTATATAAACAAGAAAAATGAATGGGTTCTTTTCATCTGCGTCAATCATCTAATTCAATCTGGTATAAAAGATATAGAAGTAATATGTATATGTAATATATACCTTATTGCATATATATTTGTATACGAAAATACTAAATTTTACTAAACTATCCCGTGTAACATGAATACAAAAGTAATATTGTGTTGTAATCCAGTGGAAATTTCAAAAATAATTCATTCCATTCTATGCATTGCTAAACATTGTACTTATATTAACGCTTATGCACTATTGCATAATATGGACCAAGGTGGATCAGCCTAGGGAGAGTGCACGTTTACTGATAAGAATGATAAGAAGGAATAAGATCCACATAATCTCGATTGACTTTACAGAACAGTCATTTTACAGAAAACAAGTCGGGCAAAATATTTAACTCAAGAAAGAGTGGACGAAATTAAAATTTTTGCATCAGAGAAACTATTCTTATAGGGTTATGGTAATTTCTCCAAACCGCCCACAGTGAATCGCATACAACAAGCTTGCATATCAGAACAAAAATAAGTATTATTTAGTAAGTACATACATATGTGTTAAATATGAAGCTTGAGGTATATACATAAGTAATAATCAATGTTATATAAAACATTATTTTTGAGATGAATACTGCAAAATCAGTATATTTTAAAGCTGAAGCAGAAGAAAAATACATAGAATGAAAGGAGACGTATAAAATTTATGTCATACGAAAAACAACTGAAAACCATACTATACAGAAAATAAAAGTCATCACTACCAAATAATCTTTTACGTCACATAGAAGAATGTTATTTGATACCTGTCGTATTAGTATCGGAGAGACAATCAAGTTCAATACTTTTACCGATAATGCCCCAATTTTCTTTCTGGTACTTCTCCGAACTTCTTTGGAGAGCTGTCAGATTGGCAGAAATCAATTTCTGGTTGCCTCTGTATTACGTTTGAGGATTTTATTAAGAGTAACAGGAATTTAATACCACGGATACAAGACTAGGTAGAGAGATCTGGTTTCTAAGCAATTTTTTTAAAATTCGGTTAAATTAATAGCACAATCTTCATAATATAAAGCAAACCTGTAACTACTCCACTCAAATCTAGATTCGCAAAGACTCTGCACGCAGTATTTTCAGGTTTGGTTTGCCTAAACGAGTTCCATGTGTTGCCTAAACTTTAATTCGATATAATCGAAACGCTTTTTGCTACTTTTTATCCCATCGATAGCTTACGTAGAGGAGACAAACCAAATTTGTAATGTTCTTCCATACTGACTCAGTTCTAGAATTCGCCATTCATTCTGTCGGGAGTAGGACCACAGATATAGCATTTTTGTGTAGAATATCTGTCAGTTAAAGTATTACGTATTTTTAGATCATAGTCAATAAACGTTAGTGTTTTACAGAAATTTGGGACTAAGCAGCACTGGTTGGTTTCTGCTACAGTAAATTCACTTGTTTCTTTTGAAAAGACAAATAAATTGGTCAAAAACAAAGTATCGATGGAGGCTTTATATTTTGCTCAGCGTTAGCATCAGTGTTCTCAAATTTCTGTTTATAAGTATCATGGCTAGAGCTCTCGGCACATCCGCACTTCCCAATTAATGTGAATGACGAAGGAGATGAAGCATTTCTTATGACTCTACTTCGCGCTTCGATGCCGAGGACCGAACGAACCGTTCACAAATTCAATCCAAAATAACGTGCGTTTCTGTCAGAAATATGTTTGTCAGAAGAAATTCAAGACGTTTTGAACTTACATATATTCACCACTACCGCGTCTGCTTGTAAGAGTGACTAATGCACTTCAAATTACGTAATAACGTAATGCTTCGTCTCCGTTTTCAAATTCCTTTTTGTCTTTTCAAAAACTTCAAAGTTTTTATGATCAAAGGGGCTTCGCTTCTATGATATGACCAGACCTGACACACGATTTGTCACTTCTGCAGCTATGGGGAATTTACTAGCAGTACGTGATTACACTAGGTCTTCAACCATAGGCTTTTTAAAATAAATATTCAAACTATATCATACGAGGACGAAGACAGGGAGATCCTCTCCCAACTACTCAGTTTAAGCTGGTTTTAGAAAAAGTATTGAGAGATGCAAGAATACATACCCAAGGTACAATTTATGATCACAGGCATCAGTGTATGGCATATGCTGATGATATAGCACTAATTGCAAGGACCAAGAAAGAACTGCAAGAAATAACAAAGCATATAGAAGCGGCGGCAAGAAGAGTGGGGCTGGCTATAAAGGAGGATAAAACAACGTATATGTTAATGAGGGGAACTAGTGAAAAAGGGCTTGCAATAAAGAGTACCGTGGACGGAACAAGTTACATGTTTAATCGTGTTCAGAGCTTTAGTTATCTTGGTGTTATTTTTACTAATAATATAGACGAAAGTGACGAAATAAGTGAAAACTTACAAAGGGAAAGAGGTGTGCAGGCTGATTGCTAAAAACATTCAAGTTGAAAAATGTGTCGCTAAGCGCTAAAGTGCGTATATACCAGTAATAAGACCGGTTGCTATGTATGGGTGTGATGTGTGGGGTTTGAAAGAAAAGGACCGGGAACGTTTGGAAGTGTGGGAAAGAAAAATCCTAAGATGGATCTACGGTTTTAAGAAGAAGGGGGGGGAGTGGGAGAGAAGATCCAACAGTAAGGTACTGAACATGTATGGGCAACCCCTCTTTTGTTTCTTCACTTGATTCTTTTGTTGTAAAATATAGAATTATAATTTTTATTCCCAATATCTTTATTTCCCTGTTTATAACTTAGAATTTATTTTTATTATGTTTTTATAAAAACTTTTTGGGGAATTATTTTTATTTAAAGTAATTAATTTAAACCCAGTAGTATATAAATTATTACAAATTATATTTATAAATTTTGAGAAATATTTAACATAAAACAAAGATAATTACCTAGTGTTGTGTGTGTTGTAGTGTTTTTTTATTCGATGATGGTTCTTCCTATGTCTGCTTTCGTGAATTCCTTCTTCGATGCAACTCTATTTTCTATGGATTCTTCCCTTTTAAAATTCTTTCTTCTCCGGTGTGGTGAGGTTCTTTTATTCACTGGTACTTCCTTTTAAAACCCTTTAGATCCACAATATATTTTGAACTCTTTTATTGACTTATATATCTTGTCAATTTTCTTCGTCGTCAACCAAACAAACTTTTAATTTTTTCCGGAAACCAGGACTACACTACATTATTTCTCCGTTGTCCACGAAATGAAAACTTTAATTCATCATGACTTGAGTTCAACCAAGGCATAACGTTGTTATAGAAACCTGTATTAAATATCGATGTATCCTTGGTTATTTACATCCAGTGGTTATTAGGAATGCTTGTAATGTGAAAGTGTTGTATGTATGTGTCTTAATGTTTACAATGCTTTTCTATCTTTTAGTTGATGCTTTTTATAGTAATTAATAACTTTATTTCTAGTAACATTTTTTCTCCCATTAAACGTCTCTGGCTGGAGGTAAAATAAGAAGCTAACACACGTAGGGCAATAAAATGCAAGAAGGTGGTGTGTGTGGTATCGAAAAAGTATAAATAGAACCCAAAAATAAACCGAATGTCATTTGAACATAAACATCTCCAACCCCAACATTTACTGTGAATTTTGATATATTGTATTGTAATAAATGATAAATTTTCCAATGGTAATTAACCATTTAAGTATTACTATACTAGAATACCCACGAAAAAATGAGCACAAAATATATTTAACAATTACAACGCTGGTTTTGTGTAAGTACTTATACATCACATTTCATATGAAGATAAAACTGCCACTATAACAGTATATGGAAATCTTTCTTTGAGTGTTCTCTAGAGCAATTCGGTAGAAGTGCCTAGATTTTTAAATTACAAGAAACGTGTATATATTACTAGGAAAGTCTGACGACGTATATCTGTATAAATGTATATCATTATGTCCACGTTTTAGAAAACAAAAGGCAATCTATTTTTATTATCGGTACAGAGAGTATAGCGAATTTCGCGTATAGTAAATTATATTACTATATAACAAACAGGGAATATTTAAAATTAGTCCCTTTTATTGCATGGTTGTACGAAGAATAGCATTTTACCAGAAAGCGAATTTTGGGATCACTTATATTAAACTCGCTTTAAAGGAAATTGCCTTAATAATTTTAATCTTCAGCCTACAAGTTGATGTCAAAATTTGCAAATTAAATTGTCGCCTTCATAGTAACTGAGATATCATCGTCAGAGCTTCCATTAAATAATAGCTTTCGCAATTGAATGGATACGTTTTATCAAATTACACCAACCTTGGTCCTTCTGAAATAAGAATTTATACTACGCAATAGGACGGTATCATCCAGATTCAATTTAAATAATGCGCTCAATTTGCATCGTGTAATAAATGCATTCAATGTAATATTTTTGTTTTCAAATTTGCAGAATTTTATGAAGGTGTAGTATTTCACCTAGGGCGGTCCATGGCTTTTACTACATTACATTTGGCAGTTAAAATTCTAGTATAAATTCTGGTTTTCTTTCCGAAAGAAGTTTTATGTTCTATTCTTGTTAAAACATTACAGTAAATAATAAAAAGCGATACATGCATAACAACATATAACATTGGCAATTTGTATTGCTCTTTGGTGTTCTTCTCGAATTTTAAAGCCAAGTATTGCTTTTGTTATTACAACTAGCTACCCATCTCGGTCACAGGGGTTAAATATCTCACCCTGTGTTTTCAATCGACACAGCTGCGACGACCTTGAGTTCTGTGGGAGGTCATACAATCCGAACTATTCCACTTGGGAAGGCTACGAAACACAAAGTGGGTTAGACACTCTTTGGGGGGTAGGATGAAAGAAAAGAAAGCTACCACATGAAGCAATCATGTACATGTGAGGGTTGCTAAACGACGAACTATTACGCTGATTACTTAATCAAAAGTCAATCGCCTTACCTATTATACTTATATAAAAGAACAAATCTTTCGGATTACCTCCGCAGACAAGACAAATTTGAAATTTATAGCTCATATTTCATAAGGGTAATTTTCGCAAAATCTAAGTTGTCAATTTACCTAAAAAGTAGTGAATGTAATCCGAAAGGTAAGTAATTAAAGAGGTCTCCAATAATATATACCTACGTTTAAATATAAAAGCACTAAAGGAGCAAAAATTAGTATCGACGTTGATCTGTGTTCAACATATAAATTATACCAGGTTTAGAGTTTAAATATCATATGACTCTTTACTCATAGACACCTCCTTTGCATCAATTTTGCCCGACCTATTTTACTGATGATGTTTATAACCGTAATGTTTACTTTATAAGACTCAATTGCATCTGCTTTACACGAACAGTAGAAAGGCATAAGAACTAATTGTAAGTAAGGTATTGTTTAGTAAGAGTGGACTCTGAGTATAATTTGTCCTAAATTTTGATTAGATTTTGGAGATGATTTGCTGCCTAGCTTTTTGGTTCGTGACTGTCGATATGTGTTTGCTTACCCCTTTCAAATCCTTCTTAACCTTTCAATTCGCGCAAGTAGTTTTCCCACAGCGCTGGAAGCGCTGCAAAATCTGCCCCATACACAAGAGGTGAGATACTGCTCTATTGTGGAATCATTGGCCTGTAGCAATTTTATCAAATGTTGCTAAGGTCTTTGAGAAGTACCTTTACAAGTCCATGTACTTCGATATTTATCCCCTTCGGTCTCCATGTCAGCATGGCTTTATTTCTGGGCGTTCTACTGCCACGAACATAGCATCTATTTACCAATACATTGGCAAAATTTTAGATCGAGGCGACCAAGTTGACGTCATTTAGTCGGACCTTTCCCGCGCTTTCGACACCGTAGATCATGGCATTCTCCTGTATAAATTGAGTGGATTTGGCTCCGTCCCATCAGCGGTGGCGGGGGGATTCAGGTCGTATTTGGAGAAGCGAACATATTATGTTTACTACCCTACCTCAGGAGTTCTCTTTTATTCAATATATTTATAAATCACTTGCTATTATCCATAACATGTCCGGTCCTCGCTTATGCTGATAACGTAAAATTTTTCTGAGATTTGATTAGGGGAGGATGCTCGACTTCTCCAAACAAACATAAATAAGATGGTCCAGTGGTGCAATTACTCTAAATTACTCTTAAGCATACGAAAATGTTACGTACTGTTGTTCTGCCGCTCTACATCATCCTTGTCCATCAATTACACCATCAATAATGTTGTGATCGAGAGAAAAGCGGAAGTCAGGGACTTGGAAATTATGCTTGATACTAATTTTACTGATTATGATTTGCAGAAAAATTCTTCTAAACCTGATGAACAACAGGTTCGACTGCGCATTTTACTAGTAAACATTTGCCTAAAATGATTGAAACCCCAAACGACCGTTCTGTCACGTAGCGATCCTGTTACAAGCTGCCTGATTTTCGTCGCTTGAGTCTCTTTTCCCTCAAGTATACATACGTCAATCTTTATTCATAATACATCCCACAGGCGATAGGTTCCTTACTTCTTAAGCGGACCGGCCATATTATTTTGGTTCTAAATAGTGTATGAAACGCTATGTATGTATGTATGTATCATAGCAACTTCTGGTGTGGATCCCTTAGGTTGTATGGATCGTGTTATACATTTGTAAGTAGGATACCAGAGAATGGAGGTGAGCAACACATATTGTTTCTGGCTGCGTCGGAAGTTGCTATTTGGCACTCTATCACATACTTTAGTAACAGGTTTTCTAGCTGACTGACTGACGCGCAGGTTAGGTATAAGCTGTTGCTTTTAGGAATTTCGCACATGAGTTTTAGCTAACAGTGCAATTAGGAAAAGTACATATTAACTGTTGTGTATATTTACTTGTGAGTGTATTCGTCTCGACCCAATTTGTTGTTAAATGTAAAGCCTTAGCTGATCTTTATCCCTTAAGTGTTGGTATTGATGTATATCTGCCGCTTGAAAAATAACAGGTATTACCCACGTAGAAATAATTTTCTGCACCACACAAATGTGATAGGGGAATATGGGTAGAATAACAGATAAATGATAAGGATAATCGACAAAATCGGTCCGCGTATGCGGTGGTTCCGTATTTTACTTTTTATATTTCCTATACTTCGCACTAGAGACAAAGACGCGATGATGCAAAATAAGAGTAAGCAGAGATAAATAAGAGATAGTGCACATACAATCAACTGATAGGAGAGGAACAGGAAATACAGAAAAACTTAAACAAATGGGAGATAAGGAGAGAAAAGAAGGCAAGAGTGTGAAGATAGGCTACCCGAAAATGATAATCTACTGAATAGAATATAAATGGTACAGAGAGAAAGGGGCACCGATAGAACTCAAGAGAGACCTCATGAGTAGAGACCCACAAAAATGAAAAACCTGCAAAAGGACGAAAGAACGATGAGGACAATGGCAAATACAAGAAAAAAGAGATGCAAGAATAACGACAATGATATTGAGAAGGACAAAGATTTAAAATTAGTAAAGAATTTGGAAAACTGTAGCAAATGGAAAATGAGTTTATGGAATATCAAAGCTTAAGTGGTAAAGAGGAGGAACTTATAAATTAATTTGAAGTAGCAAACATGGTTATGTTTGGCGTGACCGAATCGAAGAAAAAAGGGAAATGTTGTATTAACATAAAAAATGGTCACTACCTAATTTATGGTGTAGTTCATGGTAACCAACGAGCGAGAGTGAGAGTGCCAACAATAATACACAGGAACTGGTTTCAATATGTTAGAAGGTGCAAAATTATTTCTCTCTCTTTTGCTCAGAATAGGTGTAAACGAAAAGGTATGTGAGGAATGACAATTATTGTCGCACATGGACCTTCTGAAAACGAAACTAGAGAAACAACAGGCATGTTCTACGATCAACTACTGGGCGAGATGGATTTATCAAGCTAAAAGTCATGATACTGGGTGATCGTAACGGACGTGTAGGTACAACAAAAAAGGACTACCCCATTAGGCCATATGGGGGAAAATACGAAGAATCTAATTGGGCAAAAATAATTGATTTTTGTATTATGAATGATACGCGAGTGGATAGTACGTTTTTTAAACGTCAGAAGATCTATCAATATACACGGGTGACGAATTCCAGGAATGAGCAATCAATCATAGATTTGATTTTAGTTGAAGCCAAATATATGAAGGAAATAGTAAACGTACGTGTTAGGAGAGGGTTGCGATATGAGCTCAGACCATTTACTTGTTGAAATAAAATGAAAGACAAATAATCGGAAACAACATACAACTGACAAATATACCAAAGAAAAGCAATTATAAAGAAGAAAGTATCCAAATTGAAAAATTGAAGTTAGTAAGTGTCAAAATGAGTTACTGCAAAAGGTTGAACGAAAGGATTGTGAAACCAAATTGGAGAGAAGAGAGCAGAGTGGGATAATGATTTAAAAACGGAAGTAACAAGAAAAGGAAACTATGGAAAAATTACTTAAGTAATAAGAATAATGACAATTACACGAGATACAAAGAGCAAAGAAAATTTGTAGTGAAAGAAGGAGGCAAAAATTCGTCCATGCGCAGAATTTGAAAACAGAATGGAAGACGGCAAGGGAAATGCAAAGTTGCTCTACAAAACATTTTAAAACCTCAGAGGAAGGAAACGAGGACAAAAGATGTAAAGGATGGTGCAGGCAACTTGCTGCTGACTACTGCACAAATCGTAGATAGATGACGAGAGCATTCTATGGAGGTTCTAAACGGGGCAACAAATGGGAGAGGTATAAGTGGACTAGAAAAAAATAGAATGATGGATTACCAGGATCAGATGTCTTGGAAGGAATTCCAAAATGCTGTCCGAAAAAAAAATAGCAAAACTGCTGGTCATCATAATATTAAGGCCAAATTAATTAAAAGTCTAGAAGGTGAAGGCGTAGAACATTTCTACAGAATTATAGGGCCTTGCTGGAACACTGGGCAAATACCAAGAGATTGGATGTTTGCCACAATATTACCGCTCTACAAGAAAGGTGACGCACAAGTGTGTACCAACTACAGAGGAATATCATTATTGTCAATTGCCAGCCAAGTATCCGAAGCAATTAAAAAAAAACAGATTGAGAAAAGATATTGAAGCAGTCCTTGATGACAGACAATGTGGATTCAGACCCGGTCGTGGTGCGACAGGCCTGATATTCACTATAAGGCAATTAATAGAAAGAACCATGTAGTGCAACAGCAAATTGTTTTTGTGTTTTGTGGATTTGGAAAAACTTTCGATACTACGCCTAGGGAAAACATATGGGAAGTACTGGAACAAAGGATTCTAAGTAAAAAAATTATTCAAGCAATTAAAAGTATGTACAGCTCTACTAGAAATGTTGTGAGAACACATAATGAGACATCAAAGGAATTTATAACAAGTATGGAGGTAACACATGGAGGAATTTTGAGTTCACTGCTGATTGTAATCTTAGTGAACGAAATTGCCAGAAAGTGTATGGAAAAAATCTAGAGTTGAAGTATTAGTGTGGCTGTCAGAGGTAATTTACGCGGATGAACTAGTAATGATTGTTAAGTCGGAACAAGATATGCAAACTATAAATATATGGTATGAGGCATTAAATCGACTGGGAGTAAAGACAAATAGTGAGAAAATCGAGCTGTTGGTGATAGCCAAAGAACAAATAAAAGCAATAGTAAACTTAAACAAGGAGGCGATGAAACAAGTAGACGAGTACAAATACCTGGGATCGAAAATTAATACAAAGGGAGCGATGAAAGCTGAGATAGATAACAGAGTAACGAATGCAACAAGACTGTGCTGCGCTGAACAGAAGTTTTATTAAGAGAAAAAAGTGAGCTTGAAAACAAAAATTAGAGTGTTTAAAACAATGTATGAACCAGTATTTTTATATAGTAGTGAAACGTGGGCATTAAATGAACGAAATTGAAGTAAAATTCAAGCATGTGAGATGCGATATCTGCGAGTTGTTAGAGGAGCGACTAGACCTGACCGTATCAGAAATGAAATAATACGTACAGAGTCTAACACGCAACCGACATTGGATAAATTGCAAGAAAATCAGCTGAGATGGTTTGGACATATAGTTGGAATGAGGGATGGCAGAACGGTGAAGAAAGTCTGGAATATGGGAATAGAGGAAAAGCGCAATAGAAGAAGAAACATAAAGTTCAAGCAAGCAGAAAGAATGGCGAATAATAGAAAAGAGTGGAAGCAATTGATAGCCCCGGAAATGTCCACACCGTAAAGTATAAAGGCGGGGAGGGGGAGGGGGATATGTATGTATGTACTTCGCACATCCATGCTGTTGGTGTTCTCCTCCGAATAAATAAAATTTTATGAGTTCATACGAGGTTCCTCCGAATCTGTAGTATTCCAATATTTCCAGTAAAATGTCATAATGGACGGAACAACATGGAATTTGCCTCTCATTTATAGTCTGAAAATAAAAACTAGCATGTCGAATGCTGCCAACAAGGTATGGTATATCTAATGAATTGAACTGATAAACTTAAATGAACCTCGATCTGAAATTAGCTCTCCCTGATTTATTCCTTGCAATAGATTCTGGCCCATTCAAATGTGTAGTCAACTTTTAAAGAATTTTTGAAAATATGTACTACTGCATTATAAATTTTTGTAGTTACTAAATGGACATTAGGAAGGCAAGCTCCATTATTTTAGCCTTGTGAATAAATATTATTCTTGCTTTCTTTAAAATTGCTGATTTCATGAACAAAATTCAAATGATAGTCCCCATTGGCAAGAAAGCATAACAGAAAAGCCCTTCGTTCTCGAACAAATTTTTTTATTTTTGTCCTGATTTTGTTTAGTCCTTTCCAGGTATTCTACTCTGGACTACAGGATCGTAGTCTCAAACCCCTTAGCATATGTAGGTATCGTAATGTTATGCGTACTCGAGAAGAAGTATAAAACCTTCATTCCTGTTAAATAATTCGATCCAATGGTCATCGTCAACAAAATTTGCTGGAAGCGTTTCAAACTGGTTACCTTATTTTATTTTTTACAACTAATAAAAATACGCCGAAAGAAATGCGAGAACAGTCAGAAACTGATCTGAGATTAATTGCGAGGAACTGCGGGCGCTTACTGCTCCGATTCACCTCACTAACGCGCTGCAGATGCAGGGTCCGCTCCAGCAGTAACTTTTCGTGCTATATACTCTCACGCATACATATCGAGGTTCAGAACTATAAAAGCTATAAAACGGAGTCCGTAATTTCGGCTCCGTTTATTGCACTTCAGCGTCCAAGTTCAGACGTACAACCTTAATGCCCATATATCATTAACTATTAGGTTGGGCTCCGCCCGTTGTAATTTGACCTATTGTGTTATGATTGCTGACCGGTCGGCGGGTGTTTGGGGACGCCATTCGCCAATTAATTTATCCACCGTCCATGTTTAACTTATCGGTCGGCTATTGTGTGCCTATGTTAAATTGACCGATCATTGATTTCGTCGCGGTTGACTGGCCGGTAACACTGCTCCTCGGTAATTTAACCTGATTGCCTTCAATACTTTCCCAATAGTTCTATTTTTCCTACGTACTACACTCAATTTGCTTGTTATGTACAGATTTACGTTAGTTCAACCTAAGCGAGAAAGTTTATTTTACAACAGATCTCAATGTCGCCACAAGTATATATACGTATGGGTTT
The DNA here is from genome assembly GCA_038088585.1 of Chrysina gloriosa. NCBI lineage: Eukaryota > Metazoa > Arthropoda > Insecta > Coleoptera > Scarabaeidae > Chrysina > Chrysina gloriosa. The sequence goes on from CM076090.1 coordinate 25,203,960, forward strand.
CTTGGTAATAAGTAGACGCGGTCCAAATTACACAATTCCTAATATCCTGCACTATGCTCTGCATATATAATGTGTTTTTACAGAAATCGATAGTTTACAACCATATTACACTTAGGCAATTCATACGAATCTAATTCTTAATGATATTTCAGTCGTCGAGGGTCAATGGATTTTGAATGCGAGTAATGCAAAAAGAATTGCTGAAATGTCTTTCTTTAATTTAGCGTTCTACCATTGCAAGCGATGAACTCCATCGCAAAGCTACATCTTGATTTTAATTCTCTTAAATGGTTTGAAACTCTGGAACTTTAACGTCATTAATTACTAAAGTTAAGATATTAGTGAAATAGCAACACAATTATAATCTAAAAGGTAAACTGCACTTTTTACGTATGTATATATGCGGCAATATACAGTGCCGTTCAAAAGTTTCGGGACACCCTATTTTTCGTCGATATTGCATAGAAATACCATGATACGGGAAATACCAACAATTGATGACAACAGTATACACTTAAATTGGAAAACAATGTATTATATATAGTGTTGTTACTCTTCAACAATTAATTAACCAAGTTTTTATTTAATTACGGTGCAAGAATATTGGACCATATAAACAAACCAAAGCATTCTAAGAATAACAAAACACGAGATGATTTCCTCACTAGAGTCAGTACTTTGTTGCCATGCCCTTAGCAGTAATCAGAGTATCACATTGGTGAGGCATACAAGGGGAAGGCCTAGCCTGCGACATTGACTTTTCGATAAGACTATCATCAATCAGTAGTACGTCAAAAATAATTAGACACGTGTCTGGGCGTCTTTGTAAGTGGGCCCTTGTTTAAGAAATATAAGGGTTTGAAAATCACAGTCGTCGCGGTTGCCATACTTGTACCGAGTGGCGCGGTTTCATTGCCACTAATCGCTGCTGGTAAGGGCCTGCCTAGCGACCACGCTACTGCTGATTCGAATATTTTTGTCGACATTCTTTTTTAATTTTTCGCATTGTAAACCTATCAAATATTCATTTTTTGATGCTTCTCCAACGATGAAAAAGTTTTTTCTCAAAGATAGTCAAATTATCGGGAAATAAATATCATGCAGACACTTTTCGATTATCTGTATAATCGCGATTTATTGTTCTTTGCATATTTGTGGATGATAATGATCATAAAAACATTTGAAGCATAACAATGAGCGCATTTTATGAACGCAATCCCGTTACAATTGTAGCTTTCACGAGGTAGGTTCAGGGGGAAGCAAGCTTTTTCATGTCCATGAATGAAATTCTGTCTGGTAATAATTTTGATCTATACCAAGCGTGTTTGACCATGTCGTTAAATATCGGATAACTTAATTGGTGGTGGACGACAGAATGTATTTTGATGGCATCCTCGCGAGTGTTTACTTCCCGTTCTTCTTGTAACAAGTTTGATGCATTTTGCATTCTTTTAATGATGTTTTTCACTTGCCGGTAAAAATAAACATCAAGGGGCTGACATAAAGGGGTGCATTTTGGAGGAATAACTTTGACAGTGAAAGTTACTTCGTTTGATTCGTTTGTGGGAATGTCATCGTAAATGAGCCAATCTGCCTGTCCTCCCTACGAATTCAGAAGTAACAGGAATTTGTTTTCACATACATAGGGTTTAAGGACTTTTTGTAGGTAGTTGATGAACAATTTTTTTAGTTAATTTTCCAGATTTAGAGCACGTTACTATGAGATTTCCATAGTCTTCGGTTAAATCTTCCACTGCTTTTGAAACCCTAGGGCCAAATGTATTTCCCCTTTCTTGAGTGCATATAAAAACGTGAGACAAAACGGTTGCAGCGGCAGTTAAATTGTATCGTACTATATATGAATGATGATTTTCTTTAAATTCTGTCTTTGCACTAGGACGATTTTCGTATCTTGGAAATCGAGTGAACGATTCATGACCAGTTCGTATGGACAACCGGACTGATATGTGCTGATCACGTATTCTAACAGATATTTCTTCATCAATACTTGTGTTTGCTGTTGGAACGTTTCTGTGATTGCAAGGGTCTCGTCGAGGGATGCAACCTCATTTTTGCTAACTAACTTGGTAACTTTGCGCTGTTTTATTCTGTACTTCCTTTTGAGTTTCTAGTCCAAGAATGACTAGCAATGAAACTGAAATTGGTATCCAAAAGGAGACGTCACAGACGTGGCCCATTACTGGAGAACTCTTGTGGTGACCTATGAATTATGAATACCTGAATTAATGTACGCGGCAGAGATGTGCAAACATATTTAGGTGAAAGCTTTTTTAATCGAAATCATATCCAAAAAATGCAAAAGTACAAACCAGTTATGAAGACGTAAATAAACAAGGACATGAAAGTCCATCCAATCCTATAAGCAAAGATAGCTACTTAAACGAACTTGATACTAGAAGCAAGGTGTTGTTATTGGCTGACGATTATAATAAAGGAGCTGCTGTTAAACTGCGTGATCTACTTGACGACGGTTATAATGTGGAATCAGTTTTTAACCAGTGCGAAGTCTTCCAGCAAGTGTGATGTTAATGAATTATCAAAAAATTTCACCAAACGTGACTATATTCTTATTTTTGCAAATGCCAACGATGTACTTCGGCGACTATCAACCAACGAAAAATACTTGAATGAAACTTTTTTAACGTCACTGCACCAACCACGATTAGTGGCAACAAAAGTGCGTGGCTCGGTACAAGTACGGCGGTAGCGGTGACATTGATTTTCAAACCATATTTCTTGAACAAGGGCCCACTTACAAAGAAGCCGAGACACGTGTCTAATTATTTTTGACGTCCTATAGATTGATGATAATCCCATCGAGAAGTCAATTTTGCAGGCTACACCTTCCCCTTCATAGACGCAATTAATTGCGAGATACGATCTTGTGGAAATTTTGCCCATTCATATTGCAAATGATCCCATAATTGTGTCTTGCTGAAGCGATTCTTCGTTCCAACACGACGCTTGAGCTCTTACTACAAATATTCAATCGGATTTAAATCCAGTGACTGCGATGGCCAATCGAGAAGGCCCACTTTTCGGCTTTCAACGAAATTCTTCACAAGACGCGAAGTATGTTTGAGGTCATTATCATATTTAAAAACTGATCCACTTGGCATTTTTCCCTTGCAAATGGGCGGATATGGTCTTGCAACATATTTCGATATATTATAGCGTCCATGTTGCCTTGGATATCCACCAGCGGATTAACGCCGTTGTCAGAAAATGCTCCCCAAACTTTAACATTTCCGCCACTGTATTTTACGGTTGGAATTTGGTAATGTACATCGTATCTGGCACCTGCTGGATGTCTTACGTACTTGCGACCATCACTTGCGAACAATTGAAATTTGGGCTCGTCGGAAAAAGACACCTTCCGCCAATCCGATTCTGTCCAATGCTGATATTTTTGGAAAAATTCAATTTAGCCTTCTTGTTCTTTGTGCTAGTTACTGGTTTCTTTACACCAACGCGTCCAACCAATCCCACAGCCTTCAGGCGTCGAGATACCGTACTCCGACTGATGTCGGTAAGATTCTCACTGCGTAGTTCCCACAAAATTCCTGCTGCCATTGTTTCCAGTTCCATGACGCACTTCCTTTTAATAATTTTGTCAACGCGTTCTGAAGTTTTTCGTGGTCTACCGCTTCGACTTTTACCACAAAACGAATTTGTTGTTTTACATTTTTCAATAATACAGTTTAGTGTGCTTTTCCCAATAGATAGAGCATTTACAATATCACGGGAACTCTTTCCTGTTTCAGATAGTTTCAACAACACTTCGCGGATATTTTTATGTATTTCAGCATTGTGGCAGAAATAACATTGACGTTTCATTGTACTTCATGTCTCGAATGAATGCGAAGGAAAACATAAACAAACCGTGCGGACGAAGGCCAGGTGAGATAGCGGGCCAATAGTTTTGCACGCTGACCAAACGCGTTCGACGCTGTGCCCAAACAATACGCTACACAAAAATATATATATCACACTGTTATCGATATCATAGCTCTCGTAAATATTTGAAATGATGAAGACGTCAACGCATGAAATATCTTATCGAATACCTGAGAAACAAGGATTGGCCCAGAACTTTTGCATGCCACTGTATGTAACTACAAGGATACTTTCTCCATAGTTTTTCATTTGTGGAAATAATTCAGTACATTATTAAGGCTTTGTACGTTCGGGTATAAGTGGATGTTATCTATACATACTCGGCAAAGGCTTTCAACTCTATAGATCAGTGGATACTCATAGCAAAATTGGATGCTTTTAGTTTTTATCAGACCTGTTGTATCCTATGTCACCCTACTCGCGGCACCGACAGAATTATGTGTACTACAATGATTATCATTCTGGACAATTTATTTCTGCTTTTGGTGTTCCACAAAAATCGAAGTTGGGCCCCTGGCTGTTTGTTATTTTTATTAATAACATCTTCCAGTCAGTGGACTGTGGAGTACTTGCCTACGCCTTATTAGATTAGATGAAATTCAAGATATGGGTGTCCCATTTAATTCGACATTCAATTTTACGGATCACATTCTGAATACGTATGCTGCTGCTGCCACAAAGTTTCTCATTAGATCTTGCAGAAAATTTACCAATCCCGTGTCAATTAAGTATCCTTACTGTACTTTTGTAAAAATCAGTTACAATACGGTTTGTTAATATGATATTTGCACTATGTGTATCTGCAGTTGTCTCTTGAAGAAGTTCAAAGGCGTTTTTAAAGTAGTTTTCTTTCAAGAAAAATGGTGTTTATCGAGATAGGAATACTGATTACAAAATTCTCCTTAGCATTTACAGTTCTGATACCCTGAGCAGTAGAATAGAGGAAAGCAGTGCCAAGTTCCTATTAAGTTTAATTCAAACTAGAATAGATTCTCCATCTCTATTATTTCAAGTAAATATTCATATTCTACCACGCCCCACACGCTCCGCAGATAACTCTGTTGATTCAAGACCGAGAACTATGTAATACATTAGCAAAGGCCCCTCTATCTCAAATGATGTCGAATGCAAATAGATATTCCGCTGAACCATTTTCAGTATAACTTTTTCTATTTGATTTTTCCTTGGCGGAAATTAAATTTTCTCATCTCCAAATTATGTTTCATTTAGGGCTTGTTAATAGGATATCAATTTATTTCCATTTAATTTTTGTTTAGGATTATTTTCTTGTGAATAGCTTTTGGTAAATCTTGCTTTTTGGTTTTATTTTAGTTTTGATTTATGTGCAGCACGTAGGATATAGTGACTTTAATACTGTATTTTTCTTTTTATGTATATTTTATCATGCTATTGGAATTAATTATGTTGGACAATAAAGACTTTTATTATTATTATTTATTAAAAAGCGCCTTCAATAATTATTATTGAGGCGATATATTGAGCTATATGTAATTCGGCTTTTCTTTCTTCTTCTACATATGAATATAATGTGTGAGCCATTAAGAAATGACCAGTATTGGAAGCTACTGCGGCTAGCACTGTGCTGCGACTATCGATAGTTATTGATAGTATCGATAGTTTCGTACTATCGACAGTTTTATAACTATCGATGGTAACTCTCGGTAATATCAATCATCGATAGTGTCCATCACTAGCATTTCGTTATTTCTTCTTCAAATCGAAGATTTATTGAATATTTGTATTATTTTCTGCAATATTTTCTATTTACAAACTTCAAGTCACCTATGCCAGAACCTATAAGTTGTAGATAATATGAATATTGCGAATAGCAAGACTTTCAATTTATAGTTCACAAAAGTCTAGGTCTATATGGTCAATATAGCCAATTCTTTATTGACAACTTCAGCATACCATCAAGCCATGAATTACCCCTCATTCTTACCACATGAATTTACCGTGTCAACTCTGAAACGGTGAAGCGCGGTGTATAAGGCAAGCAACCCAAGTCCATACACGACGTTTTACGTTTATATAATTCTTCCATTGAGGTACATGTATGTTTGAAGATACTCAATTTTGAGTCGTAAAACAAAGATTAATAGCGCTCCTCTAGTTACGTTCCTACGACAGTATTATTTATGCATTTCTGTTAATGGCAACCCGTTCTTTACAACATACGCCAAAGCTGTTCAGTCACAACCGCCCTAGGCAAAGAATTTCATAGAAAGGAATCTGGAATAAGTAATTGAGTCAGGATAATTTCTTGGAATAAAGGGCACCAAATTGCATATTATAGCTGCTCGTACGTATGAATAGCCAAACGCTTCTACGTGCTTACAGTACACACACCATACAGTCAACCCATGTATGTATGTCAACAACTAACAAACTAACTATCAATTCGTCGAGTTACAGTAATAATACCTAAATTTGTAGCACTCCTTGTATATTTCGGAAACGAAAAGTCTTAAAACTTGTGGTATCTATTTTGACAACTTTCCGCATAGCTAAAACTCACAGTGTCACCACATTAGTATATTTGGACCGATTTAGCTAATTTTGATCTTAAAATATTTGTGGAAGTTCAGGGAAGGTTTAAACGGTGAGAAACATAAATAGTAAGTAACGGAAAATACTAGAAACGGCAATTTAATTTTCCAAGAGAAAATGTTCTTAGCTGTGAAACATTTGATGTCTTCTGTCTTTTGTCTTTCTTTTAGGTGCGTCCAGAAATTTTTCTTTTTCATAGTTATTGTATGAGGTGTAAAAGTGTCAGTTAGTTGTCGAAGAAAGAAAATCAATATATATATAAATGGATCGTGGTTCGTTCGGATGCTTAAAACTTGAAAACTACTGGACCAAATTGGATACTTCCCTTTGCGGGTTTGTTCGTAATTGCTACGCGAAGGTTTAGGAAAAAGAAAAGTCGAAAAATTCTCAACAGGTGGTGCTCTAGGCGGTCATTCCATTTGACAGCTCAGCATATGTTCTTTCTTAGTTTCGATTTGATAATTAGAGCTGTGCGGTCTCAGTTAAATGACTTTCCGATATTTTTATAATTTTTTATTGATTTTTCGAGTGAAATAATATATATTTACGAAACATATCATTGCGAGTCTGTGGGTTATCCATTTTTGAGTGATATTATTTATCGATTTGTTTTGTTTTTCCCGTTGTTTTCCAAATTTCAATTGCATCTTTTTCGTTCGTTTGCTTTCTTTATTTTGGCTATTTTAAAGGTAAATTATTGATTAGTGAAAACTTCATGTGCGATTTACACAAAGTGATAATCATTTACAGTTTTAAGCATCCGAACAAACCACGATCCATTTTTATATATATTTATGATTGAATTCAATTGAATTCGAAAAGTGTTTCATTCAATCTATAATTGAAATTATATTATTGTGTCATCTGTTAACGATCGCTAATTTTCGGTCGAAATAACAAATTTCGGGTGGAATCGTAAATGCTCAAAATTATTTCAATCAAAAAATCTATTTTGGGCAAAACGAAATTTGCCGGGTCACCTAGTTACAAATAAATTTTTGGCATCATATTTGATTTCAAATTCGATGCCGCTGCAGTAAACGGATAAGCCTATGTCTTTTTCTATGTCCCTCAGATACAGTATACATAATTGCAAATCCGTAGTAAAGCATGACGTAATAAACCGACAATTTATCGAGTTACACTAAAAGTAAATCCCGCTTAATGAGTAGTTGCTGTTGGTTCGTCTATTACCAGATAGCCAAGGCGTACTAATCTGAAATTTAGTGCCCATAACAAATTGTGTATTTCAGCTTAAATTATATGCGATAAATTAAAGGGCCACCAAATTATTTGCACTAAGTTTGCCTAGTAAAACATGTACTATTTGGGCGACCAACCCCATCTACTGACACCACAACAACGATAATATAGTGGTAGTACGTGCAAACAAATCTTGTCGCTATTTTAACTTTCGACGGTTACTGCTTTAAATTAGTATTCTTGTAGTTATATGCGATTACTGTATAAGCTTTCAGGCCTTACAGTGAATAAATTTATTTGGGTGAAGTGTAGGTTAGTTTAATCTCCTTACTATTATCATAGCTCAAAATTTCATTGCATAAATACTTACACACATAAATAGATGTAAGTGGAGATGAGATCATATGCTATCAGCATATAAATAATGGACAGATATTTTTTTAAATATGAATTTATACCTGGTGCATCTTATACCATTTTTACTTGATAATAGTATAAAAGTTAAAGGAACCAAATAAATTTTAATACTCTTTAATTCCGTGTTTCAGTTGTCTATGATCAGTATGATTACACATATATTTCTTATTTGAATACCTGAGACAATTAAAAGTGTTATCAGAGCAGCCCATAAACCGAAGCTCTTTATTTAACGTATGATAAATAGCTGAGTCTAAAATTTACGCCGGTATTCGCTCCCGAAGCAATATAACGTTTTCATGGCAAATGCAATCTGTCTTGAACAGAAGGTCGCGATAACAGCTAATATTTTGAGTGCATTTACATGCCACTGCAGGTTTAATGCGCAAACTGTCGTATCAACGCCTTGCTTATGTAAAGCATACAGGGTTAACATTTGATTATCTCTTAATTGTTCGTTTTTGCGTTCTGCATACCGTTCGCTTGCTCGATTTAACGTCGACAACGCTTACATAGTTTGTATCACGGAAAGATTTATTTTATGGCACGGCCACGCCAACCTTTTATCAGATGTACTTTTGCCGGCAGATACAAATGATTAACATTGCTCGAAAGGATTTATCGTTGGAGGGTTTGTATTTAGAAGTCGTTTTTCTTATTTGAATAGGTGTTTTTGTGCATACCATAAATCAACATTACAAAACGTTTATCCAGTTCGTAATTGCATTCACTCTACAATTCGCTGGTATTGAAAGTCAAGCAAAGTGAGATCTATAGTCAAAAAATGATTTACTACTATAGTTGGTTTTAATCCACATTTTTGTATTAATGCTAGGGGTCTGGATGTCTGACATTGTTGTAAATTCATTATTACATGATGCTCGAAGTTGTTAGGCAACTCATTGGGAAACAATTATTGAAAGATCGTGCTGTCGCTACCCTATGTTCAAACTGTGATTGCAAACAGGCTTCCTTTGGCATAAACTTTCCCTCTCTATAATTTCAAAACATTTTGCAAAGCCTATGAGGAAAGAATAACAGTTGCATCGATCGATGTAATGGTAACCTTTTCGAAACAGTTCAGTTGAAAACTACTCCTAACATTTCTAAAATACTACCATGATCAACAAATAATCCCTATCTACGGCAAATTGAAACGTCACATCCAGTCGAGAAAAATAAGAAAGGTTGTAATTTCAGCAAGTTAAAAACCACAAATATATCCTCTACAAATAAAAGATACTGCATTTGTCAAAGATTTCCAGAAAGTTACACATCAAGAAAACCACACTACCCTCCAAACTGACATTTCTAACCTAACTAGGACACCTAACCCTTAATACTGTAAATTGAAACGCCAGATGAAGAAGAATAAGGATCATTCTAACTAACTGCAACTATATACCAAACCCATAGAAATCAAGACAACAAAAGAAAACTGTGCTCCAGCTTCTAAGAGGAGATACATATTTTCTAAGCAAGCATTGACTTTCTCTACTGTAGATTTGGACAGGAACAATAAAAGTAAATAAAAGTAATATTTTTGTGTTTTTTTTTCTAAATTACGCAATATTTGTAGTTCTTGCTCCACTCAATGTATAAATTGTATCTAACTTTTGGTCAAATACTGCCCTGAACACTGCAGGAGATCATCTTTCACAACACACTACCCGGACTTACCAATTTACATTAATTATTTAAAACTTCCACATTAAATGTAATAGGATGACAGTAGTTGTTAGAATCAAAGAAAACTTTACACTAAAGTATATTATGTGTTAAGTGAAACTTGGAACGTGCTAACATATGCAGCGTAATATTTCCTGTCAAAAAATTTATATGCGAAATATGCTTTCCAAGAATTCTCCATAAATAGCGACATGGATATCGAAATGTATACTGAAGTATACCAAATCGAATATAACAGGGATTATTTAATATATTCTATTTTGCATCGTAATTCGCTTATTATTAGGTAATTGTAGTTATGATTCTGATGCTGCAATTGCTTTCCACCTTGGAATTAATTTCTTTGTAACTAACAAAGATACGTTTTAAAAATACATTTCCTCTTAAGATTTGAACATTACTTCGGTTTTCAGACGGTAGCAAACTTTGGACATTGCTTTGTTTATTGCACAGTTCTTTATTACCGGAAGCTTTATACCTCAAGAAAATTAAAAAACAATTATATTATATTACTGGACAAAGCTGCTTACCAAATACGGATCATACTTCGTATAACTTACCCTGAAGGTGGAGTGTTTCTCGCTTACAGGCTTACGTTACTTTGTGTGCATGATTGCGGTTCAAGATTGACTAACTAGGTCGATATGCAAACACCTCGATTAACCAATTCTATAATGAACTGGTTCCTATACTATCCCATCGTCTTTATTCCTCACGTTCCTCAAGCAATCACAGCATTAATTAACTTCCCACCTGAGGGACTTATAAATCATGCAGAGGTTGCAAAATGTACTACTACCTCATTGAAACTTTAGTAAGTGTTAAATTGTTTATTAATTTATATTGATCTCTATACAGCATTCATTTTGGATTATAATTAACTTAAAACCTTACTAATTATATCTGAAAGTCAAATGATAACTTAGGGAAATTTAGGACAAATGGGAAGAAATATACTACGTAAAAGAGCAGCAGTTACATATCGCAATAACGCAAGATTTCAGAATATTTCAAGAACACCAAAATTTATTCTAAACTACAGTGTAATTCACCACAGTCTGCGCAATGAGTAATTTTCTTTTACATCACACTTCCCCAAACAAAGTGGGTGGTAATTAATTTTAGGTAGAAAGCACAGTCTATTCCCTAATTTTGGAAATAAATAACTGCGTGCTACGTTTTTGAAACAGTAACTTAGGAAGGAGTACCTTTTTATATCTTGGCCACCATGAATGGAAGTGGCAAAATGCAATCAAGTCCGAACTTGGACGAAAGCGTAAGCAGTAGGTGTAGTATAAACAACTTCGCGGAGGTTTCTGAGTTTATTTATTCGTGTCGTTGTTTACTTGCTTCGTTTTACTTTAGATCTTGCAGCAAATGTATTAACCATTTAATTTATATCCAACGTTACTCAATCGGACTGATTCCCATGAACTAAGTTTTCCGTTTTGAAAAATTGAAGGGAGTGAGTTAGGTGATTGAAACACGTTCATAACAGGAGGTACAGTACAGACACAACTAATGTATGATATCCCGTTTTGAAAGCAATTAAGAAGATGATGAGGTTGTAAGGGCAAGTACGGAGATAAGAGGAGCAATAAGGAGGGCTATAATGTGTGTCGATATATTAGTATTTATATCAATAAGTACTGCTAGTATTCACTTGTGCACATTCTCTACGTCTCTTAAATAAAATTCAAAATCCGGTTTCATACCAAAGTTTTTATAGAAAATATAAATTTTAAAGTAACTGAATTAGCAACACAAACAAACTATTACATATATTCGCTGAATAAATAGATAGCAGAAAAAATAATTAAAATAAAACAAACTATAAAAATCAAATTATGCAGACCAGTACTAACATTCGGAAGTGAAACGTAGATAAATGAATGAGGGGAATGGAAGCAGAGTAAGAGGGCTGGAAATGAAATACCTCAGACGAACATGCAGGATGATCTTGCGGGACAAAGTCAGAAGCGGAAAAAATATGAGAGAAGTTGGAAATAGAGAGCATGGAAAAATATATAAAAGAAAGACAATAAAGATGGTGGAGACACGTTCAAATATTGGATAAAACAGCGCAAGTGAAGGAAGTATACGGAGCTAAATGACAAGTAAAAAGAAGAAGAGGGAGACCAAAGAAGGCGTGCAATCCTGAAAAAGAGAGGCATCAACATGGAAGAGGTGAAGAGATAGACAAAATCAACGTGCCTACACCCCAAAGGGTAGAAAGGATCACAGAGTATATATATATAGATATATAGATATATGTGTATATATATATATATATATAGATATATATGTATATATATAAACTTACATGGGAAACTTAAATGTACATAGGAATAATATAAATATCAGCGTTTAACAGCACAACAAATGCAGTTACTAATGAACAGTAATTAATTTAAGTTACCAGAATACATAAAAAGAATGAGGAAAATGAGCTATGTCCGATGTTCATTAATATTCGAGAAACCAAATACAAATCTGAAATCATCAGTCATGTGTAAATCAGAATCATATCAATAACATTTCTCCGGATATTATAATAGCCTTACATTCACCTATTAAACTTCTTGTCGTTAAACGATATCATTTTATTTTCCAATCGAAACTATGGCGGTGGTTTGCTTAGCTCTCTCGCAATAAATAACTCGCACTATAATGCGATCTCGACATTCGGGCGGGATTTTATCGATCGACGCGACTTTAAAGCAGGGTAGAGAACGTTTGAAGGAATCGTCAAAACACAATGTCGCAACAAATAAGAGTAAGTTCCGTCAGAGCAATATTTCAGGTTTGATCGTATCTTGTAGCCTTCCCCAAGGGCTGGCTGCCTTAAAATTGAGTCGGGCGCTCTCTCCTAGTATCAAATAGAACAGAAAGAAGTTGTAGGGCGTTGTTTGCATTCTCAAGTGGACTTGGCAGTCTTCGAAATCCCTACGATTTACGAACAAAATAAATAGGGAATTTTTCTGGGACAGTTAACTCCTTAACCAATATTTTGTGTCTCATTTGTGCTTATATCGATGGAGGTTTTGTTATTGGATTCGATACTCCACTACAGGATTAAATATAAGTTTCATTTTCTATCACTCAACGAAATAAGTAGGTTGAGTATAAATGGATTGACGTATCATGCTTTAAACCACCTACAGACCTAATATTTGGTAGATTTAAATCTTGCAAATGTCAACTTCAAACGCACTTGCTATTGCAATTATTACTGCTGCTGGCAGAACGCGTTCAATATCTGAATGAGATGCATAGCACACATATTACACATATGCAAGTTTGATTAGGAACTAGGATGCGGTAGTTTCTAGGCGTCAATTATTTATATCTTACCTTAATTTTGAAGCAATCCCAGTATGTATTTTAAGTAATCTCAGAGTTGCGTTCACGCTAATATCCATCACTGGTTGATATGTTCACAAAGATGGACATTCTTTTCCAAATACGAAGAAAAATTTGTTGATTTGATTTCAATTTAAGTTATTTATATTTAGGTCATTTAATATTTAACAATAATGGTTGTATCCAGTATAATTCTACAAGAGGAAAAGCTACTCTTTCAGTTTGATATGAAAATGAGGATTACAATAAATAGAAACCTTCGATAACAATAGTTGCTATTTTTAAATCTTCGAGGGAATTTGTACTGCCGAGTATTTGATACTATTAACAAACTTACTCTTTTTTTATAAGCTACAAATTACACTTTTTCTATAAACGTATTTGATAAAAATGCTGAAGCAAATCTTTTTTAAACAACCATGAACTAGTTTCAGTTGAATCAATATCACACATCGTAATTCATAGTGACGGTATTTCCAAACCGATAGGTATAAAAATGAATAGCGCGGAATCTACGCGTTAAAATATGATAAATAAAAAATAACTCTCAAAACGAAGATATCAAGAAGAAATATTGGGAGCTGTGTTAAACTTCAAGGATCGTCTACTAACTTGGACTCAATGTTCTACAACATACAGTCTTGAAATATAGAATACTGAGAGTTTAGCTGTTAACGCGCATGCTAGTAAAATAATTGTTACAAAGTGTGCAGCTAACGACGACTTGAAAATGGGATGCTTTTGGAGTTTCGCTCTTGAAAGGTAGCAACGTGCAAGATCCTTATATATAAAATTCACGGAACTCAGAGTTGATTGCTAAACATTGTAGTGAAGTGACCTGGAAGTTTATATTTTAGTTTGTTACATAATTTAGAATAGCGTTCACATTTCATCCTCCAATTAAATTTTAAAGATTTAATTTCGGCCAAATTTCTATTGTAAATTTATTTTATCTCCGCTATCATATTTTCCGAAAATTATTCTCCTCGTCATGTGTAAAGCTTAATACTAGTCTGTTCATAAGAAAAATTCTTCTTGTTTTTCTGGTCGCTCAGAGGCCGACATCTTCCTCGTTTTGCCAGCTATCCCGAGTCCGACCGGACATAGTCTCCAATTGTTCAGAACCCGATAATTTTCACTACTTTCCCCGCTTAAACCGAGTCCGATGAACTTTATTGCTTGCTTGGTCAGTCCGACTCCGACATATATTTTTCGGTTTTCCGAATCTGTCGCTCACAGTCCGGCAGCACCCGTTGTGTTCTAATTATTCTGAATCCGTTTATGTCGAATGCGATAAGCTTTCGTTTATTCCGATTTCGATATGCTTCCCATTATTTCGAATCTGATAAAGCTTCCGTACATTCTGGGTCCCACAGAGCTTCTGTATACTGCGACATCGAAACGCTCCCACTGTTTACCTAGCTAGCCGAATCATTTATGCCAAATTCGATGGATGCCGTTATTCTCTGGCCACGTTGGACTTTAGTAATTGCCGCCGTTTTCACCGACCATCTCGAGTGTATAGCCAGTATAAAACTGTTTCTTCCTTCATATCGTTTTCATAACCATATCAAATACGTTGGTTTAGCAATAGTCTGGGCAAATAGCGGTAAAAGTCAATGTAGTAGATAAGGGGACGAGCAGTCAGCGATTATTAGTATCTCGCGTTCACAGCATCAACACTAAATCGATGATGTATGCAAGCAGTTGTGTGTACATGTAGGCTGTAGTAGCTTATTTCGTAATTGTACGCCTAAATTTGCTTTAGAAATGTCGCAATTAGGTACGTTGCGAAACGACGAATGGCAGAGACAGTTAAAAACTTTATGGCGAACATGCCGGATTTAATTTGTGATGGCACTAAAATTCAATGTCCATTTTGTAATATCCCTCTAATGTGTTGGTCCAAAAGCCATTAGCAACGTTACATCGAAAGCAAACAGCATTCTTCTGGAAAAAGTGGCATACGAGACCAAGAAAATTTTAAAGTTTAATTATGTGTTACTCTTATTTTATTTGATCTATCGTTTCGTTTACCATTTCTCTTCTTCTGAAATAAATATACGGACTGTAAATTACCTAATCGATGATACGAAGTTTAGTGCCATTTGCTCGTGAACATATTGAAAAAGAATGAAATCGGAATTGACATATAAGAAACTGTGATTGTGGGATGAGGAAACAACAGATTTTTAAGAAACATTCTGCGGTTCATGGAGTGGTACAATGGAGCCATTGAACAAATTTGAAGTTTCGACTAAGCAACTTTTAATGTTTATGACTGATAGTGCCGCAAACACAATTTCTTTCGACCGATCTCTTGAAGAACATGGTGGCAACTTCTTACATTTAACATGTAAAATCCATGCTCTAAATCTTGTGACACAAGCGATTCTTACATGTTATCCACTAATAAATGCATCAATTGCTAGTACAAAGGCAGTGTTTCCTAAAGTGCCCGAAATGTACCCAACTATTTCACAATCTGTGTCCCGATATACCTGAACCACCACAACCAATTGTTACACCCTAGAGAACATGATTGCAAACTGCGTTTTACCACAACAAATATTATGATCAAGTAAAGAAAATAGTTTTAAAATTAGATCCGGTAGAAGCTACAGCTATCAAAAAAGGCCAGGAAATATTTCAAGATAGTCGGCTTAAACGCGATTTACAAAGTATTCGCAACAATTACTTCGAACTAGTGGAAGGAATAGAAAACTTACAAAATGTTTCGATGTCGTTACTGGATTCTAATTAAATTGTGAATGATGTTCACGCACAGTTATGCGCTCTAAAAGACGAAAAAAAAATGGGGCGTAGTACAAAAATTTGAATGTTTCAGAGAAAGGCTCCGATTTTCTTATATTCAGAGAGATTTGTAAAGGTGCGTGTGAAGATGAATATGCAAATATAACATCACTAGATGTAGAACGGTCGTTCTTGACATTAAAGAGCATTTATTCCGCACGTCGTACTCACTTGACTGAAACAGCTGTGGAAACATATCTAATGATTGAAATATCTAACAGATGGTACTCAGTCTGTGATACGGAAGATTTTTAAAACGCTAAGTGTTTCATCACGTTTTACAATTTATTGTTTACCTTTTATTTTATGTGTAGACTTTTATGCGCTCGCCACGCCACTGGCTGTTACCGCATAGTTACATTGATACAACGATATTTGTCGGCGTTTTGGTTCCTTGTTGTACTGATCTCTATTACAATTTATCCCAAACGATCTATGCTCATTCTTTCCACATGTATAATATGTGTATTTATCTTATATCATAGTCCTCTACCACAATTAGGTCAATTAAACAATACTGGTGTTTAAGTGAGAGTTATATTTCCAGAACGTTCTGAAAATATAACCATCATTTAAACCACTATTGTTTAATTGACCTAATTGTGGTAGAGAACTATTATATAACATAAGTATAAAAAAGTGACGAAAAATATATGTATACATTTATTTAATATGTGTATCAGATGTTTATTGTTGTAAATAATTGCATTGTGAGTGTTTTGATTTTTTCTGTAACTCAATTGTTTTTGTACGAACCGTGTTCGATAATTGTACAAATTTACCTGGATTCGCCGACTACGTTACCCAGAGGCTAAGACGAAATAAATCGTATAAAATTATGGTTTCTCATGTTTTATTTCACCTCGAATGTCAACAGTGTGTTTGACGTCCACCGATACCTTTAGATCGCTGTATGCGGTCTGACGCCCGACTCATGTTCTACCGATCAATCCATCATTAGTCAATGCATCAAATACAGTCTCGTTGAAGAACTGAGTTTGAGGAAGAACCCTCGTTACAACAGAAGTGACTCACTTATACAGACAACCCTCAATGAAAACTTTGTCCTAGATTGAACTATCAACTGGTTATAAAATTGTAACCAATTGCCGTAAAATCTTTGAGTATGGTAAGACTCACAGAGATAGCTAATAGTACCTACATGCATATTTCCTTTTAGAACGCTTCGTTGCTTAGATAGAAATGTGTAATCGAAAATAAACCTGCAATACTTGTATATGTAGCAGCATATTACGCCAAATTAATTTTCTTAGCTGCACAGGAAAGTAGGACGATTTGATTTACATTTTCAATTGGAGCGATTATAATACAAGACGACCGCTGTCTTGTGTTTCTCAACTCAATAGTTATTAGTTTCCAATGGGTTAACTAATGACACCGTGCAGACTACAAGTTTCATCAGTTCAACATAACTATTGGCTATACGTTTCGGCGCGGCACATTCGCTCAATTTGCATATAAACCCTCGTCAACAGGCATAAATTTTAATCATAGATCAATACGTACTTGAAACTGATTATGGTTGATGTATGGTCGTTACTAGGTGAAATTACGCAACGAGTTATTAAACTGTGATGGGAGAAAACTAACAATATCAATTTCAAACTTTGATTGTTTTTATTAGAATAAGGGTTGATGTATTAGATATACGGTGTGGATGTATAGGAAAAAAGTGATCGGACACATCAACTTCAATGTTTAAATCCGAAAATTTTTACCAAAAACTGATATCGTGACGTCATTATTGTCGCTGCTATGACATTACTTCCCTTTATTTTAAATGGTAACCCTGCCATTTGAAGAACAACGCTTTGTGTATTATTCAATTTAGCAATCAAGTTTAACTAAAAAGTCAAAAGCTACAACCAAATTTCAAATTATTTCAATTAAATGTTCAAACTGCATACCAATTATGTACTGACAATGAGCAAGGTGATGTTAAAATTCTTTCATGACATAATTTAATACTTGGGGAGTTATTAGCCTGATTTCCTCGGTTATTCTAATCTTCAAATATTCAATATCATTAGGTCGTTTTAGATACACTTTGGATTTGAGATAACCCCACAAAAGAAATCGAGTGGGGCTAGGTCGGGAGGTCTTGCTGGCCATTCAATTGCTCCTCGCCTACCAAATTATTTGCTTGTGCAAATGGTATTACGAACAGTTTGAGGATAATGTGGCGGTGCACCATTCTACTCGAATCATAAGGCGCTATCCTGCAAAACGGAATGTTCTGTACTCGAATAGAAAGCTACAATTGCGGGTATTATGTTTACCATTTAATGCACCTTCAATAAAAACGAACTCATGACTAAATTACCGAAAATCCCTGAACCATACGTTTATTTTTTGTCGAAATTGTGTGTGTGCTTCCATCATCTATTATGGATTTTCAGGTTCCCAGGTTTTCTATAGACATCTTAAAGCGGTAGTCTTTAGGTTTCATTTAAACGTGCCATTTTTTAGTTTTCTGTCAAGCAGTCAAAAGATAAATAACATTTGCCAAACATAACAGCACAGAATCAGCAACACATTTTACGTTGAAATTTATAACTTTCTTGCTTAAAAGGAGAAATAAATACGACAAATACGACCAGATAATAGCAAAAAGACGATCAAGAACTGAATTTTTAACATTTCTTTCTCAGATATTATCGTTCGTAATGGCGTTATCAACAATTAGGGTTACCATTTAAGCGAAGAAACTGGTGACGTGTTATCTGCGACAATATTAACGTCACAAAATACGTTTTCTTTTAAAAATTTTGCATTTAAAAATTGAGGTTGACGTGTTCGATCATTTTGTTTCACTATTTACGGGGTTTAATGATTTTTTCAACATATACGTTCGCACTGTATGTATATTACTATATATTTACAAAACCTCTTGAACTATTGCAGTTCAAAACATGGGTAGAACTATGATAGCGTTTAGAAAACCAACCAAATAGTAAATAGAAACACCAAACCTGGAGAGTTCCTGAAATAACGGTACATTGATATAAAAACCTCAACACGCAAGCTAAGCAAAGATTGATTACAGGAACTTGTATTTTTCTCTTATACTTTTCTTAGTTTACGTGCTGCACTTTGGTTCTGTAAGTTAGGGCACGAGCAAGAAGTAAATTTATGTTGTCAGGAAATAGAGCTGATCCTAATAATTAATATTGTATGACCTTATCATGCATAGATATTTTCTATTGTAATTAATAACTGATGATAGTGTGGAATGAACTTTTGAAATCCAATTCTGAAAATATGTTGAATTAACGCAAAATTTTTAATCAGTTTTTGAAAAAGTACAAGGTTATTTATTTCATAAACGATAATTAAATAAATTTGCTATCAGCATTCCCATCTAAATTACTCTAAACTACTTGATTCGTTCTGGTAATATATGGAAGTATAACATCATAAAACAAGCCTCGACGCTGTAGTTTGGTCACTAGAGGATGAATACTTACTAATGAACATGTACAATATATGAACGTATAAGTCAAGGAAATTGACGGAACTTGTTTTGTACTTTACATTCTATGTACTCCATGAAGAACAGTAATAAGTATATATTATTCCGCAGCTAGTGGACAAGCTAGGTATCTATAATTCGAAGTAATAAAAGAATGGATCTAAAAAGGAATGGATAGATAAAGACCGTTAATCATTTACGACCCAATTGAAAATATTTCGCGGGCGAACAGTTTTTGCTGTTTGCACTAAATGATTTGGATAATTCGTATCTATGCATATCCGTTTGTAAATACTGGCTTGTTTCAAGTAAAGCAAGTGTCCCGAATCAATTAATAATTATGTGTTCCGCAGTTGATAGTACGTTGTAGTATTTAGTGTCGATTATGCTACACAACTGTCCTTTCAATCATTGTAGGTACAATCTGACTTTATTTAATATACATACGTAGTATTAATAACCAACTTATATTTGGCAAGTTGTAAGTTTAGGTGTAAATATAATTCGATGAATGTATGTGATTAGAATACTATATGTCAATATCATGCAGTTTGGTCTACGTGGCATTTTGTATTTACAATTCTGTTTAAACATACTACTTTCTATACGACTGTTTGGTCTAACTCATGTAACATCCATCACAGTATTTATAATTTATTTTATAAACTACATTGCTTTGATTTTGCTGATCTATATTACAATTTGTACTAGTAAAAGAGATCTATTGCTATAGTTTGGAGTAAAACCCATATTTTACCGTTTTTTATTTGGTCACTTGAACCATTTTTATAGGGAATAGAATTATACATTTTATTACCATTGTTTGTATTACCTCCATTCTATAGTTTATGAATTCAAATGAAAAGTCATTGCAGTTCCGAGAATTTGTTTATTAAATTTGTTTTGTATATATATAGATATACCTTATCCCGGAAGATAGAAAAGGTAATATATGTATATATATACGAGCTGACGCGGCAAACGTTGTTTTGCCATATAAATTATTTCCACTGAATATTTTGGTAGTCAAATACAAAATATTCTGGAATGGTTTATACAGGTAACCCAATGGTTGTTGTTGGCGGGAGCTCGTGACACGTGTTGAAAACTATTGATTTATATGAGATCACTTAATTAACTGAACGTGAGAACTATCTTGAGCAAAATGAGAATAAGTGATTATAACACTGCAAACTGATGATACATTTACTATGAGAATTTACTTAACATGAGAGTTTCACTGAGAAAGTAAAATGATAAGTATAAGCGTCACTGCTACGATCGACGCACAATCAATAATAATGGCCGAAAACGGTTTAGGCCCTAAACTTCAGTGAGTGAGAGAAAGATTATTGTGTGAGAAAGACAGGAGACCGGCTTGGTTCTCATCCCTACTCTGTGCTGTTTACGGGGTGAGAAGTGACACCGGTATACGCCTGGTGGGAATAACTGATCGAGTGGTAACTGATCAATTATCGACCACCGAGAGTAGAAAATTATTAAAGTACTAATATCGCTATTAGAAAATAGGGGTTGATGGTAGAAGGATGAAAATTTAGGGTTGTATGTATTTCTTAATGCCGAATCATAAAAAAATCAAATAAAAGATGTCCAAAAAAAAAAATTGGGGTGGACCACCCTTATCACTTAGGGGTATGAAAAGTAGTTTATGTACTATTCTGATACCTACTGAATATACACAGAAAAATTTCATAAGAATCGGTCAAGGCGTTTCGGAGGAGTTTTGTTATAACCACTGTGACACGAGAATTTTATATATTAGAGATATATATATATATATATATATATATATATATATATATATATATATATATATACGACCGTTTAATTTCAAATAGTGTAAGATACGCATAGTAATAATGAAGAATAGATATCACAATTTGACTGTTTATAGTGTCAAACAAAAATATTATGTACAATGTAATTTACAATTTAGTCTTAAATATTTTGTGTACGAGATGCACAAATACAGTAATCCAACCTAGGCCCAGCTGAATAAATACAATATCACTATTTATTTTTGACTTTCTTTATAATTAAGTATTAGAAAACCAAATTAAAGAAATATTAATAAATTAAGGAAATATATAGGAACAGAAAAAGGTACAAGGGCAAGTATAGAATCAAACTGCGTTTCGTTTTTTGTTTCAGTTTTATTTTAAGTGAACCAATGATATTCCCTATTATTTAGGAAAATATTATGAGTAATATTTTCCATTTCTATTTAGGATATCAAACTACAATCATCGGTATATTTATCGTGTTAAATAATTTCCTCTTGGTTATGTGTGTGTATGTACATAAATTAAGAATGTGATTGCTCAGAGACCAGTAGAATGTTATTAGAGTATTCCTGTATTGTGTTTCCAAAAATTTCTTCAATGAAGGCCCAACGTCTTTTATTACGTCTTATATATTTTTGAGAAAGGTTAATTTAGCTAATACTTTAAATTCGTATTCAATTCTCAAATCATTATTTAAAGAAATTTCAGGGTACCAATTTAATCGAATTCCTATTGTGCATAATTTTCAGATCTCATTCCTCCACATCTACTTCTACCATAGGGGATTAAGTTAACGCGACGCCTTTAGAACTTTTTTCACAGGGACACCTACTAAAATTTAATTATTGAACACCGCCGTGTCAGGTAATGAAAGGCTAACTAACGAAACTCTTGCAAGTACCTTAAAAGACATTTGCCTTAAACGTATTTACTTCGGGCTGTTCTAAAATAAAAACTTTAAGAAATTATTTCAACGCCCAGACCTGCTTTCCAAAAGATTGGATTTCAATAAAAGCGGAGTACGATTCTCGTGAGTTTTGAAGATTCTCGTCGTTAAAATTCTTATCACGGATTACAATTGAATCAATCTCCACAGGATTTCCTTCTGCCCGTAAAAGCATGCATCGCAAGAGCTTTCTCCCAAACGTAATAGAATTCTCGCATTTCGAATGCACAATTTGGGTGATGAAAACGCTGTAAATATTTAATGTCCTACATTAAACTCATCGATTTCTTACCACCAGACTCACAAAACAAATTTTAACAAAATTTAACAAAATGGATATCATCCTATACCCCTTTTTACAAGCATGAAAATTATGTCTTATTTAGTATAAATGCTTCTTAAGCGTTGTTGTTGCAAGGACGAATTACTTTATTTCTTTGGTGCAATATGTTGCTGCAGTCGCCATTTTTAATAATCCCTAATTAAGGCTATGTGATGTTCTTAATGAATTTATATACCCCAGAAAATAGAGGTAGAGTTATAAGAGCTACACTTATACTAAGTCTAATAAATGGACCCAAGTTACACGATAAGCACCAACAGAAACATTTACAATTTAATAATTACAAATTGAAGAAGACCTGCATACGACACACACATATACAGGACTTTAACCTATACCACTCAAAACCAGAACAACATTTAAGTTACTGTTTTTCAGAATTGCAATTGAGAGTTTCATTATCTCATTTATATCGTAATTGGTAAGGTGAACTGTTTAGTATATACACAGCGGACAAATATTTTATGACTTTATTCCAATTTAATAAACAATATTTACAAATTGGGAAAGCAGAGAACTCAGTACCAGCACTCTTACAGGCATGAAATCCAAAGCACTGTAATTGGTGCCTGTCTTTATTATGTGTCGTGTTCTATAATGAATTCCTCTGCTAAAATTCATGTTTTTAGCTTTCGTCATTTGAACTCACTCGGTTAACTATTCGAGAACTTCCCCAGTTTTACACATTCCAACTCTTTTCTAGTTTGTCGCAAATCAAACTTAGCCTTTGGTCATCTTCTTAGATCATTTAGTATGTCATATACGATAGCTGCTATTACCCCAAAAACTGTTTGGGAACCTTTCGCCTTCTGTCGAGATTTTGTTGTTCACTGTCAAATTTAGGATAGTAGGTTGAAATAATTTGAACAATTTGAAGCTTTTCACAGATGTTGTATAGTAATCACTAGAGAACGGCGTTGTATATTTTTCAGATGAGTAATGGCCGCTGCGATTAGTGAATACAAAACTCGGAAAAATACAACTACGTATCCGTATTGCATTCACATGCAGCAAAAGAACCTTATCGAACAGATATTGATAATTTGACCGGCACAAAGTACTTGCAGAAGAAAAATATAAAACGGGCGTTCACACCCAGTTTTCCTATTTCCTCATAGATACAGTTTAACTATTATTTGCTGACTAGATATACAGGAGCGGTATAACTCACCGAATTGAATGAAATTTGGTAAATATTTAGGAGGCCATTCAGGATGAAAAGCCACTGCATTCGTTACAGAGGAGTCTTATATTTAAAGGGGTGAAAGCTGCACCGAAATAAAACTGGTTACGTCAAGAAGCAACTACATACACTGAGTCATTTCAATTAAAAATCTATACAAATGCATAAACACTGTATCCCTTAGTTTAAATGCACCTATCCCCACTGAATCTTCCCTACTGAAGAATTACGCGAAAAATTATAAAACGATATAACCAAAGATTTCCCAAGATATACAATTCGTTTCGGTATACAATTGTTTATTATAAAAATGGATAACAGTTTATAATCAATTTAAACTACCGCCTAGATTACGCGTTTCCAAAGTTCAACTCCTCATATGGAATGAACCTTGCAGCTTGGCTATTCAGGGCTATACTATCTTTAAACTATGCAGGATATTGTACTTGGGGAGTAAGCTATAACCTTGAATACACCTTTATTTTAAATTTTACCAGTGCGTTACTGATTTGAAGAGAACAGAAATTGATGTGCATCTGCTTTTATGTTCTTATTAAATGTATATGTATATATTTTTTCCTGACTTTTTTAATTGACCTAATTGTGGTAGAGAACCATGATGTAAGATATTTATGCTCTTATGATATACATCATTTAAAGAAGAAAGTAGAACACGGAAAGTGTTGCAAAGAAAGGAACAGCAAAAACTTATTTCCTTATATTATTATTTTATTTAATTTTGTTAGAGGTATCACTTTTATGTTGATGTAATTCGTTTGATCCATGTTTTCTACTATACATATAAAATACATAGGTACGTAATACATTACATTATACTATTAGTATATGGAATACTCAGTTAGAGCGATACGTGCGTGGTTGAGAATCACAAACACAGGCCAATTATTATATATCTTTATACGTATGTACGCGTATATTGATATTACATTAGATTAAAACAATAGTTTACAGTTTATACACACCTATTTTAGTTTATAGTTAATACTAATGTAGTTAGATATAATACTGTATATTCCACTACATACATAAAAATTAAATAGATTTTTAGTATAACTTCTAAGTCAAATTAATAACGAAAAAGTTCAAACAAAATTAACCAAAATTTGTAAAAGAAAATATTTTCTTGCTATCATAGGAAAGCTGTATTTAATTTTTCTAATATTAAAAACATAAACACTCCAACGATATTTTCGAGTGGGATATTACGATACCTATATTTAACGCAGAGAGCTCATTTAATTTAGAATGTTTACAGTGTAGACAAATAAATGTAAACATAAAATTCGGGCCATATTTCATGCATTCTTATTTAAAATTAAGTCACGTTTCGTTTTCGCAATTTATGCATCTAATTAAATCATAGAAACAACACATGAACAACAACACATGAAAGAAAGTTTTTAAAAGAAAATATTTTTCTACTATCAGAGAAAAGTCGAAAAGAATTTTAAAAAATTGCGCAGGAAAGTGTTTTCACATGCACAAGTAAAATATATTGGTATGTTTAGTGGTTAAACAAAGAAATGCAGTTACTAGTAAAATTAGGTCAATGTGTTAAGGTAAAGTAGATGTTTGTATACGACGTGGTTATTTACTTCTACGAGTCTAATGTCTAGAGCATATGCGAATGTAATACAATAGCGGTCCCAAAACAAAGTTTATTTCTCCATCTGTTTTTGTTTTCATCTTTTTCTTTTTATACCCACTCATTAGCTTACTTTTAGCTCACACAATCTAATGAATACATTAGATGCATTAGTTATAGAATACCCTACACAGGACTTTTGAGCAACTTGAGTACGGGATTAGGCGGTAGTTCAGATAGATTGTAAATTGTTTTCATAATAAAAATGTGTACACGGAATCAAATAGTATATCTTGGGCAAAATTTGGTTATATTTTTCAGTTTTTGAACATGCTGAAAACAACTATTCAATATATATAATTATGTTTTTGCGTAATTTTCTTACTTCAGAGTAATTTCTTTCTAAATATAGAACTCCACCGAAACGAAGAGTCGCATCTTTCTGAATGAGTTTCTACAAGCGTACTAAGTTTCATGTAAATTGGAGAGCTACACATTTCCTTGTTAGTGATATAGACTAGAAAGCGTTAAGACAAAAGCGCAACAGCGAGAACCCACGTTATGTAAGACGATCCAAAATATATATTAATATTTGTATATATATAACGCTGTCATAGCATTTAATTTTTGCCCAATTATAAGTGTTTGCCATAAATTAAATTTTATTGCCCAAAATTAGACACACGCTTTAATAAATCGCGAACCCTTTTGATAAAATTTAATTAAACACTGTGTTAAGTAGTATTTTTCGTATTTCAAACGATTTACTTTCATTCATCTAAACGGTCCCTAATTCTATTATACACTCCGTACCGTTTAACGCACAATAAAGTTCGAAACGTCATAACAGTAAATTGTTGAACTCCAATTTTCGGAAAGGCGTAATTGAAATCCTTTGTTCGAAGTTGCTTTTGTATATTGTTTACACGTCTTGCTAAATGTGCCCTATGATATTTAACAGTAGAGTCAAAAGATATATGTGCGTGTATGTGCAAATATCATATTATTTCAGCACCGTCTAGAAACTCTGGAAGATGTAGCCGTACTCTGAAGTGAGATAATTAATAATTAAGTACGCCGAAAACGCGTAGATCAGCTGCGATTATTCGCTCTCTAACGTATTTAATGGCGATTGCATCATCATTGTACAAGAAAATAAAAAAATCAGCTAGCACCAACTGTTGATTTTGAAACTGTATCCCATTAAATAAATAAGGAAAAACTTATTGGTTTGAAATGTTGATGTTCATTTATAGGTACATAAATTCATTGGAAAAATTTAAGTGAGCAAACACGATGGGACTTTAAGTTTTGAAAATAAATGTCTGGAAAATATTAAGAAATTGTTAGGAAAGTGTTTTTGCAATTTTAATATAGTCTATTATATTGCTATCTGTTCTAAGTAAATATCCAAATTTAATTGCCAAATTTCCCGAAATCTCAAAGTAATTTGATTAACGCCAGAGCGATGGAGAAGCGAATGTGAAAATTTGAAGACGAGCGCCCACATTCGACCACCTATCCCATACAGTATTAAAGCTAATTGTTACAAAGCTACAAGGGATTCAATCTGTAATGGGAATCGAAGAGCTACGTATATATTTGTAGGGCTACCTGACCTGTCCACTCGAACAAAATTCCTCTCTGCAAGGAAGCGCTGTCATTCAGCAACAGAAGCAGGATACATGGCTAACTAAATTACATCTCGAAAGCACAATGAAATAAATTGCTACCATAGGATTTATACGGTGAGTTCGAAGAGATTGGAAATGCCAATTAAAAAAGTACCTATTGAATATATACACATGTATGTATATATATATACGTACAATATACACATATCTATACGGAACCTGGTACATAGAAAGAAGATATCAGTGAACAAAGAAACTGCTGCAGGCTGCATTTACATATGCTGCCATTTTGCATTTTGATTTGCTAATCCGTATCGACGTTTACGATATAATGTCGTTTCACTACTCACTGTCAGTGTGGGTCAAGAATATATTTTGCCTTTATTTCCGTCTTACTTTTAAGTATAATTGACATTTTAAACGAAATTCTAACAAAAAGATTTCGTCAATTCCCAGGACACAAATGGCCCTCGCTTCATATTTGACGAGGCCATGAATGCCATGAATGTATCAGTTTTTGAAAACTATTTTTCCAATTTCCTTTGGCAGGTGTTTAAGAATGGATTAATTGTTTGATTTAAACAAATTTCTGGATTGATCAAAAATTTAGACACTGGTGATTATGAGGATCGGGTAACATATAGTTATATATATATATATATATATATACATATATATATAGTAACAATGTATATCGACCGACTGTTTAGAGTAGAATATAAAAAAACGAGCGAAAAACTCTATTGGGGTGGTCGGTCCGTGAAATAAAAAGTCTCATTTGTTCAACCTCTATATTTCGTCACCGTTTGGTAACTTCATCAGGAGTATGCTGAAAAATGTGCTATCACAATGTTGCAACTTACTTATATATATATATATATATATATATATATATATATATATATATATCAGTTCTTCAGTGAATCTCATGGTGACCTGATTTTCCCGTTTGCTATAATTCCCACAATTGAAATGTCAACCTTATGGATTGAAGCTCGTGTCTACTGCTACAGCCATATGCCGTAATGTCCGGCAAAAATTGGAGATGTGCTAAACAAACGCAGAAATACACCCCCTTCAGAAATTATGTATAGTCGCAGTTTCTATTACTATGAATTTCTCGACAAAAACCAAGAAATTGCCGCTTAGATATACAGGTCGTAACCACAGCATGATAAGGGTACATTATTTTAGGAATAGTCAAGAAACAATAAGAAGAAGAACAAAATTCGGAGTGTGCGTGAGACCAGCGAGTTGAGTGCACGTATTCGTTGTTCTTCTGGAAATTGAAAGATTCCGGAAGAATTGTTTAAATTTGTGGTGTTAAGTTCAATAGATCGAGGGGCTTTATTCAGTTAAGTTCTTGGAATTTCCTTTTGTTTTCGATTTCTTCATCATTAGAGTTTAATTTCTTTTTGTTTTTTCTTTGAGCTGATATATATTCACAGAGCCGTGTTCCGCAGTTTTGGACTTTGCACTCCACGTGCCACAGGTGCGCGTAGGGGGCATCCTTTGAGCGGGCGCATTTTGCGTTCTGGTGAACTCTCTTCTTCAGTACCGTGATATCGATCACGTGCAAATATGGAAAAATTAGCTTCCCAAAGTGATATTACTTCTGTAGAAGGAAGGAATGTAATTAAGGAAAATGTTGATCTAGACAATCTTCACAGTAATATTGAAAATGTAATGTTCAGTCAATCCCAATCGTTTGCATCAGTGGTAAAAGAAAGTTCAATACATAATTGTAAATTTCCTGAACGAGAACAGGCTATTGTTTTTGACGCAATAGCTAATTCTCAGAAAAATGATTATATTATTGGTGTAGGAGAATTACTTGGTCCACGCAATATCATTTTTGCTTCAAGAATTGCAAATAACCGAATTTGTATATATCTTTCTTCTAAAGAAATGGTCGAGAAGTTTATTATAGAATATAAAGGTATTATAATACAAGAAAGATTCATCACAGCCAGACGTCTTATTTCCCCAGCTAAAAGAATTATTTTATCCAACGTTTCCCTAGTATACCACATAATATCGTGGAGGAACATTTAAGGCAAGCTGGTCTCGATACTGTCTCTTCTATCACTTTTATCGGAGCAGGTATAAATAAACCGGAATATAAACATATTTTAAGCTTTCGACGACAAGTTTATATTAACCAGGAAGCAAACAAAGAATTTCCAGATTCGTTAATAATCTCACATAACCGAAACACATTCAGAATTTTCCTTTCTATAGACGAAATTAAATGTTTTGTTTGTAAAAACCGGGGCATATTGCAAGCAAATGTACAAATATTACAGAAGCTATTACAGTTACTGCAGAGGTACATGCACAACCCAAAAGTGACTTAAATAAGTCCAGACTAATTTCGGAGGTATTAGTTACTGACAAAGTAGCAAAACATACTGTTCTTGCTCCCAGGGAAGGTCTTAATACTAACATATCTCAAGATAGTATACAAGACTCTAATGTTTCCTATCCCATGAAACGGACAGCATCTGTAGATTTGGAGAAAATTAGCCTAATTAGTGAGGAACCGAACTTATTGCAAGATAATCAGTCAGATAATCTTGGTACAAATAGTGAACAACCACCATTTGTTAAACCTAGGGTACTAAAAAAACGTAAACAAGGTAGTAGCTCAGACAGCAAAGACTGTTTTGAAGAGTTTCAATCTGCTTTTATTCGAAAACATTAAAATAGACTACAACAAATTTTGTAAATTTATAAAAGCATACAAAGGGCAGACAAGATGTAGTTGAAATAGCTAAAATATTGGAAATAGATCTTGATGTATTACTGACAGCATTAATTGAGTGTAGCAAAATAGTCAGGACAAACAATTTAAAGTCACGTCTGAAACGACTAATTAAAAAAATTAAAAGCCCTTGACAATTCAGAGTACGATACAGATTATAGCTCAACTCACGGTAGTTTAAGTGATACTTCAGAACACTAATGTTTTGTTAAATGATATGAATTTCATTTTGTAATTTCGTTCCTATTCCCTTTTTTTCTTCATATAACATTCACTGCTAAAATTGATGAACTTAATATTGTTCAATGGAATTCACAATCGGCGGTTTCAAAGCGTCCACATTTAGAATATATGGTACTGAAATATAATATTCACATAGCAGTTTTGTGCGAAACTTGGTATAAACCACAACAAGACGTTAAATTTAGATGTTATAACATCCTGAGACAAGACCGAAATGATGGGTACGGCGGAGTAGCCATACTTATTCATAAATCGATCAAATTTCTTCCAATTTCTATTAATTCTCCGGCTAACCTTTCGATCTGTGGTGCTTATTTTCCGCAGTTTGATTTTGCTATTTTTTCCATCTATCGCACAATCCAGTGTAATTTATCTTTGCGGATTATATGAATTTGTTCGCACAAATTAACCACCCTTTATTATATGTGGTGATCTTAACGCGCACCATCATTGTTTTGGGTCTTCTAAAAGTGATAACGCCGGTAACATATTAGTAAAAGCCATCGACGAAGTGGGATGCCTCTTCTTGAATGATGGTACTCCAACTAGAATCTGCCGGCCTGACAGGCCCTTTCAGCCATTGATATCACTTTATGTTCTCCTAGTCTTGCGCCACGTGTTAATTGGAAAGTTTTAGATGATTCATTTACCTCTGACCATTATCCTATTCTTATTAATTTGCAATCTCACGGGATAACTCGTAAGATAATATACCCTAAACATAGATGGAAGATAGAAAATGAAAAGCTTAGTCACTTTTCCGCCTATTTGTCCAGTAAATATCCAGATATTATTATCTCTGGGATAAGTCATATCAGAGATAAGGTAAACTTCCTTGTAAATGCAATAACCCAAGCAGCAGATCACACTTTTAAGGTTAATCATCCTTTCGAAATTAAAAAGAAATCAGTGCCCCATGGTGGGACGAAGAGTGCACTAAAATTATTGAAAAGAGGAAAGTAGCTATCAAGGAATTTAAGAAATGTCAGACTATGGAAAAATATATAAAATTACAACAAATAATGGCATATTCAAAACGTTTTCTAAAGTACAAGAAGAGAAATAGTTGGAAGTTATTATGTAACAATATAACTAAAGATACGCCAGTTAATGAATTTTGGAGAACAATTAAAAGGTTTAAAAGAACTGAGATAGTATATGAAGCATTAGATAGAAGCACAATGAATGAAATATTAAACAAGATAACCCCAGACTATGTATCACCGGAACTTAAATACTGCTCTTCAAACTCAACAGAACATTTTATCCTAAATCACTTGAGTTTGCAAGAATTGGATAAAGTCCTAGAAGACGTTAAAGATACTTCCCCGGGAAGTGATGATATCAGCTACAAATTACTAAAAACCTACCACACAAGTTCAAATGCATACTTCTTGGAGTATATAATGAAATGTGGCTGAAAGGCAGCCAAGTTGAATCTTTAAAGGAAGTTATTATTTGTCCGATCCTTAAAACAAATAAGCCTGCTAATTTAGCTGATTCATACCGTCCCGTAGCTCTTATGTGTTGTATCAGTAAAGTATATGAAAGGATAATAAAGGAAAGATTAGAATGGTGGATAGAATCAAAGAACGTGCTACCTTCTGCCCAATACGGGTTTCGAAAATCGATCGGTACTATTGACGCACTAACTGTATTTGTCTCAGATGTGAAGCTGGCATTAACTGAAAACAAATCTACCTGCTGCATGTTTCTTGGACATTAAAAACGCCTATGGATGTGTAGATCTTAATGTATTGGAAGGCAAGATAATTAATATCGGAATACCTGCTTCAGCAGCCCGAAATATGGTCAATTTATATCGTGACATAAAATTTTTGTCCGTGGAAATTCGAATGAAAGAGCAGGACCCAGATATTTGTCGCATGGCTTATTACAGGGATCATGTCTCAGCCCGATTTTATTTAACATATATACCCATGATCTGCATACTATTTTCAATGTACCAAATAACATAGTACAATATGCTGATGACGTCTGTTTATATACATCTAATACAGATCATAAAGCCCTTGTGGAAAATATGTCTATAATTGTGGGTCAGTTAATAACTTGGTTGGATCAGAATACTTTGGAACTAGCAACATCTAAAACAAATGTTATGTTCTTATCTCGTAAAAGAGATCTTCCCAAGAATGAAATATGCCTTGCAGATAAGAGTTTTCCTATTAAAGAATGTGTGAAATATCTTGGGCTTTATATTGATAATAAGCTAAGATGGACTGTTCATATTAATAGTATAGTAGGAAAATGTGAAAAAACACTAAATCTAATGAGATGCTTAATGAAAGTATCTTGGGGTTCCGATTTTAACACATCCATAAATATATATAAAGCCTACATTAGATCAGTTTTGGATTATGCATGTATGCTGTACGCGGATACTAGCCAGAATAATCTAAGGAGGCTGGACATCGTACAGTCTAAAGCCCTTCGACTGTGCGTGGGTGCTATGCGAAGTACGCCAACCAATGCTCTTCAGATCGAAGCCCGTGAACCCCCGCTCTTTTTGAGAAGAAGATACTTAGCAGTTAAGTTTATTTACAAGCTGAAAGTCAATAATTTGGAAAACATATTGAAGAAAATACGCAATCTGGTCAGCGCCGACTTTACACATAAATATTGGATGAAAAAAAGATCGCCTATTTTAGCGGAGGCCTTTGTTACCACAGCCGAGTTTGATTCACGGATATACAAACCCTTAGATGGTGAACTTTCGTATTCATCGTATTATCAAACAATAGATATTAGTTTTCCACCATACATTGGACAGCCTGAACATGATAAGTTCTTGGCCTCATCCATATTGCAGTGCCAACAAAACTGTTTGACTATTTTTACGGATGGTTCCAAGAGCAGCCACGGATGTGGAAGCGCATACTATGTACATAACACAGGAATGGGCACATCATTTAAGTTGGACTCGGCTGCAAATGTTTTTACAGCTGAGGCTGTGGCTATATTTGAGGCATTGGCATATTCCAAACATACTGATTTTAGGAGCGTAGTAATCATGACCGATTCTGCCAGTGTCCTAAAGGCGATTCACCATCGTAAACACATATCCAAAATGAATCCTATTTTAGTAGACATCATCAAGACAATAGCTGAAATGACTCAAGCAGGTATTCACACGGGTTTGTATTGGGTCAAAGGTCACAGCGGAATTAATTCTAATGACATCGTAGACAATATAGCAAAAGAAGGCGGCATTACAGGAAGACATTATGGACCCGTACTTGGTAGTAAAGAACTATTACAGATAGCTAAGCATTTATTTTTTAACGAACAGTGGAATGCCTGCTGGTCATCTGCATATGAGGTCAAAATGACTCAATATGCATACATACACCCCAACGTGGAGAACAAGTACTGGTATATGGACTCCCTCCGTTTCTAGATTTGCTCGTGTCACATTAGCTAGAATGGAAATTCGGTCATGGCCAGTTTCCTGCTCACCTGTGCAGACTGGGTCTGATCGATTCACCGGAATGCTCTTGCGACCATCGGGTGGCTGACCTTAATCATATTTTTTTGGCGTGCGCCACCCACAACAGTGTAATAAATTGCCTGTACGAGGCGGTTATACAGGAAAGATCCCACTTCCAACTAGTGTTATCACCCTACTTAGTTACAATAATAGAAAGATATGCAAAGTTCTCATAGACAGTTTATGCAAATGCAGATTAGAATATAGTTAATTCCCAACTCGATAGCTACCGAGGCATATGGGCTTAGATCCCGAGTGCCATAAAAAAAAAAAAAAAAAAAAAAAAAAAAAAAAAAAGAACAAAAATTCTTGCGATGAAACAATGTACTTCATTCTGAAATTATCACTCTGGAAAAGACTAATGCATCAGAGTAAAACATTCTGCTACACCCTATCCTTTGACTTTCCAAGCCATTCCTACCTCTTCTTAGTGCTAGATAGTTGTATATGAAATCGAGTAGTTCGTGATCTTGTTTTTATGTTAATTGTTCGCCTTATTTGCCGTTAGATAAGGCTTGTGGAGTAGAGTTCGTTCATTATTCCGCTTCTCCCTCCATTTCAATATCTTGCCCTATGCAATTTTTCTTTAAGCTTTTTTATCTATTTGTTCCACACTTTTCTCTTCACCTATTTTGTTAGTGTGTTGCCGGTCATACGGCACATCTAACCACCTTAGGTCTTAAATTTTCTACTATTTTCTTTTGTACTGGTTTCATCTTTATTTGTTCCATGTAAATGTTATTTGGTATCCTGTCTACTTCGTTTTTTCTATTTTGTGTGGCAATCCCATCCCGATTGCATCCATTGTTGTTGCTGTTTCGCTACTATCTATCACAGTAGATCTCACTACCTTTTTAGTTGTTTTTGCGTTTATCTATTTTGATATTTCTCTTTTCTCGAAGTAAGTGTGTCCCATTGTATTAAATGTCGTTCCTGTTCTTTCATTCTTCCATCTACTTTGTTATCAATTTGGACATTACTTTGTTTTATTGTCTCTAAATATTTTTAGATATTTACTTCTTCTAGTTCATGTTCCTTTATTTTTAGTTTCTCTTAGGTGTGTCATATAATCACAGTTTTAGTCTCATGTACATTTATTGTCCTGATTATTTGCCCTCTCTTTTTGCTTAGACTAGTCAGGTTGTTCTGCAGGATACTTTATGTATCTTCCATTATAGCCATGTTATAGCCTTTAAATATATATATTGCCCCTCTCTTCTAATTTTGTCCCCTCTTGGCCTATGTACATATGTATGATTTTATCCTTTTGTATAGACCTTTCTATGGCTTCTCTCACTTAATTAGATCCGTTGTTCTACGTTTATTCCTAAATCTATGTTGTAAGTCCTCATCCAGCACGTTTCTGAGCCTTCTCTCCATTACTTCTACAAACACTTTACCTCGAATTCTCGCAGAATTCCAATCATTGGGGAATTCGTTGGTTTTCATTTTCTCGTCCCTTTTTTTCCATTATTCTTTCTATTCCGTGATCCTCTACATGCTGCATCATCGTTTTAATGGGTTCCATTATCTCTTCTTCTCTAAGTAATTCTACTTTCTCTTCCTCTTCCTCTTTCTCCTTGCTGTTTAATTTGTTTTTTGTTTGTACTCTGTAATTCTGGAAAAATTTTTAGTTCACTGAAATGTTTCATCTATTCTTCCATTACTTTTTCGTCTGTGATTATGTCTTTATACTTGTCCTTAACATTTACCGTATTATTCTCTTTTCCGTTTCGTTTCAAGGTACCATAAAAGAGCTTGTTCATCACTATAAACGTAATACATACTTCAATTGCTTTGTCTCTTCTGGAGCCATCAATCAGCCACAGTGAGTTGGTATTACTGAAACTCAAAATTTCCAATTGAACTACCAACTATGTACTCGTGGGCATTGCTCCTTTTTGTGTGAAGATTAAATAAAGAGGTTGCTGGATTAAATTTGGTCCTATACGTCTAATGTAATTGTTGGATAAGATACAAGTGGTGTAATTACTTTGCAGTTATTCTAGAAACTTCATTTGACACTAGAATCGTCTATAATATATGAAAGAGAAAGCACTGTTCTATGGACTCAATGAAGACATGGTGAGGTTTTAATCGAAGATCTTTATTCTAAGTGTACGATCGCTCAGATATGACTCCGTAAGCTTAAAATAGATTGGTAATATTTGCCCAATTCTAAGTAATAGATCTCCCTACAAAACCTTAAGAAAATCTAATAAAGGATTTGCGTATTTTCCTCAGAGATTTCACTCTACAACAACAGATAAATCTGTCTGCCTGTATTTGTAGAAATGAACAAATTGGTGAGTTCCTACGCAATTTAATTTAATTGCAATCAGTGGACGTTTTCGATGCACTCTTTCTTCGGTTGTAATATTAAATTTGCAGGATCTAGAGGAGTACTATAGTCTAAAACTAATTGTCCGCGATTAAAACAAGGGAGAAATCAAATCTGCTTCACTAAATAATGATTCAGTTGAACGTTTATGAATGGTATACTGTTAGTATCGTTACTTACATACATTTTCATTATGGAATCTACAGTATTAATTATAATTACCCAAGATATTAGTTCTATTAAACTCAATATACTGTAGCCGATTACTCTTTATAAGACATTAAGGAGTCACTGGATAATACCTTTCTGAAATGAACATTACCTGATCATTGGATAGTCGCTTTATCAGTCGTTATCTATAATTTTGTCCACCTTCTTCGTGTATTGAATATTTGATGACAGGAACTTTATCTGCTTGACCGTTGGCGCGACTTCGGAAAATAAAAATTAACCTCGTTGATTGGTGAGGTAGTCAACGTCTGACGTATTTTCCGAAGTCGCTCCGGATACGTCAGGATTATGGACTTAACTAATAAGACAAAAAGATTAGGATGTGTGATTCATCTCCAACGAAAACTTTTAAATGTGACGGTACCGAAACTTTCTCGCGTAGAATTTTAAACAACCCACTCTTTTTTATTATCAGAACTTCATAACTCTCTTAATAAATTCCATAATATAAAGTTAGTTGCGAGAATTCGGGACAGACCTCGAAGGTTTTCCGACTCGACGGACTATTTTGTTGTTTTAGTTTCGAATATTTTTATTATATCAAAGAACAAGCCGGAATTAAACACTTCCTTCGGACAAGTTTCCAGTTTTTATTCGAATAAAATATGTGCACAAAGTATAAACTCGAGAAATGTCTGGAATTCTCTGATAAGTACATAGCTGCTTGGGTGGAATGGAAATAGCTTATCCACACGGGATTCTGCAAGTAAGCGCTCTTTTAAATCCTTATCCATGAAAGTATCTCAATAGTTTACCGGGTTAAATTTTGCTTCTCTCTGCATTATGAACGTGCCTTACTAACCTTACCAAAAAATTAGTTTTAATCCGTTGGAAATTAGGATCTAGGAGTTAAATTTCAAGATTTTTGTGGGGAACTCTAAAGAGTTTTCATATAATGTCGAAGAAATAAGGGACTAACAATAAAACACTTGTTTTTCAGAAACGGAGTCATAAAGAAAATATGGGCAGAAAAGCGCAAACCCAACGAGAGTAAAAATGCCTAACTCTTTTAAATATAAAATCTCGAAAAAAATGTCGAACAATTTCAAGTTATTTAGAGTGGGTTGTGATTTTTACTTCTGCAAGTATATTTATTGTATGGATCATTCACGTTCAGTATGCGTTTGGAAAGTTCCAGGTAGTTAAAGTAGATATAGTGTATAAGTGTGTTTTATAGAAACTAGTTTATAGAAACTAGTTTTAATGAGATTAAAATTCACGTATGAACAATGCATATGCTTATAACTATGTAATGCTGTGTATCAACTAAAATATTCCATTTGCAATGTTTCAATATATTTTAATACATTAATGCTACATGCATAGTTCGCTTAATAACAGCTGAAAGAGAATGTAGCTCATATAGCGGATTGGTACGTAGTATCGTTTGTTTTTGCACTAACTGCTCCGAAATTAAAACAGGGGCTCTAGCATTTCAATACCGTCTGACCCACACTCTTCTCGAAGTAATCCATTAGGAAATTACTTTCCGAGCGACAAAAACTATGGCGATTGGGAGCTACAACAAACCAACATTTAGGAAGTCTTCTTAATAAACCAATTCAGCGGTTCACTTCAACAGGAAAGTCAATAAATCTTCTGCTTCAACGTTACAATGTTTAGAAAAGAAAGTTTCTTTTCTCTCGCCGAAGCAATAAAAAGGATATCGTGCAATATTTTCTGGGTCCATTGTTTAAGTATTTACTTTGCACTTCAACGCAAAGTTATACCGAGCATAATCCATTGAATTTGTTATCTCAGTTTTCATTTTTAATTAAAAAGTATATTATCGGCTGATTTATTTGAAAATAATTGATAATACTTTCGAGAACAAATGGCAAGTGGGATCAATATCCTATTTTCCGATTTTCAGAGCGTGTTCACGCAATGAACGCTTAAAGTTCACTCTTCTAATTTGCCTTTAATAGAATATCCTGTGATGCAGTTAATACGACGTAAAACATTTACATGCAGAAACACTTCGATAATTTTTAGTACTTAAACAGAACTCGAACCGGAGAAGCTCTTTGAAGAAAAGTAAAACCAATACGTTTTGAAAGTAAAGAAAATTCGACCATTAAAGCCAAATCACGAACAAACAAAAAATTGCTTATAGTCCATTTATTTTCGCACCACTTTCCTTGAAGGTTGTGTGTGATAAGTGGATGGTACCTTACAGATCTCTTTGGTTAGTGCGTTTGTTACCACGACAAATGCAAATATACACCAGATACCAATGCTCTTTGGAGAACATACATACATTTCCAAATTGCTGTGAATAAGATCCCCAGCCTTTAACAAGAAGTGTTAACTGGATTCAGCAGATCATTTGTCACTGTAAGAAAATTATGGCGCAGATAAAAGTTTGAATAATACCATCGTAATAAAGCATAATGCATGATCAAGATAAACATTCGTTTGTTTCACAAACGTAACCCCAGCTTTCAATCTCCATATTCCCTCAATTAATTTATTTAGCTGCAGTTAATTGTTGCATATTTCACAGATAATATTGTAATCGATATTAAGACGGATCACCACAATTTACGGTCAAGTTTTTCGCATAATAGCTGCATCCTATTTAGATCTAGACTTGAGGGTCCATTCGATTTCTTATTGTTTTAAACGAATCGCGGCAAAGTTTGAACGTATGTTTCGCATTATTGTCCTGGTGACGGACAAAATTATCGCCGATAATTATGACATCGAATAATGTGCTACCGTAAACTGATTGTAATGATTAAAAAGCAAGAAAGGCTCATTAATTCGACTATCCTGTGTCTTTAAATAGCAAATTATTTCCACAACTGTGTGAAATGTGAAATTATAGTCATAAATAATGATTCAACTATTTCGTTAATTTTCCGATAATTCATAGCCGACTTCCGGCAAACAAATTGATGTATATCAATTGGCACTAGTAATTGGTCAGTTTTCACAGTTACTACACAAAGCTATTTTCAGAAAAACGGGTTAGTAATTTTTTCTAATTGCTTTGAGAAGGCGCCACTTATCGTCCAATACTCCAGCAACCCATGAAAGTTTTGACTCCTCCTCTATTACGATATTGCACAAACTTTTAGCAGCATCTGAATTGAATTTGTTAAGTGTTTCCATCTGATTCGATTTTGATCATCGGTAAAGCGGTGTAGATGGATCTTGTACAAAGCTTCGGCGCTGAATATTCAAGCAATACTGATTATATTGCGATCCTAATAATGCTGTAGTTTACTTCTACCTTACAATAGTTACGTACCAGTTGGTTTCTATGCCTACGCATACAACATCAATGTTTGTTAAAACAAAGACGAGCTTCATGAAGTAATCGAGGCAATGGAAGCCGCTTTCACACCGAAAACTAAACCAAGTCAGAAACTATATTTATCACCGATGGACTTTTTCCTGTGGAGATATCTTAAACAAAAAGTATATCAAGGATGTTTAGGAAATAATTTTGATATATTAAAAGAACGCATAACATCAGGGGTAACAGATGTTAGCTTTGAAACTCTAAGTAATGTGAACTCAAGGAATATAACAGAACAATGTGCCGAGAACAGAGAAGATTCTATAGAATAATAACTTAAATAAAATGTACTTCTACAATATGAGATGATACCTAATGTAAAATTGATAAAACTTATTTTGTATTTTTACAGATTACTACAAATTAATTTTATATTTTTGAAACATAAAGCAGAAATTATTATGAAGAATATTTTTTTGGTAAATCAATAGTAAAAGGTTTTCTACCCCATAGTTTTAGACGCATCTGGTGGTTCTGTCACACTGAGGATGAATATGCATCTACATCACCATTGAGTGGGGACGCTTGACCCTGAAAACTAAACAAAAATTCCTTTTAAATCGGTCATCGACTTTATTAATGGTATTCTTAAGTACTTCTTAAGCCACTATAGGTGTGGTTATACAAGAAACGGGCAATTGTGTGATTTTCGCAACATCTATTATCCAGATGAATACAATTTTCTTCCAATGATTAATATCAGCCTTAATTGATTTAGCTGCTGCTGCAAGAATGCTGGTATATCGACGGCACCTATGTAATGTATGTAATGTAATTGACCCCGATATATGTACGAGCATATTCAAACTAATAGTATCCTTCTAGCAGCACATAGAAATAGTAATCACCAGTTGCTGTTAAACGTGAAAATAGAACTATAGACATTTTAAGTACTGCAGTCACCTTATCATCAATAATTTTGGGAGGACATCCTCTATGCCCTTAATCTTTAGCATTTCACACTTTTATCTTCAAACATTCCTAAGTATGTACCTACGTTATCATTTGAAACGCTCTTATTCAAAGCTGCTCCCCTAGAATTTAGTATGCGCAGCTTTGATTTAAAAATTTATGTTCCACACGAGATGCACTAAATAAAGCCACAATCATCACGTTTCCGCTAAAATGAACCATTACAGCTAATGGTGGAAGTTCCCGCCATTGCCTTTATAGCGTCGCACCGTGGGCGTCGTACCAAAATATGGACTGCAGAGAGCAAATCCCTAAAATAAATTCCTTTTTCACGTATTTCTTAATCGCGCCATATAAACGGCTAGACTATTAGTTAAAGCGCTGATGTTTAATGGTGTCACCTTAAGCTTGTTCTCGTTGTAGTTTATCTTACTTACACTGGAAGAAGCAGTAATTATTAACTAGAGAACCGCTCTAGTTAATAATTACATAAACGTTTCATCAAAAAAAACATTAGAGCCGATGCATTATAGTTAATGAAGACGCCAAAGATTATTGCTATTGATATTAGATCGCTAGAGGTTTACTGTGCCAGTTTCCAATAAATTACCTAGTTTAGCTTCCGTATAAGTTGGATTTTACTTATATTCTAAGAGAAAAAATATAATATAGAATTCCCGAATTAACGAAAAGTAGGTATATTTAACGGGGCCATACAAAATAAATGTTTAGAAAGTGAATTAAGAAACAAACTAATTTTTTCCACAAAGCACCAATTTCCTAACAAACCTTATTCTTGCGGTTTTAGTCTTACATAGGAGCAAATCAGCACTAAGAAGTTGTTCAAGAAAACTATAGAGAACTTCCTACTGTCGCGAAGTATATACAGTGTGGAAGAATGTCTAACAATAAGCATGGATCTATCGATAGTAGGCGCCCTCCTTGTACTACGAGTGCTGCCCATTTTATTTTATTTATTTTATTTTTGATTTGACCCATATATACCTTTATTTTACAGTTACACCTACAGTTCATTTCCTTTGTACGAACCTAAAGACTTCGCCTATGAATTTTTTGTTTGTTCACTTATAGAATGACGAAAATGTGTGTCTATTGTATTACTTTTAATTTTAAATTTTGACAACTCTTATACTATTTAAACAATTTAAAAAATGATTAAATTGTTCTAAATGTATCTACATGTACCTCACCCAAGACAAACTATGCTGTAGATACTGTACGCTATTTTCTGAGAAACAAATCAAATCGAAGCAAATAATCTCAATTCCTATGTCTTACGCAAGTGGGCTTCAATTATTCTTCGGTTGTATTACAACATTTCTTCTCCTAATATTTGTTGCATCTTAGTATCAGCAACTAAACCACCCAAAGAAAGAGAAATACTGGTATTCTTACTTTATCACTTCCGGTGTGAGTTTACTCTTCTTAAACGTTAAGTACAATTCGTCGTTAAAATGAATTTATTAATGCTCCGGAGTAAACGTGGAACAAACCAAAAATAAATGCGAAAAGTAAAAAAACTCGGCCGACGTAATCTCTCTTCGTTGCTTGGTCATTCATCTAAGCAGACATCGGTTGAATTGGAAATGCTCTCCTGCCTTTGGTCTCTTATTGATCACAGCTCCTTCCATCTTCCATCGCCTCTCTCTTTCGCTCTCTCTGCTAAATTTAAACGGAAAATTTTGCATGCCTATCGCCGCTGCAAACTTCGGCATTGTTTTAAATTTAAAACCTAATAACTTCGGCATCGTTTTCGGACTCGAACAGGTTTATTTTAATGTAATTAAGCGGTTGTCCCGTTTGAAATCTTTGAAGTTTAAATTTAATCGTAAATATTCACCAACGGCTTAATTGGCAATATCATTATGGTTTATTTACATGCAGATGTGTATTTTATATTTGTCATATTAATTACTAAACCAATTTTGTCCATATTTGAAAAATATTCTGGTGTCTTTTCTAAACAAAATGGTACGTTATGATATCTAGTATACCGTTCATCCTAAATACTTACACCTAAGCAGAATTTTTGTATGCCCAATAGATTTTATTGAAAGGAGAAATCTAATACATTGTATGCATACATCCACATTATGCAGCCACTAAGTTTCCATCCACCAATTTTCGATGCAACTCTGATGACCAGACTGATAGACAGACAAATATGCGGTATGATGCCGTGAGATAAGATGCCCTTTGTCCTCTGTAATATAATAATACATTGTAAAAAGAACAGATAACTCATCATATCGCATATTTGCCTTTATTATCTAATCAATATCATTTAGAATTCATTCGTACAATATATTCAGCTTGAAAATATCCGAAATGCAGTTTATACTTGATCTGAAGGAGTCGTTTTTATAAATATAGACTACGTTGTACAATATGGGAAGGAGGTGAAGTTTATGCCGTAAAGGCATGGTATAGGGTACAGGGTACTAGGTCTATTCTATTCCAACCAATATTATATCGAATTAAGGTACCAGTAACTCCTTTTCTCTTTCATCTCACTGATGCTTATTGGTTTATTGTAGCCCTTAGATATATACTCCATCAGATCGATGTGCTCGATGTAACCTACCACCTTATTACTGTGAATCATTTTCACCTCCTCTTGATCCAGGAACCGAGGTTCAAAGTGTTTAGGTGTAACACTGTGCAGCCTCTGATATGGACAAAGACATGTTGCAAAGTTTCTTCGTCTTTAGTTCAGTTCAGTTTAGTTCAGTTCCTACGCATGGAATATAAATATTTTTATTAAACCGGCAAGTACTGTCAACAGGTCCACTGCCTTTCCACTTTGGTTTTTCCTGATTCGGAGTAATTATCATATACTTTCCTCTGAGGTTCCCGCAATAAACATCCGAGACTGCCTCAGTTATGGTGTGATCTTCCAACGTTTATTATACTGCTCCTTCAGTAATTTATTATTCTGACAGTTGGATAATTGAAGCGATGTTCGCAACGCTTTGAGCTAAAGACGTGTACTTACAATAAGTAAAGAAAAGAAAATATAAAGAAACTGTACCTAAATGACCAAAATATAATTTCGCCAGGAATCGTCTGTATTGTCTGGGTAGAATTGTTTACCAAGGAGCTATTACTTCAAGCACTCAATATAGCAATTCAGTATGGATCAAAAGTAGTTCCAAGTAAATAAATAATATGAGTTGTTTGTAAGTAAAATTGAAATTTTACCAAACTGCTCATATTGTATGTTCCCACGATCATAAGTACCTATTGTTTTCACAATGCTACTTGCAATTTAAAATGTTTGAAGTTGATCACGCTTAACATTTCAACTATGAAAGAATTACTGTACCCATTGAGTCCGTTGTTTGTCAATGTACCACATTAGCCTGTGCTTAACTTAGGTCTAAATCACTGGAATACAAACGAGAACGACTGAAGAATGCTCGAAGCTCGAACAAGATAGAGCGTAAGACGTGTTTAACACGCCTTAATACGCTTTATAATATTATACATACGGTATGGTCATTTGAAAACTTCCCGGACGGCCTGCATATGAAACTAATAGGATTATTACAGAATGCAAAGACACTTCAATTTTTGTTGCGAGGGACAACCATTTTGATTGGTATATCGTGATACTAAACTTACCCCCTTAAATCCCCTTCCCTAACATAAACTGGCATAATACCATTTGTGCCACATCGTTGTA
Source organism: Chrysina gloriosa (assembly GCA_038088585.1). Classification (NCBI taxonomy): domain Eukaryota; kingdom Metazoa; phylum Arthropoda; class Insecta; order Coleoptera; family Scarabaeidae; genus Chrysina; species Chrysina gloriosa. The sequence goes on from CM076090.1 coordinate 25,247,960, forward strand.
AATGTATTTTCATTACAAATTCAGTGATATATCATACTTTAGCATTTGGCCAAGGTTTGGGGGTTATAGCAGAAAAGAAATAATGCCAAGCAAGAATTGTAAAATTATCAAATTTTATTGAAAAAGATTTTCAAATTAGTTAATTAGCTGCTTATATTATGCACCATTTTGTTGAAGACAATAATATAGCCTATTTTGAAATTCTCTTATGCCCCTTTAAGATGTTTCTGGTGATATACGCTTGCATTATTCAGTAGTTGTAAGTCCAAGTCCGCCAATATTCTGCGGTTGTGCTTGGTACACAACTACCCCTCCATATTTTTCGCCTCACTAGTCAATACTCTATGAATCGTGATGTTCGACATTATATAATTGTGCTAGCCTTGCTCCGCCCGTCAGTTTTCTTTAAACTCATGAAGAAGAAACTTACAAAAGTGGCGAAATATTGAATATTATTATTATTGCTATTTTATTTCTTATCATTTTATTAAATAATACGAGTTCACTGATAATGACGGAGCCCAACTTTCCATATCTAGATAAGTACTATAAAAGTTTCTTCATTATTTGTTATCGACAATAATTTAACAAAGATATCCGACGACACAGAATACACAAATCTTGAAAGCTTATGTACCGCATAATTCTAATAATTCCATTCGTTTACAGAACAACGAATCTGTTGATGTCCAGCGCCTAATCATTAGCACTAGTTTAGTCCATATTTAGTTATTATTTAGTTAGTTGAAACTTTATTCGGCTAATCGCAGTTCTGATGCAGAGACTAATACTACAATATGCTTATCGATTTTCAACTAAATTAGTCATAGTAAACTATTTTCGAGAGCCAAAATTTTAATAATGCAAAATCTGGTCTCTATACAACGACCTAATTCCATCAATTGCGTTAATGAGCAACTATCAAGTAACTGTGCAAACACTTACCAAGTAAGCATAATTTGCGTATGCCAATAATCAGTGAGGAGACACAACTTAATCCTCCTCACCCATTATTGGCATATGGAAATTTTGTTTACTTGTTAGTAGGGTTTTGCAAAGTTACTTGATAACTGCCCCTTAACGCACCTAATTTATTGGGTCGTTATACAGAGATTTATCCAGATTTTGTCATGATTAATTTAGTTTCGACGACTTTAATCGATCAATTTCAGCCATGATCAAAAAATTATTCGGCTAATACGCAACCAGACTATACACAAAAGCTGTGTATTATTCATCCGTTCAAACTAATCTCATATATTAAATATCAAGGAATTAGCCTTAATACGAGTAACTAAATGTAAATGTATGTATTTGTACAGCAGTATTATGTATTCCTAATAAACATGCTTCAGTTGACATAATGCACAGGTTAATACTTGATATACGTACAGATAGTGGAAAAGAGTAGCAACAAAAATATGCAATACAATCTGAGTTGAACAAAATATACTTTATCGCCGACAGCCGTAACTCAGAACAATATGCATGTAAACATGGAATATCGGTAGTGACCTAGTACTCAGATGGTGAACAAACTCTTAACTGCTAAACTGCTTAATTCAATGCAATTCTCATCTAATTGTGAAAAAGAACAATTAACAGATAACTAGTATCGAGTCAAAATCAATTAACGTGTTTTTAATCAAAATGTCATAGCTCCCTCTTAAAAAGGTATTTTGTTTCAGATGCCGCCACGGTAACGGTCAGTACCAATAGACACTGGAGGCAATTGGAACGTGCCACGTCAATCTGCACAATGAAAAAATGTACAAAACCGACGTACAAATTGTTTCTGTTACTATTAGCAATAGTTACAGTAAAAACGTGCCCCAATACATGTGTATGTAAGTGGAAAAATGGAAAACAAACTGTGGAGTGTGGTAGCAGAAACTTGCAAGCAATTCCAACCGACATGGACCCCAACACTCAAGTATTGGAATTTTCGTCAAACAAATTACAAATATTACACTCGCAAATGTTTTCAAACATGGACTTAATCAATCTGCAACGGATTTACTTATCTCGAAATCGTATAACAACAATCAACGAGCACGCATTTAAAGGTCTGACGAATCTTGTAGAATTAGACCTATCGGGTAATTTGCTGGACACAGTTCCGACCGCAACACTTGTCGACTGTCCGTCGTTAATGAGGTTAACTCTCAGCTATAACCCGATCAGCGTGTTAAAGCGAGGTTCATTTACTCATCTCTCTTTCTTACATTCCTTAGAATTGAGCAATTGTAACGTCAACCACATCGAAGAGGGCGCATTCCAAGGGTTGCATAGCATCGAATGGCTGCATCTCGACGGTAACAAGCTCACCACGATAAAAGGAAAGAAACTCCTTCCAGAATCGCTGAGAGGCATAGAATTGCAAGGAAACATGTGGAGATGCGATTGCAACATTCTCGACCTGTACGCGTGGTTGATGAATTTCAATGTGCCGTATTCTGTGGAACCGACATGCAAAGGACCGCGTAAGCTGGCTGGACGTGCAATTAAATCGATACCGGAAAGCGAGCTAGCATGTATGCCTAATCTATTACCTAGCACACTCTACCTTGAAATCGGGGAGGGAAAGAATATATCTCTGTTATGTCAAGTTCATGCTGTACCCGAAGCGCACGTTTCTTGGTGGTTCCAAGGCCAGGTACTGCAAAACGACACTTTCGTAGCGCCCGGAATGCGTTTGATGTATTACGTCGAAGAGGGCGGGGAAGAAAAGCGAAGTGAACTTTTCATTTATAACACCAACGTGGAAGATAACGGAACTTTCATATGTAGTGCCGAAAACGCTGCTGGGATAGTACAATCCAACTTTACAGTAAAAATAATACTAAAGGAGGAACCCATCGTAATTATAGTATCATTTCCTTTCGAATATTTTTTGGCGGTCGTTACCGGAGCAGGAGCTTTAGTCGTGACAATTTTTATTATCGTAATCATATCGATCGCCAAATGTCGTGCGAGGCGTTCGAGGAAACAGAAGAAAGAAAAACCAAAGAGGTAGCTTTACAATATCAACAACAACAGCAGCAGAGCATGGTAAAATTTATGGAAAACACAAAGGATAATAGAGAAATGAATAGACAAGAATTGTTTCAGGCCACTCGTTCAAGTGACGATTTAGTAAGGGCCATATCTCCGATTACTGTTCCTAATCAGGTTCCAAGCCCCGCATCACTTAGACGGTATCAGTTGGAACAGAATCCCGACCTCATTAACGACGCCGAGAGCGTCGGACGACGTCGCGACGATGGCGACGGTGAAGTTATGCCAGAAAGAGACACGCAAAACGAACGAACCGAACCACTGATGCATCAAAGCATGGTGCAATTTCCAATTACATGCATTCGCAACGCCAGGAAGCTGTACAACATACACAGTTGGGAGGGCTGCCCGATTTTAGACGTTGAAGGTTATCCGACGGATTATGGGTTACCAAAAATACATACGGCGGTTCCAGCACCCAACTTTTACAGGACGTTACCGTATAACAGAGCGGGAAAGAGACAATCGACTACCGTACCCATTAGCAGGTATTCCAGAGAAGCGGAATTTTTGTCCAGAAACGCGTACGAACATTACTACCCCGATGTGAGGTATACTGCCGACGGATATCCCGCAAGGCCATCCGACGCCGTTACCGAAGCTCTTCCTTCCCCGCCCGAAGGATACAAAAGTGAAACTAATGCGGCCCCGAACTCGTTACCGTGCTGCTCAGCGGTTCAGTGGCCGCAACGCATGCCGGCTAATGTGCATTTAATAAACTCGGATTTCAAATGCAATCAAGAACCCAAATTCGCAAACATTGGAAAACGATGTGTCGGCGCTCAAACCGAAACTGAGACCCAGACGTCGGTTTCAACAGAAACGTCGACAAAGGCAACACATTTATCTCTCAGTAAGACTGAATCAACATTAAACGAGCGCAACGATCCACTTAATGAAATGCTAACGGAAAGTCCAGACGAAGGTTACGAAGGAGAACCATCTGTGGTGTAGTAAATTTGACGATCCCATTCTCAAAAACTTTCAGACAAAACACCGTTTGTGATGAAAAAATATACAGGGTACCATGATTTGTACATACTCGGCTTAGTTTGAGTTTGATATTTTAATATAAAATTCATTACAAACTCCCATAATTTAGTAAGGCAACAAAGAGGCTCTTTTAATGATTTAGAAAGCGGCATCAGTATCGGAAACATCTAATGGAAATAATTAGAGCGAATTAGACGGCTTTATCAGAAATCTCAAAAGTTAAAAACAAGCGTCGCATATTTTGTGCTTTGTCGGCTGTTAATTGGAACAATGGAAGAAACAAATACGCGCAACATCTATCTAATTAACAATTTCAAATGACCTGTTAGAATTTTTCTTTTCGTGCGTTTTTATTGCGTACAAGAAAGCTAATTTCATATTGGCGTGGGTCATTTAGGTTTTATTTGGGGCTGCATAATTACACACATCGCGCATTCTAATTATAATTATTCAGGTAGTAATAATTATTACTGAATCAATATACTTAGGCGCTTGTTCGAATATCGATAATGGGTAGCAAATTTATTTACATGATGTAGATGGTTACTACTAGAGAACCAAACAATATTGTTACTTTTCAACGATGTTCATCTCTAGTAACGGTGTAAAATTATATATACTGTACATATGTGTCACTATAGTTTTAAAGTTACTTGTTATGTACATACATAGTACTAAATGTAGATATATGACGCGACGAAGAAGTGAATAAGTAAAACTTAAGGATAAATAAAGAAACTAAATGAATAAAATAAGTACTACCACATTCTTCATATCTTTTGTTTTTATCCAATCACATGTGTAGTACATATCGAAAATTACCTTTCCCGTACTTCAAAAAAGAAGTCTAAATTAATTAAGAACCTGTCATCTCAAAATTGTACTTACTATTTAGTTATAATTTACCAAAGCATTTATTTAAACGTATACTCATAACAGGCTACCAATAATCATATTCAAAGTAGTTTGTGGACGAAAAATCGTTTTGTATACTCAGTAGACATAGCACACGCATGGAAACTAAACATTCCGATCATTTTGTAAACGCGTAGTGAATATATCACATTTTTTCAATTTTTATATTGTATTTCCAATTAGAATGAATCATTTCTAACAGCTAGAGAAACACTGATCTCGATAACTAAAAATAGTGTAGATTATTAGGTAGTTTCACCTTGCATTTTATAGATAAGTCGCAAAGGTCGATGTTAACACATTTTTATACCAAAATAAAGATAAATTCAAAAAGTAAAAACCTAGTTTAATTAAATTATCTCAAAATAACCTTTCATCAAGTGAATCCAAAAACATTATCAAGTTTATGCAAGGTATTCAAAGCACTAAAGGATTTTACTAATAATCAAAAATAAAAACACTAGTTTTAAAACTAGTGAAATTCAGCCAAGTGTGCTTTTATTTTTGATTATTAATCACGAAGATGTTCCACCAAGAACCAAGGGCTACATCAATAGATAGCAATAAAGGATTTTAATTGGAAGATTCGAAATCAAGAATTTACTCGCGTATTCACTGTAATGAAGAAAACGATGAAGAAACTGTGCATCCAATATCCTAATGCTCATTTCCTAAGCGTAACACCTTGGTAATTTTCAAAATATACTTCCTTAAGACATCGGTTAATCCAGAATTAGGTGCGTGCGGTCTCAGATCGAACGAATATAAAATTTCGCAAAACTTTTGAACTTCCTAAGCTACCCCACTTATATATATCCTACCTTCCCAAATACGCACATTGTGCATTTGTAAACAGTGACTATTTGGAATATGTATGCCTTTGTATTTTATCGTTGTTTTCAGTATGGTAAATCAACGCCTGTACTACTACAATTTATGTTAGTAATTTTTTTCAAAATGGACATTCCTTTTTGCAATTGATGAATTATGTATACTCTTTGATACGGCGTCGTAGATGGAATGGATAGCTTCAACAAATTGGTTGCTAACAACAATGTAGCAAGAAAAACAAGACGCTGACCAATACTATTGCGTAATCTACAACAAATATAGCAGTAACTAATGTCACCTCTAAAACGCCCTTTTAAACGTGAGAAGGCATAAAGTTGTTGTGGTTTGCTTTTGGTTTAATCTTATCTCACATTTTCTAATGACATTTTATTCTCTATTCTAACTTCCAAACGCGTTCAAAATGACAAAAAGAAAACTCTTTTACATAAAATTAATATTAAATTGTATGTATTGTTGCTTGAGAAATTGATAATAGTTTTGAAGTAAAATAGTAAATAATTGTATAAGTTTATATTTGAAACGTAATATAAATAAACACAATGTTTTCAAAATTGATGTGAAGGTTTAAATACAGGTGACCATATACTTTACGACAAAAGTTTAAAAATATTTCTAGAAACACTGTTTTAAACTTGCGTCTGTGGAACCGACGCGCCCAATCTTTTATAAAATTAAGGGCATCAAGGGATGGAGTTAACTAGAACTTTGCAACCATAAAAGTTTGCTTTCTAAATTTCAACGTTCTTTTAAATTGCGAAGTTATTTGGAAGACAGAGTAGGTGTGCAAATTTATATCCATCCGCTTATGTATTATATTTATCTTTTTCATTATTTTTAAGGTTGATCAATGAAAGGAAAAACGAAGATATTACATGTATCGGATCCTCTAAGTTAAAATATAGAACACAAATGTCGAATAAAACGAATAAAATATCTACCTGTCCAATAATAATAAACCTTTTAGATATTAAGATAATTAAAAGCAAGAATAGTAAGAATTTAGAATTAAAAGTGTTAGAGTACACGAAATTGTTTACAAACACGTAAAATTCTGAGAATCAGATCGAAGGATCTATGTTGACAACCAAGACATTCTTGGTGAATACTGTATAAAAAGAAATCCTTGAATTTTGGTTAACACAAATTCACGATTCAGCTTTTGCTTTCTTTGTATTTATTTTTAAATACGTGTTGGGAGATGTGGTAAGAATGAGAATTGTTTTATTTGTTAACATGGAATAAAAACATATCGCAATGAGAAACTGCAAAGATCCGGGTTTAGTTATCTACTCATTGATATTTATACACTAAATAGATGTACTTCCTTACTTTCGAAGAACGACATTGTCATCCTTAATAGATAACAAAATAATTAAAGCTTGTGAAACTTGGCTTGACCAATTTAAATACAATATAAAATATCCACAAATAGAATGTAATTTTGTCAAAAGTTCAAAGACGTGATTATCTAATACAATGAATCAAATCGACGTAAAAACCTTCTTCCCTTCTTACTTGTTACAGGTAATATTGCCTTATGCAGCGTCATATGCACCATTACTTGCATACCTTTCGTATAATACGTCACACTAATCTTGTGTTAGAATACACCAATACTGAAACGAATCAAAGAAATACATTTATTATTCTGTCCCAGTGAATTCTGTTCGAAACAGTAATACAATGTGTAGTGTATCATATCTACTAACAATAAGTACTATTGACGATACTGACAATGCACAAGCAAAATATTTACTCGAAACGATGTTGGCTAACTCGATAACAAATTGCTTCAGAAGGTCCAAATTACTTTAACTAACTGAAATAAATTGGTCGACTGGCCTCAACTCTTAATCAGTAACCTTAAAGGTAGCTTCTATAAGCGTTCACCTCAACCAATCAAAAACAACTGAAAGGCAAACTAAATTATAATAATTACTATAGTCTATATAACTCAGAGTGTGGTAAATTTGTTACACTACCTCTTCGAACCAAATCGTTAATTAGGAAGTTAATTTAAAAAAGGAAGAAATGTTATTTATTATGTCATTCTGGAAAGAGTGAAGAAAAAGAACGTCCGTATTATACAGGGCTCTCTACCATGTAGGCCAGCAACGGACATCGGCGAAATACCACCAAGGTTATACAGACTTGCACATTCGGAAAAGCAGAACATAATAGAAAACGACAACTTCAATAATACCGGTAGGAAAAGAATTCGTTTATAAGGCGATGATTAATCAATCAAGAATACCTACCTCTTGCTTATGCGATAAGTGTTGTTAAAGGAAAACGTTTGGAGCGTCTCCTGTCAGAAGTCGGATACCAGAATCGAGCTGTCAGGGATCAGGTACATCAGCAACATATAGAGAAAGAGAGTCCTTAACCGCGGATCCTCCCGTCGAATGTCGAATGCATCAATCAGCGTAAAACGAAGACAACGTTGGTAAAGAGAAACAATCTTTCAGGCGGTACCATATTTCACGATTGTAAAACTTCTGGATTTTGTTGACAAAACAACAGAAGCAACTGAGGTTAACATCATTGTTGATGCGATTTGATGTTTTAAGAAGTTTCACAAACATCGAAATAAATGAGTGTGTAACGCCGACGTTAGCAGCGAATTTAAAACGCCAATAAATTAATCTTTTTCCGGTATATGTAGCTCGACATTGTTACGGTAACTATCGTCGCCCTCGCTGAATTGCATTGGTTTGCATGATTAGTTGCTGTGGCGGTTGCGCCGATTAGTCCCCGTGTAAGTAAGCAATAAAAAGGATAGAGAAACAAAGCAAACAAACACTTTATTACAATCTGCAAAAAAAAAAACAACACCTTGTTCTTACAGCTTATATTGAATAGAACAGCATTTACGATTAATAGAGTGAAATAAAAAAAATGGTTTCGATATGTGATATAAAGCGGTCGGATCAATAATAAATACAAAAATGCTTTACTCGCGTGGAAGCTGAAATAAAACAATTACAGAACAAAAATAACTTACAACAAAGGTAGTAACAGGAAAGGCCTACGGAACCTCTTAAGGTATACGCCAGAGAAACGGCAATCGGCCGAAAGGAAAGGGTGAGTGATAGAAGTACACCTTGAGTCTTGGATCATTGATCTCGAGCGATGGGGCACTGACTGAGACTTCTCACACGAATTTGCGTATTACTGGACTGGTCGAAAAGGGGTCAATTGAACGAATCGTAAAAACGAGCCGAATATTGCGTAGGGATGGAGTACCAAGATGCCGAATTTTCGAATGTTGAGCGTGAATGTGTAAGAGCTCTATTTAATCTGCCGTGTCAAAGATTCGAAAAGCATCTGTGTGGGTATTGAAAATAATTTCTACCAGGAAAAGCATTTTAAAGAACTACCCAAATGCACTACCCTGCAGCCATTCAGAAAGCAGACGAAGGGAGAACTTCCAATTAGGCCATACAGAGGAGGGAAAGCAGAAAAAGAAACTAACACGCGAGGATTAGTGACAGAAACCAGCGGTTACTACACGTCTTCCACGATGACGAATGTAGGCTGTGAAAAAGAGAAAACAGGCGTATATTCTCACGGTTCAGTCAATATTACCTGAAATAAATCAAAACTACAAATTCATAGGAGGGTTCGTTGAAAACAAGGAAAAGCTTCGAGGGACGCCCTACATCCTACCACTTCGGCTGAAGGACAAAGTATGTTGTAAAACAATCTTATAGATAGTCTTTCTACACTAATAGGCCAACCAAACAACAATAATTGACGTCATAGTAATATTTTCAGACCGTTAGAGAACGTTTTAGAAGAATCTTTGGCAGATAATATATATATATATATATATATATATATATTTGGTTATATTTGGGAACTATCAACAAATAACTAACGACTAGTTTTTCTTGACATATGAGATCTGTATATTTTTTATTGTAAACAACTGTTTTGATGTGCACAGTACATTTATGCAAAACAATGAAAATAGAAAACCCTTTTAACAAAAAAATTTTGTCGAAACCTTAACAATTCTGTTCAAGGACTAGGGAAAACCCAAAGCGAAAAGCTAGCTAAAGATTTCCTTCTTATGGAAGTATGTAAATATCATTTTAATTAATTACTACGTACATAACTTAAATTCTGATCATAGGTTCTGAAATTAATAGTTTTAACATCTATTTGTATATTTATCATTTCGTATATTAGTCTTCTTTTATAATTATTTTCTTTTTTAACATAATTGTGTTTTCAAGATGAAAGTAATGCCCTAGATCTTTCTAAAACACAATATAGACGGACGTTCGACCGACAAAAGAGGCGGTACAGCGACGATTTGGAAATCGTGAAGTAATTTCATGCGCAGTTACGTTTTATACATATTTTTAAAAGCTCTTATTAAATGGGTTAGAAGGTTTACGTTGAAAGCAGATAAGTATTGAGCGAGAAAACGAATGATAGAAAAGAAGGATTTAATGAATTAAGATAAACATTATTTTATTTTGGTACGCGAAGTGTAACAATGCGTTGCACGTAAATTTCTGTACGCTTATAGAGAATCCATAGATGGAGTGAAAAATGACCAAAACTATATTTGAAAATTCCTTTTGATATTGCCTAGTTGCAAACTAATATAAAGCTCATAAATTCGAATCAATCATTCGGGGAAATTCGATTAACTCTGTGCGTTTATAATTAATCATATTCTTTAAACTGTATAACTAATTAATTTCCCTTTGTATTTAGTTATTTGGCCTTACAGAGTAGACAATGCTGATTATAATTTAATAACCGCAATTCGATCCGTGGGATTCGACTGGTGCAATCAATTTCTTGAATTCGCTCAATCCATTGAAATACCCATTCAGGAAACGTTATTCGTAAATTTTGATTATATGAGCTTGAGTTGGTTGTAACTATACATATTTTCGTTATTTTTTTCCATAGTTTTTGATTTTCTTTTTCCATTATTTATTCCTTTCTGCGGTAAATCCCCTAGTACAGCTTCTCTCCGTCATCCTATTGGCCTTCCTAATCCTCTTTTATTCTGTGGCACACTTGACGCCAATATCTTCACTGTTCGGTCTTTCTTCATGCCTTCTTTGTGCCCAGATCTTCGACTTTACTACATCATCCAATTATACTTCCCTTAGATGTCGTAAATTTCCTTATTCATCTTTCTCAAGTATCCTTCCTCTGTTTCGTTCCCACGCGAAATTCTTCACACTATTCTTCTTTCTCATCTCTTAATGTGTCTTTTATTTTCTCATTTAACACTCATGTCTCATACCCATATACGGTTCCCGGTCTTATTATTAGACTGAGCAAATATGCGGTGTGATGAGTCATCTGTCCTTTGTCCTCTGTAATATTATATTACATTGTGAAAAGGACAGATGGCTTATCATATCGCATATTTGCCCAGTCTAATTATTATTGACTTGTAAATTCTCAATTTTGTATTCCATGACCTGTAATTTGATCTTAGTAGATTAGATTAGATTAGATTACTTGAGGTGGCACTGATGCCTGTTCCACTGCGACCTTTCCAGGTCTATTGTGGTCCTCATGCCTCCTTAGAGTACGTTCCCCAGCTTTATTCCTTTAATTAGACTTAACAGCTTTGACAGCGGTACTTCCGTATATACGTGTATTTTTAAAGCGGACTTAAAGCCCTTCCTCCGTATAGCTGTCATATGCCTCCATAATAGAGTCCTGGCCTGCCTTAAGCTTTGCCGGCTCCATCTGGGTGGCTAGATAGTCGTTGCATACTACCGCGATCCTCTCCAAAGCAGCCTCTTTGAAGGTAAAACTTTCTAGCCCCTTGCTTTTCGGAAGACCTGCGGGAGTACTGCCCTCCGATCTCGCCTTTTTGGACTTCCGTACTTTCTTTACGTTTAGTAGCCTCGCTGAGGCCTAACTTCCTTATCTAGACTACCCTAGGCCTTTGTGCTTGCCTAGTGAAGTTGGCCTTGATTATGGCCCTTTTAGCCTGTATGAAATCTTGGCCCTGTTTTACAGGCTTTTGCATTTTAGCCTTCGAAATTCTAGATAGCGTAGCTATACGAGGAGTAGCCAGGGAAGCATCTTCCCGCCCGATCAGAGCCCCGCTTGATCGGGTAAGGCTAATTACAAGGGGGTTTCGCCTGGTGCCCCCAGGGGAACGTTAAATACCGCACACCCCTGCGGTCACGCAACTCTCGGCACGTTACCTTGCACCTTAGTTTGGCTTTTAGCTCGGGTACCTCGGGAGCGCTAAATTCCCGAACTCACTTGTTAAACTTGTTAACAGTAAGCCCCTGAGACATTGATTTTAGTAGGTGGTTCGTGACTCCAGCTGATCGATTGGCCTTACTTAATCTTGCGTTTCTTCTTCCGTCTTCTCGATACTCTTTGCCCCCAGCTAAATGGATTCATCCATTTCTTCAAATTTAAATTCTCCCAATTGTAAAATTATCCCAGTATTCCCTTTGTTAATTCTTTCCACCCTCATAATTTTACTTTTGATCTCATTTATCTGGAGTCTCAGTTGATACGCCTTTTCCATCAATTTCTTTTTCGTATTTGTAACTTCCTTTTCATCCCCCGCTATAATTGGCAGATCTTCTGCATACTCGCTAATTGACAACTTTTGTATATATGCCCATCTCTGTTCAACTTGATGTTTCAAACAATTTTCTCTAATATAATATTTAGGAGAAGAGTTAAAAGTGGATGCCTAAGTACCTTAATCATGTGCTAACTATGAAATCTTCTAACATTTCTCATTTCATTTTTATATTGCAAGTAGTCCGTTTTATTGTCATGCATATTAATCTTCTAAGCTTTGCTAGTATTTCAATTTCCTTCATTACTTGTGCTACTTATTTTGTTCCTTTTCATGAACTCAAACGGCCTCTTAAAGCCTATAAACCGTAACAATACAGGAATGTTATACTTGTAACAACTGGTAAGCAGTTCTTTCATTATAAGCATTTAGTCCGTTGCCGCTTCGATATCCCGCCTGGTAATCCCCTATGTACGGTTTGGCTAATACCTCTAACTTCATCTTAATTAGTATAGCCATTATCTAATATGCTACGTCTAGAAGTGATATTACTTTGTAATTACTGTATTTGGCCCCGTCTCCTCTTTTTTGGATTGGTGCTACTGTAGCTGTTTTTCATTCTTTTAACATCTGCTGTCCTGTCCATATATCCGCCATTAACCCAAAAATTGTTTGTTTCTCATATTGCTTAGGATTTCCTCTAGTGCTTCTTTTGTTAGTTCTCCTATTTCTATACCACCTTCTTCCATCCCTTGTTTACCACATTCTTCCACTTCGCAGCTCAACAGTTCCTCAATAGTTAACTATTAAATCCCCTTCGTTGTCCATAATGTACACATTTTGGTTACATCTTCTATGCCTGTCTTGGTTTCCCTGTAGTCTCTGAGTTACTTCCTCCTAGTAGTAACTATCATCTATCTTGAAAATATTTTGTTCTTTGTAGGTTATTTTCTTTTGTCTATTTATCTTTTTGTTTTTATCCTTTGTTATTTATATACTTCTTTGTCTTCTACCCGCTGAGTTTGGATTGCTTTAGTTCTCAGATTAATTCTTTTTCCGTTTCTGGACTGTACTTGTCGTCCCACCATGTTTCTTTTTGCTGTTTTTTGGTGTGGTATAATCCTCTCTGTAGCTTTCTCTAAAATATATTCTAATTGTTTCCATTTTTCATTTATTTCTTCCTTTCTATCTATACTTTCTACATCTTGATATCATCGCTTTATTTCCTTCTTATATCCTGGCAAGATCAATTTGATTTGTGCATTCTCCATTTGGTGCAGTCCAAGTTGCCTTATATATCGCTTTTCATTTAAAATATGTGCTCACCACGTTCATATCTCTTTCTTCTGCAAACTATTTTATCCTTCTCCGTTATTATTTGTCTCTCCGTGTTTACTCTCTACTCCTACTGTACATATCTTTGTTATCTCCCTATTTATATCTCCCATGATAAAATCCGTATGTTGTGTTTGTTCGTTTTATTAAAGTCTTCTTTCAATTTTGCATAAAATTTATCTTTTAAATTTTCTGCCATTTCCTCTGTTGATACAGGTACATTCAGTATTGAGATGGTAACGTTGTTACTTATTTCAATGTAACAGATTTTTCTGAAATCGATCCAAATCTTTTCCTTTTAATTCCTTATTTACCAAAGAACCCACTCTATACGACCTTGTTGCTCCTTCGCTTGTGAAGAGCACATATTCTTCTAATACCGTTTTCTTAGTTCCTTTTATATGCATTTCTTGAATTGTTAATCTATCAATTTTGTATCTTTTGTACCATTCTAACGTTTTTACCGCTCCTTCTTCGTACAGTCGCCGGTCAATCCGTGGCCCTAATCCTTATTAATTTTCCATTACACTTGTCTGCTATTGTAATACCGTTTTCTAACTCAATTTTTCCAACCTGTGTCATTTCCATTTGCTCTGTAGGGGTGTTCTAATAGTTGTTGCTTTTCTTCTGGTCATTTAAATCTTCTACCAATTCTTTTCTTTGCATTTGTTTTTTCATTAAACAATAGTTTCACATAACCTACATTGGCCCTTTAGCCACTTTGTGTCTCCTCCTTAGCTTTTTGTTTGATGCTGTTCTGAATTTCTTTTTCTTTTTTTTTTGAATTCTTAGTTTGTGTTTGTCCTTGAATATTTTTATTTTACCTTCTATATTTTCCTTTACTACGAATAAGGTTTCCATTATCTTTGGTCGCATTCCTTACTTTTGTAAGTACTTACAATACCTTATCCAAAGAAAGAAGGAGTTTCTTATCATTCTCTTTGTATTTTTTTCTGTTCCCCTGTTTCTTCTGTCAATCCTGAGATGATGATATGCCTGCTTCTGTCCCTCTCTAGCCTTTCGATTCTGTCGTTGAAGTTCTTTATTTTAGTGTTCATGCCTTGATTTGCTTTTATAGTTGCTTTGATTTTCCCTAGGTATTCTTTTTGTCCTTAATCCAGAATTGGAGAAGATTCAGTAAATGATGCATCCATATTAAATTCAGGTTCGAAAAGTCACCTTTCTTTAATACATAACGTCGACCTAAACATAACAATTGCAATAAATTCAGAATTGTGTGAATTTACTATAATCTCCAATGTAAGGGACAAAGCCATAGAATTACATTTTCTGGTTGGGAAAGAATGGGAATTGAGTAGAGATGGAACGAATCCAAATTTTCTCGAATCCGAATCCGAATCCGAATCCTAAAGGATTCTCGAATCTCTCGAATCCTTCGAATCTCGAATCTCTCAAATCCATCATATAATTACAATAATAAGAAAGGACAGAGAGGAAAAACAATTTTACAGGAAAATTTTAAAGCTACTTTAATTAAAAACGATACAGTTTTTAAAAATATTTATTAAAAGATTTTTTTTGAACATATTTATATTACAAATGAAATTAAAAAAAAACAAATTACACAATATTAAAAGATAAATTATGTTAAAATCTTGATGATTATGCAACAAGTTTTTATTTATATTTAATTTCCTTAGCATATGGAAATTAATATATCAATAACAGTACCGATATCTTTTCAGAAACTTTTGTGAATGAGAATAAGGGAGAGCTAACATAGATAAACAGCAAATATTGCACATGAAAATCTAAACACATATTTTAGTATATAAAAGAAAGCACTCAACCTAAAAGAAATAAGTGAGAATTTTAATTCAGATTTTTATTTAAGAAAACCAGCTTTCGAACTCGCTCTGGATCCAACCGACTACGTTTTTTATTCACTATGATGCCTGATGTGCTGAATAGTCTTTCTGAAATCACTGTTGATGGTGGTGTAATTAAGAATTTTTGCTAGTTTCATCAAATTTTGGTATTTTGTGTTGCCCTTCCAGTATTTAAAGATGTCTGCAGTTGGTGGGAGCAGTGGTTCTGCTAAATAGGCATTTATTTCTTCTTCAGGAGATGAACTGTAATCCACATCACTGCAGGTAGCTGGGGTCATCAACTGAGAATAGTAACTCCACATACTATGACCTTGTTCAGTTAAAGATATATCTGTGGCATTTGCTTGAGTTTTCTCTGATGACTGCAGATCACCATTTGTTTGCATATAGATGGATGAAATTTCATTAGCCAGTGTCAATTTAGCTTGCTCAACGTTTTCTTTATTCAAAAATACATTCCCTTTGAATCGGGGATCCAGTAAAGTACCAATAGTATACAATTTCTCTGTCTCAACAGAATGGTAGCGCCTTTTTAGTGACGCAAGCAAATCATTTCGGAAACCCTGTACTGAACCTAATTTTGGTTTGAAATTTTCTAGAGCACGAATGGTGCTATTCACTAAAGGAATTATTTCTGAAATTGTCACTTTACTTGAGCTGGCCACAAATGTAGCTTTATCAAACACTTCTAATATTCGCATATCCACTCTCAAACGTCACAGACTGAACAGCAACTGCACTATAAAGTGGTCGTTGCGATCTGAAGTTTACTCGCACCACGCACCTTTTATATATCATATATCAAGAGTTTCGAGAATAATCCAGTATTAGAGCTCAGTCATCCAGAACCGACGAGACTATTCAAGACGAGATAGTTGCTAGAATTTACGAGAGAGCGCAGGATGTTAATTAGAATCACATAAAGAGCGATAGATGGTATTAGTGTAGCATATATGGTGTTTAAAATATAAAACTTGACTGAACTGACTTAACATGATATAGTCTTAGCTAGTTATTAGAACTAAATGTACATAAGTTAATAAGTTTTCATAATTTTTGTAATTAGATTAGTTATATTATTTGCTGTCTGTATTTGACATGTTCCATACCTTTTCTGGTCTCAGGAATAAAGATATTTATTTATTAAAATACCACAAACATTAGGAAAGCATGCCAGCTTATAAATACTTTGTGGCTGAAAGAACGAGAACCGAAGAGAATCGTCGAGATCTTTCTAGTCAGTGATTCATATGTGTCGTGATTACATGAGTCATCATTATTATTATTATTTTTTTTGGATTCGAAAGATTCGAATTACGAAAATCGTGCGAAGATTCGAGTTTTCGAATCTCGAATCTTTTCAGGATTCGATGGATTCGAGGATTCGCGGATTCGAATGTCCCATCTCTAGAATTGAGTAAACGGGCGGCATAACTTTTAGCGCCCAATATTAATACAGTGTTTCGCTGTCATCCTTAAACTTACTTCGCTAATTTCAATATACGCCAGGATGGATTACACTCTAAAAAATAGTAGTTTCATTACTGCCAAGCAGTCTTGTAGCCGAAACTTCCACGCGAAATTCAAACATCACAAAATACCTTACTACATATTGTAACGAATAACAGAATGATCCAAAATGAGAATTTGAAGGCACCGCAAGCTAAACTCAGATGTAAACAATCTCGGATACACATAACAGAAGAAAATTATGGATGGCCTGATTACCATTCAATTCTTTTTCTGGATAAACACATAAGAAACAAAGTGAATGCTGGTTTCATAATTGACAATGTTCTAAGTAAATAGAGAATACTGACGAATTAGAAAAAGCTTCTTCAATTACCTGTAAATGTTTAACAAAACTTTGAGAAGTTAATAAAGAATTTCGTAAGAAAACCTAAGCTACATGACCTGAAATTAAAATCAACTAAATAATTCCCTAGCTTTACGTGGTAATCGTAAAATAACTAGAAAATAGACGTGGACACACGTTTAAACGTAAATAAAGATAAATCGGAAAAAACCAGGTACGTGGCGGTCGCTTTTTCTCTTTATTCAGATTCCCTTTTAGCACGTACTACATGCGCTGCGCACGTGACGCGCCACCTGAAATACAAAGCTATGGTAGCGGTAGCCGGCCATAATGACCGACCATAAAAGTAGGAATAAAACCATCCGAAGAAAAGTCCTGAGTACGTAAAAAGCGGAATCCTGTGACAATGTATCTACGTTCAACCGAGATAAGGCTCCGTAGCGGCGCGAACGATCCTTTGGGTCCCTCGAGCTGCTGTTGCTAGACTCACGGCGCTATATATTCTGGATTGCGTTCGCCCCAAACCAGCCTGTGACCGACTTTCCTTGCGGCCTCGGAGATAATGGTAATGTAATCTTGGGACGAATATAATTCACGACATAAATTCACTATGTATATGGGACGTTAGTACTACTAGTAGTTTACTTATTTTGCATTACAGCCATACATAGAAGTTGTTTCATGTTTAGGATAGTTTTTGCATTATTTACGTTCCATACAAATTTGGATATGCTTATATGCACAAATCGGCGGAGATTAGGTTTGTATCAAAGAACACGAGCAAGTTTTATTTAAACAAACAGCAATCGTTTAGAATACTTTATTTTATGCGCTATAAATGTTGGTATGCGAAAACTGGGCCGAATGATAGAAATGTAATAGCTGAAGGTAACATATCTTGCCAATTTTAATTTACTAACTTCTTCGTCATAAAACATGCTGTGAGTAAATTTTATTAGTTAGATACTTTAATTAATTATGATCGGCTTTCGGTTGGTTTTCGGGTAGACACTCCCATCATTGTAGGCAAACATGGCAAACTAATGTTTCTGGTATAGTTATCAAACAGTTACCGGCAAGGTGCGTGTCCGTTAAGCTATTGTTGTTTCTGAATCGGCCGGTAACTGATTCTATAACAGACACCTGTCCGTTAGGTTATCAGTTGAAGCTTGAGGGGTTACCGGTAAGTTACCTTTTTCTAGTTAATTGATGATATTCGTGTAACCATTACAGTAACTCAACGCCAACTTCTTGTTACTATGTATTAGTAAATTTAAGCCTTTATCAAGTATAAGTATGGATAAATAAAGCAAGAACTTTACTCAAACCGAAAAATATTTTTTAATAAATACAGTTTTAGAGTACAAACTTATCACTGAGAATAAAAGAAGCGATGTCGAGCAAATTAAGTGCTAGGTTTTAAACCAATTCTTTCGACTTTGATTTCTATTTTTAACTGGGGCAAAATTGCCGCCAAATAGTTCTCACAGATGTTGAAACAATTTATTTTGATGATATAAATCTATGTGTTAAAATTCTCGATCGTTATATAGAGCTCCCCAGATTTCGTAAGAACAACATGGGTATGTTTCTTATTATTAAAGATAGAGATGTGGTTTGTAGACAATGTTGTGCAAAAACAATAATTGGCAATAATAAAATTACTCAAATAGTCTACCAGTGTTTGCAATGCAATGTTGGCACCGTTTACGAACACTATTAATTACTTTACGGATAATATTGTCACTAATACTGTGAAATAGCTCAAGCACTGCTTCCTGCAATTCTTCAACGTTGTTGTATGTAGGACAATAGACTTTATTTTTAAGAGTACCCCATAAAAAGGTATCACAAGGATTCAAATCAGCTGATCTTGCAGGCCAACGTATCGTCCCACTAGTTGCAATTACTTTCTCATTAGATCAGTCATTGAAATAGTCCATAACGGCATGAGTATTATGCGAAGGACACCTATCCTGTTGAAACCACATCTGTATAGCAATTTCTAGTGACAACTTTTCTATTAAATCTTGGATCTGCTCTTGTAAAAAGAGAGATACCTTTGCCCCGTTAAACTACCATTAATGGGGCCTAGTAATCTATAATAGATTACTAGGATTAGATTATTATAATTATTTATTATGCCACACCACACATTGAAATTGAGTCTAATTTTATTTCGAACTGGAAGAGTCAGCTGTAAGTTAGTTTGGGAGTAGTAATACTTATTACGTCTATTAAGTATTCCACAATTAGCAAACATAGTTTAATCTGTCCACAAAATAATATTCTTGGAATTGAGATTTGCTTTCACTTGACCCAAAAAAACAGTTGCGAAAGTGCAGTGGTCTTGCTGCATCTCCAGTACTTAATCTTTGAGATGGTTTAAATTTATTACACTTGTATTTGTGTTTCTTCAAAATTTCTGAGACTCTTGTCTTTGGCACACCTACACTGCAAAATTTCTCTAGAATAAACAGTTATTCACATTAACACAAGCTAAAACTAATTCTTCCTTTCCTGCATTATTCTTTTTGTATATGTTTGGTTTTGCTGCAACAAACGGACCTGAATTCTTTAGACTCCTGTCTAATCGCAATACCGTATTACGATCAGGTCATTGCCTTTCTGGATATTGACCTCTGTAATGCTTCATCGCGTTCAGAAAAAGTCCCCTCTTAAAAGGGCCAAAAAATTGCCGAGTACCAATTTCAAATTTTGATGTTAGGTTGGATTACTAGAAATTTGCACAAATAAAATTGGTTTGATTAATTGTCAAGGAAAGTGTGATGTTTACAAATAATAATTCAATTAAAGAATTCCCCTTAAGTGCGCAGTTTTGCAGTTATTTAATTCTACGTATATACATATATAACATGCATATATTGTGCTTATCTGGAAATGAAAACTACTTCTCACAAAGTCGCACTGATGAGCGGTATAACCGCGAAACGCGTCTGCAAATGGTGAAAGTAGTTTTCCAATTACACGCCAATGAAAGTGTTTAAATTATCATGCAAATTGGTTCGAGCGGCATCTCGGTGTCTTGGGTAGCAGGGAAGTTACAGGAGCTGAAAGACATTGGGGTTTCCTTTAAATTTTGAACAATTTTGAAATGAATTTTTAAGAAAAACGAAATACTATCGTAAAAGAATGTTTTTAGGATCTCAATAATAAAAAAATGATGGCAAGCCATTTAAAGAAAAAGTTGAAAGTCGCCATTTTGAAATAATTCGTCCAAATGAAAATCTGATATCACCATCGTGTAGAGAATATCCTAAAACATATTACTGCCAAATATTTTGAAAGTAGTACCCATAGTGTGGCTAAAAAGCATTAAGGCGCTTACTCTGAAACAAAGTAAACAAAGATATTGATTTATTCGGAAGGATTATTATTTGAAACTGAAATTGAAGAAATGACTGGACCAATGCGTTTCACAAAACATGTATTGGTGTAAATGATGTGTTCTGAAAAGAATGAAAGCCTTATCTTTTGTAGGTTTACAGCTATAGATGTCATTATCATAATAAGACAATGGGATCATGTTCAACACGGTGGTTCAACGACACGTGCCCCACGGACTTAAGGTGCTATCCTTTAGCCCAATTTCCCAAAAAAGTATGCTAATATATCGGATGAATTCATTGTTGATTTTTCCAAAATTTGGATTTGCTTTGATAATCTTTGAAACAGAAAAAGGGCAATATCAATTAACAATTGGCTTTCTTTATTTCAATCGGAAAACACCAGAAGATCAAAGTGAAATTAGATGCTGTTTATAGATATCCTATACCCTATACTTTTGTTGACCACAGTGGGATACTGATGCAATAAATTTAAGAAGAGCACAGTGACGGTGCGATTCCAGTGACCAGTAAGAAAGTGGTCTATGAAGTCCGTAATTTTATCCGTTATTTTATTTATGAGAACCATGTACATTAATAACTATACCCTAGGATCCAATGAATATTCAAGCTACGGGACTTCACCTGATAGACATGCTCCAAAGAGGGTGTAGTAATAAACAAGGTTTTCTTGGATTCACTTGGCTTGATCTTTATGGACTACTTAGAGGAAGAAAGGACGATTGCGAGATTTGTGCTCCGCTGATTGTTTGATGTGTATTATATTATCCGATAATCGCCGTAGTCAAAATGATTGCATTTAATTATAAATCTTATATGATAGAGATCTACCACTAATAGGTCAATAAAACAAGGCTGGTTTGAACGATAGTTATATTTTCAGAACGTTTACAAACGTTTTCGGAACACCTTCGTCAGTGAAAATATAACTAGATAAATATATAAACAAACTTTTGTTTTTTATTTGGGACTATCAACAAAATAACTAGTGACTAGGATTTCTTGATATAGAGGATGTGTAACCAACTTTTATATATATATAAATTATAAAAACTAAATTAATGTGTAAACATACATGCAAATTAAGTAAAACATTATATCAAAAAATCTTTGTCGAAACCTTAACAATCCTGTTCAAGGACTAGGGAAAACCAAATTCAAAAACCTAGCCAAAGGTTTCCTTCTTAAGAAATGCAAATGTCATTTTAACAAATTGCTATATACATTACTTAAATTTTGAATATCGGTCCTGAAATTAATAGTTTTAGTGTCTTTCTGTATATTTATCATTTCATATATTAGTCTTTTTTTATAATTATTCTCTGTTTTTAATATAATTGTGTTTTCAAAATCAAAGTAATGCCCAAGATCTTTGTAATGTTTTGTTACAGCGGTCATTGCACCAAAATCATTATTTAAAGAATACTTATGGCTATACAACCTTTTCTTTAAATATTGTTTCGTCTGACCGATGTAACAACCATCACAGTCTTTACAGTTTATTTTATAAACTACATTACTCTGATTTTGTTTAATTATTTTGGATTTAGTATTAGTAAAAGAGATCTGTTACTATAATTTGGAATGAAAGTAATGTTTATGTTGTTTTTATTAAATTCTTTTTTATTTTTTCGCTTAAACCTTTTTATAAGGAATAGCGCTATAACATTTATTGTTATTAATTTTAATTCCTCTATTATATAATTTGTTAATTCTATTTTTTATTATTTTTTCATAAAAACTATTTGGATAATTATTTTTATCTAAGATTTCTTTAACTTTGTTTAAATTCTTTTCCCTAAATTCAGGATTAGCTAATCTAACCGCTTGATCAACTAAACCGGTAACTACATTAATTTTATGTAATTTTGATGTTTCTGAAAAATAATTTAAATGTCTTCCTGTATTGGTAGACTTTATATGCCAATTTGTTTTCACAATGCCGTTATTATGCATGACTGTCACGTTCAGGAAATTCAATGAGTTATTAGATTCTCTCTCATATGTAAATTTTAATCTATTATGATAACTATTAAATGAATCTAATATCTCATCAATATTATCCTTTCTTACGGAACAAAAACAGTCATCCACATTGAATAAAATGGCTACAAGCAGCAGACTCACATACAGTGAGAAGATCATCGCAGAAACACACATCCACATCCAGTACGGATAATACCACAAAAATAGAGTTAAAACAATTACACATTTAGGAGGGCTTAGAAAGAAAATGGCATTGAACTGAATGGACGCTACGTAGGAGAAGAAGTAAATAGGAGCACGGATATTTAAAGACCGTGCTTGGTAGACAAAGAACCAGCCACTGGAAAGAATATATCTCACAGAGGTGAAGGAAAGGAGCGTAGGTTAGGTATATCATTAAAATAGGCAAAAACACAGTAATCCTAACATTAATCTGAAGAAGATCACACGTCTTGGAAATTGACAATCTATAAGCTCGGTTTCATACACAATATTTACAGATTTTTCATCAGAATTATTACCAATAGACTTAATGCAAAGCTCGATCTATACCATCATAGAGACAGACGGGATTTCACTCAGAATACGGCGTCAATGACCGCTCACTAATTCTGGAACACCTTATAGAGAATAATCTTAATAATACTGATAAACTGTAGAATTGATTATTGCTACACCACACCTATAAAGAGCGTGCATAAAATACCCAACCAAGTTTGAAATTATGCATATCACCTAGATGACGTCAGGCTCTGGCCTATTCTTGGGCCCTTTAGAATTAGTAATATACCAACGACGGCGGGATGTCATACGGAAAGGTACATTCTAGGGTGTTCAAACTTACCCAGTTACTATAAAGCTACGCTGAGGGTTAATCCTATTTATTAGATCAGAAATATTTTTCTTCATCTCCTTCTTTTGGACCTTTTTTCCCAGAAGTCTAAATCCCTCTATTGAACTAGGATTAACCTGCCCCCAAGTGAATTGCCCCTTTTAACCTACTACAAATCCCCCTTCTTAATAACCTAATCATTTCAACTTCTGGCCTAACTGTAACTTGGGGTCATCAGAGCCCAGTAGAAAATGATTACGTCCAGGGAAGTCAGGGATTATATTTTACAGCCTTTCAAACATACGAGTACTTATAAGCCCCATTCTCAATCGCAGACTTAGTTTATGGGTCAACCTTTTTCATAACACAGGATTCCACGGATTGCATGTAAGTATCGGAACAACAATCAAGGAGATAGGCACGTATAGAATGGGCCAGCCGAAAATTTTAATTCCTTTGGGAACAGCAATAATTATAATAGCTGAGGTGAAGTGAGCCCGGGTACTAATGAAGTATTTGATCTGATTTCCTTCAAAATTGCCAATTGATTTAGGTATAAATCATTAGAATGGACGTAGTCCTCCGAGGGATAGAAAGGTTATTACAAAAAAGAGCTTAAGTAGGAATCTCTGGCTCGTCTCCAGGCGACAGTGTCTTCCCCATATTACTCGAATATCCACTCAAACTTACACTAGTAACATCTCAAATTGGAGGGGGGACATGTTTTCCGATTTTATATTTGGATGTTATGTTATCTTCATCCCTCATCAACTGTATTAGAAACATATTAGAAATGTTTTGTTGATGTAGCTTCACGAACAGGTGGCCTAAAGATAAATACGAAAGAACAACTGATAGTGAAGTGTTCTCAGTAAAAATATAAACATTAATTGCTTCAGGATGGAAGAGAGATAATCGTATAAATGTCTGGACAACAATTTTAGTATAGGTAAATATCACAAAAAGAACGAATTGTACCGAAAAATAGCATTCAAATAGATATTTTTGGAACATTTGAGATATGTATCAAAATCAGTATGCCTGTGGGACTTAAAATAAAAGTCCTGACCTACAACGCAGACACCTTAGCACCTTCTAAAGGAGCTGTAAATGATATCCTGACAGCACGGAGTGTAATGGAGATGTCAATATCAGGAATATCAGCTAAAAATGTAACTCCAAGTACAGAAACTCTTTAAGGAACTGGAGTGACGAGCGCTGTAGAAAAGATAAATACTTCGTAATTTTAATTGATCAGAGAATGTAGCAAGGGTAGTTAGGAACAGGTAGACTAAAAAATAATCGAATAAAAAATATCTAAACAATATTCCTTTAGAACCAGGGGCGTCCTCCAACTACCACTAATAACTTGTGGCGCAATTCCCCAAACTGGATACTGAGCGTAGAGAATAGAGGCCCCGAAAGCATGTACCCATGGCTTAGACTGCATTCCAGACCAACTTGTAAGTTATATATGATAGTATTGGTAATACGATACAGTATTGTAACAGGCCCTTAGATCATTAATATCATATTTTGCTTATACAAGATAATATTCATCCGCACATTGTTTTAGGAACGACGAATATCTGAAAGACAAATTTATCCGACATGTCTGGACCATAATCAGAATAAACAATATTTAGATTTGTGACCTCTTTAATTGTTGATGTTTACTACAATAACTTTTCCCGCAATGTTGCATAGGGGAGAGGACATTCAATGGAAATTGCTCTAAAGCAGGTATGGGCAACCTCCGGCCCACGGGCCACATGCGGCCTTCGAGTAAGGTTTGTCCGGCCCGCTACTGAATTCTTTCGTTACATATTAGCACGGGCCGTCTAAACTTAATTCAAATGAATCATAAGGATACTACAAAAATGTATATTTTTCAAGATTACTCACAGCATAAAGCTTCTACAAAAAAGGTTGCCCATGCCTGCTCTAAAGCATAATGCAACACCGGTTTTAATATCATTGCTGTCGAATGAACTAATTTACAGTGGACCTTACTTCACCGCATCATCGTTAATACCAATTAGTAATACTCACGACTTGCTACTAATTGGCCCATTAGTTCAATTGCTAGAATCACCTAATTGAACGGCATATCTCAATATTGAGCGGCACTTATCTAATCATAGCCGAATAAATACCGCATCCCCTTCAGTACTAAGAACAGAAATTCTTTATGAAATGTTTTGAAAATCATAAAATACCCATTACTTCATATTAAAGATTTCGAGCGGCGAGACTTACTTTCATGTAAAACAAAACATAATTTTTAGTTGAACGTTAAAATGTGTCTACAAATTGCAAAATTTTCAATAAACTAAATTATTAAATTAAAAAAGATAACCTTTTAATCGGGAATAGTGCAATCAAAAACTATAAAGTAGACAATTTATCAAAGATGCCTTATAAGTAAGTCATTGTATTAAGATTCACTAATTGTTTGAAGTAAGTACTGAAAGTCTAAGGCATGACAGTCTTTTCAGGACAGGAAAATTGATATCGTTGTTTTATACCTAGGATTCGTACGGAAATCGACCCTACTACGGGTATAAAGGCTGTGACGAAACGAAAAGCACTAAAGGACGGATCTCAGTGCATGAGATGTGTGCAAGAGAACGGCAGCAGTGACCGAGAGGGATAACATGCGGCTATTAATCTAATACAAGTGTTATTGAATCTCATATTTGTTATTGTCATTTCAATTTGATAAGTTCGCAGATTTGCTGCATACAATACTTTAGCGTTGAGATATTTCTATTAGACCTTGATAATAACTGTCTTGTACATATCATATACAATAAATATAAAATAATATAAATATTAGAACAAATGCATGATATATAAAGTTACCTAGACCTATTGCGAGAAAGACGTAGTCCAACTTTCTTCAGACATTTTTCCCAAAGGTAACTTTTGTTATAAACACTTCTACAAGAGAAGAGAAACCATTTTGACGCAAGGTTTGTGAATAAACAAATTGCTCATCTGAATTTATACCCGCGTGTATCAAACGTACACTTTTCGACCTCTAAAGATATATCGAAGGTTATAAATTGAGGCCGACTAAGGCGAGAAGGAGACGGAAGGATAATTCCTTCGGGACAGTACGACAAGGCACGTGAAGTTGACCACTTGGAATGGGAACAATTGGGATTCTACCCCTCTCGCATGTATTGATCTCGGATATAAAAAAGGAGGGATGGCAACACGAAATGCTATAAAGAAATAAATGATTCCTTCAACCCGGTTAATTTCTTAGATTAAAGATTCTTTCCTCAAAGAGAAAAAATCAACTCAAACGGATCTTAGCGTTCCAGTACGCCGCAACGTCTGGCCAAATAAATCCGTTCTCCTTCGAACACGTTTAATTATAGAATGGTATTCCGCAACATCGGTGAAATTCACAAAGTGTTTTATTTATTGTTTCTTACAGCTGATGACTGTACTATGGAAAGATGTCGGTTTCGATTAAGCTTATCACGTTGGAAATCGCAACGACAATTCTCTATGCATACACCTTTCCTGTGCTTTAAATAATGGAACCCATTTTATTTTCAGACGTGCACAATTCCTGTTATTCATCTTCTGATTATCAGACGTAAAAGTTTTATTCCAGCACTTGAACTTGACGTTTGTACGAACATAAATCTAGAATGAAATGTTCTGCTATTTATACATTTATACCGGAAGCAAACGAAACATTTATTTTAAGTGTTCACTTAGGGCAACGATTGCAATTATGGGGCTTTTTTGCAAGCTGTTTGAAGGTAATGATAATTTCTTAATAGTGATATTAGTTTAGCTTTCTGTATGATGTATACGCGGTAGCTAATGCGCAGACGCAATGGCGGATGGACTGACAGGTTATATGGATGTGGGAGAAAGCAGGGATTCGGTTTTTGTTAACTGTGTACCAATATGTGTGTTATAAATAAAATAAGCTTTTGCACAAATGCGTTTCTTTAATACATCACACTTTCCTTAAACTTAAGCAACCATGTCGCACACTAATCCCACTACTCGCAGGCCTGACTTAATCTTGGTTCTTAATGTTGTCCTACGTGAGGATTTTGAAACCTATTAAAGCCATCTAGTTTACGTTGAAGAGGCCCTGCTTTTCTGGGCGCATTAGTAGAGGCTTGTGGTGTGAAATGAACGCAGTCTCCTCCCATAATAACGGCAACATGGCCGGCAGTAGTTGTTTCCTTTCACCGTCGTCCATCTCGAATTCGGTGTTTTCTAGTTTTACCGCTCCATATTCTGAAGCTTTTAAATACGGACACTTTTCGCCTGAGGAAGTTATTACCGCAATTGTACATGTTGAACAACTGAAACCGATTAAGAGAAGAAAAAGGATCGAAAAGCCTAAACCAAAACAAGATCTAATTGGAGGTGTGCGCAATTCTATGCTAAGTGGAGGGAAGAGGGGCTTCGTTAGCATCTCGTGGTGGATCTGCGACTTCTTGTCAGACTAATAGTATTAATAGTCTTTCATTCCCATCGAAGAAGATGACGCCTGGATAGTCTTCTACGCGCAATCCGGGAGCCTCCGCCAGAACTTCGCTTATAGCCCTACGAGATGGATAGCCCTGGATCCAAGAAAATAAATGGTACGATTTTAATTAGGCAAGACTACCAGAAGGCGGAAAGGCGTCCGTTTCTTTTCGGATGCCGAGTCTGAGTATCGAGAAATAGCAAAAATTTTGCTCAATTGATGACACACTTTTCACGCATACCAACTGTCATGAGAAGGAGACGTAGTCTTTCGGCGTATCCCTACAGGCTTTTCCGAGAGCAAAGTAAAAATTTGCCTCATCGAACTGGATCTTGCTCTTCAAGCAGGACTAGAATAAGCGAGTATCGTGGGCGGTCGACGTTCCTCGTTGGTGAAAAGAGCAGAAGAACATTAATCTGATCTGAATTTGGAAGTATCTGTCTAATCCTTAAAGTCTAAGACCGGTGTTGGACAATGTTTCATGTGTCAAAATTACGTTCATGTGTAGCTTTGTGGGCACCACTAGCGGATACCATTTTCCACGCGAGTTTTAGTATTCAAAGCTAATAGGGTCAATGAGAAAAGGGCTAGGGTACCAAATTGGCTCGCAAAACATAATTCTATCGAACATAATTCTAGTTCTTCTAATAAGAGGAACACGGTTATACCTCAGGTCAAGATGCCTTGTCCCAAATTCAATGTCTTTTAGAACTGACAGACTTGGTATTCCGTGTGAGGACAGCATTGGTCCGCTACAATATCCTGCACTCACAAGTTTGTCCGGTTTGCTTTCTCTCAAAGCGATCACACTCGAAGTCATCGTTAATGGCTTCAGTGGTGAATATTATAACTGAAAATAACCGCTATCGGGGTAACGGATGACGAACCCATTCGGAATAAAGCCTCCTAGTGTCCTCTGTGGAAGTGATGTTGTCGTTCACTCTCAGCGTAATTCCTTCATCTATCGAGTCGGTGCCTAGCCTGACATACTCGACTTCGGTCAGAAAATGTGAATATCAGTGACGGCTGAATTGGGGTCACCTCGCGTCCTAACTGAATCTGTTAATAATTATCAGATTATATTCAGGTTCTAGTCTAAATTCCATCTCACCTGTCTCCTCACCATTTTGAAGCCTGTACTACAGCCTTGACTAACAAAATATTCAGTGATTTCATGAATTCGAGCAATTCGAAGATTTCATCTCATTATGAGCGTAAATCCCTTCTCCATATTACACAGCTTGTAAACCAATGGTGAAGAACTAACAAGTGGGTGTTTTCGTCACCTTAAACATACGATCGCAGCGAAATAGCCAATGGTACAGCTTCTCCTCCTGCTGAGGAGATCACATTCCCCTCCATGACCCTGATGGTCTCGCTTATAACCCCAGGAGAAGTCTATTTTCTGTGATGATACTTTGACGAGGACGACTTGGTCAGTCACGCGGCCAAAGTCGTGTGCCTCTTGTCCTCG
The DNA here is from genome assembly GCA_038088585.1 of Chrysina gloriosa. NCBI lineage: Eukaryota > Metazoa > Arthropoda > Insecta > Coleoptera > Scarabaeidae > Chrysina > Chrysina gloriosa. The sequence continues at coordinate 25,277,480 of CM076090.1, forward strand.
CTGGATGGGCCTTCTCTTGTGAACGTCATGCAGGATGGAATCGATAACTTAATTCAAACGAGAAAATACGAGGACTCACATGGGCACGATGGAATAAGCAACCAATCTGTACAGTTACACTGTCAATGTTATCTGGATGTTGGAAGCAGACGGACGTCCTAATAATATCCGCAGCGAGAAAAGATCTACTCCTTTTCCCAGACATACCACCCCATAAATCTTCTCCCCAGCCTCACCAAACTGGTGGAATTGGTTTCCCGCTTGAGACTGGAACCCTTTGAAATGGATCATTTTCCCGAAGAACAGTTTTTCTTTTCGACCTGGTTTCTCAACCAATTTCTAGCTGCTACGCCTGACTGTCATCCGGAGCGGCCTCATAGACAAGAGAATATCTGGTACGGTGTTCTTCGACTTGTGCAAAGCTTTTGACAACTTTGAGATGGCCCGCCTAGGGATCAGCGGTAGTTTGATCATTCTGCTTACATGGTTCCTGTCTGGTCTGTCCTTTTAGGCATGCTCAGGTACCATCCGGTTTCCCGATCACGGCGGAAACACCCTGGGTTTTCTTCTCGATTTGGAATTATTTAACATTTTTACTCCCGATGTTTCAAGGAAAACCGTCGACAACACAGCCATTTACACCATCTCTAGGTTCGAGGGCAATAGCCAACTAATTAAATTGGCGGACTGAGCTTCCAGGCAGGAGCAACAAATCAACCAGTGGAAGTTTTTGGTAGCCAGACTTACGAGAAAACTAAGACCTGCCCAACATGACATGGTTGTCCAAAGCACTCGTGTGGAGCCAGACGGTGAAATAACTGAAAATCACCCTAGATCGACAACTCACGTAGTGTTCCCATTTGTCCCCCTGTTGACCGTGAAGAATACCTTTAACCATGTTTCTACTAGAGGCGGAACTACTATTACACAAGTTTCTGCTCCTAGCAATTGTTACGTAAGTAACTGTGTTAATTTGGGTAATGGTTGCGAGGACGCACATTTCAACCATAGCAGCACTCAAAAATAAGAGTCTGTCGTAGATTCTTCCCGCCCCGTGGTCCATGAGGAATGAATCCGTGGTCAAAAGACCTGGCGTACCGGGTTTACTCCTCAGTACATCTGGAAACAAATTTAATGGCTTCTTGTCCGTGGTCGAATGACAAAGACACAAACCATTGGTAAGATAAATTAGATTGAGTAGAATTTGGAAGTCGCAGTGAGAAAGAATCAAGTCGGCTTGGCCCCAACATATTTAACAATCTAAGGTACCTTGGACATTCTCTAATGATAAGAATAACGAAAGAAACTCGTCGAGTTCGTAGCAGGCCAACTTTATATTCATGTACCTACTTAAATCGTCGGCATTAAAACAATTCGATAATTTAGAATGAGTGAGTCAATTTTCAAAACAAATTCAGCAAACTGTAGAAGTAATATAATAATAATTAATTACATATTCTTAAATTATTTTGAAAGAAATTAGCGACATAAACTTCAGCCACATTGATCAACTTGTAAGTATAACGTCTATTGGAGTGTATACAGGCTAGGTTGCAAACGTAAAGAGTGTAGTTACTTGATTACAGGTTGTACTTCGCTATATTAATCTAAGTCCGACTGGTTCAAAACATCCAATGGAATATAAATAATGAAAGGTACCTTCCAATTTCGGAATGCTTAAGCAAAAGTGAAACTGGATCGTATGTATGTATACTTAAAAGTCACTATATCTATTAAAACTTTCAGTTAACTCTTTTTCAATTCATAACTTGATTACAAATGTTGATTTTGATAAGACCTGTATCGAGTTACCTGCACAAAGCTCTTTAAAAGTTTAACACAGCCTAATTGTTGTAAGTAATCGCATAATTTGCAATTGAAGAGTTTCAATTCCGACGCTTGAATTTATTCTGGCGGCAAACAGTTTACATCTCTGAATGCAAGTGGTAACGAACGTATTGACAAATGCCCTCGACAAATGCTTACCTCTATAACCTAGTTTTGTACGTGATCTATCTACTGTATGTTTACTATGGAGGGTAAGAGAATATTTTCAACGATGAAATCTTTGCACCGTTGTTTATATTCTCAGGAATATGCTTGCCTCCATGAAAGAAATTTTACTTGACAATTCGAAAATTTATGTTCTTCTTTTTCTCGTATTATTCCAAGCATGTATAATGCTTGTCGTATATTATTCACAACCTCTTTTAGTTTTCGTATCCCTGCATAACATTCCAGAGTAACACAATTTAACGAAATAAAACGTCGGTATTACGTTGTTGTAGTATACATACTCTCTATTCTAGCCAGAGCAAGACTTTATATTAAATTTCTTTTATTTTATTTTATGAGTAAATTTTACAAATCAGTGTAAGACACCTGGAATACGAAATAGGGTACGTTTCCAGTTGTATTTCCAAATTATATAATCTAATTAATCGAAATATCTAGAAATACATATTTAAATAGATATTGCCAAACGCACAATTTTTTAGGGATACGACAAAATATTTCAATTTGATACGGAAAAATTAACTGTCGAGATATTTGCATTTATAGGATAAATGCTTTACAAAATATACGTTGTCAAATCAAATCGATATATCTATACGATGGCCACCGATTTAATTATTAAACTCCTGAGGTTTTATGAAAGAAATATATTGAATAATCCACAAATTCTTCAAATATTCGACATACTTCCTATAAGCTTAAATACCGTAAAGGCGGAGAATTTATTTCTCGTCAAAATAATTTCAGACGTGTTTCCATTGAATTAAAATCCTTTTTTTCGTGTTAACCATATATTGCAGCTGTTTCCTTTAGGGCATGTAAATGTTATTCTTCGGAAAGATAATTGGTATCGACACTAGTATTTAATTAGACTACTGATCCGCTTCACATGTTTTAGAGTGTGTTGTGTCCTCTGACATCACCGTCATAAGATTAACTAAAACTGCAACTTCTTCTCAATCCGGATGGCCGTAGAAATTCCAAAATCTTGAGTGCAATCAGTGATGGTAAATTCTTATTCTGAATCTGGTGCTATCGCAAGCGTATCGTATGTTATGAGTATCAACTGCCTACTTTCAAAATATACAGGTATTCAGTCACACAGCGGCCGGTCAGAACACCTATTCTTAATTGAGTTTTACTAAGGCCGATAACAGTTTCTAATCGCTTTTAGTCATACTTCCATACAAAATATAGCCCACTACTTCTGTCCTCTTCGTCCTGTGCTAGAATCTCAAGAAACGAATACTTACTTAGCCCCGAGAAGGACTCGGGTCCTATAAATGGTGACAATAGCCCCTGCCTTGCCAATTTATGCTTTGGATTGATGGCCTGTGAGTTCAGCGTATGTGGCTGCGTAACTACTAGTAAAAATCGCGACCTGCTGGTTCCTGTAGTTTCTTCTGAGATTAATTTTCCACTAGCTCCGAGTATTTGGTACGAAGCACAGATTACATCTGTGTATCAATTTACTGGTTATCTTAGAGAACATATAGTCAAATCACCACACGAGTCTGACTGTTCATCCAACCGTATAGAGAAGTTGTGCTTCCTTGTTCCTAATTCAAGTAGGTTGGAACCAAACAGGAGGGATGTTTCAATTCAGCCTTTTCTTGCCTCACTGCCAACTATCCTAATAAGGTTACTTCTTCCAGTTCTTTTAACAACCAAACGACCACCCCAAATACAATAGGGAGAGGTCTTATAAGGCCTCCATCACCGTAGCCTGGCAACTTAACTAATTACTAACTAATTACCAGTCATGCAAATGGATGCAACTTTGTACCTTAGTGAGACAATTTCTCATTGTACTTAACTTAGTTCTGTTCACCCAAGTTACTCCTCCGTACGTATCACTGTGTGGATATCAAGCGCAAGATAGCCGGGCCACAGCCCTCAGAATTTTCCCGCTACGTCTCCGCATACCATTATTGTTTTGATGCCCTTGGTAAAAACCTTCTGCACATGTTTATTCCGTAGAAGATCTTTATCCAAAGTGGTTGCCAAATACTTGAATTCCTACATGCATTCAATATCTGCTCCGTTGAATAGGAGGTTGTATAGATATAACCTCTTTTTCTATTGTATACAATCGCCGTCGTCGATGTTGGATTAATGTCCAATTTTGCCACCTTGCACCATCATTGGATCACTTTCGGTCCTCTTTAAGGTATGTCACCGGTAACTTGCTCCCAACTGCAATAACAACTTTATCGGAGTAACTCTGGCCATTAATACTAATGCCAGTAAGCTACACGTTAGGGACAGGAGTACCGTCCATTTTCAGCGTCCTAGTGATGTGCCGATTCTTGTGGTAAACTCATTAAACTATAGAAATGATTGAAAACAGACAGTCAAGTGTGTTCACTGATACGTGGTTTACCAAACGGGAATGAAAAGTTTGTTCAATGATAATATAAGGACTATATGTTGTATAAAATGAAAATAATAGAAAGCAATCCAGAACTCCCAGAGAAATATATAAAAATTGTGAGGAACTAAAGATACAAATTGAAACGGCTAAAAAAGTCCTGCAATTAAAAATTATATAATGAATCTTAATTAATCAAAGGAACACAAAGAATACACGATAAGGACAAAGAGAGAAAACAAAGCTAGTGTATATAGAAAACAAGAAAAAGCGAATTAGATGCACTTAATAAAATGAATATCTTTTATACTAATTATGAATTCAAGAGTATCAGTGATAGATAAGTTGTGTTCATAATAATGAAAGCGCAATAGCTCCATATGCATATGTACACTGGGTGGAACTAAACATGATACAGTAAGTCTACGCCTAACGTCGTCCCGCTTAGCGCTGTTTCGGTATTAGGTTGCCAGTATAAATATAATATTCCCCTTTATAAGGTTGTAGTACTTTCGCTTTAACGTTAGCTCCGCTACACGACATCATAAAATTTGTTTCCTTGTGCTGCAAGTGTGGTTACAAGAAAAGAATAACAGTGCAAACCTGAAGATATAACAATGAAGATACTGTAAAGACAGTGTCATATATTCTTCCAGCTGTGGTACTTTACTAAAATACTGTATTGTGGGGTACGTTTAATTAATTCATTACATAGCTTACACGCAAGATGATCTATTTAACCTTTACCTTTACAAGCGTTACATATGACATATTCTCTGAAAGATATAGTAACGACAGCACAGATTAAGAAACCAAAGATATTAATCAAAGTCGGTGATTCCACCAGAGACAATTTGTAATCTTTGTTTCCAACACAGCGTATTCCCAGATGAATTAAATCACTCTGTAATAGGACTCCACCTACACAAATAGCTTTTCAATAAGAACTTATTTTCAATTTGTAATATACTTGATTATATTTATAATATATTTGATTTTTTCGATGGTATTTGGTTAAGATAACAAAAACGTTATTCAGTTTGTGGTTGTGTTTACAACTGAAGTTCTGCAATTTAGTATAATGAATTCAATTTTGCTCGAGAATCGTGTAAATCCATTATGAAACTGGTCGATCTGTAAAAACCACATTTTCTAAAATTCAAATTATTTTCAGTCGTCATAATCGCCCATGGTAGCCTGCAATTAAGAAATACTGGCAAGTTTTGAGTCAACTGGGTCAGTATGCATCGTAGCAACACTAAAAGTACTTGTTCAGGTCGTTTGCAAGAAAATATTGCTGCTGTAAGGAATAGTGTCGAAGAAGATCCAAATGTGTCAATTCCACAGCGTTCTCAACAATTGGGCTTGCAAAAGCTTAGCTGGTGATCAACGTCGACAATTTATTAATTTCATTAATGAACAAAGTGCTACTTTTCTGACGAAGCTCATTTTCATTCCAATGACTAGGTTAACAAACACAATTGTCGCATCTGATCTTTTGAAAATTCAAAGGCGGTTGCTGAACAACCATTACATTAATTTTGTGTCACCGTTTGGTGTGCTTTTTGGTCTAGCGGTGCCATTGGACCGTATTTTCCCGTAAAGCCGGTACTACCATTACGGTTAATGGAATGCGCTATAGAGGCATGCCACCCCAAATTTTGTGACCTTTTTTTGGATGATGAACTTACCACATAACTGAAGAAACAATCAACTAAGTTCGATGAAGGTTTGATTTCGCGTAGAGATGATGTTAATTGGCTCACAAGATGATGCGATCTAACAGCCCTAGATTATTTTGTCTGGGTCTATTTGAAAGATGGAAGCTATGAGCATAATCCAACAACAATTGCATAGTTCAAAACCAACATCGAGAGCCCAATTCGGGAGATTGACCATACAATTATGCTCAAATGTGATTCAAAACGTCAAAAGAATCGATATCTGCCAACGTAGTCGTGGTAGACATTTATGGGATATAGCTGTTCATTCATCAATTGTAGAGTCTCTACAAAATATTTCAATGAAAATATTCCAAACTTTCATCCAAAATAGGTGTTTGATTTACAATTTAAAAAGAAGCTCTTACTAAAATTACCTTATATACAAAACCAGTAAATGGACTTTTAAAACTATGTGTAAGCCAATAGCTCTGTTACTTATAGGAGAAATACTTGAAAAGACGATATATAACAGAGTGGTGGACTATGTAGATCTGGTGGTTGATCTGCAAACGATATAGATACATGACCATGAGATAACGTATAAAATTATCGAAGAAAGGAAAAGTATCTGGAATCTTTCCAGATTTATCCAAGATTTCTAACGGTCTCAACGATACAATACTGCTTTAAGAAATAGAAGGGAATAGCATTTCTATAGTGTAGTAAAAGTATGAGACGAGGTATCCTGTAAAAATTTATCCCCGCGTCATTCCTATTTCTTTTGTATGCCATACACTTACCAAATCTTAGGCTTTATACGACTAAACACTTTGGATAAGGTACTTAGAAAATGAAATAGTTACAATTTAGTATTAATAAAAACACAACACTAACTACATTACTAAAGTCTGTATTGCAGAAAGAAAATTGAAAAATTAATATTACTCTTAATTTTAAATGGGTTTCACTTTAATCTCAAACAATATCTCAAAATGGAGTTCCACGACTTATTAAACAGGTAAATTCATGTTGATATCCTCACAAAGAAATGGACAGCAATCGTTTTTGTATTAAAGACAATTACCATTGAGATATATGTACGTGAAAGCTCGTTTCTCAGCTTACCTTACTTACCTTGGCTCCAAGATAGTATGTGGTATGATCTTTTAGGGCGTATCATAGCATATGTGCCACAAAAGTCATACTATATCATTTTAAAGATATATGAATATACTTCTCTTTATATGAGAAGTTCGTCCAGGACTTCAAAAGATAGAAATTCATCTAAGAAAGAACTGCTTTCATAAAGTACACTTTTTAATATTGCTATCTGAAATGTCAGTTAATTAATTTAATTTCACAAACAGTCGATTGCTGACTATTATAGTCGCATGTGGTAATGCAGATGAGGTCTACTTTAAAGATGACTTTTTAAGAGGAATGATAGAACGAGCATTGATTATTAATTTATATGTTTCAACAGTATAGGAAATAAAATAGAAATAAGTGAATATTTGTTCTGTATTCAAAAGATTATCCACATTAGTAGATAGTAGCGCTTTTCACAGTATCGAGTACATAATACAAAAGTTACGTGTTCACATTAGCTCATTGTTCGCGTTAATTAATACTGTTCTCTACTTACATTTTCGGAATTGTAACTATATCTAATGACGTCTTCTGCGTAGAAACATTAGGAAATAAAGGGGAATTATTGCTATTGTTATTGTTATTAGAAATTTCTACTATTATTATCGAAAAACTACTTTCATAGTCGAGCAAAATCAAGATCAAAATATAGTTATTTCTTTGTTATCATATCCGTTTAACAACAATTGCTACATGTTAGGAAGATGATGAATGACAAGGTTACACAACGCCGTACGCTTTCCGAAACGGTATCGTGATAGAAACGCCTCTCGGACTTTTCCCTGTCTCACTCTCTGATATCGACATTTGTTCATCTTCTTAAAATACGGCAAAACCAGAAATAAATCTAAACATCCAAGTGTTATACAATTTTTATTTCTTTCTTGAACCTGAAGTAAGACAATCTTTTATAAAACTTTTTGATTTCTATTTCACGTCATTGAATATAATTCCTTATTCTACTTTCGGATTATGTTGACAGCAGATGACTTTACATGTTTAAGTAATATTCGATGACTCAGGAACTATAATTGAGACTCTTGAATATTAAAATTAATATATATAATAATCATAATTTTTGTTCGAGTGCTATGAAATATATTATTTTCTTGGATTTTCAATTTTCTAGTCTTGTATGGTATCTTGTGCTTCCATATTTCCTCTCAACTTAATTAATTAAATTACTCCCCATTTGATTTCACCCAATCCTCCTTCATGTCTATAAGAAAAAAGCCTCTCTTACCAACAATGGTTTCTACTTTCTATAATGCCAAGCACTATGTCTTTTTACTGAAACTTACTTAGTCCTGAGCCTTTCTAGCTTTCAGTGTAAAGCTAAGACTGCCCAAGAACGTGAGACTAATAACTTAAATATCGACATTCTTATTTGACAATAAAAAACAGTATCAGAACTGTTATGAACTAATTCTAAAGTAGAACTTCTATTGCTGACACTATATCATATCGGTAAACGCTAGCTCGAGGCAAGCATTATCGCAACAACATTATCAAACCTCTATTACGCAATTAGAAACAAATATCTTCAAACTTATTAAAAGCTTAACTATGAGAATTTGAGATATCCGTATCTATTCCTAATATTACTACTAAAACGCATTTCTAAACGTTAATGTTAGAGGTTACTATTTATGTACATTACTACTATTATGTACATACATACAACAAACAAAAAGAAATATTTATTGAATATGGTTTTATTGTTTTCCAAAATATTCTCCTCGATGATTGATACACTTTTGCATATAAAATCGTTGGGTGTCACGTCAGAGCTGTACGGCGGATGACTCATCAATTCGATGTTTCGACCGGTCAAATATTGAGTTGTTCTGATCGATGATCTTTCCGAAGACTTCCGACAAACAAATGCTTGTCCTAAGTTCAGAATTTACCGTTCCACGATTCTCTAGTGGTGCTGTAGCCATATCCATTTTCCCAAACAAAACCGCCAACCATTTGTTTCGAAGTGCTTCTTGTTTGAACAACTTTTGTTATGTTTAGCTAATTTTAAAACACCCGCACTGTCGATTGCTGTTTGCTTTCGGGCTCATGAGCATAGATCCAAGATTCATCACCTGTGTGGATGTTCTGCATCGCTTTTAACTCACCACGATCGTATTGTTCTAACTTTTCCTTCCACCAGTCAACACAAACTTTTTGGGCGATTGTCAAATTATGAGAAATCCAACGCATTCAAATCTTTTTCACGACTAAATGTTTATGCAGTATCTTACGTATGCTTGTCACACTAATACTTAGGAATGCCTCAGTCTCACTGTATGTTACATGACGATCTTGCATTACCAGCTCGGGCATAGCATTGATATTTTCCTGCACTGTTTTTGGATGCCCTTCCTTAAATTCGTCCATAAGGAAAGAACGACCACGACTGAGTCCACTAAACCAGTGATACACAGTGGGTTTTAGATTGTGTTTCATAACCAAAAATCGAAGTGAGTTGATCGATGTACTATTGTTGAGATAATCCACGGCGAGAGTCGTAGTAAATCATCGCACGCAAATTTTCACGAATTAATTTCCATTTGTGGTCTGAGTCGTAAATGTAAATTATTTCGAAAATCTTATAAACTCATTGTTATAATTCATGCTTTATATGATGTTGTTAACGTAGATCTAAGCATTCTAGTTTATTATATAATCTAAATTCTCAGTACAATATGCACATAGGTCTCTTGACAAATTTGGTGGAGGTGCTGGTGGGTCCACATTGTGTGTGCTAATTTAATACTTATTATGATATTTTCGTTTACAATATAAGTTGCGATATCGACGTGGTAACTAAATAATTTTTATAATTCGTTTCTTCGAAAAATTTGTTTGAATAAAAGTTTGTGAGTTTTTATTTAACAATCAAATCTTTGTTTCCAAATATATTATTGATGATCATGATTCGATGATTTGATTACTGAAAATTTGTATGTGGAATGCCAGTGGCTTATGCCAACATGCACTAGAAATAAAACAGTATTTACAAAATAACCAAACCGACATAATCCTTATCTCAGAAACACATTTTACAACAAAGAACTGTGTCAGCTTTCCATACTATAAAATATACAATCCTGACACCATTGCTCAAGGTGGCACAACCATTATAATCAAGGAAAACATGAAGCATGACCAAATTGACAAATATAGCACAGAACATTTACAAGCCACAGCGGTAGCCATAGAAGAAAAAGACTACAATACTAAACATTTCTGCCCAACGAAGCATTAGACCAAGAAATAAGAATATGGTTTATTTAAACTGTTTTATTACGGCTGGAGATACAACACCAATATTGGGGTAGAATAACAAGAAAAGATAGCAGGCGACTTATGGGTGCAATCCAGGCAAACAATCTCGATGTTCTATCTACAGGAGAGCCAACGTATTGGTAAGCAGATCAGAAAAGAAATCCCTGACCTAATTGACTTCTGCGTAACCAAAGGTATAAACAAAAGACAATGCTTCACTAAATCTTGCCATAAACATTCAGCAGACCATTCTTCGCTCATTGTGATCTTATACACAGACATAGTATTCTCAACCAAAAAGCAACATTATATAATTACAACACTGATGGGTAATTTATTTAGAAGTAAGCTCGAAATTTTTGAAGTCACCGTAACAAACAGAAACAGCGTCCGTATAACAAAACGTTCTGAGTACATAAACCGTTTAAAATGTCAATTGGTACTTAGCAACACTACTATATACTGTTACGAGTGCCGCATACATAAATAGCAGCCGTCGTATACGGAGCTATATACTTTACACCTGAGGATATTTTAGACCTAAGTTCAGTGCTTCGAGGAATTTCAATTCACGCAAAAGCTACGCAATGCTTAAACGAAATCTAAACTTAGGTCATATTAATAATTCACGATCTTCGGAACTGTCTACGATACAAATTGTCGAAGTTTACTTTAATCACATGGGCGTATATCAATTTAGGGAGAAGAAAATCGACCAACACCGCAGAGCAGGTAAAAGTAATTAATCCGTAAATGTGGAAAAAGAGGGATCGAAGTTTGCAATCAAATCCCTCAATAAATCAACCACAATGTCGGATGCTTCGACCGCGTCCCAATTCCGGAGTTTTGATGAGCTTCCGATATGCTTCGAATCTTCTATAAATTACTAGTCGCTTAGTGCTTTACCACTCATGCCGCCATAATCATTTTTACTACCACCAGCGACGACGCTTTTGCTACCCCAGGCGCCACCCGCCGTCAGTCCTGATAGAATTTTAAACACACAAATTGCCAGTTTATTAATATTTATTTGAAGGATTCATAAGCGATTTCAAATTCTTGCGAATGAGATTTCATTTCGTTGTGAAAATGACGGTTTTAACAGGAAAGGTGGATGGTACACACAACTATTTATTTATTTCAAATTAATACGCTCTATTACATTGTCCTACTTAAGAAATATGTGGAATACCTTTATTGTTCTACCTAAAATCTATGTAATTAGAGCTACAATAAAGTCTTTGGTAATTTTGACTTCGAGTGGATAGTAAATAATCAAATCTATCATCAGCAGAATATTAAGATAACAGCGTCAAAAGTCATGAACGCGCAGGGCCTGAACCTTCAACTGTTTCCAATACTACCAACGGTTGCTTTCTTGTTCATATTATCTAATGGCATGAGTATTTAATAATCTGATTTATGGAATTCTAAACATTGCACATATATTTTAATCATCATTGTCCATGGTTTCATTGGAAGGGTTCACAACAAATTCTTGTACTTTTACTATTATACAAGAAGGATGATAATACAACTCATAAAAAGCAAATAGAGCAAATTTTTTTAAAGAAACGACTTCGAGATTAAGTGAGTTTGCATTTAAAGACACACAATCAGAATTTGGGAGAAGTAGCTGTCCAAAGCCTTAAGAAGATTAGTAAACAACTCATCTGTCCTCCCGTTGAGTCCATTTTTGAATACCCCGACAACGTGCCCGACCACTCGACGTTGAGGGTAAGCTACGTTCGACAGACTTGGCTATTTTGTCAACAGCTTGATAGAGCCCTGTATTTTCTTCGCAATATCTCGATAGGAATGTAATCAAGATTCTAGTAGAACTTAATTATGGTTTCTTTTCCACTCGATATGTCTTTAGCTTACCGATTTTGTAAAATTTTTAACTTTCATAAACCTTTCTTTCAGAAACTCTTACATGGAAAGAAATGGGAATGAAAGCCAAACGTTCTTACAGAATATTTTCGGAGATAGGTCAAGGACAAACATGGGCACTTAACACATTCAACGATTTACGAAAAACTGATCCAACGCAAGTAGAGCGACCGCTCAATGTTTGCTTAAAATGGGAATATTTTGTACAAAGGGACTTTTCATGAATGGAGAGGAAGGGGTTTATACCTCTCTTGAGGAAATTGACCAATAGGCGATTAAAAACGCATTTAGTTAGTAATATGCTCAATAATCTCTTCGTGTATTGCAGTACACAAACATTTATGGTAAGTACCTATTTATAAAAAACGCGGATGGTCCTAATTCGATTGCATAGTACTGTAGAAATTATAGAGATATCAGGAATATGCACGCTTTCTAGCCCTCACCGAGGTTTAGTCAGGTCTCGCTTATCTGATTCTCTATCTATAAAATTCTTAACTTTCATGAAAACGTTCGGAGACAACGTTTAAAAACCCTTTCCTATAAGAAATTGTAAAGAGAGTGTATCACTGCAGAAATTTGAGTTCATACTATAGAAAACATGTAGACCTATAGAAGTAACAAAGTTTTCATCTTGGTTATCTTGGGTTAACAACAAAATTCTTAGTTTCTTCGAAAACTATATCTGTTTATTGTTCCTTCCTAAATTCAATGTAAACGATTTTACTGCTTTTTATGCGGAAAAAAGGCAACACAAATCTTATTCGCAAATTTTGTATTTCGGTAATATATACATTCTTCAATATTTTTCAGGATGGTGACCCAAAGTATGATTTTAACTTCTGCACTTAAGTAAAAAGTAAGTATGTTGTATGTATAGAGGTGTTTTAGTCTATTTCATTCTATGTGCATACATGTAATTATCCGTTTTGATAATGTGTGCGGTGATTATCTAAATTTACTATATCCAACTGTTTTGCTGTCTATAGTATAAATTCTCTATAATTGGACAACTGTTGCAAATATATCGTATTATTCTTACTATTGCAATCAAATATTACACATACAACTCGCGACTATTTTGTATTACTTATAATATAAGCTAATATGATAATTTTAACAGATGCTTTATTTTGTCCTGTATAAATATAAACCTCACAATTTAACAATTCGTACAGTAACAAACGACGTCCATTCTATTTCGAACCGGATTATGCTACAAATAAATCCTTTTAACAAATGACATCCGAGACAATGATTGTATCGACATTTGGGAGAACCAGGTAAAACAAAGTACGTCCAGTATCGGAGGGCCCTTGTTATCCACTTTCTGGACAGATACACTAATTGACAATTACCTTTTTTGTATCGGAGACTAGGACGTTTGCGAAACGAATAACGTCACTACTAGAAAATCACCCTAATTCTTTTAATTGTTTTTTCCAGTGATATATAACTTTGTAAGACATAAACCCGATCGTTTAAAATAAGTCCAAAGCCGGGTATGTTTTTATACATATATTAGTGCGATAAAATTCCATACCAAATATCAAAAATGCATGTTTAAACTGTTGAAAGAGGAGGCCCAAATAATAGGGTTGAATTCAAGTTGGAAACTACAGACAATAAAAATACGTTATGATATCCCATCAACTTAAATTAAGTCGACTGTCTACCACATTAAAAAAAAAAATTAGTTCCCTCTTTTAGAATAATAATGTAATAAAACCAAGAACAACTTTCGCTTCTTGAATTTGATAGAATATTTTAAGCAACATGACTCAACGGAATATCTTTCATTCCAATTAGAATGATACAACTATTAGATCAGGTCGTTAGAGCTATTCGTGTGACTTTCTTCGGAACAAATTACACAAATATATATACAAGTCTTTACAAATAAATTTGTGCACTAAAGTAATTGCTTTCAAAGTTTATGGTTTTTTGCCATTTTAATTCAAATTTATTCGCTTACCTTAATGCTACCACAGACTATCGTCACTAAATTTTGTTCGAAACAATTTATCGTCACGCATACTACATAAAATACTTAATATTTTTTACAACAAAAGTAAAGGAAAATTGTACATTAAAGTGAATTTTCACGATATCAACGGTGTGCTATAAAATTTTGAACGTTTGAAATGGGACTGGATATCCGTGTGGACGTTGAAATTGGGGCTGATGCTTGATTAAATTTGTTCGGTTGCAGCCCGGATGAGCGTTATCTTTGTTAGTTCGAAGACTCGACTAAATAAGTTATTATTTAATTAAGTTATCAGGAACAATACCCAAGTCCCGCGGGATACCATTCAAAATGGGTAAGCAAAATGGCGGTGTAACATAGCACACTCTAGAGGAAGGTAGTTTCCAATGATAGGTGAATCTCAAGCGTCCTTCCATATTTACATTAAATCTTGCTATCCGGACGAATCACTTGTTAATGCAGGATCGTTATTTATCCGGGGTTGCTTCATTTTTGATGATTGAGTTCATTCTCGGAAGAAACTGAAACCTGCGTTCCAGTATTTTAATCGTTTTCATATACTTTCTTTCATAAATAGCACGCAAATGTAATAGAACGTACGAAATACAGATATACGATTTTTAGTGCATCCACGACGAAACTCTGTGGAAAATCTTAAGTAGGAATATTAAAAGTTAACATTCGCTGAATGGAAAATCAGACTGTTGTAAAATATATGGCTCTCGCTGTTTATGGCAACTAGCTGAGAGCAATGCAGAACAATTCAGAAATTATTACAGGATTTCGGATGGAAGTTGGAACGGCGCATCGTAGATGAGGGGATTTTAAGAAGGACCCACATGAATTCTGGACATTCTCTTCTGATACAAACCCTGTTGTAATAATCCCGCAATCGCTGTGACGCCTTAATAACGTTATGACTTGAATTAATCTAATTATACGGGCTTTCTAGTGAGACATATGGGACAACAGGCTCATAGCTGCAATAACGAAATGTCAAGAGACAAATTTATTAACAAGTTGGAAAATGTGTCTCGCGCTTTCGTACATAATTTCGCCGAGGATGTTTCGCGTAACGCTTACTACACGTGTACGCATACACGTATTTGGATACATGAGCGAAAACCTATCCACGTTTACATTCAGTTACTTCACAATAGCACGTCCACAATGAAGGATAATTTGTCCCCAGTTACTTGCGCAATTAGATTCAAATTTTAGCTGCAAACAGAAAAGAATTGAAGATTATGAGTTAATACAGAAATGGGAAATTTTCAAGATAAAAGGTATTCCCCTCTTAGACACTTGTGACACTTAGACACTTTCATAGAGTTATTCCATCTAATGGCTTGTACATAGTAAAAAGTGCGATATGCTGTTACAACAGCTCCCTTTGTACTGCTATTGTTCTTCATATTGAACACGTTTGTCGATAAGATAATGGATATTTTAAGTAAATACAGAAACAGCTTACTAAAGTATTCAAACGATCGTGAAATAACTCATATTATTTGGCTGTCATTAATGGTTTGTACAACATGTGCACTTCTCTGATAGTATTGAATAACTTTTTCAAAACTTACCTAGTTATATGTCAAGAGACGAAGCAGATGTTTCTCACAAATATCGTATTAAGTAAATGCAAGTTTGTAATTTTTCTGAAAGTGAGCAAGGAATCAATACAAAATTTATGCTGAGTTGCGATTCAAGAACGGAAAGATTAATTGACTAGTAATAAAATGATTGTTTCTATATAAAAGGACGCACAAGGAAAAACTCAAATTTAATGTAAAGAAGGACTAAGTTAGTAATGAACCACTCCGAGGTTGCCAAGAAATTCAAGAAAAAGAAATGTCGTCCGAAGGTTTGGTGTATAGGTATGTTCATGTATATTCCTCAACACATAGCTTATATTTCAGGCTTCCAGACTATTTTTAACCATTTGTGACAACTTAACTTTAATAACTAACTATCAGACACCAAATAATAGGAAAATGGATATACCTATTAAAATCATAAGTCTCTTCTAAATAGCATAGCACTAATACAAGCACTAATAAAAGATCGAGAAATAGTGTCGTATAAAACATGTAAACAATGGAAAGCAAACAAATATTTTGTTCTTGTACTCGATGCGTTTTTGTATCAGACATGTTGAGTATGCAATAAATGGAACTAAAAACGTAAATAAGTTATAATAGAAGTTTCACAATTCAAAGAAACAGCGCAAGCAGCAAAACTTTATTAGTTTATACCAATTTTTGTTATAGCACATGGTTTGTATAAGCGATTGGCGACGACTCCTTTTTGTTTCTATCTGGCTCTATTAATTAACGTATCCACACAATACGGCTTCACCCATAAATTTAAACTTCATTATTTATCGTCAATACGTTTTCAGATATTAAAATTTGAAATGCTAAATAATTTCTAGTTATACGGTGACAGCTTTAAATAGCAACGATAACTTTGCAATAAGCGTTTGCATTGCCTTTAATGAAAAGGGTTGCGTTAAATAGGATGGAAATATATTTTTGTAACGAAAACTTACCTGAGTGTGGAAGCAAGCAGTACAAACTTTTTATCACTAATTAAAGCAGCCGGCAACATAAATTTTAACTTGCGAGTTAGCTGAATAAAGTATATGCAACTTCACTCTTATATTTCTGCTAAAATATTAGATTAAAGGAAATTGCTTAACAGAATATGCACACAAAAACAAGGTGAACCGTTTAATTATAAACATAGCTTGTAAAGTGGCACGACCTGCTGTAGCACATATTACTCAGCAGCCTAGTGTGCATGGGTAGCACCGCAGAATTTAAAGGAAAGTATATTCTAACTCTAATATCTAGATATGATATTTTGTTAATTCCTTTCTATTTTCTTTTCTCCAGGACAATATATAATATGCTTCCTTTCTTTCTAAATTTAAATTATTAAATTGAGTTAACGTATATATATATATATATAATATCTTAGTTCATACGGTCTGGATCAAAATGAGTAGTGCGAAATACTAGAGATAAGGTTCCAGATTCAATTATTCGATGAAGCAGTAAAAATAAACAAAACTTTTGGTACAATTTCTGAAAATTTATTTGAATTAAAACGCTACTGCATATTAGTGCCTATATAAAAATTCTACTTTGCGTTTTCAAGTTGCTGTCCTGTTTCTTTTTGACGCAATCCAGATTCCGTGTCAGTGTTCAAAGAAGAAAACAAAGTTTGCAACATTTTTCGTTATTGATCCTTCCATCTTTATCGACTGCAAAAAATTATATTAGTTCTATTTTCTTTGAAGGTACTGGTATTGAGAATACGCTTACGTTGATTGTGAGTTGTCAAGGTATTCCGATGTGCATATGTGCATGATACGAAGAGGAGAATTTCGTGGTAAACATCGCACAATGTAAAACACTGCAGAATCTCCGCACATTTAATTATTATCAAACTAGAGGACATAATGCGATTGAGTAGGAACTACATCAAGGAAAGACTAGTTGTAAGTTTAATGTTTAGTAGAGATCATGAGGTGCAATAATCCATTACCTACTTGATAGAGGCCATAAATATGACAAGAGAAATGCTTCGCAAAAGTTTCACTGGCTGTTATAATTAACTATAACAGAGAGATGACACATTTAGTTTTATCATACAAACCTTAATATTTTCATAAAATGTTGGTGTACTACATACAACAGTGTATACATATACACACATCCTTCACAGTAATAAACAGTTTTTGGAAACACCATTTTATCTAGGTAGGTGATAGATTTAACTTGTTCCGACACTGTCGCCTATCTACATCGTGTTTCTTCGCTTAACAAGAAGGACAAGCAAAATTGATAATGCAGTTTTCCAACGCTCTAGGAAAGCTTTGGTTTTTCAAACATATTTTGCTATCTCGACGCCACAAACAAAACTGCTTTATCGAATATCATTTACAATTTTTAGTTGTGAATATTAAATGGGGCAACCTTACATTGGATATTTTATCATAAACATTCTCCATTTATTTTAATAAGCTGCATAAAGTCTAATGAGTATCTGTTGTAGACGAGTTGTCACATATTTTAAAACAAAATTTAAAGTTACCGCAAAGCAATTTGGAATAACATACCTAGGTTATAGTTCATCTTATATTTCGTTAATTCGTATGTTGTCAAAATTAAAACGAATGTGACGATAGCAACTAACCAAATTATTGAGCAAATCCCGTCTGTACTTGCTACATTGTAAGTTGACGCACGATTCTCTTACAATATAATACAATCACCGTCTGAGTGTTTCCCCGCATAGTGGTTGCTTTTTTGGTAAAAGCTACCCACCATGTAATTACAAGATTATATTATTACTGGAGATACATCGAAATTCCATGTTTAAGAAAGCCAATTATAATTCAGTTAGTCCGAACTACAGATGACCTGGTCTAGTGGCAGAGAAAGCAATAACATTTACCCCCGTTTTTTTGCCTCACACTTGCTTTTGTTTTGTTCAGTTTCTTAATAAATCATAGAGAAATGTAGGAGCAGGTTCAAACAATTGGCGTTAAGATCAACTGGAAAGCAATAAGGCAGGATTTTGTTCTATACATCATTCCAAATAAGAAAGGATCGTTATTAAAGATAGGGTTTAAAATTAAACGCGTGTGATTCGTTAAAATCTATTGCACGTTTACACACAAAAATATACGTATGATATTTGTTAAAATACCATGAATGTCAGAAAGGTTACATTGTGGTTATGTTTATGTGGGTATTGTTGATTTTCTATTGCGACTGTCTTGTTAACTTATGCAAAATAGTTCTTTTTAGAGCTCCTGAATTGTAATATTCATTTATTGAAAGTATTATTTAACTGTTTTGCTTGAATTTTCTTGTTTAGGCAACTTATGTTTTAAATAAAGGTCAATACGTGAATTTATAATTATGGACAAGGCTGCTGTCGCAGGTCCCTCCAGAAATCCTAGGGGCAGGCATGTAAAAAGTGGGCAAAGGTTGATGGCTTATAACGTCTACCTAAAGCATAAAAATAATCAGTCTAAAACAGCTGCTGTTCACCAAGCAGCGAATGAAGTTGGGATTAGCAAAAATACACTATTTAATATCATCAGAGATATGGAGTCAACTGGTAATATACATTCCCCACCAAAGAAACGGATATGCCAAACAAAATATGATCAATTGGACGAAGCACAAAAGAGTGCAATTAGAAGACATGTGCATTCTTTCTTTTTGAGAAACGGGTTACAAAATATTCGAGGCTATTCAATTATTGATATTTGTGCTGTTCTAACTTATTTTTATAGGCGATTTGTGCTGATGATAGTTTACCTATTATAAAACAAACTTCACTTTGGAGAATCCTCAAGAAACGAGGGTTCAAATGGGAAAAGCGAACACGCAACAATATTTTAATTGAACGAGATGATATTGTTTTATGGAGGCGCCGCTATTTAAGTAATTTAAGAAAATTTCGCGCAGAGGGTAGAAAAATATATTACCTAGACGAAATTTGGGTGAATGCAGGTCATACCAAAAGCAAGATATGGAAAGATACCACTGTAATTAGTCAAAGACAAGCCTTTCTCGAAGGTCTCTCGAGAGGTTTAAAGGATCCATCGTGGAAAGGAAAGCATCTCATTGTGCTTCACATTGGCAGTGAAACTGGATTCGTTGAAGGTGGGCTCTTATTATTTGAGTCCAAGAAAACTGGAGACTATCATGAAAAGATGAATAGTACTGTATTCACAGGCTGGATTCAAAATACATGACCTCTTTTAGAGCCTGGTTATGTGATAGTCATGGATAATGCGCCTTATCATTCATCTAAAACAGAAAAATCTCCTACTTTATCTTGGAAGAAAAATGCGTTGATTGAATGGCTTTTAACAATAGGAATTAATGTTGAAGATAATTTACTCAAGGTCCAATTACTGAAACTTAACAAAATACCATCAGTATTACAATATACCATCAGTCATCCAGTTCAATATATTGTGGATGAAATAGTAAGAGAAAGTGGTCGTACAATTTTACGTTTACCACCTTATCATTGTAACCTGAATGCCATAGAACTTGTTTGGGCTCAAGTTAAATACCATGTAGCTGCAAATAACAGAACATTTAAGTTAGACGAGGTGAGAAATAATAATAATAAATAATAAATAAGAGTAAATCTTGTCGATAGTGATGCATGGAAAAATAATGTCCAACATGCCATAAAGGACGAGGATAAAATGTACGATGTGGATAACATTGTTGAGGAAGTTGTAGACAATTTAATTTTTAATGTTAATACTGGATCATTATCAGAATTTTCATTCGATTCAGATTCTGATCTTAATTTTAAGTGAGTTTGCTAAATATTAATTTAAGATGTTCTTATAAAAAGTACAATGTGACTAATTTTTAATATCTGTTAATGGCATGTAATGGTAAATGTAAATATTTAAAGAACATATACTGCATTATATTTATAATGGTATTTATATATTATAAGTACATCTTACAAGAAATTTTTATGAAAGTGTCGTTCACAACTTTTTATAAACTGATTAAGTAAATAAATATGTGATTTTAAATATCCAGAACGAAGGAAATTAAGTAGGGTGATATCAACAGATCTAACCTGCCGTTCTATTCGATCACGTCTTCCTATCCACCGCCTGTCCTCTTTGAGTTCCCGTTATTTGGATATAATATCATTAGAACAGGCATTAATTCAGATCGAAGGAAATCCAAATACATCGCCCCATTTAATGACCCATGGAAAAAATAAGGATCCATAATATGACCCTCGGTAAAGCCTATCCAAGGATCCACTTTTTATAGACTCTGTGTATGGCTTTCTTGCATCCAGGGTATGTTTCCAGCGGGTAGTGTCTACAATTTTGCCTGCGCACTGACGCATTTAAGCGCAACCGAAGTACATTATTGTAGATCAGGTAGTTAAGAAAATCTAGTTGATTACTGAGTTTGTCATTCATCCCAAAATTTAAGTAGACGATCACAATCATCTTTGTTTAGTTCATAAACAAGCGCTACTATGTACAGATGGCATTTAGCTTTTTTAACATTAAAATCACTTTGATGACAAAGTTTCTGATTTTCTCATATTCCTCTTGTTGATTTGTTCGAATTACCTTCAATTTCCTATAAAATATAAAGTTTTTTATTACAATCTACAGTAGGTCATCCGTTGCGCTGAACATCACGAACAATACCATATTCTTCAAACTTTTGAACACTCTTACTGACACAAGATTGAGTTGTTGAACGATCAAAATATATTTTCACCACGTCTAACCATCACTAATAGCGTAATTCTTTGCCTTTCTGACAGACGTTGTAGATATTAAAAGCGTTACTTCTAAATGGTCACTAATTGAAAGTGTCTCAACAGCGCTAAATTTAATAAAATGCATTCAAATAGATAAGTGAGATTGGATATCACTTTGAAAACAGAAAAGTAACCAATGGACATACACAAATTTTTGTGCCAAATGTTTACTACAAGTTCAAGTGACATTCCTAACTTTGCACGCTTGATCCTCTAAAAGTATAAATATTGTTGAACTCAGACAAAATTCTACTCTTCACTTCTTGCTAAAAGATAAGGCGTTTCCGTTTAAAAAAGGGTCGATGACGTCATAGTTTCCAGAGTAGTAAACAAAAAAATAAAATCAACGTCCATAAAATCCGGAGGAAAAGCACAAAATTGATATGTCCCAGCTTTTCATCCTAACGTTGATAATAAAGAACAAATTAATACTGTTCGTTACTTTATCCACACATTGCACATACATATACCTATACAAATATAGTATTACGAAGTGTACTTTACTATAGGTATAATTAGTCAAACATTTTTGAATCTCATTTTCACCTTTTTATACGCCCTGCTTGGTCTAAAAGGAATTTCAAGCACGTTTTTACTTTTTAAAAAACATTTCCTGTTAAAGTAAAGTGCCATTTCGGTGACTAATATAGCAAAATGTTATTGAGAGTTTTTTGGAATATGAAATTATGAATCTATACAAAATTTTACAAATATCCGATCACTTTGACTAAATCAGCATTCTTTTGTATTCCTGCATTGTAACTACAGAAAAACAAGCATTCTGTATAAGTTGTGAAAAAAAGACTAATGTAAGCTATTTTCTTTTTTTGTTTTGAATAAAATGCGTTATTTGAAACTTCCATTAATTATTTTTTAATGTAAGTTTCTAAAACGTATTTTATTCAAGAGAAAAAAGAAAACAACTTACATTAATTTTCTTTGACAACTTATACAGAGTATTTGTTTTTCTATAGTTACGATACAAGAATATAAAATAAATACTGATTTAGTCAAAGTGATCTCATATTTGCAAAATTTTGCACAGTCATAATTTCATATTCTCAATAACTTTTATTAATAACATTTTGCTCTATTATTGGCCGAAATGGCACTTTATTTATGCTTGAAATTCTTTTCAGAGCAAGCAGGGCAGTATCCCAGCTTTATACACAAGGATAATTTTCAATTGTAATACAATAAATTCATTATGCTTATATCTTTTTCAATACTAACAGCCACCGTCTCTTATGTAAGTGCTAGCATATACACTCAGCTTGGCTGAACACAACAACAATAATTTCGTCTTGCTGCTCATACCTTTCTTACCATACATAGGAGATGTTCTTGACCAGTATTACTTGCTTCCGCTACCTCTGACAGAGTTACTTCAAGCCACTGGCACTGTGTACAGTATGCAGCCTCTTTGAATAAATCATTTTCTAATAAACGTATAATCACAGCTTCTTATGGTACAGTTATCGCATTATTTCATTTATTTCCTGTTCCACAAGCGTTATTGATGCATCTGCTGCAGATGTGTTGATTTCACACATGTGGCTTATTTTAGCGTGCTCCTTCCGAATGCTTTTCTTTAAAAAGGTCCACTTACTTCTTAACTTACTTTCTTGTTCTTTCCCTCTAATTTCTCCCAGGCTTTCTACATTACTGCCATACTTGATGAATTTCTAGAAAAAATTATTATAAGTTAACATTATAAAATGTGTTAAAATCTAGGTAGTTAGGTCACGACTTATATATACATTCTATTTTGAAGTGTGTACAACAAATATATACAGTAGAAGCCGCTTATTATAATCACGGTTAATGTTATCAAACGGTTATTGTTATCGAAAACCGTTGGTCCCAAATCACTCTATTTAAAACTCATTGAAAGAAAGCCGCATATTGTAATCAAAAGCCGCTTAATGTTATTAGTTATGAATAGTATCCTTTGTCGGAAAGCTTCTTCAGGCGACGGTGTCTGCAGCGCAACTCCTTTGAACGAGCCGCTTTTTCTCGCCGATTTCAATTAAAACTCTCATATCGCATATTACAATCTAACGAATTGTTATTTCTATATTATGAAGAGGTCATCTTTTTTTTTTGATGTACTTTATGTATAAAAGGTCCGTTCGTTTAAATGATATTCAGTTTCTCCTATACTCTTCTACGAATCTCACGTTCTACAGTCTTGTGTACGGGTAAATTATTGAAATTTCGCATAAACCACCGTGGTCATGGCAGCAGTGAATAAAAAAACGTCGCGATCTATCGAACGAAGAAAAACGACAAATTCTCGATAACTTCGATAAACTTCCGAAAATGAGTCAAAGGAATGCTGCGGTACAATTAAAAATTTCGCAACCGCTGTTGTGTAAAATTTTAAAATATCGTATAGAAATAGAAACGTGTGCGCGTTCGAATGAAAACATAAAACGAAAAAGGGAAAGATCTGGAAAGGATAATCAAGTTGAATCAGCTTTAAAAATTTGGTTTACAAATGTTCGCGAAAAAATGCCTCTGTGAATGGTCCTATCATGCGTCAAAAAGCAGAAGATATAGCCAAAACTATGGGGAAAGAAAATTTCATTGCAACAGACGGATGGTTCAATCGGTGGAAAAAGCGAGAAAACATCGTTTATAGACCTCTGCACGGTGAAGAAAAAAAGTGCTGATTCGTTAGCAGCCGCTGACTGGATGCGTTCGGAATGGCCAGAAATTATTGCAAAATATCCGCCTCGGGACATCTACAATGCAGATGAAACAGGACTCTACTTTCGCGCGATGCCTAATCATACTTATTTGTTCAAAAACGATAAAGTAAGAGGTTGCTTATCTTCGAAAGAACGAGTAACAGTGTTATGTTCTGTTAATATGGAAGGTGAAAAGGAAGAACTTCTACTGATAGGAAAAAGTAAGAATCCTCGGTGTTTTAAAGGTGTTAAAACTTTGCCCGTGGAGTATTTTGCTAATGCGAATGCTTGGATGACAAATGTCTTGTTCAGCGAGTGGTTACTCAGGTGGGACAAAAAATTGAAACGCCAAATCGTCTTATTAGTAGACAATTGTACTGCGCACAAAGTGAATGCAGTTTTGACGAACATCCAACTTATTTTCTTACCTGCGAACACTACGGCATTGATACAACCATGTGATCAAGGAATCATTCGAACATTCAAAGAATACTATCGAGGGCAAATTCGAGCCCAAATTATACAAGAACTTGATGAGAATCGAGATGCACCTACTGCAGATGCGATAGCAAAAAAATCAGTCTTCTAGATGCGCTGCATTTGCTGGTGAAGTCATGGAGGCAAGTTCAACCAGAAACGATCCGAAACTGTTTTCGAAAAGGAGGTTTTTCCAAAACTGGTGATGAAGAACCTGATCTCCATGAAACGTGCGCTGACATTTTAGAAGGTATGAAAAAGAAGTTTTGTACATCTAACTAATATTTTTTTAATTTTTTGTAGTTCAAGGTCTGTCCAAAAGCGAATTTTCCGATTGGGTGGATATCGACAATGATGTTCAAACAGCTGCCACAATGACTATATTAGACATTTGTCGGGAAGTTGTGGATCAATCGTCCGAAGGAAGTAATCCTGAATTACCCGAAGTAGGAGAAGAAGAAGAAGAGGAAATGTCTGAAGAGCCGCCAACTAATGGCCAGATGCAAGAAGCGTTAAATATTCTCCGACGTGGTGTACAATTCCGAGAAAGTAATTTTGATAGATATTATGATTTTGAAATATACATACAAAATCTTATTAATAAAAATAAACGTCAAACGACGATCGACCAGTTTTTCGAATGAAATCGTAAAGTGTAAATAAATGTACCTACGTATTGTATCGATGATAAAAAATAAACAAATTTGGTAAAATATTAAAAATTGTTGATTAATCGTTAATTTTTCCCTTGAATTTTATTTGTAAGTCGTTAAATAATTTGATTACATACATACATATTTATTATTGACTACATCAGCATAGAAAAATACATTTATATTTACCTTCCGCTTACTGTTATCATTCGGTTAATGTTATCAAAAAGGGTTTGTTCCAAATTGATCACAATAAGCGGCTTCTACTGTATATACATATTCCACTAATTATACCCTCTCCATTGCCTATACCAAAGTTATTACAACGACTATGAATTTGTTTACCAATGCTTGCTACTCTATTTTAGATTTTAAAACTATGGACATCTATCGAAAATAAAAACAAAATGTACCGGAAGTCAAACGTAATTCGTTTATATCCAGAATAGCAAGTCGATGATTGAGAAGCTGTTGCAAAAGACATCATCATTGAATATCAGTATAACCTCTGCGTAACTTATTCCAAGGCATACTTATTGTATATTATATTATAGTCATCAATAATTTTACCAAAATGGCATTGCCGGCATTCTATTCCCCATATAGCTTCTAATTACAATGGTCTCTGTGAAATAGATATGTATTAAAAGTATTTGTGTGGACAAATACTCATAATAGAGTGAGTGTGTCCTCACACTATTATGAAGCTATAATTGTGTTGATTTCAGGCGGTTTCAGACGTATTATGAAAGCCAGCGCACCAATATTTTATATTTTTATGAAATTTTTGTCAAATTCAACGACGTCCAAAAGAATTTATTTTATCATCCGCGTGTTTGTACTTCTTTCCATTCTACTTGATATTTGGACGTATGGGGTTCACAAAACGTTGATTTTATTTCATTTGTGTTTTACTGGCAATCAAAAACACTTAAGAAATGTAAACCCTCGAGTTTTGCTCTCGCGTTTAAACATTTCTTGCGTGTTTTATCTGCGCTATAAAGCATACAATACAATAAGGCATAAGATAAATAGCTGTAAATGTCACTTAAAGTAACTTATAGGTAATGCCAGTTTCACATACGAAAGTTTTAGGACAAATAGAGAGGAATAGAAAGCAATAAAATTCGAAACCTATTAGTTATTCTCCGGTTCCTCTGATACTAATGTATTAACACCGCTCACTTTCTTATTGGATGTTTGCTCACTGCTATAAAGCCAAGTGTTACAGATGTAAAAGAATTCCTGTTGAATAGATACCCTGCAGCAACTTACTAAGCATTTTGGCATAGTTGACGCAAGAAATACATATCTAATTTACAGTTCAGGACTAAATAGGAGGTGCTTACTGTAATTCGTCATTGAAGGAGGAAATTCTTGTGGTAGTAACAGCAATCAATCAACCTTCGCTAAATTGGGCACTGGGAAGAATCACTGCATCATTGATGACGGGATGGAATAGTGGGAACAATTACTGTGTGCTGTAAATCAAATCTGTGTGTTACATATACTGAGTGACATAGAAATTGCAACCCCAAGAAGAGCTTGGAGTTTCTGACTGAAATTTGGTTGAAATATTCAACTATGTTATAGTAATAAATGATCAAAGCTTGGGAGGAAAATCTTTATTAGTTAAACAAAATTTAATAATTATTGTTAATAATGTGTGGAGCGGCCTCTCTGATTTATACATTCATTTACACGTCGTGGCATTGATTGAATAAGGTGGTTTATTTTGTCTTGGGGTATTGCGTCCCGTGCAAGTTGCACCTCATGTCTCAAAGTCGCCAAAGTCAGAGGGGGCGCTGCAAATTTTGCAATCTTCTACCCATTATGTCCTGAAAATGTTCAATGGGTGAACGATCTGGAGATCTTGGAGGCTAGGGCAAAAGATTAATCTGGGCCTGTTCAAAGAAGTTCAAGGAAATCCTTGCTACATGAGGGCGTGCATTATCCTGCTGGAATAATGGATCTTCAAGCTCTTGTAAGTATGGCATCGTATCGTTGTGCTGTCTTATTGCCTCGAATGAACACCAAGGGAGACCACCTGCTACCGTAAGTAATCGCACGCCAAACCATTACCCCCACGGTGCGTTGTACGTGTCTCTCAACTGTGAATTGAAGATTTCCTCGGTCACCCCGTCTTCTTCTGACTCTCTTACGACCGTCATGCATGACTAAACAAGATCTAGATTCGTCACTAAAGACACCACGCCATTCAATATTCCAATGAGATCTTTCATTGCACCATTGTAACCGCTGCTGACAATGTTCCGCAGTTAAAGGAAGCACAAGTTGCGGACGATATGATCTTATTGTTAACCCAAAACTTCGAATTCGGCGATAAAGTGTTCTAAGGGTTACATGGTATCCTTCTTCACCAAACCATTGGTCACGACACACTCGCATTACAGTAGACCGCTTTCGATTTACACGGTTAGCAATCTCCCCAAATGAAAAACTAGCTTCGCGCAAACCAATAATTCGACTTCTATCGAATTCGCTTAATTGATGGTAATTGACTCGTTGCCGTACTCTAGGCATGATTAAACAAACAAAACACGTAAACAACTGAATAACAATCGAAATAATGTTAATTAACAATGAAAGAACAACAAATCGAACGAGAAATACAGATCGAAAAAGCTAGCAAAAATTAATAATAACTGTCAAATGTGACGTTACTACATTACCACTTTTTCTCAAAAGTTAGCCAGTTATTATGTAATGGTGGACCAACATATCTACCAAGTTTCAACAAAAATATCCTACTCCTTCTTGGTGTTGCAATTTCTATGTCACTCGGTATATTAAAGACAATTTGCAAAGTGTTAGTTTTTAAAGTAAAGTAAAGCCACGTCTAGTTTCCACAGCACGATAGTGTTGACGAAACAGCTGTTGTGGAATAAAGGTGTTGTGGAAACTAAGAATCCACTTTTACTTTGCTTTAGTTATGAATTTCCATCAAGTAACGGTTACTTTCATCAAATATTTTAGTTTTCATAGACCTTTTATACAAATTATTATATTTCTGTATTGTGTTTTTCTGCATTTGTTATTAACAGCTATCCTTATGTTTAAATTACCTAACAATAAGTCAATTCCATGCAGGCAGTAACGTCAGTACACTATTTTCTACACGTCTTTCTTTATGTCATTCTTGTTAGCTGTGCCCGGTGGGGAAAATAATAAAGCATTACGTAAGGGTGTAAAGGGGTGAAAGTCTCTGAGAATCTGAATAAAGATGTTGCCGAGAGCAATCAACTAGTTTCCATTATACTTCATACAAGTTCAGTTTTTTATTATTAAGGTAATAATCGCGATTGTAATTAAAATTAAACTACACTCTATTAGTAAACGAGTTACAATCGCCAATATAAGAAATATACCTAAAGGAACAGATATGTAGGTATAATGCAAATAAATATTTAATAGAAAAGTAGCACAGAATAAAAAACATATGATACCGTTTAGTTTTATAACTCGTTTTTAGTAGTTTCGAAATTTTAAACCAAATTTACAATTTTGGTGATCCCCGAAATATGTTTAACTATTAACGCTAAACCTCGTTACGGTTCCAATGAACTGTTAAGACGAACAATAGTAACATTCAATCGATATTGCCGCTTAAGCGGAAGTGGGAAACTGTTTTAATTACCACGAAGTCACGCATCACAGCCAGCTGAATACTTCTCCTGTGATCATTCACACCTCGGTCAGTCTACTAATTTATAAACCGAACTAATGAACTCCCCAAACGCGTCTAATTTCAATAACTTTAATTAAAACGATTAATCACCAGGGGTTCAATTAAATATAATCTTGCGAACGCAGGCGCTAATTAGCCGACTCGAAGGGACTTTTCTTCCTTCACAGATATTAATTTTTCAATTCCGTTTTGAGGAGCCTTAGTCCGAGGAAAGATATCAAATACCTCATCCATTTATTTCTGCTTTCCCCCTCTTCAAGGCGGATATCAAGCGTATACAAGTTATAAGTACAGAGTAACCATTCTTGTAGTCGTTACTATGTCTTCTATATTCAAAACGTACGTACGTAGACGGTTATACAAACGGAAATACAGAATTGCGGTTTAACTGGCCGTTTCAAAGCGATACTGATTGCGCTATTAATTACCCATTTACAAACGTTGTCTAGCTTAAACACCCCATATACCGCATATACACTTGTAAAGGAGGTAGTCTTGGTTATTTATTGTTTGGCGTTCAATGTCTAGAAGCAGGTGGTCTTGTAAATAGGTTTATAGTAACGTTAATATTTGCTTTATTTCATTGCGGTAGTTTCATTTGTATTTCTAGAAGGATTGGATTGAGAAACTTGTAGTCCAGGGAATAAAGACGAAAACAATGCCAATCGTCGGAAAATTTAAGGGAAAGCTGAATTTTGGCACGAAGCTTCCTTTTGTGATTCTAAATAAGATCCCAAAAATCCCCGTCGATTCATACGCCGCTAAAAAAGTTGCGCGGGGTCAAAGGTCAAGAAAAACGATTTTTAATAAAAATCTCGTTAACGGTAACATTTATCGAAAAATACTTATTGTTAGTATCAAATGTGTAGCTTAGGAAATTTTATTTTATTATTATTATTTTGTTTTAATACTTTTTTCGTAGGACTAATGGTTTTCGAAATAATTCCATTCAAAAAGTTATAACGTTTATTTTTTTCATAATGCGGAGTGCACGTGCACTACCTTTGAGGTAGAGTACAAGGTGTGTTTTTTTTTAAATGATGCCCCCAATAGGCATATCCGCGTCTATTTGTGATTGAAAAACATTTATTTATTAAAGAAAATAAACAAATTACAAATTATTTGTTATTAATAAAATGATTATTAAAAAGTTATAATAAAATATTATTGCTATTTAAAATTGTTTTTATTTGTAATATTTATTACTACTTGCCCTTTTTTATTTTTTATTTAAATAACAAAAATTATTGTAAGTTAAATGATTAATTTTTTATTGATCAGGCGAATTATCATGGTTCTTCTTCTGACTCCATTTCAATTACCATGTCCAATTCTTCATCATGTTCGTCTTCCGTCTCATGTATTTCCATAGCCTCAGTCAAGAAACACGGTGGGTCTACATCATCAACAGGCTCGTTATTATTTATTTCACTAAACACATCGGGTGATACATTTAAACAATCGTGACTGTGACAATTACCGCAAACTGGTGAACAGTATAACCCATCTTTTCTACGACCACAGTTCAAAGTACATCCCTTGGTGCAATTACAAAAATAGAGTTGAGTAAACTATCAGGAGCGGGTGGAAGAAGAGTTTTCACTGGCTTCAAAAGTTGATCTTTCAATGTCCAGCCTCAGTGTAAAGCTGGTTACCAAGCCATACTTGCACTTGGTAGTAAACACGATATAAATGTTGCCGAGCAGCACTGGATATTGGCGGAAGAGAAGATAGTTCTACCGGTTTCTTAGGCCGTGTTAATTTTTCAAACGTTAAATATCTGTGATTAGCATTGGCCACTTCTGGTGCTTATACGTAGCCAGCAGAAAACGGATACCATTATTAATAATCACCTCAGGAGAACATTCTTTTTTAGTAAAAACATCGGCGTACTTAATTAATTCCCTCTTCTTTTCTAGTAATTTAAAGGCATTTATTTTACCTTTGTGAATAGTAGCTGATATAGTATCACAACCGGTCATTGCATGTAAAAATAAAATATGATTTTTACACGTGGGATACAAGCTTAAGCTTTGCGAGGAATAAATGGTTGTTTTTATTTTTGCTTTTCCAGATTTTAAAAAATAAATATTTTTATCAATGGGTGTTCGTCCAATTAATATTATTAACAAATCTATGTCTTCACCTACAACGATGCTTGTTCCTCTATCGCTTTCTTCAATTGCTACTTCAATGATGAGAATATCAGCATCGTTTTGAGCTTGTTTTACATTAATGTCAGCAGCTTCAAATTTTGTACGTAACATTGAAATAAATCTGTGCTTGTTACTTGCATTTGCAAGGAATTTTGCTTGACTCGTTGAAATAGTTATGAATCCTTCGAAGAGAATGTCAGTACATACGAAATTTTTGCACGTTGAATTTTCCATTTCCGTTTTAATTTTTCAATTTCCGTTTAAGTTGGAAATAGTCCTTTCTTAATAGTATTGTTATGGACTTTCAGGAATATGTTCCAATATTTTAAGTCGCATTTAATGTTTAATTACAAATATACTACAATCCACCATTTTTTAATCGAATTTTTTCAAAACCGTTAGTCCTATGAAAAAAGTATTAAAACCTTTCTTGTAGGAAATTTCCTAAGCTACACATTTGATAATAAGTGTTTTCTTTTCTAAATGATACCCTTAGCGAGATATTTACTAAAAACCGCTTTTCTTGACCTTTGACCCCGCATATCTTTTTAGCAGCGCACGGATCGACGGGGACTTTTGGGATTTTATTTAGAATCACAAAAGGAAGCTTCATGTTAAAGTTCAGCTTTCCCTTAATTTTTTCGAAGTGAAATGTCTTTGTTCCCCGTACTATTGGCCAAATCATAAGGAATAAATGTTTAAAAATTATCAGTCACAGATTTCGTTGATCTATATTTATATTTTCATGTGTCCACTAAACACTTCAGATATCTTAGCTAAGAAGCATTAACCATAAGCGACCGCATTAGCAGCTGATGCTTTTGCATTTCGTGGCAGTAATGCAGATTACGAACTTTAGTAGTATTGATTACCACTTAATGTCGATAACGATGACAGATGATTAGCCTATTCTAAGAGATAGACCATTAGATTAATTTCTAGGAATTCTAACCTGTATCACGAATTTCATGTATTGCCCCTTTCCCAAATAAAAGTTACGTTCAGAAAATGAGCTGGTATAATAATAGTATAAAATATATACTCACTTGTGAATTAGGATTCATTTTGTACTATATACATATAAGAAGAACAGTGTTTGCTTTAGATATAATTTATGTATGATTTGGGATAGCTATGCGGTAGCTATAGTGACCAGAGAATTTTGAATAAAAAATCACAGTCCACTTGTCAGTCATTAAATATCGTTAGAAGAAAATCGTGTGTAAAACACAAGCAAAAGATGGTCCAATCGAACCGGATTGAGAAGCAGTAACGATAAGCGGTAGCGGTGAGACAATTCCATCCCTTTCAACTATCCTAACAAGCAGAAAATAGCGAAATACAGTGTGGTTAGTTCCTCAAGTCATTAATGGGTTCGCAATGAGTGAAAATAACAAGCTAAAGCGTGGTAGCATAAGGGGACAATTGACGCGATTTTCTAGTTTTCTAAACGAATGTAGAGAAGATAAAATCGAGCAGTTGCAAGCTAGGCTAAAAAAGATTTATGGTATTTTGGAAGATTTCAATGAGGGTGCAATTAAAAATCGAACAAAACGATGAAAGGGAGGTAAATTCAAATACTAGAGAGGAATTTGAAAACGATTACTTTAGCATAATAGCGAAAGCAAACAGAAATAGTTGATGCACATTATGCAAAACAGGCAGAAAGTTTAGATAGAGTCGCGATAAATAGGTTAGAACAAACAAATAATGCAGTTGATAACGGGCCATGGTTAGAATTAAAAAGTTTAGTTTACCGGTGTTTTATGGGGAAATATGATAAATGGTATCAATTTAAAAATACATTTAGTTCATTAGTAGATGAAAATAAAAGGTTTGACAATGTACAAAGATTCTATTACTTACTCCATTGCTTTAAGGGTGAAGCGGAAAAAGTATTGCAAAATTTAGAGGTTTCTAATGAAAATTATGATGAAGCGTGGAACCCTTTAACGGAAAGAATCGAAAATAAACCGGCAATAATACAAAATCATTTGAAAGCGTTAATTGACGCTCCAATTATACAAAAGGAATCCGTTTCATTATTAAGACAATTTATAGGTGACTTAAACAAACACGTAAGAGCATTAAAATCACTCGGGGAGCCAGTTGAATCGTGGGACAGAATATTAATTTTGTTGATGTCAAGAAAATTAGATTTGTGTACAAAAACAGCATGGGAGAGAGCTAGAATAGAACAATTTAACGGGGTACCGGATTTAGGAGATTTTAAGAAGTTTATCGTAAATCGATGCAATCCATTAGCAGCGTGTGAAGTAACCAGCAAATTTACAAAAATAAATCGTGGAGATAATTATGGCAACAAGGTAGTATCGAATGTTGCGACCAACAAAAGCGTAGCACGTGAGTTTTGTAAAGGCTTGCATGACATTTATTATTGTAGAAAACTGTTAGCCTTACCAATACCAGATGAAAGCAAATTCGAACATTAAAGGTTTGTACTAATTGCTTGCGTAAAAATCATTTTGTCAAGGATTGCTATGCAGGGGGTACAAAAAGTGCAAGGCGAAACAACAAATAACACAATCCAGAAAACAACGTACCGGGACGAAACCGGAAGACTTGTAGTTAGTTTACCAGTAAGAAGTAATATTCATCAACTGGGTGAATCAAAATATATGGCTGAAAAACGATTTTTGACAGTTGAAAGAAAATTAGAAAGAAATAAAGAATTGAAAGATCACTATTCTAAGTTCATGAACGAATACTTAAGCATGGGCCACATGGGTACGATCAAGTTGCCAGAGGATTTAAATACGGACACACAAGGTAAAGTGTTCTACTTACCGCATCATAGTGTCATAAATGAAGCGAGCATTACGACCAAAATTAGAATTGTATTTGACGCTTCGGCTAAATCATCATCAGGGCTCTCACCAAACGATGTCTTAAAATTAGGGCCACATATACAGACAAATTCATTTACAATTTTGTGCAGATTCAGAAAGCACAATATCGTAATGACTGCTAACATTGCGAAAATGTATCGAATGGTAAATATTCAGAACGATCAACGAGATCTTCAACGAATTATTTAGCGTGATGATTTATCGAAAGAACTAGGCTAATTCAGGCTAAATACGGTAACATACGGGATCAGTTCGGCGTCATTTTTGGCTACAAGATGTTTACAACAAATGGCTTCGGATATCCAAGAAAGTGAACCAATTATAGCTAACAGTATCGGCAACGATTTTTATGTCGATGATTTAATAACCGGGGCATCATCCGTGGAGAACGCAGTCGAAATTAGCAAGAAGATTTATTCTGTTCTATCGGATTATGGATTTATATTAAGAAAATGAGATTCAAACAGCCCTGAATTATTGTCTGATCTCTCAAGCAACGATTGTGATCCAGTAGGGTATTTTATTACAGATAGCGATCCCACTAAAACTTTAGGTGTGTTTTGGAAATCTAAAGGCGACGAATTCGAATATATTGTAAACGTGCCTACAGGAAATCAAAAGGTCACCAAACGCAGTATTTTATCGATGAGTTGAAAAATCTTTGATCCCTTGGGCCTGGTAGGGTCCTATAACGACAAAAACGAAAATAGTATTGCAGTGGTTATGGCAACTAAAAAGTGGTTGGGATGAAGCCATTCCACCAGATTTACATTTACATTTTGGAAGGCATTTGAACGACAATTACCGTAACTGAACAAAATCAAAATATCGAGGCAGATAGCTATTTAGGGATTTATATATTTGGAGCTCCATGGATATTTCGACGCATCTCAGCAGGCATGGTGCATGTGTGTATGTAAAGTCAAGGGATTCAGATGGTAAAGTCGCAGTTAGGCTTTTATGTGCCAAGTCGCGCGTAGCTTCGATCAAAACTATTTCCTTGCCGCGACTGGAACTGTGTGGAACGGTTTTACTATCAAAATGAATGAAAACGGTATAAGAAGCATTCAATTATGAATCAATTAAAACATTTTACTGGTGTGATTTAACAATCGTGTTAACCTGGTTAGCAGAAGAATCTTGCGTATGGACCACCTTTGTTGCAAATAGGATTACTGAAATTCAAAAGGTCTCGAAGAAAATCGATTGGCATTATGTATCATCAAGGCAGAATCGAGCGGATATAATATCACGCGGTGCTGGTCCAGAAGATTTGGTAGATTCAGAGTTATAGTGGAACGTTCCGCAAATGCTATGGGGAGGAGGTACCTGAACGAAGAAAAGTAATTCCTTTATCGTTTGTAGCGAATAATGACGAGACGATCATCACGCGATACTCGTTCTTATACCGATTACAGAGAATATTAGCTTGGTGTTTCAGATTTTGCAGAAACTTGTCAAAATCTAACAATGCCAGATTCTTTGGCGAGTTATTTGTTGAGGAATTGAACAATGCCTTAACAACAGTAATACGCGTAGTTCAATTTCAAGAATATAAACGCGAGTGCGAAGCAAACAGTTATTGTCTAATCAGCATTAGGAAACGCGATAAATGGTTTCATTAATGTAAGTAATGCAGTGGATGCTGATTTTGGGCCGGCGGCGGCGTCATCGGTCTGTAATTCGCGCGCGATATGAACGTGGACGACATGTAGTTCCAGCAGGACGGCGCTAGGTGCACACAACAAACGCCACAATTGACATTCTGCATGAACGAGTTGAGGGTATGGTTATCTCTGGCAGAGGGGACGTGAATTGGCCACCAAGATCGTGCGATTTGACCCCGCTAGACTTTTCCTTGTTGGGTTTCCTGAAGTCGCAGGTCTATGCCAATAAACCGCAATCAACCGATGCCCCCAAAATCAACATACCCCAGGCTGTTGCTCAAATTCAGCCGAATCTATGCGGCAGAGTCATTGAAAATTCGATTGGATTGGATGTGCGAAGCCGCGGTAGACATTTGAGCGAAGTCATATTCCATATATAGTGGCATACATGGGCTTTTCAAATAAAAAGGAACTGCGTTAATAGGCAAGCTGTGTGTGAGACAGCTTGTTTTATTCTATTTCAATCATCATCAATCATCGATCGGCTCTTGTTGAAAAACCCCTTATAAGCTCATTATGATAAGCCTAAAAATATCCGGCCGACTATAATGTGCTACATCATTTTACAATTAGCCGAGTGTATTGCAAAATTACGGAGTTCTTTCCAATAAGCGAACCTTTTTAATTAACGTACAGTTCTATTAATGTACTCCAGATTACTTGGGCCATAGGTTGCCACACAACTCAGAAAAGTGACAGAGTCGCCATTGTTTGATTGTAGCAGTTAGTTCTTCAATGAGCCACCATTAGTCAATGGAAATTTACAATTAAAATGAAGCACTTAATTTTAATTACCATAACACTAAACTGAAATAACACGAAACCGCAGTTGTTATTAAATAAAGTATTGTGGAAGATATATTAAGTATTTTAGTTTAGTTATAGATGTCCTTTCACTAACAGCGTTGACCGCTACCACAAGACAGGGAGAGCGGAGTAGGGGGTAATAGTGCAATTTTAAAAATTAATTTAAAAAATTCTAGCCCAATACCAGGTATGTATTATCTATACACATATCCACAAGCCGTGATGAATGCCAAAATAGAAGATAGAAAATATCTGTTATTATTATTATTATTATTATTACTATTACAATTACTATTATTTCTATTTATTCCAGTTGATCCGTCTTAATTCATCACTTTCCTTACTACATCAAACGTCGCCAGAATCGTCGCTTTATTGCGATATAGAGGTTTTTATTTAGTCGTAGTTGTTTTAGTGCCTCGTATAGTGTCAATGGTATTTCTTCTGTTGACTCTATTGCTATTGGAATGATGCGCCTCCTTCTTTTCGCCCTATTTGTTTAATTTCTTGTTTCATATTGTTAGCCAGTGGTATTGATATGTGTATAAGGTAGCATTCTTTGGTTCCTTTGTTTAACAGTAGTGTCTAGCTGGTTTCCAATATAGTAGGCTAGTTTCTCTATCCCATATGTCAGCAGGTGTGTATTCAGGGTAAAGTACCTTTCGGTAGTACAACCTGTTTTATGTGCTAGCCAATTGTGGATTATCTTTGCGACAGCATTGTCTGCTCTTATATTCTTTGGGGGCCATTATCGGGCAACAGTAGATTTTCAGGTTTACCATTGCAAATTCTATATTTTTCAACGGTATTCTATGCCTTACGATGTATTTTAGATAATTTCTAGTAGCTATATATTACTTGATATTGTACTGCTACCGCAGAATAATAAAAATTATTATTGTTATTGGCTTTAACTTCCGTCATTAGCCTTTTCCCACCACCTAACCAACCCGAATGAAAGAAGAGATGATGCACAATAAATTTTGTGATGGTATAAAGTACTGGAATTTTAAATATTTCGGCGCAGTAACGTTGTTATTAGTATCTTTCAGTTTCTTTTATTCAAATTGTTATTTAATTCCTATGTGTATTGGATTATTATGCATATTTCGTATAACACCAAAATAATGAACACGCTTTCAGTTTCTCTCTGTATGTCATATCTTAGCTTATGCTTTCTTTGTGTTATATCAGGTCTTAAATATATTTTCTTGCCACAAATTGAATGTAATTGACCTAAAAGT
Organism: Chrysina gloriosa; assembly: GCA_038088585.1. Taxonomy (NCBI): domain Eukaryota; kingdom Metazoa; phylum Arthropoda; class Insecta; order Coleoptera; family Scarabaeidae; genus Chrysina; species Chrysina gloriosa. Next base: position 25,315,462 of record CM076090.1, read on the forward strand.
GAACTTACGAACTGAAGCAAGGCGTTATTTATTTAGCTGGAAATTCTCATATACTCTCATACATATAAATCTATTCTTATGTTGTATATAAACATTTGAAGGTATTAGTTACTTTTAATTTGTGTGTTTTTTTTGTGCAAACCCTGAGAATGTACGATTACATTTCAAGAATTAAGGCTGTGAATAGATATAGAAATGTATGCCACCGCCTATGAGGCTACGCCGCACTGATTTGTTTTGAAACCCAAGCTGAAACATCGATGTTATTAGCAGTTTGAAAACGGTTGAAGTATGCTTCCATACGCCATTAATTTATGTGACACGTTAGACAACAGAAAGTGTTGAATTAATGAACACTTTAATTAATACGTGAAAATTCGGAAAGGGGAATATTTTAAGCAGATTTCTAATTTAGAAGTCGTTAATAATCATTCGGTGCGGGAAAAGTTGTTAGAACCTTGTGGATATTTGGCTTCATTAACGAATTTCTGCTATAGTCTTTAGCCTTGATTGGCCAAATTTGTTCAGACGTTCTCGACATATTCAGTCGTCGCTATCATATGAAGGGCTAGAATTTGCATGTCGTTTGGAAAGTGAAATTCAAGGCGTCTAATCCTATTTAGCTTGTTAACATTCACTCATTACGAAATATTTTGTGCAAATATCTCATTAAGCTAACGTGCTGAATTCGTTACACCTTTGTTCCAATTTTCTAGGTATTTGCATACGTGGAAAATATGTACGTAAGTTTCCTTCGGTTGTATGTTTATATAAATCGTATGACTAAAATTAATAAATATTAACACAACGAATATTTACCAACAATGGAAAGGAATGATGTGCAGAACGAACACATCATCTCTGAAAGTTAATATCCAACAAACTTCTAAAATTATGTGACTGACATAGGTAATTTAATTTGGAACTGAAATTTCGTATTACACCTAAATATGAAAGCGTGAAAGAAGTATGAAATTTTATATGATATTGAAAACTTTCAGAAGTATTGCAGTTGTTAAACAACGAATTCCTGCACCACCCGAATTCTAAATATTTAGAGACCAATATTCTAAGCCTTCAGTATTAAAGTGGAAATCAAGAAATGTGCAATTAAACGGGAAAGTTTCGAAATACGCGGTATCGAGCTTTCCTAGTTCAAGCCGAAGGTTCTCAATTATAAATTTTATTGCCAAAATTTTATAGGCCATAAAAACCGACTCGGGACTTTATTTCAACGAAATATCATGGTTCGTTCTCGGAACGTGGCTGTCGTCGATCGTACGCTGCGAATGGCTTTGTTGAGATCACTTGTTTCATAAGGCATTAAGTTTTCTTGTTGTCATGGACTTCATATGAAATTCCGAACCCATAGCTAGTAGGACTTTATTTCTTCATTGCGGTGTTTAAAAAATATTGTCCAGATAAAGAATAATCTACATAATACGGCGAGCTTCCGAGAATAGAGATGAATATTGTGCTTCACAAATCTACAAATAATTATAGTTATAATGCACATACGGAGAAGCCACAACTCATTACACCTGTAATTCTTTGTTCAACGGCTACTTAAACAGAAAAGGTTCGAGTGGTAATCCGAAAGGAGTACACTGGCATTTGTAGTGGAATTGTGTTCACCTTCTGAAGAAAGAATAGTAAAGAAATGCCAATAAAACATATTATCTATATTGAATTAGCCGTGAAGGCTTGAAAACGTCCTCCGCGCCAGAAATTGACATGCAATCCTGGTGAATAAACAAATGAAAATGTGCAAATTAACACACTTCGCACACATCTCAATTTAGCGAGTTTACTTTATTTTACGTAATGAATTAAGAACAAAAATACGCAGTTTGTGCGTGTGTTTAAGAATAATTCGATTAATTTCTCCGATAATTAGTATCGAAGAATAGAAGTTGTATATACAGTGTGTAAAGCGATGGGGTATACAAGAGGAATTTTTTTTAAATATTGATTTATGAAAAAATTTATTCTACATGATATTTTTTGCTTGCTTTGAAAGTACCAATAACGTTTCGATAATATAAAATTTATTTCTAGAAATCTGGAAAAATAATAAAATTAATTTTTTTATTGGAAATTATCATTCTACATTATAATCAAGATAGCGTATTGCTATCAAACCACAAACAAAACACTCCATGTGTCAAACTGACTTGAAAAAATGCTAACGTTACAGCAAAGAATTTATTTAGTTAAATGTTACGGTATTGGTGATGTTTCATATCAGTACGCAATTAATTTGTTTCATCAAAAGTATCCAGATGTAGCTGTAACAAAAATGACTCTTAAAAAATTAATTGCAAAATTCGACGAAACAGGATCGGTGGTCGACAAAAAGAAGATAAGAAAGGTGTACAATGAGAATGATGCGGTAACTATTATGGCACTGCAGTCCGTTGAAGACAATCCACACTTATCATTAAGACAGAGAACAGCGGAGCTTAATGTCAATCACACTTTATTACAGACAATTTTTAAAAGAAATAAAATTTATCCGTTTAAGCCAAAATTTAGACATACCCTTGAGATTCCAGATCATGCTTTGAGACTGGACTTCTGCTTATGGATTGGTGAGAAGCTCATGGAAAACAGAAACTTTCATAAACGCATATTGCTTTCCGATGAATGTACCTTTTCTACAAACGGTGTTGTGTCTTCACAGAATTGCAGATTTTGGTCACGAGACAATCCCAATTTTAAAATCAACACGAGAAATCAGCGTTATCGAAAAGTTAATGTTTGGTGCGAAATGTTAATTAATAAAATTATTGGGCCCTACTTTTGTGACGAAAATTTGAATCAACATAGTTATTTAAGTATACTACGAAATTTCTTGATTCCATCACTACAAGACGTGAATTTGGAGAACATTTATTATCAACAAGATGGATGTCCAGCCCACAGCACGTTATTAATTCGCGCCGTTATGGTTCAACGCATTGGCCTGCCAGATCGCCAGATTTGTCTCCCATGGACTTCTTTTTCTGGGGACACCTTAAACAAAAAGTATATGAAGAACCTGTAGGAAATAATGTAGAAATTTTAAAACAACGAATAACTGCAGCGGTTAGAGAAGTTAACTTGGAAACTTTGGGGAAGATTTATATGGAATTCAGGAATAGAGCGGAAAGGTGTGCAGAAAACGGAGGAGATTATGTAGAATGACAGTTTATAATAAATAAAATTTATTTATTTATTTCTTATTGATACTTGATTAGAATGTAGATTAGTTACAATAAAAAAAAATAATTTTATTATTTTTCCAGATTTCTAGAAATAAATTTTAGATTATCGAAACGTCATTGGTACTTTCAAAGCAAGCAAAAAATATCATGAAGAATAAATTTTTTTCATGAATCAATATTTTTAAAAAATTTCTCTTGTATACCCCATCGCTTTACACACATAATAATCGAAAGCATAGACTGCACAAGGTGAACCGATTCCAAAAAAGATGAAAGATGTACCATAAAGACACCGTCAGTTACTTTAGAAGAAACTAAAATCCGTGATTTCTGTTCTACAATGACAGTGCACTAAATCTAAATCTACATACCCGAATTACAATCTATTTCCGAAACTATTCGAAACATGTTTCCAATGGCGAGATGATAACAAAGGCAAAGGAATGTTTTAAGAGACCAACTGCGATAAATCCGAAATTAAGTGTCTCGAAGTTTAAAAGCCAAAAATGAAACAGGCTTTCGTAATATTAAAGTAGATCTTTTTAACATCTAACCAGGTCATTCATTAAATCACTTCTTTGGAATAGATTTTGCAAGTGAACTTACTTTGCCAGTTTTCACGTATCGCAGTATTGCTTACCATATTTTTAAAACCAAAGGTCAACTACTTGATCATTATGTTCCTTGTTTACGCCAAACAAATGATGTAGTTGCTACAGATGTAGTTGTACGATTAAATTGAAATTAAGGTACAACCACATACTTTCGATATGCTTGATAAGACTTTAAAGAAGGAATAGTTGCTCGCCGTTATCTTTTATATTCAACTACACTTTATTTAATACATCGAAAACGGCTAGAACTTTTCAATAAGTTGAGGAGCACTATGTATCGCAATCTGTGGGATCACAGGTCAAAAGATATTATCTTTTTATTTATTTAACTAGCCGTATATTACACCAGTACACCATCGTTGTTTTCTATAAATTCCGGGCATGGTATTTTGTAAAGAATTGCAGCGTCTTTTGTAAACAGAGGCAAGTGATAAATAGGAGTTTTCCGGTATTAGAAAGTGTTTGCCTGTTGACCTGAAACGCATTTGTATTAAATGAAAGGATATTTCCAGTAGCCAGAGGGAGGTTACGTGAACTTGAAGCGGCTGAGATTCTCCGGCCCGAGATTGATTACGAATCTGAAGGCAGCCGGCTAATGTCCGTGCTATTCCACTTCTCAAACGGTTTTCTCGAGCATCTGTCACTGACACGCCAGACAAAGGATTAATTAACAACTCACGTGTTAATTAAAAACTTAATACCAACCTTTCAAACAATGGACTTTGATACTTAAAGAGATAGAGACTTTTGAAGAGGCTCATTATAAAGAGTGGCGCACTCTGAAAGAGATATGAATTTCTATAATTATAACCTTTTTTACAGTATCCTCAACTGCATAATGGCCTTGACATAAAAAACTTTTTCCGTAAATATTTTTAAGTTTGAGTTTGTACTAGAAAGTTAACGAATGTACAGAACACAAAGAAAGACGACAATCCAGATACGTATTTCGGCAACTAAGTTGTCATCCTCAGTGGACGACTGACGAACACTACACCACAGTGTACACTAAAGCACTACACAATGAACATCACACATTGTGTGTCAACATACTGTCAACAGTATTTTGGTGTGTTTAGCGCGTTCAATGTGTGATGTTCATTGTGCAGTGCTTTAGTGTTGTACAGTGTTCGTTATGTAGTGGACATTTGCCGGATTCGCTAGTGATACCTAAGTTGCCATCCTCAGTTTTCCACTGAGGATGGCAACTTAGGTGCCGAAATACGTATCTGGATTTTTTCCGAAAGGTGTTGTAAGGGTAATTTTAGTTACACAGTCTCATTCTTTTTTTTTTTTTAATAATTTAAAATGGCAGCAACTTACTTACTTCGTCCTGACCCTTTCTACCTTTAGATGAAAGGCTGGAGAGGTTGGGCTTTGCATCTGCAATGTCCTGTGTTAGTTCCCGTATGTCTTCCCATGACATTCCTCTTTTCTCTGATTCTTTCCTGATTCCGTCAATTTATCTAGATCTTGGTCTTTTCCTTCTATCTTTTTCCGCATACTCCCGTTTCGAACAGTCGCTTTGTTAGTCTCTCACACGTCAACCTACACACATGACCAAAGCATCTAACTTGTCCTTCTATGACTTCTTTATTTATTATCTCTATTCAACGATTTTCTCTAATTATTGCATCCCTTATTCTGTTTGTCCTTTTCTTATTCTCAATTGTTATCAGGAACTTCATTTCCATGGCGTTTATTTTCGATTGGACAATGTCTCTCTGACAATGTCCATGTTTCGCTGCTATATATATGACTATTTTGACAACAGTTTCCCTACAAATGTCGTTTTCATTGTACTAAAGATGCCTCCTACTCTTCCCATTCCTTCATTTATTTCGCGGTCCAATTTACCGTTTTCCTCTATAACTGTTCCTAGGTATTTAAAGCGTTATATTTCCTTTTTGTTTTTCCATTAATCTCCATATTGATTTTCAATAATTATTCTTCTAGCACTTTAAGGTTATGCAGTAGGTTTTTCTTAATTTAGCCATATCATCTGCGAACATAAGTTCTGGCAGTTGAGTTTGTCTCATTTGCCAATATCCCAGTGTTAATCTTTTCCTCTTTTTCTTTGCTTCTTTCACTGCTTCATCGAGTACCCTGTTCGACTCCTTAGTTTGTAACGAATTTTTTCAACTCTTCATTGTTTGTTCTTACTATATTTGTGTTATCCTATACATATCCTTTATTACCCTTATTGTATCTTTATTTACTCTTCTATTCATCAGCAGTTTCCGGATGTCTTCTCTTCGGATTCTGTCGAACGCCTTTTCCAAGTCAATGAAGCATATATGCATCTGCTGGTTTTTATTGATTACTTTCGCTCTTACTTGTCTTAATGTAAATACGAGGTCCTGTGTGCTTCTATTCTTCCTGAATTCGCATGAACGGCAACAAACAAAACTTTAATATGAGGTTGTTTACTATATGAGCACAAATTCGGCACCAAAGCAGCTGAGGCAACACAAAGAATATGCATCGCAGTCGGAGATGATGCTGTAAGTGATTGAACAGCGGAGGAATGGTTTCAAAACTTGCTCTCATGTGATTTTAACTTGGCCGATGAGGCACGCTTTGGAAGATCGGTGATCGGAAGGACGTTGCTGGCGTATTACAGGCAAACTTCAATATATGGGCGATAAAACCATACGTTTGCACCTTCACCGGCTAGGAAAGAAGTGGAAATTAATGAAATGGGTCCCACATGAATTTTCAAATGATAAACAATTAAGTCGTCTTACATTTTGTTCGGCAAATCTTGCACGCAATGAAGATGGACCTTGACTTTGATCGGTTGTTGCAATGAAAAGTTGATGTAGCAAATTGAATTATTTTAAAACTATTTTAAAACTCTTACCTTAATTCCCATCTACCTTCTAAGACAGGTATGGGCAACCTCCGGCCCGCGGGCCACATGCGGCCCTCAAGTAAGATTTGTCCGGCCCGCTACTGAATTCTTTCGTTGCATATTAGCACGGCCCGTCTAAACTTAATTCATAATGAATCATAAGGATACTACAAAAATGTATATTTTTCAAGATTACTCGCAGCATAAAACTTCTACAAAAAAGGTTGGCCATGCCTGTTCTAAGATATAGAGGTTTTGGAGAAAATAGTCCTTTAAATCTTTCGCTCCTCTTGACTTATCTCTAATCCAGTTCTCTTTCCTGTAGTGCTTTCGTATCTTACTATTTCAACTTTTCCAGCCCTCCTTCTCTTTCGTTTCTTATCTGAACCCACATTCCATACTTGTTTGATATTTCCTTTGTCTTCCATTCCCATAATATGTCCAACATACTTTCATTATGCAGTTTCAGTGGTACTCAAGACGGGTTCACCACTACACCGCTCACCGACATCCTCATTTCTGATACGACCTTTTGTCGTTATCCCAACTACTGACCTAAAGCATCGGATTCCACAAGCTCATCCTTTACTGCGTTTTCTTTCGTTTAGTGTCCAAGTTTCACATGAGTAGTACCGACGTGCATTCACTATCATAAATTCAAATTTCCTCATCAGACCCACTTCCTTTTCTCACAGTTTCTATTTAAAGTAAAGAGTTCATCACACTTGTTACCCTATAGTTCGCTTTTAATTCCATATCACCCCTGTCTATTTATAATAGATCACAACTATTTAAAATCCGTTGTATCATTCAGCATAACATCTGCTTGAGTTTTGGATACAACTTTTTCCAAACTCATATTCATCTTAAACTTCTTAAATCTCTAGCTCCATAAATTAATATTTAATGACTAATGTCCGCCTATAATAACTCTGACACTAGTACCAGTTGCAACTCGTTCCGACTATAGTTTTCTAAATCTACTTCTATACTCTTTATTTAATTCCCTATCATTGTAATAAATAATAGGAGCTTAGTATGCACTCTTGGCTGACACCGAAAGGTAGAAGAGTTCCAGATTCAGAACAAAAAAATTATTCAAAAGTATCTCTGTGTTGTATTAATAAAAAGTAGTTTTGAAGAGCTTTAATGTGTTGTAAGTGGCAATTTGTTATTTAAAATTTCAAAGTTGTCATGGCTGATGGTGATATCTAACGTCTCTCATGCCTACTTTGAACAGAAAGTGACGAACCTTATACATATACGTACTACGACAATTACTAGAGAACCAGAATAGTTAATAATTCCATGAATTTTGGGAGATATTTATTGCCGTACGAACATATACTATTACAGTCTCAAAATTTCGAATATTTTAAAATATATGATAATTATTCTCTTAATTTGAATTTGAAAAGAGAGTCCAATACTATAAAACTTTTGGGAGTCCACCTCCACAATGCACTTTCTTGGAATAACCACATTCAAAAGCTGGAAACACAAGTAGCGCCAACCATATACGCTGTTCGTCGCATCAAGAGGATTGCGGGTTCTGGGGCGGCGAAGGTGGTGTCCTTCAGCAGCTTTCATAGCCGAGCGACATATGGGATCTTATTCTGGGGTAGAGCACTAGCAGCGACCCATATATTTCTACAATAGAAAGCAGCTATTAGAGCTTTAGAAGGCGCATCCACCACAACAAGCTACAGGCAACTGTTCAAAAAATACCAAATACTTACCATACCCTACTGTTATATCCTTACTTGTCTCATGTACACACACACCTCAACCCGGACAGTCCATCATTCTGATAGACACCGCTATGATACCCGCGGTAAAGAAAATTTGGAAATCTCTTATCAACGTATAAATAGAGCAAGAACAGGGACAAACCACCTCGGAATAAAGATGTACAACGCACTGCCACAGAGTGTCCGAAAGTTAGATCGAGCCAGATTCAAAAAAGCCGTCCTAACGATTCTGCGGTCCGAGGTATATTACACTATAGACGAGTACCTCAAAGATCAAAAACAATCAAAACAAAAGTGCCCGTGGTGATTCTGTTTGACGTTTTGTTTGGAGTTGTGCAGCGTCTTCTACACTTTTAATTTTATGTTCGAATTTTATTTATTTATTTTGTTTAATTTTTAAACCAGTTTTATATTTACATTATTTTACTTGACTAAAATCAATTATTATTTTATAGAATATTGATGTAAATAAATGAATGATGAATGAATGAATAGTAAATAGCATTAAAAAGTCAGTGTCTTTCATTAAAATATTATCGTAAAAAGACGCACTGATTAGAGTACCTAGTGATATGTGATTTGTAATTCGCCTCAAGATATATTTATCAGTAGAGGAATGAAAAGTCTGAGATAGATAAGAAGGTGACATTGTTGTGTAGGAAATCCGAGTTTCGTGATAAATCACACTTATTTCCACACCCTTTCCTCCATTACCATCTCGGCGCTGATTTATACGTTCTTTTTGCCCAATTTGACCACGTCAGTCAGATATTCATAATACCTGGATAAAAATTGACCTCATTCAAAACAGTCTTACATTTATCTCTTCCACGATTTTCAGCATACCCTTTGTATATAACTCGCAAAGCTCTTTTGTATTAAAGTTACTCGGTTTGTTCTTTTTATAAAAGTCAAAAGCATATGAAGTAAATTAAATAAGAGTTGACTACCAAAAGGTTTATATTTACCTTAGGCAGTTAATTCGATACAATGAAAGTTCGTTTACGAATCTTGGTAATGCAATCAATTCGAAACAGAAAGCGAACGAAGGGAACGAGACGTAGATAAGTGAGTTATGAAAATTTATGTATTAGCTCCCATTATCTCTCGCCTAAGTTAGGTGCCGATAATAAAGCAAAATTTATGATTATATGCAAAATATAGAGCAGCCTTCTTAGTCCCAAATCCAATTTACATGAGGACGCGCCCTGTTTATCAGCGATGCCTTTGAGACATTGAATATTCAAGTAATGTTAACAGTAAGGAGACCGGTTCCCTAAAACGACTCCGTTCTTATTAACTAATAAATTTACGAAGTGTGTTGCAGGTACTGATTCATTTATTTTATAGCTTTCCACCAGCAAATCAGCGAAAGTGAAATTATGAAATTATGTGGTTACCTTAACCTTCACTAGAACATTTTGCCAAGTTATGTATTTACTTAAAATAAATTGGGGTTAATTGTTTTACGATGCATTAGTAGCTTTTAACTATTCTATCAATGAACTCATTTCAATCTTAAAAACTATTTCACCGGCATTCATCGCAAGAGTAGTTCTATAATAATTTAATAAGTTCAAATTTGTAATTCAAGTCTCAAGCCTCCGGTTGTTTGACCCCACATTTCTCAAATACGATTTTATTTTTGCTACAACCTATTCTTAACCCATTAGTACCCGCTGTACTCATTTGGGTACAGTTTACCGTAATAAAATGAGGACCGCGGGAACTAATGGGTTAAGCTTATAGTTAGTAACAATACTACACGTTCACAAACAAATTTAGTTTTATGTACTCGAGAAGTAAAGATCTTTCTTGGTATGATACATTGTCGCTAACCAGCTTTCTAGAAAGATTGGAAATACCTGCCTTAGAAGCTTAGTAAAGTCATGCAATTTTATGGAAGTAAATTCGCTATATCTAGTAGCCCTTCTAAAATTATATTAAAAGATGGACAAAAGCGATGCAATCACGTTTCTTGCTGAAGTTGTTTCTGTTATGGTTGAGATATTTATATATTATTATATATTTTCATATTATATATTATATGTTTTATTTTAATTTTGCTATTAGGCTAATCGGATTTAACAAAATATTGTACTATTAACTATACAATTTTGCATCCATATTAAGGAAGAATTTCATAGCTTAAGGAATCAAATGAAATACATTTATTAGGTCACCTGAGATTATTTAATTGCCATTTGTTTGCATATACATCAATTTGATATCACTTTCGGTTTTACCCAGTGATCTTAACTTTCTTGTTGTAAATAGAACACGTATATATATTTTAATATACTTGGCCAGAACACGTTTTCAGAAAACCTCCATATGACATGCATATTATAAGTACTTATTTCCAACTTACAATTAGTCAACAGATATAAACATAGCTGACATAAATTAAATGTTCAAATTGGATCATCAGCTAAAACTAGTTTTGAATATACAAGCTGATCTGTACTGCCAAGTTGTCATTTTTTGATAGTGAAAAGGATAGGAATATCTATATTCAACTAAAGACCATCCTAATTCTTCAGCACAGTGGTACACCAGTGTATCCAACACATGCTTCAACATCAACATCAATACCTAGCTAAATAACAGATTCAACGGGTGACTTGGTGGAAATGGTCCACTAAAATGGCTGGCAAGATCTTAAAAGCTTACAGTTATGGACTTTTCCTTCAGGAGTTTCATAAAAACGTAAATAGAGAAGGGTTTGGTAGTGTAGCTCCTTTAGTGTTACATCTACTAGGTGAAATACTTTTCACCATTTTGTTATAATTTGCCTTATAAATTACTTAATTGTAAGTAATTGTTATTGAAGTAAAATAATTGCAAAAGAAAATTAAAGGTATGAGAAAAATAATGATTTTATTTTGAAAATGTGTATTAGTTTGTCACAGAAATAATGCATGGCACTAAACGTACAATCAATTTTGTGCACGATGCAACATTAATATACAGGCTGTTCTATTTGAATAATTCGAGAAAATTCATGATGCGAAAAAACCTATCGTCTTGTATAGTTTCTACATATAATCCGGAATTAACGCATAATGCAACAACGAAATTGAAAATACTATTGTATTGCTAGCAAAGGAGGAATTATAACTTTACGCACAGTATCTTATATCCCCCTTTATCAACACGTCAAATTTTCTCAGAGTTTATAAAAAAATAAAGGATGTTCCATAAGAGCAAACAACTTTAGTCAGTCAGGGTAATATGAATCATCCTGTGTATTCGACACTAATTTTAACTGATACTCCTAACGTATGCCTATATGTTTTATTGGTATATATCTTGTCTATCTCTAGTAATAGCCACCCGATATAGGGTTCTTTATTATAGGCATACAAAGTTTATAAATTAGTCCACTATTTTTATATAAAGGGTTTTTCATAACTTTTACATCATCTGAAAACAGAAGTTCAAACAAGATTAAACAAAATTTTTCTACTATCGCAGAAATCCAACATACCTACGTCACTTTCATTTAGCCTTTATTCCATATATTACTAATAGATATCTTGTTTACTAGCGGTGGAAACCACCATATTTGATATGTATAATTCCAATCCCACCCCCAAATTTTTGAGCCACATCAATGCTGAAATACCTCTATTATTCCAGAGAGATGTTATTTACTCTATACCATATCTAACTTGTAGAGAGCCAAGATATCCAATTGGAGAAGAACGAGAATTACTTTACATAAGAACGATACTAGTAAACAGCGATGCGGGCTTTCTTCCCACATGACTAATTTAAATATGATGCGTACCTCGTCTTGCAAATGTCAACGTTCTCCGTTTAGTAAAAAATAATATATGTAGTAGGGAGTTCTTAGAAATTGTGGAAATCGATAGACATTGAATTTCAATTTTCAATTTCAATTACAAATCACATCTAAAACATTTAATAACCTTCCTTCAATCCACAATAATAATAAATTCCTTAATAATCTCTATAATTCCTCAACATACCTCCTCGTCCAAGTTGGTAACATTATTTGCAACTATAACAACTGGGAATCGTTTCCATTGTTACTACATTTATATTTAACAATCTTATTCTTGCCAACATGCATTTGTATTTAGCAAACTAAAAGAAAAAGTTCAAAGATGTAAATTTTTGGCTGTCAAATTAAATTAATTCCTCCACTTCAATATGTACCCCGTGATTACGCGGGTTTTCCTTAAACAACAGTTTATACACCAACTTCAATGGTAAGTTCAATCTTTGTCAATGTCTTAAAAAATTACTTGATACCATTTCATCCGCAAGTATAGAAGACCCAGATGAAATATAAATATAGAATAAAGACTTTTCTAATAACTACGGTATTGCGAGATTTTCCCAAAAAATTGTTTTCTTTTCTTTGTGCTGACAGAGAAGACCCCCGGTCTACAAGCTATGTGTATATGTTATTATCTGATAATAAAAATTTGGGGATTTTTCAAAATTAACTTCTTTCCAGAAAAGAAAAAGAAGCAAGAACTAGCGGTAAGCTGCTTGTGTGAGACATAGAATTACTTTTCGAGCAATAGTAATAGTAGCAATAGTATTTAAACTAAGTCTGTACAAAATTGGTCATAAAACGATTTGTGATCAAAAATATGGACAATAGTTTCTAAATTAGTCATTGATGATCGGAAATTTATTAGAAATAAACACAAAATTGGTTAATATACTCTTGTATAGGGCTATATTAAGCATAGGTATACTTTAATAAATATAATTGTAAGCGAGAAAGAGAACAATGTAACATTACAAAGGAGATCTAGATTTTATATTTTCAATTAAATCAATTTATCTATTTACAAATTTTTAAATATTTATATTTACAAAAATAAATCTGTAATGAAGGCAATTTAGATAAAATGTTAAATATTAAGTAAAAAAGTATGTTGTTTATATAGAAGTTTGCGTATTGGTATAAGGAAAACTAGCAATATCCATAGCATGTAATTTGAAAATGAAATTTCAAACTTATTATCAATGCCGTTATAAATATTACTCATAAATAGTTTCCGAGATTTACCAGAAGAAACAATTACTGTACAAGAAATTTTGTTTAAAAAAAAATGGGTATGCAAAATACATTCTTGGCGTCCGTTTTCAATTTTGGAAATGAAATTGTATAGATTTCAAATTTTAAGAAATCTAGTAGTCTTCACCAATGGGTTTCCATAGAGAAAGGACGTTCTCAATTCAGTTATTGAATTATTAATGAAACGTATGTACATTTTGTGACCCATCTAAATACCTATATTTCGGGTAACATCCATAACTATTATCTTTCGGGTTACCTTCACCACTTTCTAGGTGAAATAACAAAAAAATATTTGACGCTTATACTTCGCGTAAACGCGAAAAATAGTTATTAAAGTTTGTAGAGGTTAGAAATCTATAATTGTGATATCGAGGTAACTATAGTACAAAGTATTTATTAAAGAAAGTTCAAGATTATGTGCCCGTAGGTTAAAATAGGTAGATTAAGCTCACTTTTACAACTGCGGAAATCCAGATGAAAAAGCGTTTTCTTATATTGTGAGTACTTCACAAGAATGATTTGATGTTACAATTCTAAAAAATTTAAAAAGAAGAATATTTGTAAATTTAATAATAGGGTTAGTTACATCTACATGTAAAAATATCACTATCCATCTATGACGTGATTAATTTGATTTTATTTGGAATAAATTCGTTAGCACTTTATATTATTGTTTTACATGCCACTTTACAAATAATAAGTGAAGTTACAATTTTTAAAAAAGAAGGGAACTCACTATATTGGGATACCTGTCTTCGGATAATTAAAACTTTGATTATTGAAACCTGAAATTCAACAGCGATAAAAGTTATAAGTTATAAGACATGATAAACGAAATGCTCTAAGGTAAAAAATGAAAATGAAGCAAATAAATGAATACTATTAAACTAAATGTTCAAAAATCCACCCATTGACTTCTTGAAAGTAAGTCTAGTCTATTTACAAATGCGCCTAATACGTTATTAATAACAGACCGTTCTATTTTGCGAATTTCTTTATGATTACGCTGCTTTACTACGTCGCAATTTTCCGGTTTTGTTTCGTAAACATTTGATTTTAAATAATCCTATAGAAAAATGTCTAGGAATGTCAGATCAAGAGATCTTGCTGGCCATTCTATCGCCTATCGTCTGCTGATCCATCTTCCTGGAAGGATGTTGTGCAGAGAATTACAAACAGGGAGCGTATGATGTGCCGATGTGCCATCGTTTTGATACCATAGAGTATCATTTGAGCCATCAGGATCGTCTTCGTTTGGAGAAGCTCCAAATATCGTTCTCCGTTAAGATTTCCTTCAAAGAAAACGTACCCAGTCCGAACGTTTACTTTTTGTGGATGTTGATTGTGTGTCTGTGCTATCTAGCGATACCTGCAGTTCTGCCCATCAACTGTCCCATTTATACAAAAAGTTGCTTCATTGGGAAAAACGATTTGGTGATGAAAATGTTTGTAACATGGTGCAAATTCATCATTGCCTCGCAAAAATTATTTGTTATCTTGGATAATACTAACATTTAATCTAATTTGATGTTATATTTTAATATGATAATTTATAATCATTTCTTATTAAATACGATAATATCAATATTAAATGCTTAGCTTAATATCGCTTTTCGGTTAAGAATCCATACTTTAATCCCATACTGTATATGTATCTATGTACGATAAGAAATGACAGATATACCTATGTGTATTAAAAGCAATACATATCCTAATATTAAGCTCTCAGCTTCATTCTCTAAATTGTGTTTGATATAGTAGCTCTGTTGTATGAATCTCGCCCATGACAGTAAATGTAAATTTTTACTGTCTGTAATCTCATGTGATCAGGATGTTTGAATAGTTCACTCTCCATTTATTTTAACACAACTAGGTATATTGGTACACTTGGAAAATTTATTTTAGAATATGACAACCGCATTTCTTCCTGGAATTATACATAATGGCGCGAAATAAGGAGAGGGGAAGAATATATTCGGTATTTATTTGGAAATAAAAATTAGAACATAGTGAATACGGTGTAATGTCTCAGTTAAAACAACGACGATACAAAACAAAGTTCTTGAACCTAAATAACCTCATTTTTTATTCTTGCAAATTTCCAAGTGTATCTACCCACGCCTTAGCAAAGTAAAATAAACTAGGGGGTACGTTTGGTGATACCGCTAGAAACGCGTTTAACAAGATAAAGTAGTGGAGATAAGAAAACATTTATTGTAACTTTACAACATGGGCTCTTACGTACCTTGTATTTTACGCAAAACATTGCGTTTTATGAAACAATCATTACTGCTCACAGAAACATTCCTATTCAGACAAATATCGAAGCTAAATTGCTTTAATCTTTTCTCGTAACACCTGCGACCTGTTCACTTTTCTTTAGCGGGCTTTGTATTAGCGATGTCTTGATAAACGATAAGCGCTTTCGACTAAAACAAATGCTATAGGATAAACAAGTTCGAGATTGGATTTCAGACAATATTCTAGAGCTTCCTCTACAAAACCAAGTCTTATAAAAGAGAAAAAGTGAGTTAAATTTGTTGAATGTCCGTGTTTCGTATTCTTAGAGGTCTCCCAAGTTAAGTATGATGTATGGTGAAGTATATTACATATCATTTTTATAATATTTTGCTGCGTTGTGTGAATTTATATGCAGCTGTATCTGCAGTATGAACGATTCTGTGGAAACGAAATTAGAAATGGTGTTTTATACTAATAAAATTGGTAACATTGTCTTTGTCACTAATGTGATACATTTTTCGACCCTTTCTTTTGGGAATTTGAGGGTGTAGACTTCTGGATATATTTTTGGTTTATACGTTTCATAAGTAAAGAAGACCATTCAGTTATTTTCAATTGTTCTCTTCCAAATTGCATTCCAAATTTTGTTTAGGCAATAAACTATAAACTATATTGATTTGGTAACCAAGTGGTTGTAAACCTCGCTGATGAGTTTTTGAGAGAGAAGGAGAACAACACATCTCAAATTCATAGGAATTGTGTGTTCTGTATGGCGATGAAACTTAGAAAAAGTAGCAGTGTCAAACTGATCCGCTAAATATTATTCTGGTGATTTACGAAGGTTAATAATGTTCCAGTCGTCCAATTGAAATTTATAACTATCACGTCTAAATAATGATTGTTTGCGGAGGTAGCAGAGGAGCTCAACGAATTACATACATGTTTATGTACAAAGTAAATGTGTTGAAAACAACTTGGTTGAAAACGAATAAGAACAAAGCCAAAGAAAGAATCCTGGAGACGACAGGATGAGCTAGCCCAAACAACATACAAAATTGACCACGAAAACGCGTGGCTATAGACAGCTTCAGTTAAATGGTTAGAAGTTGGAGATAAGGAGCCATCTGTTGCTATACCCATTATACACCTTGGGTAAAACAAATATTAATACAATTTCTTACCAAGGAACGAGGTAAGGATGGGTAAGATACGAGGGCCATCCAGTAAATAAGTTTCCCTATTTTTTCTGCGAACGAAACGTTGTAAAAATTAGTTAGTAGTGTAAGAAATGGTGACTAGGATGCGTTGGAAGCGCGTGACCTTCCACATCACGCTATTCGTACGCGCAAGTCCGTAGCGCTTCAGTTGCCATGGAGCTACCACTGGTAAACGTGTCCACGTGCGAACTCCGTTCTGTAATTCATTTTTTCACAGTTGACTACCTGCCCCCAAGCACTACGGTTAACGCTGGGAAATACATGACAATGCTCGCCCCCACGCAGCTCGAACGACCCAAACGTTGCTGAAAAACTTCAAATGGGAAATTTTCGCACATCCACCTTATTCTCCGGATCTTGCCCCAAGCGACTTCCATCTCTTTCCAGCACTCAAGTTGCATCTTGGAGGCAAGCACTTTGCGAATAATGACGAAGTGAAGGCGGAGGCGAACCACTGGCTACGAAGACAGGACACAGCTTGGTACAACAGTGGTATCAAAAATTGCTACAACGGTACCAAAAATGTTTGGACAGAAATGGTGATTATGTAGAGAAGTAGTCTATGAGTTATATAATGAAAATAAAATAACTGCATAATTGTAAATAATGTTGTTTATTGGTTAAAAAATAGGGAAACTTATTTACTGGATGGCCCTCGTATATTGCTGTGCTTATAGGTGGAGATATGTAGGATGGGGCGTAAACATTGGAAGGGAGAAAAACAGTTAATGGATAATTCGCGGCCAAAGAGGCCTATTCTAAACGCACTCACGAAGTATCTCATCTCATCTCTTTCTAAGTCCTTCCTTGTTGTTTCGTCATTATTCCACTGCTCATCCCGCACCTAATACTTAAATTACTCGATCCGCATAGTTCTGATCTTGCACCAACAAGATAGTCTTTTATTCATTATGTCCTACTATATATGTATATTTCGTTCCACTAAATTTCCTCTATTTTCTCTAATCTGTTTGCAAAATGACTTAATAAGAACAGCAAATTAAACTCTATTTTGAAGTCTTCAATAGGTACTGCGAATCACAAACGCTAAAGTGCAACTGAGTACAATCAGCGCCTACAAGCGCAAAGACCCACTTTATCCAGGCCTTGGCCGCACTTTATGATGTCTAAAACAAATAATCGCTTGATTTGTAATTAAATTGTACAATGGCACCGTCCGCGCACCTAGGAATAAACACAAGCACTCATGACTCATGATACAGGGTTTAAATTTCCTTGTGTGATACGTTGAGTTTGTTAAAAAGGTGGTACCGGATGGCAGTAGCGTAGCGGTAGGGATAATTTTCAACTCCTAGTCGATCTCGAAAGTACCGCGATAGAGTTCAAAGCGACAGTACGTTGCACATTGCACGCTAAATAAATACACGGAAATGAGACGTTCAGATGCCCAGAGGATGTGACGTTCCCTTCGAATGTAAATAAATATCTCAGGCATTTCCCTGAATTAGAATATAGAGGTCCGCATATTTAATAATAATAATAATAATAATAATTTATTATCCAACAGCAGCAACAGCTGCTAATTACAGGATAATTTTTACAATAAAAACAAACTTAATCATAGTAATAGAAAACCAAAAATAATAATAATAATAATAAAATAAAATAAAAATCGTTCCATCAATACTTAAATATACAAAACAAAAATAAATGGATCAATTGTGCAACACTAAATTTAGTACTTAGCAATAACCTAAGATTTCTTAGTGAAATGTTAAACAAATCAATTCATCGCAAAATCTATTAACATTTACACACATTGACAAGACTGGTGAGCGCGAGTGGTGAGTGGTAGCGGTAGTTGATACATAAAAAAGACATGCATGCCTAGCACACAGCCTAGGAACATGAAAACTAAATTGCTGCAACAAGTCAGGAGCATAAAGAAAGTTGTTAATCAATTTATATACAAACACAATCTGTGATATTACCCTACGGTTTTCCAAGGAAATATAATTAAACTGAGATAACAACTGATCATAGGGATAGTTATGTGGCAGAAATGAGTGAGAAGTACGATAATAGAGGATCTTCAAAAATTTTTTTGCACCCTCTCAATCATGTCCGCATACATCACATAGCATGGATTCCACGCTATAGAGCAATATTCGAGCTTTGTTCTAATAAATGCATTGTAAAAGCTAATAAGTGCTTCATTGCTGAGATATTTGGTATTTCTTGTAAGGATCTCAAGCATTCTTAGCGATTGTGTGCAGATATTTTCAACATGTAAATTAAATGTTAGCTTCTCATCAAATGACACATCCAAATCAGCCAAAGACTCACATCTATCCAAAGGTGAATCACAGATATAATATGAAGACATGATAACATGTTGTTTCCTCGTAAAACTCATCACTTCATATTTACTTATATTAAATGGAAGTTCATTTTCAAGACCCCAGCGTTCAAGGTTGGTTAAATCGTTCTGTAAGATTCCACAATCTCTAATATTTTCAATACGACGAAAAATCTTCAGATCATCAGCATATAATAAGCAGTACGATGATATACAATATGTGATGTCATTTACAAAACTAAGGAAAAGCAATGCGCCCAACACTGATCCCTGCGGAACGCCCGACCGAGACAAATATGGATAGGATGTAAAACTATGATATTCAACATAATTAGAACGTCCGGACAAATAGGATTTAAGCAAACGTATCAGATCGTTGGAGATACCAAAAGCATTTAACTTCCGTAGAATTTTAACATGTTGCACTGCATCAAATGCCTTTGAAAAACCAGTATAAATTGTGTCAACCTGTTCGCGTTCATCCAAGGCACCGGACACAAACTGCACAAAAGAGCACAAGTTAGTCGCAGTCGATCTACCCTTCACAAAACCATGCTGATCAATAGAAAGTCGATTAACAACATGGCTATATATTGGTTTGGCAATCATTATCTCAAAAATTTTTGCAAAGGTACACATCAGAGATATCGGTCTATAGTTTCTTATCTCATTCTTGCTTCCAGATTTAAACACCGGTGTTATTTTCGAGTTCTTCCAGCAAGTAGGAAAGGTTCTATGACGCAATATTAGGTTGTAAATATGAAGCAATGGAAGTCGGAGTACACATTGACAATCCTTAACATTAAAAGTAGGAACAGAATCTGGACCCATCGTCATTGTGGACTTCAAAGAGCCCACAGCCCTCGAAACATCATCCTCGGTAAAACTATGAACGGTCAGTATGTCAGTATTAAAGAAATCTTCACTGTTTTCAACACTAACACCGTCAACGAAAACAGATGAAAAGTGCGAGGCAAAAGCATTAGCAATCTGGTCAGGAGATTCAACACGCCAGTCACCATCCATCATAGAACCAGGAATACGTGTCTCATGCCATGTGTTTTCTAATGAAAGTCCACAACTTATTCGGATCATTCTGGATCGATTGGTCGATATCTGATATATAATTCCTGAAGTCTCTATCAATGCTAGAACTAAGAAGCTTTCTATACTTTTTAAATTTATATCTGTGAACATCACCTCTAGATCTGTATAATTTCAGGTAATGTCTCTTAACTTTAACCAGTCGACGTGTCTCCAACGAAAACCAACACGGAAACTCCTTCCTGATACAGCCACTGGAACGCAACGCCGAAAATAGTCATTTATTATATAATAGAGGTTGTCACATGCACTATTCACATCATCACAATCCAAAACAGGATTCCAGTTAGTTGTGGAAAACAACTCATACAGTTGACGAAAGTTGGCACCTTCGAAATTTAATCTCATAATATTAGAGAACTCAAACCTACTATAAGTAAATCCGCTGTAGGTAAAATCGAAAGCAAAGGCAGGATGGTGAGGATGCTCTGGCACCAATGCAAAATCGGCTTTATCACAATTGCACACGGCATTCCTCGAGCAAAAATCAAGTCCAGGAGTCTGTCATTTTGATTTTTACAGCTATTAATCTGACTAGCATCATTAGATACTAAAAGGTACGAACGCTATAAGCTTTACCCCAAGTAACGTCCTCCAAATGACGGACATTAAAGTCACCCGCAAACACAAAATTATGCGCAAACAAATCCAACAGCTCAAGTCTATGAAATAGATGATCGTACATAAAAGCTGGCGTAGATGGAGGTATGTAAGTAGTAATAATATTTATAGGCTTATTGTTGATAACACTGGAAAACAGCATGTCTGTTGCATGAGATTTTTTACATGAATCTGAATAGTTTTTCCACGCTGATTTCAAAAATATATGCCGTTTTCATGTAGCAGCTCTAGTTTTGGAGTTATGAAGTGACAGGATTTTTCATTGAAAATGCACATAGTTTAAGTTTAAAAAATTTATTAAATATATTTATTCTGAATAAAATTTTCTTTTTTGGATTTTCTAGAGTGAGATGTTGTATGAGTACTATTTTGAATGCTCCAACAATAATCAGCCATCCTATGTTCATTCCAGTGCCTCCGATACCTCTCCTCCATAGTGCGAATATCCTGGTGAAAGCGCTCTCCTTGTTCCTCGCTTAGGTCACCGAGATTTTCAGGAAAATAGTCTAGATGGCTGTGAAGGTAGTGAAGCTTAATACTCATGTTGCATCCCAGCCGCTGGAAGTGTATCAGCAACTGTTCAACGTGCTGAATGTAGCCGTCACATTTCCTATTGCCCAAAAAATTCCTCACTACCCAAACAAACTCTTCCCATGCACACTTCTCGACAGCTGTCATATGGTTGATGAAAAATTTTATCATCTATCAACTTCCTGATTTGTGGGCCATCGAAAATACCACCTTTGATTTTCTCACTACTCAATTTTGGAAACACTTTTACAATGTATTTGAAACATTCGCCATCTTTGTTAAGAGCTTTTACGAACTGTTTTATCAACCCCAGTTTTATATGCAAAGGAGGCAATATAATTCGGTCTCTGGATACTAGTGGAACATTAATTACATTTTGCTTACCGGGAATCAAAGCCTCCCTAGAAGGCCAGTCTCCTTTTGTCCAGTGCTCAGCTTTCGCTCGGCTGTCCCATAAGCATAGGAAACAGGGATATTTTGTGTAGCCACTTTGTTGGCCCAGGAGAAAATTTACCATTTTCAAATCAACACATAAAACCCAGTTATGTTCCTTGTACTTGATTTTCTCGAGAACTAAAGATATTGTAGGATATTCTTCTTTAACCTTTGTAGAATGAGCAATAGGTAAGGAACCAAGTTTGTTACCATTATGTAAAAGTACACATTTCAAACTTCGTTTTGACGAATCAATGAACAACCGCCACTGATTTGGATTATACTCTTTAATCCCATTGCATTAATTAGGCCCGAATATCAGTACAAAACTCAAAATTATCTTTTTGAGTAAAGAAAGGAAGTAAATCCTTTTCCTGTTACGGTAGTACGATATATTCGTTCCTCTGGTCAACAAATTTCTTTCTTTCAATCGGGAAGCTAAAATTTCTGCTGCCGTTTTAGAAAGTCCAAGGTCCCTGATCCAGTCATTTAGATCATCTTCATTTAGTGGTCGGGGACTACCGTAGCAATCAAAATCACTGTCGCTACCACTGTCGTCGTTTTCGGTTTGTCCGCTGCACTGGTCTGAATTTTGCGAAGATGTACATGGGTGCTGTGGTGTTGATGTGTCACTAATACTCAAGACTGGTCTTATGGCAGATTTTAAATTTGGATATATCCACTTAGAGCAATTTTTATGGTTTATTCCTATGATTTTCGTTACACAAAAATAACAGTCGTCATGATGGTTGGATGGTTCACGCCAAATCATAGGAGCTTTGTACTTAAAAGTGGGTCTTTTTTTGTTTGCCTACAGTCGCAAAGATTCAATACATGTTTTACATACCAAAGTTGGTATCCAAGGTTTAGCGTTTGACGGCAACGGAAACCCAAAGTAGTCCAAGTATGCCTTTTTCACAAAGTCCGACACATTTAAATGAAATTTTTGGAACATATATTCTCCACAAATAACACAAAAACAATCAGGATTATTTAAACACGTCCTTCTTGAGGAAGACATACTGAAATTTATAAAGGAACTAGTTAAGTTACGCCGCTATTGATAGAAACTATCGACTACTTATGTAAATTTAAGACGGTACCTGTATCTCACTAACTAGAGCTGCTACAAAAATGTGAGGTTACATTTGAAATCAGCGCACCCAAATTAGTAAACAACAGTAGAAAAACTTTATGCAACAAAAAAAAGTGTTATTTTGTTTTTTTTGTGTAATCAATGAAATGCAAAGCACATCTAAATTATATTAGAGCAAGTCCACATCAGGATAAATATCAACCGCACGACACAAAGATGTAGATGCTATAGCGATTAGGACACCACCACCACGACCACCCTCCCTATCAGATCTAAACACTACATAATCTTCAGTAAATAATTCTGAATTAACTAAACTATCATTAGCCCATGTTTCCGGTAAAATAAGTATATCATAATCACTGTTAGCGAGGAGAGCATTAAAAAATAAAAATGTCTTCGTATTCAATCCCCGAACATTCTGATAATACAAATTCAAGATTGACGTAGACTGCTGTTGGATCTTGATTTACTGCACAATATGCAATAGCGGATTGCTAAGTCGCGATAGGTTTGAATGAAGAAAACATTGTAAATGTAAACGTCATGTATTGAATTTAAGTAACAGTATTACTACGTCATTTTATTTTTATGTGTAGTGTGTGTAACATTCCACAACATCTAGCATCTAATGAACACATTCGTCTATTTTGGGCTAAGTACGTTCCCTCATGGAAGTTGCCAACATCTATGCAATTACAATACAAGTTGCCACGTGTTCAAGATACAGTAACAAAATATATAAAAGACGAGTTGAGAAACTAGAATATTTGCCTATGTGTGGAGGAAACAACTGATGCTCAGAAACACAGCATCATTTATGTTGTAGCGCGTCTTTTAAAACGTGATGATCTACCAGCTTCATTGCTGTTATCCAGCAAATGGATTCAGAAAACTGACGCAGAAACCGTTCTCAAGATAATAAAAGATTCATTAAGAGAAATTCTAGTCACAATGTTCGTTACTGGTAGTACGACAATAGTGGTGAAAGTTGTTAGGATATTGAAAATATGCTTTCCGACTCTTCTTCATATAACATCTCTCATGCACGCATGTCACATCATAGCAGAAACCATTCGAAATAGCATCTACCAAAATAGTGTTCATCAAATCTCCCAAACACATCCTTGTATTCAAACAAAGCGATGAGGAACATGCTGCAGGCAGTATCTTACTATCAGAAATATTTTTCACAAGTGAAAAATCTCATTTCGACAACGGATTCAAATGATTTTGCAGCAGTTCGAGATAGTCAACAACTTTCTTCCAATTCCAGTTATTGAGTGAGACACGACACGCATTAAATTGCATAAATAATTTACAAGCCCCTCTAGAAAACTTGACGAACACTATAGGAGTCGATGTTGCTCAAAAATGTTGTGCAACTTTAACAAAATTGTCGATTTAGAAAAGGTTCGGTCTATAACTGTAAATCAAGAGCGCACAAATGAGGAAAAGGAATATCTGACATTTGCAATGCGGATGTCGAACGATCATTTTCGAAGTATAATACAACGTATTCATAACACCGTTGGCGGCTGAATGAGTCGACAATGGAAGCGGACATCAAGATTATTTTTTTATTATTATATTATTTTTCACTAATATTGTATATTATGTACCTACTTTTATGCGGTGCGCCACTGCCAGTACCACCTTTTGAACAAACTCTAGAGATAGGTCTTTTCTTAATTTAAGGTACCGCAATGGATGATGCACGCGATACCTTCTGTTATCTTTGGAATTGTCGTATATTTCACTGTATACGGGAGATTAATTGATGATGCTCACACAAGTAAATAAAGATTATTCGCATCCCTATGGAGGAATATCTGTAATTATTTCCTGCGCTTGAAATTCCAATTCGGCTTAAATTGATTATAATCAAAAGCAAGCGCTGGATCAAAAACGAGTACAAAATTAAAAAGAAGAAAGTAATACTGCTAATGGCTTAAAGTTGTCGGGAAACCTTTCTATTTTTAGCGAAACCCTACTACGTAGGAATTTGAGCAGATTAAATTCAATGAAAAACTTACATGTTTGTAAAGCGGGGACGCTTTTTTATCGATTTAATCCAGTAAAATTACTACAAAACGTCGCAACTCTATGATATCAAGCTTTCTCTTTTTGTACCGGAAATCCGGCATTATTCAGTGTACCTAAATACTTTAACAATACTTTCTATTAAGTATCTACTGTATACCTATGCAATTTTGGGATTGTATTCTACCCATTACTCCATTCGATAAGTGTAACTAAAAATTTATCTCTGGGCTCCACAAGAATCGATATAATTTTCCAAATGGATGTGAAAAATCGGCCAAAGAAATATGATTTAAGGATTATCATGTATTGAAGTAAATAGAAAGAGGTACGTCGAATGGATAACGAGTGGTGTAATATTTTATGTTTTCTTTATTTGGACTACTCGAAGACTTACCCTATCTTATATTATATTGTTGCGAATTAGACGTCGGGGTTTTAAGCCTACACGCCAATTGCTTTCAGATTGCAGGTCTGATTCGTAATGGAACCAATTTCATTTCAGTGGGTATCAAAATCTAATCTGGTCATTACCGGACCGCGTGGAGCACGTTCCTTGTTGACTCGTACTAACTGAAGCGAGTAAATTCATCTCGGATACGGGAATACAGATTGCGGCAACATGAGAGTCGGAATACTGTCTTCTCGGATATATTCCATTAACATTTTTCTTAATGAATGGATAAGCCACGCTCTGTTTCAATTTGTGAACTCTGGAATATAGTTGTAGTATACGCGACGAAAGCCTCAGATTATGTGAATTATAAGTTGAAGTTTATTTTACCGTTATTATATCAGGTAGTACAGTTGGATAAATTACATTTAAGAAATAACATGCTAAATATGGTTCGTATAATTGACAGGGTAGTACTGTTTCCAAGTCAACACTTTTATATCTTAACTTTATAAAAAAGTTCCGGTAGGCTGGAACCTATTCCAACTGATTCAATGATAAAGTTTTATAGTTTAAAAGTATACTACGTTCACCTAAGGTAAACTTATGAGTATTCACCTTCAGGAATCGATCGATCCAATAGTCGCAATCGCTTTGAGAACAGTTTGCGTCAGTATCAAATCCTGTGGGCTACTGTCCTATAACAATAATTACTGGTTGTACCAACAGTGCATTACGACAGCAGCTTCCTATTTTAATAACGTCTTTTAACCTTATCTGCTGCCGTATTCACAAGATCTTCCTAAGACTGTACTTGGTTCTCTTCTCATTCTTTAAGAGTGTATGCTTAAACAATTAGTTTATCAGTTATCTCACTCATTAGACCAAAATAGGCCATTATAAGGAGAAAAATGAAGTTAGTACTAGGTAAAGGTTAGTATTTTGCTATAGTTATTTAGAAGTTATGGTCGAAATAATATTACGCTGTATGAACTATCCATATATTTTTCTGAATTTAAAATGACTATTCCAAGTAGATTTCTCTGAATTATTGTATTATGTCATCCCACACACTATTAACCACTTTTCGCTTGTTTATTACATCCTAGCTTAGGACTGGTATATGGAAGCAAGAACAGGAAAATATTACTTAAAAATTAACTGTTAATCGGTAAGCAATAGACATAGGGAATGAATTCACGTTTTCATGATCTGATCAGGCTGATATACATTTGTTGAATTCGGCAGTTACTCAATGCTTAATCTAAAAGATAATCGGTATATGATGCCCCACCGTCCCATTTAAACTCAAGCAGACTGTACTGTTTGGTCAACAAAACCATTACTCGAATACAAACACCGCTGGTTATGGAATTAGATGTAAGGCGATACGAATGGGTGATCCTATATGGATAGTAATTGTTTTGTGGACGAAACGGTTTACCCCATCAACTCGTATTATAGAAATAGATCATAGAATATATCTATTTATTATTTAAATTAACTTGAAAATAGTGCGTTCCCCATCAAATCAAGGCCACAGACTGACTGATCATTGGCCATAGATAAAATATCTCGTAAAATTATTACGGACGTATATAATTTAATTTTATTTTTGACGGTCTCCTCTTGCTGTAAAGTCACTCAACTGCTTCCTTTGCAAGATGTTTTATGAAACCTGTTATATAAATTTCTGAAGTTTATTGCTAGTACTATTGTTACATTACCGTAAATTTTACAATCGCAAAAGTTTGCTGTTTTTGGATATCCACATGTCTACATATGTATCTTATTAGTGCTCTCTTGCGTGTCCCTCGGTGTTAACTGACATTGTTCTGATCACAGATTACCGGAGGCCTGTGATCAGCGCAGGAAGATTACTAGTCGGTGGAGTGAAATTATATTGTGGTTTTACTAGGACTACGAAGAAACGAAAGGGATATTTAACAAAGAGGCCATTATATTTAAAAACAAGTAAGGTGTCTAATTTACTGATAAATTTGGAGGAACCTCTTAGGTGTTCATACTTTTGTGACATCGTCAACTATTTGCGTTGACTTAAGTTTGAAATTAGCTTGCTGATACCGCCTCCATTCCTCGGTAATAATTGCGTAGAAAATAGTAAACTATGACAGACCAAAACCTGTTGAATAGTTGCTGAATGCTGAAACTTACATTGTTCTGTAATATTTTACCAACGTCTTGTTTCCAAGAAGTTAAGGTATTTAAAGAGCAGAGCAAAGCAAAAGAAAACCTCATTTATAATTCTATTTGGGATTCTTCATAGGTTAGGATAAACTGAAATCTAGATCCGCATATACAATATGTGTACGTGCTTATTGTTAGAGTTATATATAAGCATATTAATAAGCTTACCTCTGTATCGCTCTACACTAACCCACAATAATAATACAATCAAATTTACTTCCCAATGGGTAACAAATGTCGATCTAGCTTGCATGGTAGGCAACTTACTACTAACAATAAGTGGTGATTACGACGTTATAGTCTTAATATGCTGGTTTCTCCGATTCACAGGGATTTGCCGATGTGCTTTGCTATAACAACGCCTCGCATATTGTTGCAACATTGGTTTACTTACCGTTGAGGAATACTGATCGGTAAAATGGTTTTGTTGCTGTGCCTAAAATACACTTCCACACAATTGTAAGATATCATTTTAGTGAATCAAGGCAATAATCTTACAGAAAATTTTATGTTAAAATTTATATAAATTTACTACCATTCTTTTCAATGTCGAGATGTTTATGGCAATTGACAGGCTACCGGTATGGGGTTCTAAATAGACTTACAGGTGCACAGCTTCTGCTTTCCTAACCTAAAGTAAGCTTTTATGTAAATGCAGACTTAAATTGGTTCCAGTAACCCCAT
The DNA here is from genome assembly GCA_038088585.1 of Chrysina gloriosa. Lineage (NCBI taxonomy): Eukaryota > Metazoa > Arthropoda > Insecta > Coleoptera > Scarabaeidae > Chrysina > Chrysina gloriosa. The sequence goes on from CM076090.1 coordinate 25,343,846, forward strand.
AACGGAGTATCAGTTAAACTTATTACTAATGGCGTTCCAACTACTGCGAGTACCGATCTCAACAAAACTCAACCTCACGCCTCACATAATTTTGTAGGGTTTGTATGCAACTATTCTCATCCAACCACTTTTTATCTATTTAAAAAGATTTACCCGAATAAAGTGTGTCTCTTTTCGACTTTTAAGATCAAGCTCAATTCGAAACTTATTGTCGGAATTCAAGTTCTTCGTGGTAGTCTCGGTGATGAATTTGGGAAAAGCCATCATAGCTGTCTCGTGGAAGATTAGAAAACAATCCACTAAAGTTACTAGGTACCCTGTATCTACTGGTGCTCTTGGAATAGCTGTTTACAGATCAGAATTGCATATTTACAAATTAGAAGTATGTAATTTCTGGAGATATAGGAATTACGGGTGTTCAAAGAGCAACATAATTTTGTAGGGTTTGTATAGAAGAGTAAGAGTCATAGATTTTGAAAGGAATGGAACGGACTTGTAACTATTCTCATATAACCACCTTTTACAAATCAATGATTGATCTGGTGCTACAAAAGATACTTTCTTTGCGAAAAATTTTAATGATTTCGTTGATTCTGATAATGAACTCTCTCCGAGTCTTGGTAAAACTAAACACATTCAGTTTTATACTAAGCAAAAATATATGTATAGACAATTTGAGTTAGCTATAAATAATATTGAACTAAAGCAGTATACTACTACTAAATTCTTGGGCGTCATTCTTCAATCTAATCTTTTTTGGAAAGGACATTGCTTTCAACTTGTCCATAAAATCTCTTGCAAGTGCTGTCCTGTTAGAACTCTAAATTCCTTGCTTTGTAGCACTTTATTACACTGAAATACAGTCCCCGTTACAGCATGCAATTTTACTGTGTGGTTCTTCTGCAGCAGCCAAAAACGTTTTCTTGGTACAAACGGCGGTACAACAGAGCATGGTTGGGTTCAACTTTCCACATCCTAGCAAACCCTTGTTTTACTAGATCGGATTACTGCCTTTCGCGTGTTTTTACATGTTAGAAACCCGTTTTCGGATATACATTCGGATATACATAACCATGGAACTTTGTACACTTTGTGAAGGAATATTAGAAACCTTATTTTAATTCCTTGATGGATATCTCAACTTATTAGTTTGCATTAATTCTCCTGATGTCACCTTCTTTGATTTTGACATGTTCACACGGTTCACGTCAATGCTGACGAAATCGAGAAGTCTGGTATAAAACATCAACTCATCCCCCACCATAACAGTCACTGTTCCACATAGCACTAAACTATCGACAATATAAGGTGGAAAAATGTCAAATGAACGACTAAATTGTCCGTATGGTTATGATTAAAGTAAATTCTTAATACTTATGTTCTGTGATATATAATCGTCTTAGTAGAAAAAGTGGTTAGAAAATTATTAAACTGCGAAAGTGTATCGATAGCAGGGAAGCATACTTTTTTTCTCTTTTTATACCTTCACACGAGTTTCATCTATTTCATTTACATTTGAAATCTGAAATAGTTTAAAATCATCGCAGAGAGATATGAAATGTGTATATGAGGGTCGTGCTCCATTTCTGTTTTACATTTTCCATGTTGTAATCCAAATTCTCGCCCTACGCTTCAATACTTGCTACTGCTACTACTATTTCAATAATTTGCCGTTGCTATTAGTAAATAGATTAAGTTGAGCAGATTGTAGAATAATTCAGACATTCCGAATTTCGTATTTTCGATAGTCTCTATAACGCACGGCTATCGAACCAAAATTATTTATTATTACCAGCATTATTAGAGCCGTAGGATGAAATATGTACATAGTATAAGTTACAGTTCTAGAATAACATAAACTTAACCATACCATTGGAAAGGATGTCCTGTAGTAACTTTAAAATAAATTATCGCTAAGTTGCTCACTTACTAACAAAGCATAAGCATGAGTTCAATTCATAATGAATTTGTTTCTTTAGATTACCTTAAAAATATAATAAGGAGTGTCATTAAAGTTTACCGTCGATGCGGCAGTGAGTTGAGTTAAATAATTCGGATAATTTATAGGCAATTAAATGTCAACTGTGCTATGAAATATTTACTTAGAGCTTAGGGCCAACTATGTAACGCATCTTTTATTAGGGTCTGTTTTATAGCCAACTTTCGGTGTAGTAAAGTGTCAGTTTAATTACGTGTGTTGAAGTGCTGATGTTCACACTTAGTTGCGGTTCAATTAAACCTATTCAAACAAGACTTTACCGTTGAAATTTGCTTAACTTGTTCTGGGAATAAACCGTATACGAATTAATATCACGTCTCATAGTTTAATTAAATAGTAAATATGTGAACTATGAAAAATGACTAGTTCAACATAAAAAACACATTTTTCATCAACAGCTGCTATGAAGTAGCATAGTGTACCAATATCTGCTCTAGCACTCTATTGGTGGTAAAAGTGAACAACGTGTATAGGCTGCATGTACTATGTAACAGAAAAACGAATCATCCAGTAAAAGTTTATATTTCTAAGCCAAATTTTGTACAGATGTTCATCGTATTGGGATAAAAGAATTAACAAGAAAACAATAATTTTTTGTAATTTTTGGCGTAATTCCAACAATATTCATCTTTCTTTTCTTCTTTTTTGATCAGTTTACTTCGGTTATTCGAATGAAGCAGTCTATAGTTCTGAATTAGTTGTGAATTAGTGTAAAATGCCAGCACTTCAAAGACAACTAAATTATCGGCAACTAAGCGATTTTTAAGGGGGTATTGCATTTCGCGAAATTGCTAAGCGGATGCAAAGAACTATTGCTACAGTTATTCGTTGTTGGAGAGTATGTACTGTAGAAAGTAGATAACATCGAAAAGCTCTGGACATCCTAGCAGAATCACCGAACAGGAGACTTGTTATACTTGTTTATACTTGGGTATTAGTATCAGATATCCAGCTCTGTGAGGAATGTGTTTTTGGCAGAGATAGGCATATATATACCGCCGAATTTGTTCGTTTGGTTTGATTTCTTATCGTCTACATTCACGAAACTTTGGAAGCATTTGCTTTACCATATATCCAAGCCAGCTAGTTTAGTGTGACCTGTAGTAATAAATACGTAATGCTCATACCTTACAAAATGGACCATCGATATATGTAAGTAGATTAAAATTCATTAGATGTAAAAGTAGCATCGAAAATAAGCAGGAAACACCACACAATGGAAAACAAAACTGCTTGTTTTGCGGCTCGCATGATACTCTTAGGAAGAGAGAAAACAGTATATATGGTTATGCATTCAGCACCTTTCTGCAAATAAAATTTTAAGACGATATTGTGATTTGTCTCACAAATAGGACCACGATGCAAAGCACATTTTTGAATTTGGATAAGCTGGTACTAATAGATAATCCAAACTATAATTCAGAGAAAATAATTAAAACAAGTTGTTAAGACCACGACGGATGTTATATCGGTCAGACCAAACAATATTTAAAGAAAATGTTATATAATCAGAAATACTCTTTAAAAAATGATTTGGTGTGCAATGAGGTTTGGATCATTGCATTGATTTTGAAAACACAATAAAAGAAAATAATTACAAAAAAAGATATATAGGAAATGATACACATACAAGAAGAAAGTTGATGTTCGTATATATGTATGAGAGGCATTCGAGATGAATTCTCTCATTATGTACGAATTAAGCGTCTTTTGCAGTTTTTATTTCTACAGGAGTGGACAAATTGTGTTGTTACAGCCTCCTGCAGTAACTACTAGCTGTTCGGCTACCTGCCGTGGGAAAATTGGAAACTACAAAATTGTGTTTTCTCTTCTGGACGGATGGAAAGAGAAGAACACAATTATGTAGTTCATTAAAATTATGTATACATTTCATCAGAAGGAAATCTGTGGCTAGGTGCCTTTCGGCAGTTTTTCCTTAGTTCTTGAATATAGTTGCTCATATAGGCTGATATAGGCAGCAATTATGTCGGCTTCACGAGTCCCATATGCATGCACGCCGACATAAAGATAATAGAAGTATAAATTTGCCATGTATTCTATACATCAAGTAACCTTGGTTGTTAGTGATTATGGTGCTAACTCTCGGAATAAAGGCAAATGTTTAGCTTGTAGAGTATTATATTTTACTGACGTTCTTAGGGAGAATTTCTTAGTAGAAAATTGTAGAGTGAAAAAGAAATGTGTTTGAAAAACTTTAAAAGATACAAAAAATTATTGGTTATATTAAGGTTGTAAAGTAAAAGTATAAGAAATTTATGCACATGTTTAGTGTGTCGAGAATAATAAATGATTAAACTTCCATTGCAAAATTCGTACCTTTCATAGAGAAAATTTAATAATGAGTTGACCCTCCACGTTGGTTTACCAATACATTTTGTTACTTGCCTGGGCATGTTTTAAGAAGACGGTCTATTGCTTCCTGTGATAACTCATACAAAGCTGCTTGTGGGACATCATGTAGCTGTCGTAATTTCAATGGAGGGATAGGAAGCGTACCAACTCATCGACCCATCATATCCCAGACCTGTTTTATAAGCGATATATCGGACGATTGCGCAAACCAACTGAGAATATCGATGTTGGCCCCTTGAAAAAACCTTTCTGGAATGTTACATTAATTAGCGTTTGGATATATGATAAAGCAAATGCGTCCCAAATTTCGTGAATGTAGACGAACAAATTCGGTGATATACCAGGTCTAGTAGTATGACACCGGAATTTTTTGTAAAAATAAAACGATTGTTATTCAAAAGTGATAAAAATATTTTATTCAAAATAACTTCCAGTGGATTGTACACATTTTTCCCACCTCTCACCTTATCAAGCCATTTTTGTACATTTTCGTACGAATTGAAGCGTTGGTTAGCGAGAGCGTGACCCATCGATGCGAATAAGTGATAGTCGGAAGGAGCCAAGTCTGGGGAATAAGCCGCATGCGGTAGTAATTCCCAATTGAACGATTCAATTGTTTCCCTGACCGGTTTTTCTGTATGAGATGGGGCGTTATCATGCAGCAAAATCACTTTGTGCTGCCTTTTTGCATATTCCGGTCGTTTTTCAGTTATTGTTCGGCTTAAATTTATCATTTGCTGTTGGTAGCGTTGAGTGTTGACGGTTTGACCAGGTTTCAGCAGCTCATAATAAATAACACCCTTTTGGTCCCACCAAATACAGAGCATCGTCTTCTTTCCAAAACGATTCGGTCTTGCAGTTGATGTCGATGGTTCGGTTGGATTCAGCCATAATCTACGACGCTTAGGATTTTCAAAATAAATCCATTTTTCATCACCTGTCACGATTCGATGGAGAAATGATTTTCTATTGAACCGGTTAAGCAGCATTTCACAGGTGGTTCTTCGGTTTTCTTGCTGTCTTTCGTTCAATTCATGCGGAACCCATTTTCCCACTTTTTGAATTTTTCCCATAGCTTTTAAGCGATTGCAGATAGCTTTCTGCGATACATTTAATTGATCCGCAAGTTCTTGTTGAGTTTGAGCATCGGCTTCATCCAATAAGGCTTGTAACTTTTTGTCTTCAAACTTTTTTGGTGATTTTCCACGTTCTTTGTTACTAACCTCAAAATCACCACTTTCGAATCTTTGAACCACTCGAAGCACTGTGTTTTACCGAGAGCATATTCACCGTATGCTTCGACAAGCATTCTATGCGACTCTGCAGCAGTTTTCTTTAAATGGTAACAAGAAATTAATGCTGTCCGCAAATCGTAGTTATTAGGCTCGAAACTTGACATGTTTGAGGTTATAAAAATATACTAGTGTACGGAACGTGGGTTAATGTTTGTTGACACTCTTCGTTAGCTGTTAGAAGAAGACAATGGCTATGTAACAGGGGTCTTATGGTGATTAAACTGAACGCTGGCACCATCTATAGGGAAATTCCGGTTTCATACTACTAGACCTGGTATATATCGACGAATTAGTTCGTTTGGTTTGATTTCCTATCGTCTGTGTACACTACACAAATTTTGAATATCTATTGTCAAAACTTCTGCTTTACTTTCTTCTTGTATTACAAAATTCTGTTCTTCTCTTGCCATCCGTCCAGTAGAGAAGAACACAAATTTGTAGTTTCCAATTTTCCCACGGCAGGTAGCCGAAGAGCTAGTAGTTACTGCAGGAGGCTGTGACAACACAATTTTTCCACTCCTGTAGAAACAAAAACTGCAAAAATGTGTAATTCGTGCATAATGAGAGAATTCATCTCGAATGCCTCTCATATATACGAACATCAACTTTCTTCTTGTATGTGTATTATTTCCTATATATCTTTTTTGTAATTATTTTCTTTTATTGTGTTTTCAAAATCAATGCAATGATCCAAACCTCATCACACCAAATCATTTTTTGAAGAGTATTTCTTATTATACAGCCTTTTCTTTAAATATTATTTGGTCTGACCGACATAGCATCCGTCACGGTCTTAACAACTTGTTTTAACTTTTTCCTCTGAATTCTAGATTAGCTTATCCATTAGTATCAGCATATCCAAATTCCGAAATGTTGTGTTTTGTATCGTGGTCTTATTTATGAAACAAACCACAATATCGTCTTAAAATTCTAATTGCAGAAAGGTGCTGAATGCATAACCGTATATACTGTTTTCTCTCTTCCTAAGAGAATCTGCGAGCCGCAAAAGCAGGCAGGTTTGTTTTCCATTGTGTGGTGTTTTCTGCCTATTTCCGATGCTACTTTACATCTAATGAAGTTTAACCTACTTATATCGATCGTCCATTTTGTAAGTTATATTACGTATTTATTGCTACAGATTATACTAAACAAGCGATGTATAGAACCAGTTCTTAAGCTTAATGTGTATTGCGCTCATAATATGTTAGAGAGATCAGGACACATCAACACGTTCGAATAACAAAACCAAACTATTAAACATTTTTTGATTTAATTGATATTAAGTTTGAAGAAATAAAGCAAGGGATGCATGTGATACTATCTACGACCTAGACAACACGTACAGAAATTTAAAAGGTAGGTACTTTAGTTTTAGTCAGAAAATCTAGATAATAATAATAAATAATATCATCATATTTAGCTTGACATTTGGTGATGTAATGGTTTGATTGGGTACGTTACATCAATCTTAAATAACATTTTAAATGTACAGTATGCAATAAGTGATTTTAATAACATTTAATAACCAATAAAATAGGTCCTTTATGTGTATAATATTTACGTAAACAACTGATTAAGAAAAATTTGGGAAAATTAAAAGTAACCCGCATTTCAATCACTAATGATCTTTTTTGAGGATAGGAATGACCCGGTATCTTAATAATCAAATGGTAGGGATTGCATAAATAGAAACTGAAGAGAGACGAAGGAATATATACGGGATTCTTATATTGCGAACGACACTTACGCCGCATTTTGTACTCCTTCACTTTATATTTTGTTTAATTCCGAATCGTAGCTTACCACAGGGGTAGAACAAGTACCTGCCAAAGTTTTACCTACGCAGGTTAAAACAAATAGTGAGAAGGTCTATTCGTTCATAGTGACCATTGACAACTGCGTCAAAAGAAAATTAAGAAGCAAGGTAGTTGTATTCTAAGGATACATATATTGCTGCGTTTGTCTTGTTCTCTGTCACGAAGGCATTCCCCAAGGTGTGAATCGCTTTTTTCCCATTTTCTTTTCATATTCTGCTTCATTCTCTTCATAATTGGCTTCTAAGTTTATGCACTTAAATAGAAGGTGAATTATGATCTAATTTAATGAATTTCTGTCTATTGTTAAACATATTGATGGTGGTATCATTGTCCTTTTGAAGTCATGACTTACTGCCAATGTTAAGAATGTATATATTGCTCTGCAAATCTATAAAACTTTTTGGCAGGATTTGGTTGATGATGGTATAGGGGGTGGAAGTCGTTCTATGAATCATCACATAATTAATTGTTAATAACACAACGGAGGTCCTACTGAATATACTGCACACATGTTTACTGGTGCAGTATACAGATTAAGGTGATTGATAGTGGAGTTCTCCATAATCTGTCTGATCACAAAGCAATATGTTCAATGCTGAAATGAGTATGGCAATACCAGAACAGTATGTTTATTGTGACTTTTCCAATTTTAATCACGACGCCTTTTGAAATACACTTCATACTACATATCTCGTGGAATAATATGTACACAGTGCGCAATTTAGATAAAGAGTAATGGTTTTAGAGAATATGGACTGAATGTCCATGCTCCGATTAGGCAGATTGTAATTAGGAGAAGAAAGAAGCGTTGAATTACAGATAACATTAGCTAACGATTAAAATAAAATCTAAAGGTTTGAATAAGCACAAAAGAACAGGATGTAGTACCGATTGTGATTATTTTGTTCAATGGCAGGATATCGTAAACCAATTTGTTAAAAATGGAAGAAAAGTATATTACAACTTTTATTTCAATACTAGCAAGGAGAGTATCTGGAAATGCTTACGCGTTTGTGACCTCTACAGAAGCAATAACAAAAGCACAGACCTTAAAGATCCGAGTCAGATAAATGATTTCTTCATTAGTGTAGCTCTTAACTGTATGTAAATTTTTACGGAACTAACAAATTGAATGTGGGGTGACCGTTTGATGAGTACTTTGGAGGTTAAGAGCATTTCAACATCATATTTCCGATTGACGTCTCCATTAATAGTATCCATGGTTACTCATTTAATAAACTATTGCATTTTGGATGGAGAAGTTCCGACGTGTTGGAAGATCGCTATCATTCAACCGTTACCAAAACGTATAAAGGAGGAATCTATGTCACCTTAGATAAGTAGTTTACCCGCATAGTCGAAGATATTGGAGAGAATTATGCATTTCCTGTTGCCGCCTAATAAAAAAGACCATCACTCCCGCAGTGCAATATGGACTGCAACAAGGTTTAAACTATTCGAATGCGTTATTGAAAGTTGCAAATCGTACTGTCCTTAGCCTAGATAAATGTTTTCCCTAGTAGATGAATGACAGTAGATCTCCATATACGCATGTAACGTTGAACTCCGCCTTTTACTCCAAATCAAGCTTTATAGCCGACCTTCCTACTTAGGTTAATGCACTAACTTTGATCGTAATATGCTTACATATACGGATTTCAAGGAATTATGGTTATTATTGTTATTATTATTTATTATTATTATTATTATTATTATCACAATTATTACAGCGAAGCCGAATGGTAGCTCTAATACAGAGGAAGATGTCAGGGGAGAGGGCGGGGAGATATACGGACAGGGTACAGTGGTCCAGATGAGTCTAAGTAAAGATGCTATGGTCTTCCAGGCAAACTTTGGCCTGCTACTTAGCTGCGGTATATTGTTGTGTCGGAAAAATTAATAGGCAAGGCGAATCAAATCGCATGTTTGCTATTTTTTCCGACAGCTAAGCAATGCTGAAGGCAGGAAAATTCAAGGCTTGTATGAGATTGTGTGTGTGCTCTGAATGAACTCGGCAGTACCGTAAAAGGCCCAGTACCTTGTGCTCCGGGATACGAGGGGTATCGCGGGAATAAAAGGCTGACGAACTGGCCCGAGAGGCTTCGTCGGTGGCTTTCATAAGAACCTTCCTATGGCATTGTAAAAACAAACAACAAAACTGCTATAAGAAAGTGGATCGAGGATAAATCTCGAGAAAAGTGGAGGGATTCCCCAGAGGAAAGATTGGCAAAGCAGTTTCTTAGAGAACAAATGTCGAAGTTTTCAACGGACCTACTGTACAGGGACAGAAAGTCTGTCATAGTGATAGGGGCTTACTAACAAAGCATTGAAGGCTCAACAAGCACATAAGCAAAATCCCGAGATGAGACTATATGCGAAAGAACCGCTCTCAAAGCTATTAAGTCCAATTAAAGGAACAAAGCTAGAGAACGTACTATAAGAAGGCATGAGGACCACAATAGATCTGGAATGGTCGCAGTCGAACAGGTGTCATTGTCACCTCAAGTAATCTAATCTAATCTGTTGTCCCAATTTCGATCTTATTTTAATTTAGACATACTGCGTGCTTATATTAAGAGGATATGATGTAGAAGGCTGCCCTGATGATAGTATAACTAACAGCACAAATGATGATGTTTGATATTAAAAGGAATTAGTGTACCTATAACGGCGCAACTGTATATGCAATAATCAAGTAGTTACATTTTGATGCGACTGGTTGTTCATTAGAAATCTATCGGTTCTTGTTCCATAATTCGTCAATACTATTACTATTCGAATTTAACTTAGACATAATAGTTAGTAGTAGAATACTATTATTGCTAAATCAATTCATACGGTGTAGTCATCGTCCGTTGTGTATGAATTTGAATTGAAAGTATATTTGAAACAACGAAGTTACCTCCTTCAGAGTAGTTGATTGAGTACGTATATACACACGTCTAAAGCAATTGAATTGTTTGTTAATTAAACGCGGCAGAGTACTATGTGTTTGTACGTTTTACTTGTTTATTATGAATTGGAAAGCTTTGTGGCATCACTCTCTGAAACAATTCATTCTAACAGCTATCGCATCGGACATTGATGTGCAAACTAAGTTCACGCTTTTAACAGTGAACTGTGGTTTGTTCGGTTTATCAATGTCATGGCACATCAATTACAACAAGCATGCATTTCGGGAATGAGTTACTTATGAGGCGTACAATTTTAATACTAAATATAGCGAAAATATTATAGACGGAAAAATAGTATCTAAAACGAAATGCTGAAGTGTGAGCTTTTCTTTAAGTATTACGAAACCTGTAAATTATGTAAATTCTTTAAAAAATTTACCCGTCATTTGAAAAATATCAAATACATATATGTACAAACAGTATAAACATAGAAATAATTATCGTCTTTTTTAAAAAATTTCCAAAGTATTTAGTAAAAGACGTGTGTGTCTTGAACGAAAACACTTTCATTGTAGTTTATACTGCAAGTGTATAAAACATTATCTTTTCCACGGGTGCAAATTACAAAACAAACGAAGGTAGTAAAATTTGTGTCGTAATTTTAAGAGTAACAGACGAAACACTATTGGCGATCATAATTCGAATCATGTTGCATGACAACGCGCCGACGCATTCGGCATTCATTATTCGGGAGTTTTTGACAGCAAAACGAATTACTATGTTCTCCCACTCCTCATACAGTCCTGACCTTGGCCTATGTGACTTCTTCCTCTTTCCGAAAATAAAAAGGTTCCCGTTTCGAATAATCTTGAATACATCCAAACAAGATGCGTTGCGGTTGTTTGGATGATTAAGGAGATAACTTTAGGGGAATTCCCAGGGTATTTTTAGAGTAGAGTAAGGAACCTATTGTGAAGGCCTGGAACCTTAATTTCATTGTGCTGCTTAATATACGTTTGTCAATAAAAACGATTTGTTATTTAATTGCAGCGCCTCATAGAACACTATTAGGGGATCCTAGTCTTGATAAACAATGCCTCTTATCAATAAAATAAAATCTAGAAGACTCTCCATATAACAAATCAGGTGCACTAATGGACAGTTAATAAGCATCTGTGAAATGCTTACAAAGTAAGCAAAATTTGCATATACCACTAATTCGTGAGGAAAATTAAGGCTTATCAATGGCAGACCGCAACTGTAAACTAATTACTTTCGTCCTTACTAGGACTCGTTAGTACAGTATATCGACCTGCGATTGACGAAACATAGTTTCCAGGTGATACATAGATATATCGTTGGGATGAATATGGTCACAGTTGTAACCGAGCAGGAAAAGTATTGGCATACGCGGTTTTACACAGTTACTTGTTAACTGCCCATTAACGCCCTTAATTTATTAGGTCATTACATAGAGAGTCCTCTAGATTGTGTTTTCTTAAGATTTTGGTTCTCGAAAATAGTTTAAAATACCATCTGTGCTCATATTTCCAAAAATATATAATAAACTGGTTGTGAATTTCATAACAGTTATTTGATAAGATAGAACCTCGTTTGTTTAGAGAACATGGTTATTTGGTTGGATTAGTTACTTTAATAGAAACATAATTTTTGTTTAGTTGATATGTTATATCACCAAGTTGTCTGTTTATTATTATTGTTATTTTTGCAAATTCCACACATTTCTTTAGCCGAATCAATTTGTCAAATTCTTTTTCTACTTTTACTTGGTATTTTTCTTCAATTTCTTTATTTCTAAGTTTGCATATACTTACATATATATATATATATATATATATATATCTTGTATACTCTTATAGTTTAAAAATTTCACTTTTCCGTCTTGACTTTTTGTGTTGATCATGTACCTTCGCGATTCTCTCCTTTTTTTAGTATCTTAACTACATTTTCTGATTCATTTTCATGCTGCTAGTTATATCAAAGCAGATAGCAAATTTTCTGCGATGATTTCGTTGCGTTATACATGTATTATCTGCCGTGTTTCCACAATAGGGAAGAATGGCATATTATCTACTTTACTTTTTATAGCCCTTCTTAAAAGCCATGAATAAAAAGGTATCCATTATTTAATAATCTCGCTACATTTGTCAATAAGCTTATTCCACTTGTAGATTGCCTGTAATATGTTTACGGCCCCGCTGTGTGCAATGGTCTATGTTTCTTTTGTTTAACCAACCTCAAAGTCATTGTTTGTGGTAGAGAAAGTTATATGAGCTGTATTTCATTTTGTACGCATACAAAAATCCAGCACTGTACATCAAAGTACCAACAACATATAAATTGTGCAACGATCGCTATTCTACAAATTCGTCTGATGAATAAATAAATAATCTGACATAAACTACAAAGTGATGGTTAATAAATACATACCATGACCTCTGATAAATCACCAGTCAAAACTTCGTGCTATTTTAGGATGATAAGTGCACTTATTCCGAATTAAATTAGTACACGCGGTATTAATGAATAATTACGTGAAATCTGATGTAGACAAGATAAGTTATTGCTAGCTTTCATATGTCATTACTCCTCTATACCTCTGAGAATTTCCGCATTTATTATGACTGGTAACTTCCTTTTAACATTAACTTTGGCTTTAAAGTTTAGTGCTTATATAAAAATTTTATGTTCTATCCACTTAGCGTAAGTAGGGTACATAAAACTGTGAATCTTGGAAGACATATCCATTAACGTTTGAGATAATCGATTCGTGCTTGCAACGTCGTAGAATACGTCTAACACGGGTTTTATTAAATTTAATTACCACTAGATGGAAAAACGAAGTTTTACATAGTATTAGCATTTTTAAGGGGGGACCTCGAGGAAGAAATTAATATATAAAAGAGTGCGGGTAGTAATCGGCTTTGCATATCTCTCGGAGACGGTTTAAGTCGTTCATCACCATCTTATCGGCTCGTTTTGCGTCCCTGTAATCTACGGCATCGTTCATCGTTTGTTCAAGCCGCTGAACGATTGGCGTTCCCTTGCGACCTTAGCTCTAATTTGATAACCCACGCGCACTTTTTTATATCGGCCGTTAAATTACCTTAAAGTCATTGATTTGATTATAATCTTTAGTGTTCGATGGAAGAGATCGAACTAAATGGTTAAAGAATGTTCGCTTAGCGTTAGTAACGTATTCGCCTTTTTATGCGATAATGATTCCAGGTAATATTGACTTTGCAAATTAATTAGCATTAATTAGTGGGCGACAAAAATCTGAAATAAAATTTATAATCCCTGTTATGTTGATTTTTAAACAGGATAGGTCGATTTTGTCTTCCTGTTGCGAATATTTTCCTCGTAAAATTAAGTTCGTACCTAGAATTATGTGGCCAGCTTAATCCATAAATGCTGCCTAAATACGATGCTACTATCCTCCTTTTTAGCAGCCCTTCTCGTCATGTTTAAATTAAACTAAACTTTTGTATTAATATTTGCCTATTTAATGGCTAGTACTTATTTTAATATTGGTACTGTTTCAAATTTGGCACCGTTTCAAACAGAGGGAAAAAACATGAGTGAATCGTGAAGTAAGTGAATACGTCAAGATGACATACATGGTGTTGTCTACTTATTTATTGAAATTGACGAGGTGGAGCTCATTGATATCCAAGAAGCTGAAGAAGCACCATATGCGGTTCCCCAAAATCCTAAAATTTATTTGGAAATGATAAACACTTTGAATTTTTTAAGTCGTTATCAAATGAGGAAGGAGACTTTGAAGTCTATATCAACAACTTGCAATTAGTGAGGAACAAACTATTATACAGAGGTAATGATCCTGGATATCCAGTTGCTCCAGAAGCTCAGGTTTTAGTGGCTGTAAGATACTTATGTATATAAAGGCATATATGGCAAGGACATTGGTAATTTAAACGAAAATTTTAATGCCAAAAAAATATATTAAAATATTTAGCTAACCAACATGGACTTTCGAGATCTTCTAAATATAGAACCCCAGAAAGCGGTTTGTGAAAGCTATCTGATCATGTTAATAATTTTATAAAACTTCTCGAAAACATAGAAATGAATGAAACCAATACGACATTTGGTTTGTCGCAAGGTATTTTAATTCTTACATGTGCAGGTACTTTTCCTTGAATTTAAATTGAATAAAAATAAGCGGAATGATATTTACAGATTGTTAGTGAAGCAAAATGTAGAATTCAAAATATTATCGCACGGTGAAGAAGTATTACACATGACTCTCGAATATTGAACGAGTGTTCATTGTACAGGAAGTTCCAGTACACAAACTGAACTGGAAAGTGTACATATAGGTTTTTATTACATTTTAGAACAGATAAATTGGTCGAATACTATTAGATAGTACTGGGTATCCATGTGCTAAATATTTACTTACACTTCAAACGCCTCATAATACAGATGCACTAGGGCTAAAGTATAAACCAAATATATGTTTTTCTAATTGGTTCGACACAAAATTAGAAACTACAAAATCAGCAATTGTTGCAATGGTAATTATCCATAATATAATTACTATAAATTATAAATTGGCAAATGGAGGTATTCTGGAGTAGTATCTAGTAGGAAATTCTGGGAATTTAGCTGCTACAAATTATTCAGATGATTTTCTTAAAATGAAACCAGGTCCACTATTGCAATTGTAAAATATAATAATAATAATAATAATAATAATGTCTTTATTGTTCTCGAGATCATATAATGATATAGAACGTGTCATAATATAAATAACAAAAACATATAATAGTAAAATATAAATTCATACATATGTATATACGTAGTATGGCGTCGCAGGTTACATTTAATATACACATAGATATATGTATATATGTATGTATACGTCAAAACAGAGTGAATACTATTGAGGAGGTTTCCATCCGAAATCAACATCACTCTCAAACTCATTAAAAGAGTAGTAGCACTTAGCGATCAATATACTTTTTAACTTTGTTTTAAAATGTGGCAGCGACAGACTTTGCAAGTTAGACGGAAGCTTATTGTATGCTACAGTGGCCAAATATTGTGGGCTTCTTCTCGTAGGATAATGATGGTATTCACCCAAGTTGACAAATCGACTGTGATTTTGTTTTTCATACATTAAGATCTGGAAAACAAAAATGGAGGAAACAGTCATAATCTTTAATTTTACAAAATAAGGCTTACATGCATCGCGACTACCCACGCCCCCATGTTGCGAACAGTCCGCTTTTGCAATTTAAACACCCTTTCAACACTACAAGAGGAACCCCACGCTACAGTGGCGTATGACAGCAATGAATAGAAGCTGGCACAATAGTAGGTCTTTAAAACATCTGTACTCACCGTTGATCTCAGTAATTTTATCGCAAAGCACACTGGTCCCAACCTTTTACACAATAGATCTATGTGTGTTTTCCAGTTATATCCAGAGTCAATAGTAATTCCCAAAAATTTTGTATAGTTAACTTGAGTAATACTACTTTTGCACGTGTTTAAAACATACCCAACATTCCTTTCCTTTTGCGATGTATTGAAACGTATCCAGGCTGATTTTTTGTTATTTAACGCTAATCTGTTTCGGACAAAATATGCGTCGATGGCGTCGATTGATAATTCGCTATTAGTTATTTCGAGGTTATCGGCTTTATCAGTGGACACGAAGATGGTTGTATCGTCTGCAAGCATTATCACATTTCTTTATGGTATATCATTAACATATAATATATAAAGCAAAGGGACCAAGTACAGAACCTTGCGGAACGCCGGTTTTCAGCGTCAGTTCACACGATTTACCAGTCGCAATCTGTACATAATGTCTACGGTCCTTCAAATAACTTTCAAACCAGCACAGAGTCACTCCCCGGATACCATAGTTATAAAGTTTATTACATAAGATACTGTGATCAACTAGGTCAAATGCCTTACTTAAGTCCAGAAATATAGCCAGACAGTCCCTCCCCCATCCATATCCTTATATAATCTGCTTAGTAGCGCTAAAATTGCATCCGCGGTAGATTTTCCCTTTCTAAAGCCATACTGATTTACGTTCAGAATATTGTTTTTCGTCAAAAAGGATATTAACTTATCTGCTACAAGTTTCTCAATTATTTTAGAAAATGTGCTCAATAATGAAATGGATCTATAATTTTTTATAGAATGTTTGTCTCCCTTTTTATATACAGGAAGAATTTTAGCTACTTTTAGGATGTTATCTTTAAGTATAGTGGCCTGTGAGTGCCCCCGTCAGTGTCTTTAGGCTTTTCCTGTCCAATTTTAGAGCGAGGTCCAGCCCACTGGTGTCATTCCAGTGTTTTGTTGTGATGGATGCTGTGCATTTCTTTATCTCCCCTTTAAAGGAGACCTTTGTTAAACCCAAAAGATGGGGTAGGTCCGGTAAGGTTTCCCTCAGCCCCTTTTTTGCGTATATATCTGCTCTCTCATTACCTCTGTGCCCCTCATATCCTGGTTCCCAGACCATAGTGATCTGATTTTGACTAGCCAGGGCGTTAAGCTTGTTGTAACATTCCAATAATGTTTTGGACTTAATTGTACAACTGCTTAGGGCCTTAAGAACTGATTGGTTGTCCCAGAATATTTTGATTTATGCATATACATACTTAACATAAAAATAGTACTATAAAAATATTGGTGCACCACAGCTATACGTTACGGCAACAAATGTTATACGTAAACTATGGTGCGTTAGCTTTTAACACTACTATCTAGAGCTTTATTACCAGCCAATAAATTTAACGAAGCAATAAATAAATAATGGATCTTCCTGCATTACCTGCTGCGGCTGCCTTTTGAAGTATCTGAATCGAAGCGCCATAAAATGCGGGCGCAGAATGCTAGTTTCCTTAACGCGACGCGTTACTGTCTCTAAATGCGAATTTGTGAAAGGGTTGAAGCACCGAAAAATCAAGTGACTAAATATGGCTAGCAAATTGGATAAGTCCTTTATAACACACCTGATCCTAATCCCTTTCGCTCGAAGGGAAAATGTAAATCACGTATTTAATCTTGTTACTACCCCTTAAGCTGTATATATTGTGCATGGTTAAATAACTATATATTATTTTGATTTCGGAAACGCGTTTTAGCTAAACACGCGTTCGATCGCCCTAGTGTAAAATTAAGATCTAACCTGCGATTAATATTGCGTTATTAAAGACGCTTAGATTGTAATATATGGTGCTCATCTATACCGTATGGAAATAGCGGGTGGGGTCCAAACAGCAACTGCGTATGTAGAGCGACCCGTCACGTGTACACTTGTGGACTCAAATGTATCGAAACAGAATACATATGCGTACGTTTGATACATTCAAATCGACTGAAGCATACGCGTAACGACTTACGCTATATCGATTTGCACCCAATAGGTATACATACCTACATAGATACACGCAGTTATATCCGCCCTCATTTATATGCTCCCGCACTTATATATCGCTGTAGCTTTCACTTATATCCACTTGACATTCCCCACTCGCATACCTCTTGGTTAACATGAACCAATCAGCCGTTGTGTCTGCTCCAATGAGCTCTGCTGGATAACATTGGTGGGATCTCCTCCTGGGAGGATATAAGTGAATGTTTACGTTCTCGAACGGCGGATATAAATGCGGTTCCAGTGTATACCGAAAATGTTAAATACGATTTATGTGCACGTAGTATATGTATGCACCTGATAACAAGAACTTAACATCTGTTCTTTCTTACAATGCGCATTCTATAATGCAACATAATCTTAGTTTAGTCGGTTTTCATATTAAATATGCAATTAATTAATTTAAATAACTAAAGAAAGCAGGCATGTGTGTGGTAGGAACTCAACTAAAATACTTCCTACCCTTAAAGCTGAAGTATGTTTAACTGAAAGATATACAGATATATCAAAATTCACGCGAAGCTTTCCGTTATAAGTTTGCAATTGATGGAGCAGGACAATAGGTATCTATCGTTTCCACAAATAAATAGAGTCGAGAAATAATAATTACTACATCAGATTGTAAGTAATGGAAGAACATATTACAATGTGGGACTTTTTAGTAAAGGTCGAACTCATTTTACAGTTTTTGATATTTACTTGCATAAGGGCAATGGGAACCGAATGGGCTTTTGCTTTCTAGGTTACAATCAATAAAGCATTTGATAAAGTGCGTGACAACCTTCTTATTCGGCTACTAAAGAGTAAAAATACAGATAGAAATAATATTAGAATCATAATTCACTTGTATTTCGATCACACAGCCAGAGGGAAGATAAACAATGAATTATCCGAAGAAGATGAGATACGACGGAAGGTAACACAGGGATTTACGATATCGGCCTCCCTGTTTAATTTACTCTAAAGAAATAGTCCAGAAAGCGTTAGAAAATCTGACAATCTGGATGAAAGTGAACGGAATTGCTGTGAATAGCATCAGATATGCCGACAATACGACATTAGTTGCTGAAACAATGAAGAATTTACAGACACTGGTAGGCAGAGTAGTGGAATACACTGAGGACTTTAGGAAAAATAACAAAACCGGAAGCCTTATGAATACGACGACAACAGATAGAGAAAGTCAACAGATTTAAGTATCTGGGACAGTAGTGGAAGAAATAAATAAATATTCGGAAGAAATTACGTATTTAGCGAAATGAAATGACATTTTGTAGAAAAGACCTTAGTTTACAATTCAGAATAAGAATGTTTGTTTGCTTCCGTTCCTACTCTATGAAATGAAAGTCTGGACGTTTAGTAACCGAATAAAAGCATTTGAAACGTGGACATATAGAAAGATATTAAGAGTAAGCTGAATGTACAGATTGAAGGAAGAGAAAAACTCGCTAAATAGAATAAAAATAGAGATGCTACAATATTTGGCATATGTAACCAGAGGGGACAAACAAACCCTATTACAGATGATAATACAAGGGACGATACAAAGTAAAAAAGGCAAGGAAGAAGACGCATTTCGTGGATGAATAATCTGAGAAAGTGGTATGGATGTATTTCTGTAGAGTTATTTAAAGCAGCTACTTCAAAAGTTAAAATAACCATGATGGTAGCCAATCTTCTTAGAGGAAACGGCACTTGAAGAATAAGAAACTTTTCTATCTGATAAGTTTAACTAGTAGCAATAAATATATATGTGTTAAATTTATGCGTATACTGAAAGTACATCGAAATTCATCTTAATTATTATATTGATAGTGTTATAATTATAATATCAACAGAAACAGCTAAATAAGCATTGCTGATGGCATTTGTTTTTTACATGTTTTCTTTTATAAAGTTAGAAGTGTACAGTTATAACGGTTACCTTATAAACTTGTTTAATTCACCATTTTGGCAATTCGATTGGACGAAAAGCTTACGTCTTAAGCTTAGATGATATGAAGATAGGATCGAGGAATTTTATCGAAAGAATAACTTTCCGGTAAGTGTCAAACTTTTTCCGAATTAAAAAGTGTCTTCTCCTTTTCGTAACTTAAGCCTTCTCAGGGTTTAGTCGTCAGCTAGTTTCTTGTGCCTCTATCCCTTTATTGGACTTTCTATCGCCCGTGGCGGAATTTTGTTTACTTCAGATATAAGTCTTTATCGAGGACCCTTTGGCGTTGAACGTGTTCTCCTGTTTCCTTTTGTTTTATTCGGTTTGTTAGTTTTATCTGTGATGGAATCCGCCTTAGTCCTATTCAAATCACATCGAGCTAATATTTGTTTTTTCAGCCCGAGTAAAATGTATTTTATTTCAAATTCTGTGATTGTTCCAAGTGTCGCGCTTCCAATCATTGTATATTCTGTTAACATACTTTGATAGTCGATCAGCGGGAAATGAAATAATCATTTAGAATCCTTATATAGTACATCTTCCTATAATTATTCCGTAGATGTGCTTTCAGTACTAGTACGACATACTTCTATGTACATTATTGCTGTTTAAAAAGGGAAACCACAAATTTTGGGTTTCTCAACCATTGTTAACGTTGTTGCTCCTACGTAGAGATGCATATGTATATCTGTTACGTATACTAACGTTTGAAATAGTAATACTACAAATATGAATTAAAAGTATTAATAAATTTGAAGAAACTAACAAATATAAATAATAACATTTTGAATCCTACTGTATGATTATACTATTTCATTTAACTATTGAATAGATGTATTAATCATACGATCGCTTAATTCAATAACTGTATACTTTTCCGAACACTTTAATAGTAAATGAATCTTCTCAATATTCTAATATATGGATACATATTATTTCTAATACTAAATTAAATTTCGTTTTGTATAAATTGTGATAAAACCAACTATAAGTGTAATGCTATGATAGTTATGTGATGAATAAACATTCAATAAGGAAGCGGTGGTCTCTTAACCAATACACCTTAATAACTTAGGACTTGTTATGTAAACAAACTAAACCGAACTTATATCTTATATATGTACATACCCTTAGCCTTGAGAAACATGATGACTAAACTGGACAAATATGCGGTAACAGCCAGTGGTGTGGCGACCGTATAAAAGTTTACACATAAAATAAAAGGTAGGCAATAAGTTATAAAATGTACTGAAACACTTACCATTTTAAAAGTCTTTCGTGATATCACAAACTAGGTAACATCTGTTAAATATTTCAATCATTAGATATGTTTCCACAGCTGTTTCAGACAAGTGTGTACGACGTGTGGAGTAGATGTTTTTAATACCGCAAACAACCGTTCTGCATCTAGTGATATTATGTTTCCAAATTTAAAATAATCTTTGAAACAAATTAATATATCTTCACACGCACCTTCCCAAATTTGTCTTAATATAAGAAAATCGGAGTCTTTTTCTAAAGGACTTTCAAATTTTCTGCTCGCGAACATCATTCACAATTGGATTTCATTCTCTTTTCAGTACGTTCACGAGCAAATGGCACTAAATTTCGCATTGATGTCCGACTATGTAATTTACGCATATTTATTGCAAAAGGAGACAAATGCTTCTTTGTCTAGTAAACGAAAATTTAATTTTTCTTGGTCTCGTATGCCACTTTTTGCAGAAGAATTTTGTTTGCTTTAGAGGGATATTACAAACTAGACATTGAATTTTATCGCCATCATCCGGCATGTTCACTATAAAGTTTTTAACTGTGTCTGTCATTGGTCGTTTTTGCGACGTATTTAACTACGACATTTTTAAAGCAAACATATAAGCGTACAATTACGAAATCAGTTACGACAGAACTACTCGCATACAGCATCGATGTAGTACTGACGAATGAAATAAATAATCGCCGACTCCCCATCCCCATTTCCCTTTATTTGAAGATAACATATTGTTGCAGTTCAAAAACTTATTTAAGAACACAGCAGGTATTCGTATAATCTGCATTTTAGTATGTACATATATATATTACAATTTTTCCTACTTAATTTATTTGTCATCCTAAGTTTTAAGTGGGTTTCTCAAAAGAGGAAACCAATATTCCGACTAATAAAGAAATCTTAAAATCACATCCTAGAAAACACTACAATGATAAATAATACACAGTTTACTCAAAAAGGGGGATAAAGCCTTGTATATGTACAAATATCAAAACACTGAATTGAATAAATGAAAATATTATGGAATGTTGGAGTACAATGGACATTTACCATCACTTTGTCTGATCTGAAGAAGACATTTGTAGATTTCTGCACTTAAATCTTATATCCTAACACTTGCAAGGAAACACTGATAAGTTTATATCCCCGATTGAAATTAAACTTTGTGGGCTTATAGACCAATGTAGTGTAAGAACAAGGCTAACTTTTCTAGGTACCCAATCTCACATTAACGGGATGTACAGCGCTCTAAACTCAACACTACCCTTTGATGTTTGACTCAATGACTCAGAAACAAAAGATATTAAAAAGAAAAGTTCAGACAAGATTTATATTTAGTTTTACACCTTCCTAACGATGGCGTAAACATGTTTCCTATAACAAATATATGGAAACAACCCCTCACCCCTTATATTTTTCTAATATTTATGCCATCGTTAAGAACATATAAAATGGTATAAAGTTTTTTCTTTTATTTCTTATAGTTTCTGAATTTTTGAATCTAACAGCCAGGGGTAGTGTTGAGCTTGGAACGCTGTACACCCCGCTAATATGATATTGGACAGTTAATAAAGTTACCGTTTCTATACTGCATCGGTCTCTTAACCCATAAAGTTTGATTTAAATCGGTGAGGCACGACAGTGTTTCCTTGTTAACTTGCTTTGCTTCAATTTATCTCAACCATTAGATTACTTAAAATTATAATTACAATAATTCAATGCTAGAATATATTACTGCACATATGAATTGTGTAATAATAATTCAAACTAAAATTTAGGAAGTGTTGTTAGACACTCAATATACAACCTATTTGCGTCCTTTTCACCTCCAACGATAAAGTGCAATGGAAGTGAACGGAATATGGTAAAACATCCATTAAAATAGTTGGTTTATTGAAGTTCCCTTCGGTATCGCAACGCCAATGACGTTTATTGCCTCTAAGGTTATCTAGTATACGGCCTTCAATTGCATTAAAGTGTTTAGCATAAATACTTGAAGTGAGTGTTAACATCTTTTGCAGAAAAGCGTACGAAGAGGAGCACCTCAGTACTGCAATAATACGAAGTTATTGGATGTAGGACGAACATATGAAAAGATGGTTTAATGCGGCTGCATTTTAAAAACAAAAAGAGCATTTGAATATAGATTTTTTATGAATTTACCGTCTTAATTCAGTAAAGCTATGTCTTGCAATTATATACCAATAAATTTTAGATAAACTACCGTCATGGAAATTCAGGTTAACATGGGGTAAATATGTACAAAACAAAAAGAAAGCAAAACGAAATTAAACAAGCATTTGTTTTCAAATTTAAATAATAATTTTGTATGTTTACGAACGTAAATTAGTATTACACATGTTATAATGTAAATGAAATAACTGAGGCCTTATTTTGATAAACAGATCCTCCTTTTGATTTTAGGACTGCTGCTACAATTCTCGGCATCCTATCCATTAATTTTCTTATTTTATTATCGCCACTCTTTTTAAATGATATTCCATAGCTAGCCTTTCGATCACAAACTTAACCTCAACGCAGCTGGCGACTTCTTCCCATAATAATGCGATGGAGTTAAGGTGGGATAAATGAGCAAACCATTCCGTAATTTTCAGAATTAACCTATTTCTTTTTCAGTTAGCATGTCCATAATTTTGATTCATGTTTGCGGTCTTCATTAAGCTGGAAATTGCGACCAATTAATGGGATTCTTGATGAAATTGCATTTGCTTCTGTTTCTGTTTCTCCTTCTTACTAGCCCGAAAACCTCGAACTTGGATTCGTCTGCCTACCAGTCGTTCTTAAAACTTCCTTGTGCCTAATTTCTATGAGTTTGTACCCGTTAGGTCGTCTCAGTTTATTTCCTCCGTTATACGATTGTCGTCATCTCCCACACTGCGCTCACGGAAACTTCTTCGTTACGCTGTATGTTATATGCTGCTTTAATTCCTCTATTACTTTTACTAATTAATGTTATTCTTAAATATTCGGCCTTAATTGTTTTAGTAGATGATCTAGGGCGATCAGGATCTTGTACACTGCCATATCTGTCGCATCGATAAAAAGTATCAGCCAGTGTTGATTTATATGTTTTTAATTTCTCAGCAGTTTTTCTTTCTGCGTACCCTTTTTCATAGAATGTTATAACAGCAACTCGCTTTGAAACATCTACAGGTTTTGCGCCAGACCATTTGCCACTGACACTGTCTTGAAAACTGATACGTTTTTCCGTTTTATATTAAACATCTTTTGAAGTAGGTATTTCTCCCAGCTTACTAAAACAAGCAAAAGTTGTTCCACTGCGCAAGAAAAGCTCAACCATTGATGAGTGTTTTTTAATTAGTGTATAGTCTTTGTGTGTTCGCGTTCTGTACTTGCCCTTGATCATTTATAATTTAGATTATATATATATATATATCTTATCTGTGTGGCGTGTATCATATATTCTTCACATATTGTACGAATATTGTACAGCAGCTTTTTTTTTCCTGAAGCTTAATAATATTATTATTATTGTTTAGATAAACTTCAATTCATACCTAGGGTCGAACTAAAAGCCTTAAATACTTGTGTCTTATTGAAAAACTACTGCAATCGCTCAAATTTGGTTACTAATTGTAATATTTGATGGTCATTGAGAAATCTAGAATGTTACTTCAGTCGATATTAAATAAATCTACTAGGCGACGGATCTTCACTTGATGTGGGGATCGATCTTGGGGATCCACAATCATTTGAACGCACCAGGTGTCACTGGAGTTGGCTCTTTGTCCTGCTACTTTCAGGGGGTGCGTTTATGTCGTCGTAATAATAATAATAATATTCATAATCATTACTCCTTTATAACAGATTATAAAAGAAGTCCAATAAAAGGGCAATATACATATAAAGAAATTCAATGGAGTATCATAAATCAAACCTTAAACGTATAATTAAAAACAATTGAAAAATAAGCGGAAATCTATTCGCTACAATATATTACCATCAAACAAGGTTGGAGGGTCTGTATACCCACAATTCGCATTCCTACTCATATGATTAAGTGGTGCTGGAACATTAGTATGTGCTCGTGAAGTATAAAATGTATTAACAGATTAGGAATTACAGTGAGGAACAGCGAAATGTACTTGGAAAAGCAAGGACGGCAAATCGACATCATGATTGGTCAACTTAAAAGGATTTTACCACCAGTAAGCTGCTGTAATCAATACTACGACGAGAATACACGCCATTTTATTTATATGAGAGGGACTTCAGAAATCTTTTCTGAACTCCTTCGAGCTGCAGCTGATGATGATGGTAGTAAGGATACCATATAATAGAAGTGTACAGGGAGCGAACAAATGACTAGTACCCAGCCGTCAACGTACCATCGTCGGAAACATTTCTACAAGTTGGAAATAAAAATCCAAGTGATTTAGTAGCTGAGGAACCGATAGCTTGTATATGTCAAACGAAGGACTGCGTATCAAACAGTACACTTAGATCTCTACATTTTCTCACTCGACGAACTGTAGTATTAGAAACTGTATAATCAAATGTTTTTGGCTAAGAAGAGCGGGTAGAGGTAAGTGTTGCACATTTATCAATGTTCAATTGAATGTTATTGAGAGACCACCAATTATTAATTGCTGTGATGTTTCTTTGTCGATTCAGGCAATCGGACGTTGGAGTAAAGTTGCTATAAATTTTGAGGTTTTCTGCATAAACAAATAAGTTACAATCCTAAGAAAGCAAAAGATCATTTACGTATGTACTAATAGAAGTGAACCTAAATTTGAACCTTGAGGCACTCCACCAAATGCAAGTAGCGAGATAGTAACCCATAATAGTGCAGGTAACATTAAGGTCGCATTAGCGCAACAAGACCAGGATAGAATCCAATTCAAGGATATTTGAATACTAACGCCTTGTGATCAATCGTGTCACAGCCTGTGCCGAAATCTGTATAAATAGCGTCTACCTGAATTTATTTGCCAATGTTCTTGCTAATGAAATGAATAAACTCAGCTAAATTGGTGGTAGTTGATCGTCCGCTGATCAATATCTGTTGGTAAATAGATCAGTAAGGTTTAATGCAATTGTAAATCTTTCATAAAGGAGCTGTTTGCAAACTTAAGCACAGTTAGAGAGTATACTAATTGGTATGTAGTTGTAGATAATAACGCGGTCCTCTTTTTTAAGTACGAGCCTCATCCTGTTAATCTTCCGAGAAGTTAAAAAGTAGACATTTGGATAACCATATTCAAAATCATATATAGTGGTTCATTCAAAATTGGGGCACTTGTCATCTCTTGGCGATATAAACGACCGAAGACAATCACCATGCCGCCGCCGCAAACACAAATGACACCCCGTTGGGAAGGCATGCAATAACCAGAGTCAAAACGTTACACGCCTCGTGTTAACAAGAGGCCGAGGTAAAGGATTGTTCCTGTAAACTGTCATTGATCATTGAAGAAGTTAAGTCGGTTCTATCAGTTCTGCTTCAATATATAGATATTAAATTCTTATTATAATATATTTATATCTAATTAGTTTGTAAAATGTTTTGGTGTGTATTAAAAATGTAAGAAAAGTAAACATGATTTTTCACTTCACTCTCGCAGATTTATAATCCGTGGTTTTCACAGAATGGTCAAACCCCAGCGTGCACCAAATCTTTACACATATGTAGAACTATGTATAAGTCCTTCGTCCTGTTTCACCCTTTTCTTTAAACACCTTGGCTTTATTGGAACAGTGTGCTCGTAAAGGGCATATCGGAAAGTCTTTCCAAAGATCAACAGCTGGCATCGCCAATAGCAAATGAAATTGGTAACTGACAAGCACCAGCATATGTTCATAAATTTTCAGCCAAAACGATAGCGGGATTTCTTTTTACAACCAATTGAAGGAAATAATATTATGTTCGAGAAATGAAATGAGTTAGTGCACCGGTTAAACTCTTTTATTTGAAAGGCAAAACAACAAATGAAATCAAAGCCGGGCTGGACGAAGCTTATCTGTACCAACGCTTAAGGCTGTTTGGATAACTGAGTTTAAACGTAGCGGTAACATCACAAATAATGAATCTTGTTCGGTGCGTTTAGTTATGGCAGCCACTTCGCAATTCATCACCAAAATCCACCATTTACTTTTCAGCGATTGACGAGTTAAAATAAGTAAGCTTGTTGAGGCCCCATGCCATATTGTATGGCTCAGTGGTTTCAATTTAGCAGGAAAAATTGAGTATGAAAAGACTATTAGCGTGTTTACTTACAGCCAAGAATAAATGCAATGTGACCGATACAATGGCCGGTTTGGCGCTTTTCCAACGAAATCCCAATGAATTCTTGCTGCGACCCATAACTGTTGTTAAAACATGGCTCCTCTTTTACTCCCCAGAAACAGCCAAAACAATGGACTTCGCCTGACGAAAGAGCCCTAAAGAAAGCGAATACTGTGAAATCGGTCGCCAAGATGATGATTACGATATTCTGAGATATGCGCGGAGTCATCAACATTGACTAGCGGGAAAAATTGAGAATATTATGCGGTGAGCGAGAACGCCAGAAATATACTCCATCATCAGGAACATGCACGGGTACGCACATGTGCAGTTTCGATGACAAAAAGACGGATTAAAGTTCGAATTGTTACCGCGTTTACCGTATTGAGGAGATCTCCCTCCTGCTACTTTTGCTCTTCCCATACTTGAAGGAATGGGTCGCCGAAAAAAATTGGCGCCGAAATATAGGCCTGTTCTGAGTACCTTTCTGGATGGCTTCAAAAAGTTGAAAAATCGCTGGGTAACACGAATGAACGTAAAAAGAGATTAAGTTGAAAAATAAATATAAACAACTTGAAACAATATGTTTTTCTATGTTGCTGTAAGAACTGTTAGGTCTTCTCTCCAATTATCACCGTCTATTGAAGAAATGTGTAAGTTTTAGCACAACCTATTTAATTAGGTTTTTTGTTTCTCATAGTTAAGAAAAAGCAGTTCTCTACAAAATATATTACCAAGAAATGGAGGTGGTATCATCAATCTGAGTTCAAACTTAACTTAAATATTTCAGTATATAGCCTGGCAAAAGTCTGAATGTGTGATAGGCGCTATCAATATTACGTAAGGTCAATCCTACTCCCAGATTTATCAGTAAATTGGACATCTTAACTCGTTTTCAAATATGATGGGCTTCTAGTTTAACAGCACTCCACGGTATTACATAGATATATGATATGGACCGAGAAATATCGCCCGTTAATTTAATTGTCGTGTAGTGTTAATTTTCCTAACATTGTAATCTAAAGGAGAAGAAACTTGAAAACGTCCTCAGGCACCAGCAATTACATATCGTGTATTGCAGATAAATACCATAGGAGACCCGCTTTTATGTATGTATTTGCAACAGTAAGTAGCGCAAATAGTGAAACCATGTACATACGTACATTAGCTATCAGAAATAGAATGTTATTGTAATTATTCAGTAAAGTATGATATATGTATGTACATGTGTACACATTTCCCATAGATATTACAAATTTATTCCACAGAAGTTTGAACTATATTCTGCTCAATGGATTTGCAGTGTTCATAGAACCATAGGATGGTAGAATTAACTCAAAAGATAAATAGAGCGGAACTTAATTTTACAATTAAAGCATTATCAAAATACATACACAGTATTTTCTAACTAAATTTCCATAATTCCAACAGTAATTCGAAAAATTCTACTTACTACTAATTTTACTTACAGATACAGCAGATGTATCGTCAAGCAAAATTTAAATTTAATGTGCTTATCAGTCAACCAGTAACCTATGATAAGTACAGTAAATTTACTTTTTTTTTCAGTGTACATAACGAGTTCCTTAATGCATCGAAAAAAGCTGTGCGTTGTAAACAGACCTTCTAACTAAGGTTCCTCTGTCTTACGAGATTTAGAACTCTCTGAAGAGCAAAGATATCACTAGAGAGTGTATCAATTATGTACTATATCGTACGAACAATAACGTACTTTAGGGGTATGTGTGCTATGGATAATTAAGTCTAATAGTAATATGGGTTTTCAAACAGTCAAGTCGAATAATTTGTCGATTCACGAGCATACACCGAAATTTTATTTCAAATCACATACAGCCATATCATATGCACATATTTCTAGTACAAGTGCTATCGATATCGCTGACTAAAGTTGAGTCGATAGTAGGACATTGAACAAGAAAATACCACACAATTTAAAAACATTTTGATAAACTATAATTTAAATTGTGTGGTATTTTCTTGTTCAATTTCATTATCAGCGCTCAATTTTTACTTTTTCTTAGTTTTATAATCAGATTATCATGGCGAAACCATCCCGCTCAATTCAAGATATGACAAATTATATGTACTTGAATAGCACTAAATGGAGAATTACACTCATTTAATTACATATGTCGACTGGAACGGATCACCGCCATGAAATGGATATGAATAATGACAATGCGAAAATAAGGAGAATAGGAAAGGAACGATAAAAGAATGGAAGACAAATACTAATAGAAATAAAAACTTGGAATAAAAAATTGGATATCATCAAAAGAAGGAACAAATTCAAGGAAACCGAAATTTTGATAGGCGAGAATTTTCCGAAAGAAATTCAGAAAGAGCGAAGGGAATCGGTACAACGTATGAAAATGGCAAGAAAAAAAAAAAGGTTATTAGGTCACGTTAGTATACAATAAACCAAACATAAACTGTGAAACATATACCCTGGAAAGCTTGAGGAAGGAGGAAAAAGAGGAAGCCCCAAGCCAGAACATAACAATCACAACAAACAGAACAGCTAGTGAAAGATAGCCTATAGAGCAATCTCTATGGGCAACAAGAAATAGAAAAAACCCAAAACGACAAGAAGAATAAAAAATAACAGTGCAAAGTCAAAAACTAATTATGAAAGCGGAGCATAATCATAAGACCAAAAAGAAAGCAACGACAGTGGACACGAACACGGAAAGAGTACAAAACAAAGGTAGAGCAAATAGGAGGGAAAGAAACAGAAAAGAAATGTCATACAACACAAGCTCCGCAGAAGACAAACGCAAAACAACAATCCATAGACAAGAAGAAAACGGAAGGAAATAGCAATACGGAATATAATCACACTAGCAAGAAAAGTAGAAGAGATGAATAATAACGAATTATAAATATTGAGAATATGCGAAACAAACAAAAAGGAAAGGGAAACCTGCAACAGTTCGGCGCTTTTATACTATTCAGGAGAAGTACAGAACAGAAAGCAAAGGAGGGAGTAAAAATACAAATATTCGCAAACGAAATAGAAGAAAGGTACTAACAAGAAGCTCTAGAATAAAAGCTATAACGTTACAAATCAAAGAAAAAGTAAATATTATCCAAATACATGCTCCAGTAGAAGGAACTCTAGAAGACGAAATATTTTAATTTTATATAAGCCTCCAAAACGTATTAGACAAGTCAAGAGAAGAAACAGAGAAACAATCATCATAGGAGATTGGAATGCAAGAGTAAGATGAGACACCAATATAGGAATGGGATGCATGGGAACCTATGGAGAAAGAACTTTCAATAGAAATGGAATCAAAATAATCGATTTTTGTCATAGAAATTACCTAATAATAGAAAGCCCATTTAGTGCACTTGAAAGAAAGCTTGATAAATTATATAGTAATCTTAGATGACCTAGCATAAACCCGAAGACAAATAAAATCAAGAAAGGAAGCAGAAATAGAATCAAACCAGACAACAGAACAAACGAACAAACGATGAAAAGGAATATAGTAAACGCAAGTTTAAGAATAAACAGCTGCAGAAAAATACCAAAAAGAGATAGACGAGGAACTTATTTTATTGCAAAACAATAAATATATGTGGGACATGGAGCAAAGATAGGAAAAACTTAGAGAAACATTATTGAGAAAAAGAAAACCGAAGCGGTATCCCAAAAGAAGAAAGTACAATAGGCAACTCAGAGGAACGGAGGAGGAAAACCCTCCATTAGGCAAATGCGAAACAGAGAGAAATACAACGTAAATACACGAGAAGTAAGAAAATCGGTAAGGAGGACAAAGAGGTAGTCCTGGATAGAATTCGAGAGAAACCAATGAAGAACATAGAGTAAACAATAGAAAATTATGTACAAGAATCAGAAGTTTGAAGGGAAATGAGACGACTAAATTACATCGATACAAGATAAATGGAACCAAATAACGGAAAATTTTAATGGAATATAAAGTCCGGAACAAACAAGAGGGGAAGAAATATCGAAGGAATGAAGAAAAATAGATAAGAAAAATGCAAATAAAGCCTGACAGAGTATGAAAATAGAGAGACCTGAAGGAGAAGATGAAATAACACCAGAATGATCAAATAAGAGACAGAGAAAATGAAGAAAATGGTTGTGGATCATAATTAAGGAGCTCTTAGGAAACCCAGAGGATCCTTCACAGTTGTAGAAAAATCTGATAATCCCCATACATAAAAAACGGTAACAAAAACGATGTGAAAAGTATAGAGCAATCTTTCTGGTCCAAACTTGGTCACAAGGTATATACGAAGATACTAGAGAAGAACTACTTGATGCGGAATGAGTAAATACGGGAAACAAACACAGAACTTTACTACGCGCTCAACAAGACAACATTAAAACACAAATGAATAGTTAGGGAAGCAAAGCTACGAGTCCACAACGCAATTACAGTATCAACCCTGACATACGCGAGTGAAAACTAAATAATAAGTAAGTATCTGATAAAAAAGAAGATTAAATAGTATCGTCCGACTGAAATTAAACTCAAAATACTATCAAAGGGACATCATAATAATTCTCTTAGTTCATTTTAACGTATTAAATATATATTCTTTCCTAGAAGTTTAGAATTATGAAGAAAAGTTAATAGTATTCACAAGCATATTGATTTAACTTGTAATTGAGGAAGAACAAGCGTCAATTCTAGCTTTCTTCCTGTAGTTTATATCATCTTATAATAGATGAATGAGCAATGACAAAAAATAGTGAATAAAATGTTGCAGTAATCATTGTTCTATTAATAAAACAGAAAATAAAATTCCTATGGGAATGTTTGAAAATCTAGCGTGGATGCTGAAATTTACTCGTTGAATTGGGGCACGTTTATATTTACTAATATTACTCCATCGAACGAAGTAAAACTACAGCGAAAAGAATAAATAAACGCTTGAGAGAGAATACAGGGGATCAGTTTAGATCTTTTACTTATTGTAACTCACTTCCCTCGGGTTGCTTTTATGGCATTCCCGTGACCTCTGTAACGTCTCTATTGTGATGTTACTCCTAGCAGTAACAGTTTGGCGGATGTGATCTCATAAACATTTAGCCTTCTATATCGGTAACCGCATGCATAATTGTTATAGAAAATCAATGAGAAAAAGACGAATGTCCGTCTTTTCCATCTGATTGTTAGCTTAATTACGTTTGGAATCTAAATTAAGTTTTTGCTACAATTTCGATCCATGCCTGATCAATTTATTTCCTCCAATCGGAGAGTTACAAGACAAAATTTCTTGCCTAATATTATAAGTTCTTAATCGATATTTGATTTTCTACTGATATGAAAAAGGACGAATATGTATAGGAACTTTTTGGTTAATAATCAAGGGCACCTAACTTTGAGTTTATAGAAAGAGTGTATCGTAGTTGACCGAAATAAAATAGATATTTATCTTTATCCTTATAGAAGCAGGCTTATTGAGAAGAAAGGAAAGAAGAAGTGTAGTACAGGCTCTCATACTAACTCCACCAGCAAAATTTGTTTTTAATATATTTATCATGAATATAATGAATACGTGTGGAGAAAGGTTATAAGTATAAAAAGTATAAACCAGTTTCTCAACTACGGTTCATTACCTTCATTCGTTAAAATCGTATACTAAATTTCAAACTTTGAAAACCTCGTGCTGATCCGAGAAATGGAAAACGGGCAGTAAGGTCCTTCCTAGTCTTGGGTTATGTGAAATATGTGCCTCTGGTTGCGTGATTACCAAGGCTATATTTATTTCCCTTCAAGAAAGTATCGTTAATAAGATCGATTATTGATTCTAGAAAGCTTTTCAAAATCATGAGGTTTACGTCTAGCATCTCACTCGCAGGGAGCGCTGACTAGAACTTCTTACTGCGACGCCACTATGTAGAACATGTTTTGCACTGGAATTATCATGCTAGCAGAATCTACGTAGCGGATTTAGTAGCAGCCTGATACTATTGACATTATTCTCCCAAAGTGTAATTAGACTAGTTACAATTTTTAACCCCCAGTCGTTCCTTGAGGGACTAAAATACTAATCTTTGAACCATCTTTTCTTAGAACATGCTTATTAAGTTCCTCCCTAACTTTAGATGAGCTCGCTAAATAGAACGGGTTTTGCATTTGATTTATCATGCTAGCAGAGTCTACGTATCGGATTTAGTCGTAGCCTGATAGTATTAACATTATTCTCCCAAAATGTACAATTGTTTGTTTGTTACAATTTTTAACTCCCAGTCGTTCCTTGAGGGACTAAAACACTAATCTTTGTACCATCTTTTCTTAGGATATGGTTACTAAGTTCCTCCCTAATTTTAGGTAAGCTCCCTATATTTGTCACATATCTCGGATCTAACTTCACTAGCCCCCCACATGCATTCTGATGTATAACTTTGTACTTTAGTCATCAGTATTACAATTATTTGATCCCATAATAGTAATAAATGGGCCACCAATAAAATAAATGTATATGTTAAACTGCTTTACTAAATAGTTTTAAGATATCACGGATCGTCGAAAACCAGTACCATTAAAGTTGCATTAATACAAATGGTAATTATATTTATCTTATAAACTAATTTACACATATTAAAGGAGAAATTCCACATACACCTAAATTCATTTGTACGAATACGAATGTGATACGTATTGTGGACTCCTTTATATTCTCATCGTTATTCATTATTTGTATATAACAATAGAATGAGGTTATATTTTATATTTATTATGAACATACGAGGTAGGCGCCATAAATTCTCGAGCTGACAGGCTTACAGAGAGCATTTTCAAACTCCGTTGCACATATGTGAGGCCTACACTATATATATTACAGCTCGCAGAGTAGTAGTTTTTGGCAGCCGGTCAGACAAAGTGACTAGTGCATGAAAATGTCGCAGCTAACAAAAACAGAGTACCGCGCGTTCACTAGATGTTTAACAAAAGTAGGGTATACGCCAAATCACATTAAACAATATTTAAACCCCATTTATGGTCATTTATCGGCTTCATATTTCACTGTAAGAAAGTAGGCAAAATGTTTTCGTTTGGGGCAAGAATCCCTTAAAGATGATAAGCGCTTCGCTCGGCCAACTCTAAGTGATAATACTTCAAACAATTGCAATGATTGAAAATATGGTATTAGAAAATGGCCGTTTAAGAGTGAAGGAATAAGATGTCTAACATTTCTGAAATATGTAGGTATTCGCCGAATTCTCGATGACCATTTGTATAGGAACAGAACTAGTGCATGATGGGTCTTCTTTTCGTTCTCCATCATCATCGTCGGGTTGGATTTTGGAGTCTATTGTCGCAGAAGATGAAACAATGGTTCTGTTTTATAAAATAGACATCAAGAAAAATCGTTTTAAGGACGATAGTAAATTGCAAGCATTTGTAATAGAACAATTTTCAGGCAAAAGCTTTAGATAATTTTTACAAACATATAGAATTATTAATTGATCGCTGTAGGAAATGTGTTGAAGCTAGGAAAGATTATATTGAGAAATAAAGATTCTTATATTTTACCAAGTTTATTTTTCTATACCAGGCCGAGAATTTATGACACCTAACTCGTATGTTGTTCTTTAAAGTATTATAGAAATAAACTAGTACTAGTACTAGGTGTATAATAAAATTCATGATAAGTTCTGTTTCCCCTTTGCTAGTAATATATGAATACGACTGGTGACTAGCTGTACCTATTACGAAATTTCGAAGTTCTAAAATAATGAAGTATTATTTTTTCCTCTTACCTATCGTCCATTTGCACATTAATTATAAATCATAAAAAGACTATTCACTGCCATGCTCCGCTTACAATATAGCCATTTTTCTCACTGAAGTAAAATTATAGCCCGCCCAATGTTTAACGCAATGTATTTTTTTAAATAAATAGTAAGCAGTTACTTCAGAAACATGTACGACTCGATAGTGTCACATACATATGTATTAAAGAAGGAGACAGAAAATTGGAATATTTCCATTCGTTGAGAAAAGCAAACATTCAGTAACAATTGCAATAAATAAAGGGCAGGCGGGCATACTAGCTTAGAAATATATTTGTTTTTGTGATTTAATTTACGATTACATTCAATAAGTAAAATCATTATCAAATTGAATTGATAAAGAAATAGGAAATACACTGGAGTGCATTGAAAGTTAACCAAAGACGAATGATATCGTTTTCTTTCTTTCGAGCGCTCTTCAATGAAGATTACAGAAGCGGTTGCTACATGAGATCAATAGAGCACACGAATCACCTTGCACGGTAGGGAATGATTATATTTTACCGGCCATTAAACTAGTCTCAACTACACCCTCTTGATCGAACGTGCGAGTTTTTTCACAGGTCGCGGGAAATGTGGACAGATTATAATAGTATTTTTAGCAGCATAGAATACCTACAAAGCCTATTACCTCGTTTGCACTCATGTACCGGCCGACTCTGAGATAACAGTTTGATGATAAAAATACAGATCAGGAGTCCTTACCGTTGGGAACTAAGGTTCAAAAAACAGGTTGTTGGGGAGTTCAGCAATTAATACATTTAATAGCAGTTGTTCATTTACTTTTTTTTTTCATCGATATTTCGCATCAAAGTGTAGGTTTCACCAGACTCAAAATGTAGAAATAATCCGAAAGACCATTCAAAAACATGGTAAGGACTTCAACTAAATTGAATGTAGATCAGAAGATCAAGATTCAACAGACATCGTAAACGATGTTAGAGTATAAAATTACATGTGTTAAAAAGGAGACCAGTGCAGCATTTGGACAACTTGGGCTACATGATCACAACCAGGAATTGATTCTTGTTGTCTGTTCTTTTGAACACATGTAATTTTATCCTCTGACATCGTTTACGGCGTCTGTTGCATCTTGATCTTATGATCCACATTCAATTTAATTTAATTGAAGTCCTTCACATATTTTGTAATGGGCTTTCGGATTGTTTCTCCATTTTGAAAATAAATCAACAACTAGTACTGAATACTGAACAACCTACTAACTTGAACCCATATATATATATATATATATATATATATATATATATATTCGACAGTAAAAATAAAATCTATTTTATTTAACTTATTGTTAGTTTGTAATCCTTTATAAATCATTTTTATAATTAACTGTTAAGTTGATATAACCTTTCCATATGTATAATATATACCTACATACATACATATGTACACTTCCTTCGTATACATTTATTGTAACATACACTATTTGATTCAATTACCTATAGGGAATTGGCGTTAATTTCAATGTTAAACGTGATATTTACTTGAATACCTCCTAGAATATTAAACTAAAATTATAATGCCGTAGGTAATCAACTGTAGGGTTACAATTCAGTTATAAATAGGAATATGCCTTGGGGACATAGTATGTATGCGTTATTTCCCACTGATTGCAATTAATTCGATAATAAAATTATGCTAGATATGACATATCCGAGCACTGCATATTCTATATATAGAAACAAGCAACACCTTCTAAATTTCCTTATAAAGTCATCCGTCAAAGAGCAGCTTCGTTCACTAGAATTTCAGTATTTAAGTGGAAAACTCATTTGTATGCCCTCAGTGTCTTGAGTTTCAAAAGTACAAAATATTCTAAGTATTGATTTGAGCCTTATATTGTTAATGGTGTTTTCCATCAAAGTTTTCATATTTTCCTTCGCGGTTAACTGTTCTTTCGTGTTAAATATATGAGTTATGAAGGATGGATGATAAGTTACTCTTCATGGCTCATGCTACAATTACAAAATATACACTGGCGAGCAAAAAATTTAGGTCATTTTGAAGATGTGATTTTCAAGTATATAGCCTGCAACTTGTAAATCATTGTACTAGTAGGTGTTGAGGCATGTCGTTTCGGAGAAATGTTATCTAACATATGTGTTCTCTGTCATGTATTGCCACGACTTTTTATGAAATAGCGTGCATTAATTCTAATTCTAACTAAAAATTCATATTGGATTGTGTATTTTTAAGTTTAGCGTTGGCTTCCCTGTTTACAACCAATCGGTTGCATGATTTAGTATTACTCGTGTTCATTTAGCAAGTCATAATGTCTTTAGATCCCATTGTAGCAAGAATTGTAATGTTCATACAAGATGGCCGAGGACAACGCGAAACTTCAAGAATTGTTGCTAAAAACTTGTCCTGCAAAGGAGGCGCTGAGGAAACTGGCCTAATAACAAGAAAAGTGGGATTCGGGCAAAAGAGTCACCACCCCAAGAAATAATAATTCTTTGGTGTCTGCAAGTTTGTAAAATAAGACAGTTTCTGAGGTTTTGCTACGGAATCAACTCCAAGAAGTTAGAGATATGAACGTTAGTGAATAGACGGTTAGAAGAAGGCTTCGTGCTTCATGAATAATGAGGACTGGAACAAGGTTCTATTTTCAGATGAGTCGAGTTTTTATCTAAATTAGTCAGACGGACGTCAACGAATATGGAGAAGACCAGAAGAAAGGTATGCTGCAGTTTGTATTGACGATCGACTTCGAAGTGGGGATGGATCGTTTATTGTTTTGGTAGGAATCTCTTCACATACACGCACAGAGTTAGTTGTCATACAGAATTGTTGCTAAAAACTTGTCCTGCAAAGGAGGCGCTGAGGAAACTGGCCTAATAACAAGAAAAGTGGGATTCGGGCAAAGAATCACCACCCCAAGAAATAATAATTCTTTGGTGTCTGCAAGTTTGCAAAATAAGACAGTTTCTGAGGTTTTGCTAAGGAATCAACTCCAAGAAGTTAGAGATATGAACGTTAGTGAATAGACGGTTAGAAGAAGGCTTCGTGCTTCGTGAATAATGAGGACTGGAACAAGGTTCTATTTTCAGATGAGTCGAGTTTTTATCTAAATTAGTCAGACGGACGTCAGCGAATATGGAGAAGACCAGGAGAAAGGTATGCTGCAGTTTGTATTGACGATCGACTTCGAAGTGGGGGTGGATCGTTTATGGTTTTGGCAGGAATCTCTTCACATACACGCACAGAGTCAGTTGTCATACAGAATGGCTCCCTACAAACTCGCAGGTAATTACAAAAGTTCTAGAAGGTCATTTTATGCGTCTCATGCTCACCATAGGCGAGTACGACATCTTCATGCAAAATAATACCAGGCTTCACGTAGCGAGAATTGTTAGAGGATATCTCGATGAGGTGGGATTAGAAGACTTGATTGGCTAGCACTCGACCAGACGTCAATCCCATTAAACATATCGGAGAGAGCTTTTATTGCAAGAATGGAATATCGAGCAGAGTGTGGCCCGTCATTTAATGGAGAGTATGCTTTGTCGAGTTCAAGCAGTCAATAAGGCAAGAGAATGGTATAACATTATTGAAAAATCCATTTTGTTACTCTTTCTTTACATTTGTAAACGTAAATTTGTTGCTTCTTCAAAATAAATCGTTAAAATCAAGAGAGTTCTTTTCGATTCAATATTGACTAGTAAACAGAAACAAAAAGTAAACAAAAAAGCATCACAATTTCAAAGTGACCTAAATTTTTGCTGGCCAGTATTTTTGGATGTACCATAATCTTGAAAAAGTATTGGATAACCAACATATATATCTATTTAACAACGTGTAAATGCCACAAACACATTATATATTATTATATACATACGTCTACGTAAAGTTACTCACAATTTTATATGAAAATGATGATAGTTCAAACGATGATTTCTCCACATACATAGTATAATTATATATATATATATATATGTATATATATATATATACATATATATATATATATATGTATATATATATATATATTAGGTTACTTTATGGTTACTACTGTGCCATTCCCCCATTTACAA
This sequence comes from Chrysina gloriosa, assembly GCA_038088585.1. Classification (NCBI taxonomy): domain Eukaryota; kingdom Metazoa; phylum Arthropoda; class Insecta; order Coleoptera; family Scarabaeidae; genus Chrysina; species Chrysina gloriosa. The sequence goes on from CM076090.1 coordinate 25,382,992, forward strand.
TTGTTTACAATACAGGCAGTATTACCAACATAAATTCGGACTGAACGTGGCAACGGCGCTAAACTAAAGTAAAATGTAGGTAGACCTTAAGAGCCTATAGTACAGAGAGAGAAAATTTATGTGGTAACCACGTGACCAATTACTTTATGTTGGGCACACTGATAGGTTGGCAACAAATTTGAACCGTTTGATAAACACAGCTTCTAATTTTGTTTATTTCTGTCAAACAAAGGCGCCAAATTCATGATTTTATTTCGGTCACAAAAAGAGCTGTGTTAATAGTTTTAAAAGGGATGAGTAATTATTGATAGCGGAGTTTATTTCATTATCTGCTGAAACTTCATTAGTGTTAATTTATGTAAACATTCATTAAAACAACGCAATTAAATCTGAATTAAAAGAGATATTTAACAAATGGCCAATACAATATTCAAAGTGCTCATCGGCATTATAGAAATTTACTCCAGGTTCAAGTTTTAAAGACAAATTGAAGAACATACTAAGAGATAAAATATCAACAATGTTTTACATTACAGTAAAGATAAGTATTATTAGTTAAACAAGAAAGCAAGAAAGTGTCCATCATAATCCGAACGTAGCTGATTCAAATTCGTGTTGATTTTGTTTATTTCTAACATTATTTCTTTTGTCATTTGGTCCAAATTATATAATCTGTTTAAATATTTTATTTTTCAGAAATCAAACTAAGAAATTAAGTGGCGTAAGATCGAGTGAATGTGGAATCCAAATTACATACTCTACCAATCAGTCTATTATCAAAGAATTCATCTGACAATAAGTAGTTCAGTCCTGCTAGTGCTGTATGAGAATTAGAACCGTCTTTTTGAAAATAGCCATATGCTAGTTCGTTGTCATGCATTCATTGGTAAAATTGGTATAATGTTGCTTCTGTATCGCTTATCAGTTAGTATTTTGTGGAAAAATATTAGTATGGATTAGCATAGATGCTTAATAATCTACGAAAATCTTTATTAGATACGAAACGATTTCCTGAAATATATGGGGATTTTTGTTGGCCAAATACAATAATTACGGCCATTAGAACAGACAAATGAAACCATGCTTCATCAGAAATTAAATGTTTCATCCACAACGCAAAACCAGTTTGTGAACCGTCGGGTACATGCGCAAAGCAAAGTTGAAACGCCAAATTTGCTCTGCGCATGTACCCGACGATCCACAAACTGGTTATATACTGTGTTAGAACGAACCTTATAACAAGTACAATTCAAATAAACTACAAATTTTCTTTGCCTAGTTAAAGCTAACACAAACATCCTCACTGGTACATTTAGATTGCTCAAACCTCTAGCTGCACAGATCTTGATATTGTCTTTGTGAAATATCCTCCTCCGAATTTTAATGTCATGCCTTGCACGTAAGTACAGACAAGTGGTGAAGGGACAGCGTCAGCCCGGTTTACACTACTTAATGATAACTTATCATGCGCCCGTGTGTCGAACCTTACTTGTGGCACAAATTTTTTATTTTTAATGCAAACTATAGTTGGCTATGCCTTTACATAAGAGGCGCTTTTTCTACGATTCTGACGACAAAGTCGCTTGACAGTTATTTTTATAAATAAATAAATTATGGTCCTCATTCTTTTCATTTTCAAATAGTTCAAATGATACGCTATGCAAACAATTATAAGGTGTGGATTGCGTTTAATACGAGGGCGATTCCGACAGTAACTCCCGTTTGATTCTTTAAAAAATACCAATACATATATAGGTTTTTATTATATACAACTTAAAGCTACTACTTTCACCTACATAGATCATACATAGATATCATTAAGATTGAGATATTTGTCATAGTCATCATCCAATTTTCTAAGGCCCTTTTCATCGAACTATGCCGCTCGTGAATTAAGTCACACGGACGGTATGAATTCAGTCAAGAACGAAATTGTAACGACCATTGTAATATTATTGCCTACCTAATAAGTTCTGGAAATATGTGTTATACATTTTTAAACGATGGTACAGAAAAATTCAAGAAAATAATTACCATAAGTTTGATAAGATTTGATAATAGATATTTTTATTACAGCTGCAATAAACTATTCACTTTCACTGCTTTCTGCTTTCTGATGGTGATGTAGGATCATCATTGATTATAGACGATTATTCTACTGTTTGATCTAAGTTTCACATAACGATACAATTTTGAGGCATAACATTCATAATTGCCTCGTCAAATAGTCTTTTTACACCTTATAATTTTCTACGTATCCGTTTGTCAACCCCCATATTAACTCGATACGATTCAGTTCGAAATGATATCACAGTATTGTTTTATTGATTGTTTTATTGATTGTTTGACAATTCATCCACAGCATAAAAAAAAACACCATTTCTAATTTTGGGAGAATATTTTTAATCATTCTTCAAACATGTAACTGCTCATTTCTTCATGATAATCTGTTCACGATCAACAAATCGATTTTCAGATCTTCTAATGTTGCGGGATCGATATTTCAGACCCGTATAAAGACCTTTCACAAATGTTTGTCGTAGTGTAGTAATTGTTGTACGGGTCCAAACTTTGGTATATATTCAGTTTCGTTTACAACCATTAAGGTTTTCTCTACTATGAGTGATGAACAATTCTTCTTATAAATGTTTTTATTGTGTCATCTATATATCATTGTGCAAAATTTTCTTTTCTCTGGAATATTATTCTGGCGGTTGAACAGTATGGGTGCTGTTATATTCTTTTAGCACATTATCTTGTTATTGTTACTTTTCAATTATTAAACAGAGTAACGTATAAAGTAGTACAAATATGAACACAATGACATAGCTGTAGTCTTTGTAAACTTTCTTGTTTATAAATTTCTTGTTAATAAATCTTGTAGATATTTAAGGATTCATAATCGCCGGTAGAGAAATGCCGTTGTTTCTTTAAAACAACGAGCTGATTTCTTAGAAATACATAGCTGGTTTGGAGAAAAGGATAATAATATCCTCCATAGGCAAAGCTACCATCGAGGCCAGAGTGGCGGGTGGGTGTCCACAAGGGGGAATTCTATCTCCCCTTCTGTGGGCCATCCTAGTGGACGATCTCCTTGATAAATTGTCAAACAAGGACTTTCATTGCCTAGGATATGCAGATGACCAAGCGATCGTCGTGTGAGGACGATTCAGAAAAGGTCATCTTAGAAAGAACACACAAACCGCTATTAATATAGTTCACAACTGGTGCAGGCAGGAACAGTTATCTATTAACGCTTAAGAAACGCAGATAGTTGCCTTCACCAAGAAGAAAGCAATGGAGCGCTTACGGTTGCCAGTGCTAGATAAGATAAGAATTCCAATTGTCAAGGAGGCTAAATAGCTGGGAGTACTGTGTGACCAAAGGCTTACGTGGAACTCTCGCATACAAAAAACCACCAATAAAGCGGCAATTGGCCTTCATAGATGTAGGTGAATGTGTGGGAAAAACTGGGACCTTAGTCCTAAGATAACTCTATTGTTATATACAAGGGTGATTAGACCCTTGGTTAAGTATGGAACAGTGGTGTGGTGGCCAGAAACAAAGCAAAGAGGAGATACCAGACAACTAGGTGGGATACAAAGACTCGCATGTTTAAGTGTCACGGGAGCAATGAGAACAACTCCTAAAGATGTATTGGAGGTGATCATGAATTTACCACTTCTAGGTATCCATATACAAGAGTAGCAAGGTCAGTAGCCTACAGACTGATGCAAGCCCAAACCTCTATAAGTCAAGTCCACGACACTGACCATCATAAGTTGATTGAAGAACTTACGGCAGATCCGCTCACAGGCATACCGAGTGATGCCATGGTTCAAAAATTCAACTTATTATTATAAATTATAAAATAATTATGAATGGAAAGAAGGTCCAGCTATACAGGCGCAGTCTATCTAGTACACGGATGGCTCAAAGACAGAGGAAGGTGTCGGGGGAGGAATATACTGACTCAAATAAGGGGTGATGGTCGAGATGAGTTTAAGTAAAGATACTGCGGAAGTAGCCGCGGTATATTATTGTCTTGGAGTGCTGAAGGCACTAGATTCGGTACAGGTCGATTCAAGGCTTGTATAGGGTACTATGTGTGCTCTGAATGAACTCGGCAGTCGCGCCAAAGCGACTCTAGCTTGGGTTCCGGGGCACGAAGACTACCGCGGGAATGGAAAATCTGGCAAATTGGCCTGAAGGGCTTCGAATTCATAAGACCGGAGCCCTCCTTTGGCATTGCAAAAACAAAAATCAAAACTGCCATAAGAAAGTGGATCCAGGATAAATCTCGGGAAAGGTGGAGGAATTCCCCACACGAGAAGTCAGCAAAACAGTTTCTTAGAGAACAAATGCCGAGGTTTACAACAGACCTACTGCGCAGGAACAGAAAGTCTGTCAGGGTGATAGTAGGCCTACTAACAGGACACTGCAGGTTCAACAAGCACATAAAATGGGCTTGACAGAAGAACCGATATGTAGATGTCAAATTGGAGAAGAAACCGCGATCCACAAACTGTCTCAATGCGAGGAATTGGCGGTTGCCACACATGGGAGACGAATATCGCGTGGCCAGACTATATGCGGAAGAACAAAGCTAGAGAACGTACTCTAAGGAGGCGTGAGGACCACGATAGATCTGGAAAGGTCACATCATTGCCACCTCAATCTAATCTGATTTAATCTTAATAATACAACAATTGAATAATAACACCTGTAACGATGTCACATGGATGTCACTATTGATATAAAAGTTGACGTTGTTCTAATGTAAATTGTATTCTATATTGACCAGTTGTAGATGTTTACTAAATTTGTTCGTGGAGTTTAGTATACAATGAAATTTTAAACTACGTAGTATGAAAAACTAATTTCATATTTCAGTGTTTGCCTTTTCGGTTGGGTACTTATATTCAAATTGCTTTAAAGGTATATTACACTAAAATTTATGATTCTCAGTTCCAAAAAGGGGAAACGGACAATCTGAAACGCAACCGTAAATATGGCATTATTTATGCTAACATTTATGTTAAAGTTTTAGATTATAGTCCGCGCCACTTTGCCAACTGTACACATGCATATAGGCCGCGTCGCCTCCTTTAAATACCCTAAGTATGTAGGTGGCGATATTAGATATTCATGAACGTCGTTTTCCATTACAGCAACAATTCTTGGCGCATGACGTATCGCAGGTTATTTATTACGAAACCAGTGCGTAAACGCATACAGTTCTAACGGCGGGCGTCAGTGACTATTTGGATTTGGTGTTGACATCGTAATCGCATATCCGTGTATTACTTTGATATATGCTCGTATGGACAACATTGATCAAATAGAGAGGATTATCACCTCTTATCTCGCCCGCACGTATAACGAGTTTATTTTTAAACCCTTCCATCTCTATACCAACGAACCGCAACCAACGGTGGCACGGGACGCTGCCATTTTCCCAATAGCCCAAAAAGCAATCACCGGTCGAAATACGAAATCAATATATACATACATATATAAGCACAAAGCGACATCTGACTTCGCGTATATAAAACCCTTATCCCGTACAAATGGTTGGAAAGTTCGAGTATCCGCATGAATAACAAGACGCATCGACATACATATGTATGTATTACAGTGATGGAATGCAGCGACTGAAGCTGCAGAAGGTTCGAATGATTCCTCAGAATTGGGTCATCAGTTGCAAGCAGATCAATACACAAAAATTGCTCATGTATTCACTTAGGGTTTTGCGGTTTCTTCGATTATGATTCATTTCTTTTGTTTTCACTTTGAATGTATAACATTCCATAAAATAGATTGTAAATTTTTTGATCACATAAAGATGAGCAAGATTACGGTTAATTTTGGGGATTCCTTCAGTAAACATTACATGACCAACAAATTACACTTTATATTCATTACCTTATCTTTTAGATTTTCCTAAAGTGCCAATTTATCAAGGATGAGAAGTGAAGATCAACTTTAATTCCCAGGCGCGCTGAGCATTCCAAACGTAATGAAACTTGTTGTTTATGCGCTTAATTGTTGTTGTCAATACTTGAGTCCCCACTGCCGTTCAGAGAAAAAAATAACGATCTCAAAAGAAAAGATATAAAATAAAAACGCAACCAAGCCCTTTGAGATCCTCATCGAATAACGTTTTCAAGCACAGAAAGAATGAAACTATCACCAGAAATTCAAAATCAAGATGAGACTCAACCATGAATTAACTTCATTTAAAACGTGCCCTTCATACCCAACCCAGTTCGAGTCTCTCCAGTTTTGTGGTCTCTAGAAAAGCTATCTAGGAAAGTTATCTTTTAATACTAAAATACTAACTCTTTTGTTCGAAACAGGTTGGCTGGCCTAGAAACACCATCAAACGTAATGAAATAATACGCAGTAGAATTTGTAGTAAATAGAACTCACACGTTGCGCCACCCGACATACAAGCAACAAAAGTCTCTGCACTACTTACTAGAATTTCCGTCAACGGTGGTATAATATAAGCTACTGCCATTCGATTAGGAGTAGTTTATAAAGACCAACGATTTGAAGTATACAATATACGATTCCATTCATAAAACACCGACTTACTACCAATTCTAATGACTGTGCCAGAACACTTCCGCCATTTGCTCATTTTTCGAGAAATGTTTGCCTATCATGGCAATTACCAAATTACTAACAATTACATTGATGGATCGTCCAAGGCAATCGAGTAAAATTACATTTAGTAAATGGTCAATTAACACAACAAATTTTTATTTCTTGTGGAGAGTGTAAAGGGAGCTTGAACAAACACACGAGAATATGAAATATTAACGAAATACAAGCGAACAGGGTAATTGAACTGGGCGAAATAGACAATGGAGATGAGCTGAATGGAGAAAATTATGACCTAGCAGTAGAAAACGATCTTAGTCAAAACTCGTAGAAAATTTATTTATGCTGATCGTTTCAAACTAATTTATACAGATCAAAAGCTACCAAAATGTTTGAATAAATCTGTGTCATTAAAATACGTTTGATGTGTTTACAATTATCTTCTTCTTGTTACTGCCTTTTATTGTTTTGCGAAGTATGAGATATGAAAGGTTATATGGGGCAGTATTGATATTGTTGATAGAGGAGTTATAATGGAAATGAAGTCAAGGAAAGCAAATATGCGACGGTACACTTTGTCTATTTTAAGTTTATACTGCGTGATTGTTTTGTCGTGGGAGTAAAGACAATCTAGTCTTTGTACTATCTTTCCCAAGTACTGCCGATGAAAAGAGAATCACGAATTGCGCTTGTCCAGATACAAAGATCTATAGACAAGAATTGATGAATTGATGATGTGGGTAAAACCTTTAAATAGACAAGTATAGTCAAATTGATCCTGTCTATAGCCGCACATACGTCTTCGTATGCATTGAAGAGGAATAGATCTACCGCAGAAGCGCATCATTGTACGTTTCCAGTAATTTAACGATATTTTTCTTACCAAAATATGCTAGGCTGCGTCAAATCTTCACATTTGTTGTGCTTTGGCAACTTGTTTCGAATTCATAATTAAAGAAATATTAATAAACAGTAGTACGAAAGGTGAAACTATATTTCATGAATTAAAAAGATTTTTCAAACAGCTTTGTATACCCTTGCGTAATATCCTCTCCGTTGCTACTCACGGTAGTCCGGCAATTGTAGTATGACATCGGGGCTTTCCGGCTTTCTAGCCATACCGAATGTATTACTTGGTGATCAAAAAACTCGCATGGCTCTCTAGATAATATCATTAGAACAGCTAATAAAATAAAAAAGATTGCCTTAAATGGAAGATTATTTGTTCAACTTTGTTTGGAAAACGATGAAGATTATAATTGTTTACTACATCACACAGAAGGTAGTTGGTTATCTAAAAGTACATGTTTGGGTTGATTTCCTTTGATTCAATATTGGAATTCCTGGAAAGTAAACACAATGATTTGCGACTCAATACAATACATTAAAAAATGTCATAGCATATATGACTGACTTATATTTAACGAACTCAATTTGGAACTACAAGGTGAACAATTAAATTTAATCAAAACTAAAGGTATCACATAATATCTGCATTTCTTGTAAAACTTTTTCTATACAAACAAAACCTGAGGAGAGAAGAATGCTCTCAGTTTCCACAACTTTTAAAATTGCAAATACGGGATGAAGATTTGCTTCCTTATTATCAACATTTAATTGTACCCCGATTGGGTATTTGATCCTCTTACAATTAGAGGTAGGCCTACAAACTCAGAAGAATCCACACTAATACAGGAGCAACTTATAGAATTGCCCACAGATGAGGAACTAAAACCAATGTTTGAACAAGAGTACCACAAAGTCTGGTTACAAAAACAAATACCAATTTTACATCCTGCATTATGGGTCAGTGTACATAAGCTATTTGTTGCTTTCTGATCTTCCTATTTAGTACAACGTGCACCTAGCAGCCTCATCATAAAAAAGAAACCGACTGAAATTTAGTGCTCGTGAGGACTAACGAACGTTACTCTAAAATAGGTATGGACAACCTTTGACATGTTGTGGGCCAAACTTTAGTGTGCAAATACGTTCGCGGGCCGCGTTTGAAAGTAGTACATTTTAAAGTAGTGTTGTAGTGTTCATAATTTTTTGCGATAGATATCAGACATGAAATAATACGACAATGTTATTATAATATCAATTTATGAAAATAACAAAATGAAATAATAACATTATAATTAAATCGTTAAATTTGGAATTGTTACAAACTACGAAAGTTAAATAGCGATACCAAAATCAATGAGACACTTGAGCTTGAACTTGGGAAACTAATCCATCGATGTTTGGATTAATTTCGCTGATACAAAGACGTAAAGAATTTTCCAAATTATCGTCAGTCAGCCTTGTACGATATTTCGATTAACTTTCATCAGTGAAAAGAACTGTTCGCATTTATAAGTACTGCCGAACGCACAAATCAATCTTCTTGCGAATTTTCTAAGCTGCGGAAAATGGTCTTCTTCGAGATATTTTTTGTAGAAATCACACAACTCCACGTCTTCAAATTTAGATTTTGGGAGTGAGTTGTCTTGAATCTCGATCAACTCCATTTGCAAGTGTATTGGAGCATTTTGTACATTACTTTTTGTTGGAGTAGCAAATAAATTGAAACAGTCTTCCATGTTTCTGTAATCGCTAAATCTGTTCGAAAATTGCTCCGACAGTACCTTGAGTTCTTCAGCATATTGAGCATAAGCAATATTCTCATACGCAGAGAGCGTGGTGAAATGGTAACTGTTTCCAGACAGCATCTGTGCCTCCCACAAGCGGATTTTATTCTGAAACGCTTTCAAATGGCTGTACAAATCATTAACTAACTGTCCTTGTTTTTGAAGTTTCAAATTTAAATCATTCAAATGCTAAGTCACATATCCATTTTGGGTCACTCAATTCAGATAGTGGTTTATCTTTTATTTGCATAGTCTTTTATCTCATTTATAAACTCGTAAAACCGTTTCAGCATTTTCCCGTTGCTTAGCCATCTGACTTCAGAATAATATATTACGTCGTCATATTAGGCTGATATTTCATCCAAAAACGCCTTGAATTGACGATGTTTAAGCCCTCGGGATCGAATAAAATTGATGGTTTTTACTACCACATTCATAACATTCTAGAGTCGAATGGACTTAGAACAAAAGTTCTGTTGGTGGATAATGCAGTGAAGGACTATCAAATCATCTTTTGCACATTTAATTCAGTTGCTTTTTCGTTCAAAATTCCGATGAAACCTTTACGTAAGCCGACCATAGACGGTGCACCATCTGTGAATACTCCAACTAATTTTGACCATGGCAAGGGAAAACTTGTAAATACCTTTTGAACTTCATTAAAAATGTCCTCTCCTGTAGTGGTTCCTTTTAGCGGCTGTAAAGCAAGCAATTCCTCAGTAACAGTGAACTCTTTATCAACACCTCGAATAAATATAGCCAGTTAAGCTGTGTCCGACAAATCGGTGCTATCGTCTAATGCTATGGAACATGATTCAAAACCAGCCATACGGTCAGTCAATGTTGTTTTTATATCATTAGCCATCATTTCTATACGTCGGACAACAGTTCGTCTTGACAAACTAATTTTTTCAATTTTTTCAGGATACAAAACACTGCAAACTTCTAACATACACTCCTTGATAAGTTCGCCTTCGGAAAATGGTTTTAATGACTTTGCCAATTTTGAACTAACTATAAAACTAGCTTTCACAACATTATCAAGTAGTGTTCTTTGTTTATGAAACATTTGCTGCTGCTTTTCCAAATTTGCAGTAAGCTTCTGGATTTTGTCTTTTCTTATTTGTCCTGTCAGTGAGTGCAGCGTAGAATGCTTAGTTGAGTAATGCCTCTTTATATTGAATTCTTTCATCACTGAAATGAATTCATTACACAGCAAACAAATAGGCTTACCATTGTGCAAGATAAAAGAATTCTTCAGTCCATTTTTCTTGAAACTGGCGACCCTCTGCATCTACTTTTCGTTTCTTTCCACCAGACATCATTTTCGTATACAAAATATAATTAGAAAGCACCCAAGATGCACACAAAGTCAGAAAGCTAATTGACGGCACTAGCAGTTCGCTAGGATATCGCTCGTCGAAGTTATCACCTCGGTAACTCAAGTAGTACTAAACTAAAGTTCGGGCCATCCACCCGCTTATATAGGCAAAATGAAGGAATGATCTAGAATCGTCTAGTGTAGAATAGTTGAGAAGAAATAATCTTTTGTTGCGCCGCCATCACATCGAAGCCTTTGATGTTTGCCGCCTCACTCTTTGATGATCGCCGACATTCGGCTTGCTCGCTTACTTGATTCCGTGAGTTTGAATAACTAGTGTAATTTTAATTTCTTTTTAATTAGGTTTTTCAAATGTCTCGCGGGCCGGATCAAATCACACAGCGGGCCGGCTGTTGCCCACCGTGGTTCTAAAACATAGAGCGGGACATAAATGGTGATTGAAAAAATAAATACGGTATTTTTTTAAACAAAAGTTGTAATTTCAATAAATACTGCTATCAATATCAAGATGCTTTATTTATAATTTATTTTTGCGTTACCAACTACCATTCAAAACATTACAGTTGTATAGGTTATATAGTTAAGATTTATAATTTTTCTATTATAAAGTTATGTAGAGTTATTTCATTTGAGGATGCATGGGCATAGCAAGTTTGGGAACCACTGTGTTAAAGCTTCGGTTCTAATGTTGCTATCATATTGAGCAGTAGTAAAATCATATGGATTAGAAAATTTCCTTCGTCAATTCCATGCAAATAAAACTCAACACTTTAAATTCGGTGGCTAATCATTTACTGTAACGTTTGTGACTTTCACAACATATATCACAACGTATTAAATTCTAACTCTGCACAATCGTAGTACCCTACCAACTTAATTATTTTTGGAACAAGTAGAGCGTGCGCCTTAACTCACTCTTAGGAATTTATGTATAGATTCTTTAGGTCATATTAAATAGAAGAAAGTAGAAAGTTGTCCTAATAAGAGTTAACTAGAAATGAAAAAGGGGAACTTGGTTATCCAGTTTATGTTCGGGATGGTACTATTTGCATTAAAAAACAATGCCCTCCACAGCGAAGGGCATGTATTTGATTATCAATACGTCGGCACCTGCTAGCAATGACTCATCTCTCAGATACGAGTTGAATTTGAGTTTGAATTTGAAACATTGAACCCGCCTGTTAACAAAGAGCACGCTTGGAGTAACTTGGAATCTTATGATTTTAGCAATAGACAGCTTGGACAATCGATAAGAAATTCAGTTCATTTATAGATAGGATAGGGTAGTTCACAGGTTATCATAAGTCATTGTTTTTACTTTTTAAGGTTTCCAAGTTTACGCCGAATACGGATATAGTATGTGCGCACGAGGACGATATACGGATTCCTAATAGAAATTTACCGGCAGCAATTGTTGATGTTGTTCAATTTCAACGCGCAAGGAATGATAGTCGTTAAAAAACATTCATGCAGAAGAGCAGTGTCAAATTTAATAGAGAATGCTTTAAGGATAAATCCTGGCCAAATAGCAGCGCAACTTAATTTGCCTCGTTCAATGATGTGGTGAACTTTGCGAAGAAAGCAGTTGCATTATCATTTTCAGTAAGTATCATCATCCGATGATAAGGATGATTACCCTTAACTAATGCTGCTTTGTGAATTACTATTAGAAAGAAATGCAGACACAGATATTTGCTTAATAAAAACACTATTTACATATGAAGCTAATCGTTCTTTCTCGCGAAGAAATTATAACGATGCTGTAAATATCACCCCTGATATGTATTGTTTATATATATTTAAAAGAATATAAAATTTGTTTTCCATTCACTTTATTGCCTCAAATAATGCATATTATTAAAATTTCTACGGAAAATTGAGGCGCAGGTTTTGTATTAGTGTTTTCTCTTTTACAAACGAAACTTTACTTGAAGTCACAAGCTACATGTCAAGGTAGTGAAATTTGAGTCAGATATATAACTTCGTGTAATAAAAACATCGAACACAAGAATGAAATATGTACCTGATCAAATATTATACGTGACTTTATAGGTACAGTGTTGGCCCATAAACAAAAAGCCCTAGGCTTACGTGACAATTTAACGAAATAGGGCATAAAGTGAGAATAACATTTTGCAATGAAATATACGTACATATATGATAATCGAAAACTTAGAGATAACAAAGGCATCCAGAACGTGACAAGTTAGCGGCTTCTTTGACATATTGCTCGCTGTTCTATTTAGAAACATATTTTATTTTGCAATTGATGGATTTAATAGATTTAAAATACACACTTTTTATTTATTTTATTTTATTTGCTCCATGTACTGTCTTTGGCAAAGTTTGAGATGTCTCTATTTTAGGGAAAATCTCCGTCACATTTACACAGTATAGAAAAGTGAGACCTCATACATTTCAGGAATTTCAATTTTGATTTGACACAACATGCGTGCTTTGTGGAGCTGACAAGAACATTTGATAAAGTAAAACACTATAAACATTTTATATTAAATATAGGTTCTGCGCGATATCATTAAGAATTAATAGCGTTAATTCTAACAATTAAAATCCGCCATATGGATAGATTGGGTAAGCATAATTAAAGAATCTGGAGTTGACGTACGACATCTATTGTTGATTTCTGTTGCTTTGCACTACAATATAATAAGTATTTATATCTTCAACAATAGCGAAAGATCGCATACAGTGAAATATAATACATAAATATAATAGAAAATCGTAGGGCAGGTAATGGAATTTAAATATCTAGTAGTCAAAAAGAACGACCATGACCCTAGCGTAAAAAGGCCGGGCAAAGTAAGCAAGGTGGTAGGATCTCTGATTGATTGCAGTCTGTTATATAAACAAATATTTGCGAATCTAGAGGAGGATTAAATTCTATTAAACTTGCTTGAGACCGCTAATGATATATAGGATGGTGATTGGACCTGACATACAAACAAAATCTAAAGCTAGGAGCAGCAGATATGAGAAAGCTTATAGCGATAAAAGAAAATTAGAGATGGGATGAGTAAAATGACAATTGGAGAAATGTATGCAGTTTAGAATATTGTGCTCGTATTTAACAATATCTACAATTATTCATCAATTCATCAATTCGTCAATTGTGGTATGAACACGTAAGCAGAGTTCATGAATGAATTCATGTCATAGAATTTCTAATACTATATGATATCGGTAGAACTCCTTACCACACATGACTTATTATTTCCGATTACATGTATTTCACTAACATTGAGGTTAGCATTTTCAAATCGTGGCCTATTCAATTTAGTAACGTACTATTGTTTCTGGCAAAGCATGTTGTACCAAAAATAATAAGTAATTGGCTTATGGGGAAGTTTACCGATGTGGCAGTCTTTGCAACCGTCCTTACATAATGGATTTAATATGTTTGTTGATGAAGATCCCTGCTCCATTAGAGGTCTATACTATAACTGCATGCTACGGATAAGTGAAACTTCAGAAATTTAGAGGATATTTTAACGGATACGGTGGTAACCCAAAGTATAAAAGGAAAAGAAATCAATAACAGAGCAGGATGTTTTCTTTAAATGAGATTATCGACTAGTGTCTTCTACTTATCCAGCACTTATTCCCAAAATTCTGTTCCTCTTTTCAAAGTCTTCACGCGTCGCTTTGCAATTTTATCATTGCATGCAACATTTCCTAGCACCATTCACGTGACTGTACGAAAATCCATCTTGAAAGTTTTTCTTATATTTTCGAAACCATCGCTTAATTTTGACACCCGGATCATTTCTTCTAAATCACTAAGACTATAATGTAAGTAAACTACGCAAAAATTTTTTTATTGAATTTATAAAAAATGTATCGTTTTAATGCTGTGTTTAGGATAATATAACTATCTGCAGCTTTTCACAAGTAACTTTGGGCAATAGCGAAATAAATTGCAACTGAAAGTTCGAATTGATTAGGAAAAATGTATAATCAAATATGTCATACATCACTCAATAACCAATACAGGAACTCCTTAATCACGATAGAACACTTTGTATTCTTAAACACAATACAACTTAGATTCTTTACATTTTATTTTACCATTGGCATACTGCTGCACGTAATCTGAAGTATAATTCACCTATGATTTATCTATTAATTAATTTGCAAGGAACTCCCGAATAAATAATATTTCTCGAGCCATTCAATCACGTTGAATGTTAATAAATCAGCTACATCAGCTGCGTAGCGCTTCACCGCAACACTGAACCGTGAATTTGATGAACTTTCAATATTGCGAAAATTTTCCGTAAGCTTTCTTCGTCCAAATTTTCAACCAGCTTCCTTAGAGTCCCTCCAGTATTGCCACGGTATTCATGGATTTAATCTCCATAGTTATAAAATAAGGTCATTCATACCTTTTCTTGTGTGCTCAATGTCCGAAATTTATTGAAAGTGCCGGCATCAAATTATACACTAAAAATTGGTCTCCAAATGTAAATTGTACCTTGGGTTGTTACCACAGTCGTAAATGCTTACGCGATGGAAATCTAACCAAAAGTTCCTCTATCGCAAATTTTGATTTTCATATCGTCATCGAACGTTGCTATTTAGGATGTTCGTGATTGTATTTAAACACGTATATGCATATATACCACATATATACATACGCAGTTCAAGACTGCTTCTTTAGACACGTGGAGACTACAACGCATTTGGACGAATCTATATTCTACACCGTTCCCGACTGTTCGGTCTAAAATTGCTGACACGATTTTGTGAATATCAAACATAATAATAGAGCACGTTCAGATACGGAAATATTACAAATGTATATGTACTTAAGTAAATTTCTTCGAAAAGAGCTGCGTTACCGCTTTATAATTCGCTTTCAACTCGAACCCAACTTTAAATATACTCGTAGGAATTGGTAAAAATGCATGTGTTCCACACGAATTCACTGTAGGTTCATATTTTTACTGACCATCCTTCTATGTACTGGTATGTTGCGGATATGTATGTATGTATATATAGTGTTCCTTCTATTGTTCTGTATATATACAAAAGTTATATTGAGTTTGTGTTATTAATTTAATTGTATTAACACATGGTACACAATGGTGACACATCTTCCATTCAAAGTAAAGCACAAACAAGCCCAAATCTGAAACTAATGAAAGATGAATGATCCCGGACGAACTGATCTACATCCATGATTTATATCTTTCCAGAAAATCTACATATTTCTCACACATTTCTGATATTGACAGTTATGTCGTTTTGCCCATAAAAGTGATATTGACAAAACTACCACACATGGAATTTACATAGCGGGGTTATATTTCCGTCCCTACCAATTTAAACTTTTCTCCGACTTTTATTTGTCGAAAGAAGCATTTCCTTTTTCCAACGATATCTGCATAACATAGAAAACTGACTAAATTTCATGCTAGATTTTATCGTTGTTTGAGAATGTATGCAGGTAATTATTAACGTATCCGGAACCGTTGTTTTGTTATTGATTGTACGAAGCTTGCAAATTATTATTAATGTTGCTGTAAAGTCTACAGCAATAATTTGTATATTGTCTAGCATTCTACCCATGAATTCTCGGCGTCATTAAATTGTTTTGCGCGTAAGTAGGAACAAAATGTTTCTCTTATTTGTAAACTACGAGGTTTCGAAAAACTATAAATAATTAATAGGAGTATCTAGCTGTATTCCAGTTCTAAAGCAGGAATATTTATATCAGCTTTTGTGTTTTAACACTAGAACACCCCAAGCACCTTACTGCTATATATATATATATATATATTAGAATATGTTCTTAGTGCGTTGCAACATCGGTTTGTGATTTTATCTACTCACGTGTCATCGTGCACCTGGCAAATTGATTTAGTTATTGTTCACAAATTTTGACGATAAGTGGTTTAAATAATTACCCCAGTATGCCCCAGTGTCCATGGGTAGTAAAATAGGGTAAATAGTATTGATTTATGTACTTACATACATATTGTTTTTGTGGAGTGCATTAAAATTTATAGATGAAGTACTGCAGAGCCAAATGGCGCGTTTCAGGCGAAGTTTGGTGGAAGAGAATATTGCACGACTTTTAGAGTGTAATGACAAAAGCTGTGAATATGTTGGAGGTGGGGAGTTAAACAATGAACTCGGCGAAGTAATTGAAGATTTCCAGGGCGACGATTCTTCGTCAGATTCAAACGACTTTCTTTTTCAAACTTTAGCGCTCTCAGAAGCGAGTATAACAAATTTGTTGAAAGTATTAGATATGCCAGAACGGATTGTATGGTGCAAATAGGTTCAGTATTACACCCTCCAGATAATAAAGACTTTGCCAGACAAGTCTTTACACCTTTAGAGGCCTGGTCTTTATGTTTCGATGACGAAACTATAGGCCGCATTGTATCGTTCACTACGGTTGAAATCATATCACAGCCTCCCAATTATACAAGTGACTGACCAAATTTTGACTCAGGTCAAAGGTGTGAAAGTATTAGACTATCATATTCTTTCTTAAAGCACCTTTATTGGGCGTGTCTTATACAATCTTACCAAAGTGTTAATTCATTTCAATTTCTGATATGAGTACTAAACAATTAAGCAATAAAACTAGTGTGAGTCTGCTACACCACCACATAGCTCCTGAAATATTTAGTACCCATTCAAAGTTCACAGTAATACATAATCAAGTCACACCGATTCAAAAGGTTGAATGGGCTTAAGATGTCTTAGGTCCATGGTGTCGAGTTATTGGATCACTTCAACGTTGGTATGATTGAGAAGTCATTTTTTGGTGTATATTGGCATATTCGCGGATCACTTCTTCTATCCACTTGACGCTCACATCATCGTGAAGTTCTTTGTTGTTTACGAAGCGGTATGCGTTGGTAACGATGATAAGGTCTTGTTTTGGCTTCGTTGGACGATATCTCTATTAGATTGTTTGTATCTCCAAATTACTTTGATATTCTTTTGGGGCTGAGGTCAAGTTGAGACTTGTGGCCAATTAACCAGTACATTTCACGTGGTGTTTCTATTTCCGCCTGGCGTCCAAATGGAGACCTAGGTATTTCGCTAATTCCTGCTGAGGCATTTGAACGCCGTTGAAGTAGATATTGTGGTTGCTATCTTTTTTGCGTAACGTAAATGTAACAAGGGCTAACTTAGACTCATTCTACGGAAATGAAAGCTTTATTTGGTTTATATTATATGTTTGGGGTTCTAAAGATGAATGTCGTGATAATGAAAGAACTATATGATAAAGCGATCGCAGTACCCAACTTTAGCATGACTACAACGTGACCTAGATTTGAGTTTTTAACAAATTGTTTACGTTTTGATGACAGAAATACCCGAGAAAACTGTCGTACAAAAGATCATTAGGCTCCAATAAGGAACTTATTTGATAATATTGTGAACAAAGGTACTGAGTTTTATACCCCTACTGACTGTTGTACGATGGATGAGCAGCTGCTTGGATTTAAAGACCAGTGCCCAATGATAAATTTTGACGACTTGTGGATCTTGTGAATGTAGTTTCAGTCTGATGATGCTATATAATACATAGCGAAACGTAACTCTATATACGACTGGGTTTAATTAATTCAACCTTTACTGTCCGAACTCCGAAGAAATATTAGCAATCAATTCCGCACCCGACAAGAAACTAATATCATTTCTTAATTATTTACAGACTCTGACAGCTCCTATACATGCAACTAATATAAACCTTACTTGTGATAGCTGGTTCACGTCAGTCTCGTCTGCAAGTGCATTATTAGAGAAGAATGTAACACTGCTAGGCAGTTTGCTAAAAGATAAATAAGAAATGCATCCTGGATTAAAAGACAAACTTTCTTTCGAGAGAAAATCCGCCAAGTGAGCTTTCAGCGGAGCGCTAACTTTATTGACATACTGTCCAAGGAAGCCAAAAAAATGTTAAATCTAGGATCAACACTGCACATCATTCCTGGACAAAATAGTAACTCTTGCTGAAGTAGTCGACTTCTAAAAGAAAACCTAGGGTAGAGGCGATATGTTCCACCAATTGTACCACGGATATTCAGGGTCTTGAAAAACGCGTCGCTGGTCCCTATGTCTGTTCTGTAGGCTACTGAAAACAACTGGTATAAATACTAGGATCCTCTTAAATTTAAATACAGCGCCCAATAAGAAAATAGTACTAAATAAAAGAGCATTTCTAAAAAATTTGGCTTTAGAACTACATACGTAGAACCATGGTTACACGAATGAAAAAACTTGGCCACAATGTCCGTGTGATTATAAATGGAATTTTAAAACTACCAGCTAAGAGTCAGAAAGACCCTTAAAATAAGTTCGGTGTAGGCCCTGCTCCTATTCTAAGGGCAGAAAAGTTAAAAAGCTTTTTATCAGAGATGCAAAATTAGTATCTGTGCTGAGCATCAAATTCAAATTTGTTCTAGACATGTTTAATTTAATTTTTTCTTTCTAATTTTTTGATTTTCTATAACAGTACTACGCCATAAATACATTGTCAGCAAAAACAATTGTTACTAGGGGTTAAAAAAGTAGTTTTTCTCAAATACTTATTGTGCATTGATTACGGGATCGTAAATGGCATATATTTCACATTACATAACTCAATAATTCATTAGTCCTGTAGAATCCAACCCACGTAAATATGGTCAATCGAGACTCTGTGGATTTCCTGGCTGAACTAATATTCTATTAATATTATGGCCTTGGCTGTCAATTGAATGGGATTCAGTATGACTTCGTCGAGGTAACAGCATTCGGAGTCTCAAATATAAGATTTACTAGTAAGCATCAGCATCTCAACTGTAATAAATAAAGTGTAATTTACTACAATGTTAAATTACACTTTAATATTCTATTCCATCACCGTAAAATGTTAATAAAACATCAGCATCAACAGCACTTTTAATATGAATATAAATAAGCATGCTAAGGAATTTCAAGCAATTTCAAGTGAGGAAAGTTTGGTTTGGGGGCGTTACAGGTTTGACTAAATTAAACACTAAAACAGTGAAAAGAAATATAATATTTTACAATACTATTTCCATCATCATGCCAAATACTTTTACATGTATAGTGGATTTACAACTTTTACGATTTTCTTTTTAACATTGATGACAAGAGCGAAGCAACTCTCAATAAAGGTGGTCCACACAGGAGACTTCAAATGGACGAATAGAGTTAGTCCATGAGTGGAGCACATTCTTATAATAACATTTTTATTAGTGACCGCGAAGCTGGGGCTGACATTAACTTTACCGTAAACTCAGCACGACTGACACATCCGACCTCGGTAATCCCCACTGATAAATGACCGCGGCCCTGATATTTATGGAATTGTTAGAGTTTATTATGTCATCTCCTTACTTAGACCAACACCGCGGCTAACTACGGTCATGAAACGGGTCTCTCTCGATCTTTAAGGCCATTACATATTTTACTACGTCACTCGTCTTGGCTGCGTGTTATAATTCCAGTGTAATCGTAAAACATACCTAACGTTTTATGTCGTTATGGTAATCGACTTTTTGCAGTCGCCTTTAAATTATTTATCAGCAATCGCTCTATTTAATCAACGCAATCGCGCTCATAAAATTATATCTGAATATTTTCACGGATCAGTTATTGAACCTAAACCATATGGTGAAGTTGCTAGTAAAAAGAATCGTAAAAACTAAATTTATGACTGATCTTCAAGAAGTAATGGCTATAAGATATCTTTTTCGATAGATGATGCCTTCATAAACGAAAAATTTTGCTTGTGTTTAAATCATATGACTGAAGGCATGTTTTTAGAATGAACATTGTCGAATGACAGTTTTTTTAAATGTGCATTTGCAACTTTTAAACTAACCATTTGCTAAGAATCATGCGCATTCTTCGCTAATCTGTTGTCGTTTTCAGGCTATTATTGCCTAATATAGTTATCTTCCATCAATAATCAAATCGATACAAAATTGTATGACTTTTTAACCTTCCTATACTCACGCATACGGTCTGTGAGACCGATTTATATAGTATAGTATACGTCTTTCATTTTGACGTGAATATAGGAAGGTTAAAAGAGAGATTTACGAATATCCTTGTGTACTGGAGCCAACTGTTTGGCAGATCATTATAATTAGTGACCACTTCCGTCTTCTATCATTTTACTATTATTTATATATATTCTTTTTCTTTTCCTTTTAATGACTTTTTGTCACTTCGCAATAAAGACTTACTATACTTTACCTTTAATAACGGTTGGTTATCCAACCCATTCTCAAGATAACTGCCTTTATATGTAGCTCTGAATTTGTTTACTTTACACCCAATTGGTTTGAAGGGAATCAATGTAGCTCAATATACTATGTGAAGCTTCTGGGAAAGATAATTTTAGAATTTTACTTTTAGATAGTAAAAAAATCTACGATCCGTGTGGCACGTATCTATTTAACTTTTATATTTTATAAACCGCTTAAAAGTCATTTTCTGGCTTCATCGCTTGCATAAAAGCAAAGTTGGTTTTACTGCTGGGCGATTCTAAACAACCGTCAAGGAGCATCGGAACAATAGAGCATTTATACATCAGATGAAATTAAAAAGAAGTTATCTGAAATTCATTTACATTTGGTTCTAATGTTTCGCTATACATATGAATATGTAAGTACATACCGATAAGTCGCGCATGAATTTCTATTTGGCTAAAGGCGCCCCCTACTGCAGCAAGTCACCAACTTGGAAAAAAATGTAAAATACGCCTACCATTATATGATTACATTACCTAAACACGCATTTTATTACATCAATGATTATTCAATGAACTGGGGAACGTCAGACAATGAAGATTCCATTTTTCGTTGGCAACAGGAGTCGTGGACCACACATTAGAACAGATTGATCTGATTCAAAATATTGTTCAACAAACAAACTCATATACAAATTTGAAACAACTAGAAGCAACCTATCATTAAGTTAATACGTTTGGCGAAGGTCGTTTTAAGCGGTATAAAATTTCTTCCAATCATCATGCGTACATTTGAGTAGACCTAAAATTGGCGCCCCATGGTGACAAGCTACGGTAGGGAGGTTTCACTTTTTCCTAGATGGCATGCTAAAGGAATACCCCTTGCGCCGGCACTGCTTGGAGTTACGAATATTGGGAATGTTGTCAGCGCGCTGTTCTTAGATTGTTAGTACATTATATATATTGCACATATACGTATACATCTTTACAGAGTCCCATTACCGTTCACATGTTATGAAAATTTAGTTCTTCTCCCATTGCGACGTTTTACTACAAGGCGTCAGACCATCAGGAGTACCGTCAACACCTCGCCCAGTATCGTCAAAACTTATAGTTAGCCCCAGCAACCACTTATTAGCCACCCTACAATCCCCAGGTAGAACCGTTGTTTTCTTGTTACATCCCTCCACTTTACCGTGACGTTAGGGAGAGTAACGTCGTCACTACGCGCATGTAACACTCATTTTCAGGAATGATGCATTATTAATGCTCGGTTTCTGAGTGTCCGTCTAAACCGAAGTTCAGGTTCAAATTCAAGTTCAGGGTTTAAGTCGTTTTTAGTCCGAGTTCAACTCAGATTTGTATCAAACGTCGAGCTCAACTGGAGCTGAGGGAAATACTAAGCTCTGCGTTTGCGTCATAAAAAGTTAGACATTACTTATTACTTCTGCAAAACAATATTACGTTTGAATCATTTAAGTGGGTATAGAAATCGAAATTACCTTCTTACGTCACTTTTAAATCCGAGAACAACTGCATAAAACGTATATAATGAGATGCATATTAGAACACGCTAGGATGTTGGGGCCCTTTTTAGTATCTAGAAACGAAGGTACTGGTATGCGTTTAAACATTGACACCAGTCAGTGTGTTATAGTGGTGATTGAAGTTTTACATAACATTGGGCGCAAAGAGAATGAAGATGAGCCACCAATTGACCCTGGCATTCAGCAAATTATAAATGAAGTGGATGCTAAGCATGCAATAATAATGCAGAAAACATATTGCAGGATAATAGAAGAATGTATTGATTGCCGCTTGATTGCCAATTATTTTCATAATTTAGCAAATCCATATAACAATATGTCGGTTCATATTGTGGTTTTGTAAAACTTCAATGTGAAATCAAATACTACTACACAGTTTAAATATAGTTAATAATCATAAGTAAATATAGTTATTTTATGCAGATGGGAAAGATAGTGATTGCAAGGACAGTGATGTATATAGACAAATTCATAATCTGCGATTCCCGGACTTTACCTGCTGCATGTGATTTCTATTGGTTGAAATGTGAATTATGTATATCTTAAATGATTCAGTCGTCTCAACGACATAATAATGTTTCTACCATATACCCTTCCTAGTCAGATTGACCAACACCATTTTTTTCAGTTTAACTGCACTGGTGCATTTTAATCACCATGCAACTCATGTAACAGGTCCAAGGTTTAAGCTCAAGCTCAAGGTTCAACTGAACTTTAGTTTAAACCGAGACTGAAAAACTGGACATTAACGTTTGAATTCATTGAACTTTGTTACATTCTTAACCTGCAACTTCATCTACCAATTCAAATTTACTGAGTTAATAAACTTGATGTTTTCAACAGAATTGTCGGTTTCATTTCTTTCTGTTTGTGTATTTAACCCCTTTTCTTGCAAGCCAAATACCTCGTAGTAAGATGACCTAAAGGAGAGGGAGCGTAAGTTCGACCTACCGTCGCGATTCAAACACCCTTAGTAATCGATGCCTCTTCAACGTTTATACCATCAGCCAGGGTTTTTAACACCTGCTTTGTGAAAGTAAACAATTACACCCACGACCCTACGGGGCAGCTAGCCCCATCATTACTATGTATCAACAGGTCTTACCAAGGCAGTCTGATAGCGATCTACTACCTGAACGCCATGTCTCCGCCTTGTATCATCTTCAGAAGATACGAGAGCTCTTCTCACATGTTTAGATATTTTTAAATTGTGAAACTCACGATACGCGAGAAAGCGTGTGGCAAATTCCTTAAAAGGATTTTGTGTAATCCTATTATTGCACTGCCCACGATTCGTAAATAAATTATTTGAACATGTTGTATGCCACATGCCTCATATAGCAAATACAGACGAGTTATTCCTTTTTAACAAACATCCTACTTAATAATCATTGCAGATTGTGGCACTGATACTATATTATTTCGAACTGTTCTGTAAGTTCCCTAATATATTCTTCGATTTGATTTCCGCTTACTTTTTATACTATTCTAAGACGTCATTACTCGCTTTAGAAGTTTTCTTTGGGCAATCTGAAAATTAAATGGAAAAACAATGCGGAACTTGTAAATCCGAGTACGAAAGTTGTGGCTCATCTGACACTTGACATTTCCTTGTTGTGCTTCCAAAGTGCAGACGATTGCATATATAGTTAACTCCCCCTTAAAGTCCTAAATGTCGGCTAATTGCCTTGGTCTAGAGCATGTATGAGCAACCTTTGACATGTTGTGGGCCAAACTTTAGTGTGCAAATACATTCGCGGGCCGCGTTTAAAAGTAGTACATTTTAAAGTAGTGTTGTTGTGTTCATAATTTTTTTGCGATAGATATCAGACATGAAATAATACGACAATGTTATTATAGTGTAATATCAATTTATGAAAATAACAAAATGAAATAATAACATTATAATTAAATCGTTAAATTTGAAATTGTTACAAACTACGAAAGTTAAATAGCGATACAGAAATCAATTAGACACTTGAGCTTGAACTTGGGAAACTAATCCATCGATGTTTGGATTAATTCCACTGATACAAAGACGTAAAGAATTTTCCAAATTATCGTCAGTCAGCCTTGTACGATATTTCGATTTATTAACTTTCATCAGTGAAAAGAACTGTTCGCATTTATAAGTACTGCCAAACGCACAAATCAATCTTCTTGCGAATTTTCTAAGATGCGGAAAATGGTCTTCTTCGAGGTATTTTTTGTAGAAATCACACAACTCCACGTCTTCAAATTTAGATTTTAGGAGTGAGTTTTCTTGAATCTCGATCAACTCCATTTGCAAGTGTATTGGAGCATTTTGTACATTACTTTTTGTTGGAGTAGCAAATAAATTGAAACAGTCTTCCATGTTTCTGAAATCGCTAAATCTGTTCGAAAATTGCTCCGACAGTACCTTGAGTTCTTCAGCATATTGAACATAAGCAATATTCTCATACGCAGAGAGCGTGGTGAAATGGTAACTGTTTCCAGACAGCATCTGTGCCTCCCACAAGCGGATTTTATTCTGAAACGCTTTCAAATGGCTGTACAAATCATTAACTAACTGTCCTTGTTTTTGAAGTTTCAAATTTAAATCATTCAAATAGCTAGTAAGGTCGACCAGAAATGCTAAGTCACATATCCATTTTGGGTCACTCAATTCAGATAGTGGTTTATCTTATATTTGCAGAAAGTCTTTTATCTTATTTATAAGCTCGTGAAACCGTTTCAGCATTTTCCCTTTGCTTAGCCATCTGACTTCAGAATAATATGTTACGTCGTCATATTCGGCTGATATTTCATCCAAAAACGCCTTGAATTGACGATGGTTAAGCCCTCGGGATCGAATAAAATTGATGGTTTTTACTACCACATTCATAACATTCTGGAGTCGAATGGACTTAGAACACAAGTTCTGTTGGTGGATAATGCAGTGAAGGACTATCAAATCATCTTTTGCACATTTAATTCAGTTGCTTTTTCGTTCAAAATTCCGATGAAACCTTTACGTAAGCCGACCATAGAAGGTGCACCATCTGCGCATACTCCAACTAATTTTGACCATGGCAAGGCAAAACTTGTAAATACCTTTTGAACTTCATTAAAAATGTCCTCTCCTGTAGTGGTTCCTTTTAGCGGCTGTAAAGCAAGCAATTCCTCAGTAACAGTGAACTCTTTATCAACACCTCGAATAAATATAGCCAGTTGAGCTGTGTCCGACAAATCGGTGCTCTCGTCTAATGCTATGGAAAATGATTCAAAACCAGTCATACGGTCAGTCAATGTTGTTCTTATATCATTAGCCATCATTTCTATACGTCGGACAACAGTTCGTCTTGACAAACTAATTTTTTCAATTTTTTCAGGGCATAAAACACTGCAAACTTCTAACATACACTCCTTGATAAGTTCGCCTTCGGAAAATGGTTTTAATGACTTTGCCAATTTTGAACTAACTATAAAACTAGCTTTCACAACATTATCAAGTAGTGTTCTTTGTTTATGAAACATTTGCTGCTGCTTTTCTAAATTTGCAGTAAGCTTCTGGATTTTGTCTTTTCTTATTTGTCCTGTCAGTGAGTGCAGCGTAGGATGCTTAGTTGAGTAATGCCTCTTTATATTGAATTCTTTCATCACTGAAATGGATTCATTACACAGCAAACAAATAGGCTTACCATTGTGCAAGATAAAAAAGAATTCTTCAGTCCATTTTTCTTGAAACTGGCGACCCTCTGCATCTACTTTTCGTTTCTTTCCACCAGACATCATTTTCGTATACAAAATATAATTAGAGAGCACCCAAGATTCACACAAAGTCACAAAGCTAATTGACGGCACTAGCAGTTCGCTAGGATATCGCTCGTCGAAGTTATCACCTCGGTAGCTCAAGTAGAACTGAACTAAAGTTCGGGCCATCCACCTGCTTATATAGGCAAAATGAAGGAATGATCTAGAATCGTCTAGTGTAGAACAGTTGAGAAGAAATAATCTTTTGTTGCGCCGCCCGTGAGGCGGCAAACATCGAAGGCTTTGATGTTTGCCGCCTCACTCTTTGATGATCGCCGACACTCGGCTTGCTCGCTTACTTGATTCCGTGAGTTTGAGTAAGTAGTGTAATTTTAATTTTTTTTTAAATTAGGTTTTTCAAAATGTCTCGCGGGCCGGATCAAATCATAGAGCGGGCCGGCTGTTGCCCACCGTGGGTCTAGAGGATCAAGTTCGGTGTTATGCGAATGATTGAAAAAGACTTACCTCTATTATTGTTGACGTTGCTACCCCAGGCCTTATGATTGGTATTGGTATCAGCGCCGACAATCATTTCCAATTAGATTTCACTAGTTAATGCTACCATACCATAGCCCCCATATTACACCCAGATAGTTCTGGCGAGTCGATGGAAAGGTACACAGAGGGGATTGCCGTCTTCAATACCCCGCCACATTTATTCACTCTATTGTGTCTATTGTTAGTAGTTTACTTAATACAAACGTAATTCGGGTGGGCCAAACTACTTGCTACCCTACTACATTTGTCAGGTACTTAACTCATTTCAGTGTTGTCTTTATTAACTACATTGTAACCGCCTTCGCATATTTAACACACATATTTACACTACCTGGCGTAGGTTAACATCATCTATTACAGTAATAGAATTGCAAAGGAGATTTATTACACGCTTAAAATACCTCTACTGGATTTATTCATAAACCCTTAACCAGATTTGGTTAATACACCTGCTGTTTCTCACCAGAATACCAAAATCATCAACTGCAGGCTCTCGATGTTTATAAAACATGGAGAAATTCGTACAAACGGATTAATTAGTTGATATAATTATTCCGGGTAAAGGGGAAGATAAATACGTCCTTTGATTACTAGTTCACCACGCCATGACTAATTTGGCAAGGAAATCGACCCTGCGATCTTGGGAGCTATTAAAGATTTTATTGTTGTGGCATCTCCCCGAAGGAAGTAATCTTTGAGCAAATCTGGAACGAATTTGAATATTTATGGCATCAATCGATGCATGCTCACCCTCGTTTATAAGTGTTTGCGTTCGTACTCATAATTATATCCTATAATTATATTCTTTGTTAATTAAAACGAAACCGAACAAATCAAAGTCTGTTCACATTCATTGCCCTCATTACTTGTTAGGTTTGCGCACACTCTTTTATATTTAGGAACAACGGATTGCTGACCATTTCTCCCTATCTCTACAATTCGCCGCATTCGTGTACGTTACACATGAAACATGAGGAAATTGTTTCTCGCAGGAGCCATAATTACGCATTAGCGTAGGAATATCCTTGTTTGTCAGCGAACAGTCTTACTATATATGACAAACTAAGAGAAGTAGCGCATGTTCTAAATCTTCATTCTGTTCTATACTGAAATCGCATATGCATCTCTTTCAGTTTCGAATGGAGAGAACATACTTGTACGAAAAATCGATATGAATACTAAAAAGAGCGCTTTTACTTGTCAGTCATTAGCTTTGGGAGGGGGGGATTAACATTTCTTGCACTTTAGTAAGAACGGAGTTAATTAGGGCTGAGCACTGAAATGTTTATATCGCAGAGGATTTCGCAAGTTGTGGTAATTACGACATATAATAGTAAATGGTGCATTCATAGTCGACATCTACATAATTTGGCAATATATTGGGCTAAGTGACCGTTTACAATAGATCATCAACATCAATGGAACTCTTAGAGCTATATACCTTCATATACATATGTAATAGCAGTTTTAAATTGGATCATAAAATTTAAGTTCAGATGTTCTAACCTAGCCAGAAGTAATGTTAGATGCAAAATATGCTAATTTCTGTCGTTATAAATACAATCAAAATATTCATGTAAAATACATAAGAAAAAAGCTTGTATTATAATCCGCGTGTCTACTATATAGACACATTTAACCTGAAGTACTTGTTTCTGTACTTTTTACAGTGGACTTTTACAGAGAATGGACTATGGAAACAAGTAAAACGAGGGAAAGGTTAACATGTACATTATCTTATAGAGTAGGGTCTGAATAGGTACATGTAAGCTTCATTTACTTTTCTTCCATTTTTGCAGTTATGTATCCATGATGAGGGTATTTATATGTATAACATGATCCTATTAGCTAAGACAAGTTCAGCTGTAATCGATACGTTCCCCATTGCGGCTGGTGCGATGGTTGAACAGTATCATATTCTTGCCGAAGAAATTGTGGCCATTTAAATTGTCGCCACGATGGAAAAACTTTATAAATTTGTTTTCGATGTTTCAACGCACACTATGGTTGTGTTTTTAATTTTTCTCTCTCACTTAGAGCAAAATGAAATGGCTAACTGGATCATTACCGTAATCGCAATTCAATTACTTTCAAAGTGCTCGTCGCCTTACTTATTGTTATGTGTTATTCTATGTTTATTCTCTCCAAAGGGGTTACGTATATAATATAATTTGTTACTATTACATGTCAAACTACTATCGATGTATAATACTTTACAATACTTAATTTTTGCTATTAATTCCATTCTAAATTCGCCACTTCCCTTATTATGTTGCACATCGCCAGGATCGTTGTTTCTTGCATTTTGATATAAAGATTTTTAGGTAGTCGTGGCTGTTTTAGTGCCTCCTGTTGTGTCCATGTATTTCTCCTGTCGACCGTATTATTATTGGCATTATGTAGGTACGTCTCCCTAGCTCGCCATATATGTTTAATTTCTGCTATTAATTTTATCTATTTCCGTTTTCCTCTATGTATTTTTGTTTTATATTGTCAATGCACCATTGCTATGTTTATAAGGTAGTATTCTTTGGTTTCTTTGGTTAGCAGTACTACGTCTGATCGGTTGTGTGTTATTTGATGGTCTGTGATAATCGTTCTGTTCAGATGCAGTAGAATCGGTGTGTATTTATAGTAAGATGGTTTTTCGGTAGTACGACCTGTTTTATTTGCGATTTTGTGGATTATCTTGACAACAGCATCGTGTTTGCTTTTATACTCTTTGACCGCCAATACACTGCTACTCTGGATTATGTGGTCCAGATTTCCAGATTCACCATTGCACATTCTATATTTGCGGTATTCCACGTTTTGCGGTATATTTCAGATAATTTCTAATAGCTATTACTTGGTCTTGTATTGCTACCGCAAAACTCTCTGTTTCTGAAATAGTATTCTGCCTTTTAAGCATTAGCATGAGTTTTTATTATCTATGTGTTGTTGCTTCAAAGTTGTTATGCATCTTCCACGTAGTGGGTTTTATCTCAAGCGTTTATTGTGTTTTTCATTGTGGCAGTTCCCCATTGTCATATCTCTCTCATAGATTGAGTGGTGTATATCTTCGATCTGCTGCTGTTAGTGCTTTATATGTTTGTTCTATTTATACTTTGCTATAGAAGAATCATATCATTGCTGTTATCGTTCTATGGTGTATTATGTTAAAATTCAGAAAGCCCTTTCCTCTAACTGCTCTTGGTAGATGGAATTTTTTGATGCCACTGCGCGGCTGATGTACTCTGTATTTGGTGTGGTCTTTACAAGTTGTCTATTCAAATTTTCCAGGTCCGAGTTCGTCCATTTAATAATTCCGAAGCTGTAGGTAATAACTGCATATGTATCTATTGCTTTCGTGACGTTTTCTCCCGTTAATTTGGTTCGTAATGTTTGTTTCAGTCTCGTTTTGTATGTATTTATAAATCTATCCTTCATTACGTTTTTCGGTATTCCGAGGGTTTGCCATTTTCATTGCTTCAATGGAGAACTCCTTCTTTGTTTGAAGTAAATAATTTGTGCTCTTTTGCCTAGTACATTTGGCTTTAAATGTACTATTTATATTACACTTATCCAGTCCAAATTCCATATGTATATTATTGCTGAAGGTTCTCGTTTATTATAATAAGTGATAAAGTTCGTCTTTTGATCTCTCTACCAATTTGATGTCATCCATATATATATCATGTGGCTTATTTCTTTTTTTTGTATCATCACCAATCTGATGTCTTGTTCTTTTTGTTTAAAGTATTCGGTTTATAGCGAAATAAAACCAAAAGAGGTTTAGGGAATCCCCTTGGAATATACCGCGTTTAATTTTTATTTCTCCGGCATCGGATGTGTTACCATGTACTCCTGTTCTCCATTGACCCATTAATATCTTCAGCAGAGTTTGTAAGTACGGTGTTATTTTGTATATTCGGTATACTGTCATATGCCTTTTATAATCTATGTATGCCCAATGGAGATCTTGTTTGTTCTTTTCTAGTTGATCTAATATTATTGTGTCTAGGACTACCTAGATTCTACCTTATTAGAAGCATAGCCCCTCCCCTTATTTCCATTTTGTATTTTATTGGTGGGTATTCCTGTCACTAAGTTGTATATTGTAGGAAGACACGTTATGGATCTGTATTTACTGTGATCTGCACCTGCTGCTTGACTTTTTCGTTTTAAAGGAATTCTACATTTCGTGCAAAATCTTTTTCGATTATTTCATTAAATTGTTGGGCTATTCTTTTTATTCTTTTATATTTTCTACTGTTATTCATTGCTCCGTCATATATTGTATGTTGTTAGTTTTTTCTTCTCTTCTGTAATCTACCTAACACTCTTTTCCTCTCTGAATTTCAGCACCTTTTGCTGGCTAAGGTATTCACTTTTTCATTGCAAATTTCCTTATTTTCATTTAGTTTTCTGTAGAATTTTGTCTGGTTGCATTAGAAACTTTTATCCTGTTTCTTTTACTTACTTTCTCGGTCTTCTCCATCAATTCTTTTAGCTTTTAACTTTTATTTTAGTAGTTCTAATATTTCGCGTGTGTGTTGATTTTCTTCAATCTTATTTGTTCTTAATATATTTCACTTTCCTTTTAAATCCATTAGAGATTTGGTCTTTATTTGTAGCTTGTGTCAATACACCTATTTCCTTTCCGAGTTCTGATTCCCATTCAAAAATTCTTTCTGTGTCCTATATGATGGTCGGCGTTTTTAATGTCTTGGTTATGTACATTTAATACAGCGAGAGCTCCGACATAAATTAAATGGTGTGTTTCTGTCATCATATTACAATTCGTTATTTTAGTAGTAATAGTGTAATTGCCCCTCTTTTATAACTAACCTTGTGTTTCTTCCTGTGTGTAGGTTTGACAATGTAGATTTTGTTGTGGGAGCTGTTTCCTATCACATAATGTTGTTCCTCTTAAATATCTCCATAGCTTTAGTTTCCTCTTCTGCAGCTACTATTTGGGGTCCTTCTAAATCTTGTTCGTTTTCTTAGCTAGATCTATTACACCCTCCTTTAATTTTGCTTCGATTTCCCGCCTGATTCTCTGTACTATATTACCTGATATTTTGTTCTTACTGAATAGTGAATAGCAATCTTCTATTTTTTGTATTATCTTTCCTTTTAGTATTGGGTATATTTTAGTAATTTCTTCATAGAGTTTGACACTATAAGGTCCTTGACTTCAAATTAATTGAAAATACCGATAAGTGTATTTATTTTGGATATTAACACCAGACCAGGTGAATATGTGACCGTCCACAACAAAAACTCACACAACGTGCGGAAACGAGATTTTGAGAATGAGACCTTTAAGGTAATTAGGTACGTTTTGTCAAGATACGCTCCAGCTAATTTCGTTTTCTGTCGCTAAATGTAGTTTTATGCTTGTAAATCTAAACCAATCTGTGAGTTTGAAGAGGTATGAATTCGTTTGCTTTTATTTTCGAAACAATTCAATTATATTAGCCGCTGCCAATCTCTATAACAGCCGTGAGAGAGAATTCTCAAAAAAACATGGCGTATTGCAACGAATCGCAGCGGACCACAGCCAACTCTTCAGGAAGCAATAAAATCGGACATTCTCGTTGTCAGTTTTTCGACAATTGAGAGTCCTACCTTATTACATCGCTTTCAGTGTATTATCCCAGTATTTCGAGTACGCTCACAAGTGATGTTCGTGTCAAGTGTTCAACTTCGCAATGTAATTTTTCTTGCGGTTTGTGGATTTTTGTGTGAATTCCATAAGCAATAATTGCAATAAATTACGTGTTCGAAAAACGCATTCTAAACACAGTGAAGGCGTTAAGTGTAGACTTGCAGTACTTAGATACAACTTATGCCGATCCTCCATCTGAAGAAGAATCAACATCTGCTCTCGATGTGACTATTGAGCGATCGTTCGTGGATGAGGAGGAATTGCAAACTGTTGGGCCGATGTTTTCAGAAATTGCTCCGGTATGTTGTAAATGAGAGTGCAATAAAAAACTGCCGAAAGATCTTGTGTGTAAGTTTCGAGATTCGTATCACGAATTAGAAAAATGCGAAGAAGATTTGGTTATATTAAGCCACTTGTAAGCTAATAGGCAAGATGTAGCATTATCAGCTCAATGCGCTACATTAACAAGAAAGGAGTACGGAGCACGGGCTGAGAAAGAGAAAACTGGACAAAACACATTCTATTTCTTTCGCGATTTTCCAATATGCCAGAATATGCACTTCTTTATCCATGACCCAAAACGTGATAGGTATAAAGATTTAGTTCGACATTTTGACAAAGAAGGCTTGTACCCGAAAAGACATGGCTGAAAAGCCAGCAATACGTGATAATAAAGGTGTCCCAAAATTAACGCAAGATTTGAATTAAATAGAAAAAACAGCTTTTAGTCTTTTGATTGTTATTTTTTTATTAAGTCATAAAGTACATAGGATAGGATTATTTATAGAATAACACATCGGGCAAACGGCCTCCACAGCTTTGCATACACATACGCACTTGACCAATGCGACCGTAAGTTGTTTGAGTCATTATCTTGAATCTCAATAAAGCATTAATAATCGGATTCTGTTCGCCGATAACTGTGTAGCGCAGAATAAGAATAATTCGATGCTGAATTATTTATCGTGGAGAGTGAAGACCAAACGGAACAAGAAAATCGAATCCAACTTTCTTTTAACAGCGCATACAAAATTTTCAGCAGACCCCATGTTTGGACTACTTAAAATGAAGTTCTCTGCATCAAGCATCGACTATTATGAGGATTTTGTTACGTGCATCTTACAGTTGACTCCTAACAGATTTAGTCAAGTCGTAAAGGGAGCGAATGTGAGATTTCGTTAATCGAAAGATTATTTTGTGTCATTTAATCAGAAACCTCTAGGTAAGCGCATTTTCATTCGGCAGTATCACTGCAATTGCAAAATAGTCATTGTGTACCTACCGTATTATATTCTAAGTATTACTCTTACTGACTTATAGTTTGTCGAGAATTCGTCGATAGCGAAGCAGAAGTGCACGTTGTGAGGCTGTCTGAGGAACCAAGCTCGTTACCTGCTGTCATTCCACCGCCTGGGTTATTACTGGAACGGCATCGGCAGTGGTATTTATTTCAATCCATCAGGCAACTTTGAAGTAACTTTGCAATGGCGGATACTGTCGCGCCAAATCTGGCCTTAGTACTCAAAACAGAAACGAAGAAGGAGGACTCAAAGCTGATAAAAGAACCGGGAATATCGAAAAGGAGAAACCCAACTCAAAAAGAATAGAACATAACGATAATAATTATGGTTTGGCTTTTTGTTTTTTTTTTTTGTATGTTACCCATTTTTTTCGTAGGGTCACTACTTTTTGCTTATTTTTGCTCTACAAATTACATTTACTTGTATTTTGACCTTTTTTGCGTCGAATTATACGATATAACTTGATTTTACATTTTGATCATTCCAGAGCTGATTTTTGCATGTTACGTCTTCTGTATTGCGTTATGTAATTTTAAAACACAGAATACACACAAAAAAATTAGGAAATGAAAAACGATTTTTGACACCTTAGGGGGTGGGGGTTGTGGACGGTCATATATATATATATATATATATATACTTATATATAGTACAATTTTCGCGTAGCAGATAAAAGTTACAAAAATTTGAATCAATTCAGTAACGCTGAAAAATGTGTATTATTTCTTCATGTATAGATCATTTTAAATGTGTGCTGCATATTCGAAAAAGTTTTATGTCGATTGTACAATATAAAATTTATTCTCACAACGGTCGTCTTATGTATACATTCAGCCGCTTCACTTTCCAAGAAATATATGTACGTGCGATTTACGTTTAGTCTACAAAGCTTGTATTACCTAGAAGGATATGAAATCACAAAGATTCGTTCTTTCGCATCTCCAACAGTACCCCTCCATCCACGTACGTTGCTTTAAATATAAGAAAAATGCGACACATACGTCAAACCCAAAATAATATATTTCGCAATAGGGAAAGCAAATTGAACCAATTTTGTCTACGTTCTAAAGCCTAATCTCTCTCTCAGTGAATGCTTGGCACAAGTTAGACGCCGCCACCATTCCCGCCGGATTCCTTTACCGCTAAAGCCCCATACGAAAATTCGGTCCCACTCTGCAGCCTCACATCTGTCTCATTCTTCTTCGATAGGCACGGAAATTGAAAGGGCGCTCAAACGCGATATGGAAAATGATAAAGAGATTGATATTTCCAAAATGCAATGCGCTCTATCTGTTTTATTTATGACACATTTGAGTTTGTCTAGCCCCAGTTTTTATTTACTATTACTGTCCATATGAAATGTGTGTATTTAAAGATATATTACTAAAGATGATATCTACTTATGTTAGTTAGAAACCAAACCTGCCAAATGATCAACCTAGCCCAATACTTTTACAATATTGCCAATAGCTATCATTACAGTAAAATCATCACATATAGGATTCAATTGTATATCAGACTTCTGTTAAAGTTTGTAGGAATATAACTGAATAAATCTCATGTATTTATATAAATGAGTGTGCGTCCCTTATCCTATTTCTCTAAATATAACTCTGTAATTCAGTATTTCTCTCCTTACCTCATAATTTCCTAACGCCTTTCCTAATTCCTTATTGCTAATTATAAGTGCAATTTTCTTTCCAATTAATTGCAATCACTATTTTTATTTTATACTATTTATATCTAAAATTCTCAACTGTTTACCGCAGCACTTGAGGTGTTCCCAATCTGTTACATGTTTGAAAAGTGTAGAAGGACTATCTGCTGAAAACTATTAATTTTACAGTCTGTAAAGTAAGAGTATGTACGGTATAAATGGCAGTTGGCTTCAAATATCGTCATAGTTTTTTGTGTGGGTTAAGAAGTATAAGAAGACCAAAAATGTTTCTTTCAGCCGAACCCGAAGGAGCAGCAAAATTAAAACAGAAGAGTATAGATGTATCACATGCTACTATTCGAATTTATCTCCTTGTCTATAACGCCAAACATGAAATACAATGATAAAACCACTTTTAGACGAAAAACATGTGACGAAAAGACTCGCTTGGACCAAAGAGAATTTGCGCCGAGATTGAAGCAACCTGATCTTTGCGGACGGAGCTTCTGCTTGGGGATATACTACCATCCGACGTTGCTGGTCAACGTTAACCAATAGATTAATACAACGGACCGTTAAACATCCTGTAAAAATTCATCCTGGGGTGCTACTTTTTGAATCACAGTTTTGTAGCATTACAGATGTTTAGAACCACTTTAAATGTTCCGAAAATGATTAAAATTGATGAGAAATGTTTGTTGTCGTCTGCTGAAGCATGCTTCATAAAAGAAGAGAGAGGAGTGGATCTTACAAGCAGACAACGACCCAAAATGCAGGAGCAAACTGTGAAAATGTGTGGGCATATATCAAGCACAAGCTGCGAGGAA
Organism: Chrysina gloriosa; assembly: GCA_038088585.1. Taxonomy (NCBI): domain Eukaryota; kingdom Metazoa; phylum Arthropoda; class Insecta; order Coleoptera; family Scarabaeidae; genus Chrysina; species Chrysina gloriosa. Next base: position 25,419,082 of record CM076090.1, read on the forward strand.
GAAAAGTGTGCGCATCGAAGCAGCTGACACTACAGGTTCGTCTCATTTGGGGGTCTTTACCGAACGAATACACAGTCAACTTAGTGGAAAGTATGCCTCAGAGATGCCAGACAATTATCAATGTCGATGGTGACTGGACTCATTATTAATGGTATAGCATTTTTCTTCACATGGAGTACAACATGTACTTGAAAATCATTAAAAAAATTTTTCTATACATTAACCCGTACACGCTTTCACTTTACGGACTATATGTTCGATTTTTCGGAAGAACAAGTTGCGTAATTATTTCAACTTACTTTAGTTTTCGCCAGTACAGTAGTCTTGTTCTAATATCAAGCATTAACTTTATTATTATTGTGTATTATTATAACCAACTAGGTGGTATTTATAATTATGGTTAAACTGAATAATTTTATTTGACTAGGTTACTACGGCTAGTATCTATACTTGTAGGTATTTTGCGGACTATTCAGCAAGTTTCAAGAATAACTTAATTCTGACTTCATTCAATATTTGTCATTCTTTCTCAGATGCTCTTTAATTTTACGAATCCCGAAGTAAGAATCGGAAACTTTAGATGACGTATATTTGTATTCCTCTCTGGATTATAGTCACACGTCCATGGAGTGCGTAAAACTTTCACATTTAATAATAATAATAATAATAATAATAACAATAATAATAAAAATTAATGTTTATTACCAAACCAATTACAGGGTAAGAGAAAGATACAAAAAGATACTCAAATAAGAAAACAAAAAAATACATAAAATTAGAAAACAGTACAGTAAGGATATATAAATTAAATCTTATTCAATTAATTAGAAAGCTAAATGAGAGTAAGTGCGTGCTCAACAAAAGAAAAGAAAAAGTAAATTACGAAGTAAGTTTCAAAGCGCAACGTTCGAGTTGGCCCGTACAAGTTCCGTAAGATTGCAATGAAAAATATCGCATCTCGAACTAATGCCGTTGAGCAAATGAATGATATCGGCGAGCGGAGCAATAAGTTGCTTCGAGCCTGGTCAATATAAAAAGTGTCAGAGTGCCGAGATGATTGACGGGGTACACAGAAATTTAACTTTGAAATAAGTTCGCTAGATTCAATTTGATTGTGTATTAATTTAAATAGAAAGGCCAGGCCTATATTATTACGCCGAACTTCGAGAGAAATAAAAGAAACTTCATTCAGCAATGCGTCGTAAGTAAATCCTCTATGTGAATAAATATGATACTTCTTAAAGCATAGGTACTGCAAAAATCGCCTTTGAACATTTTCCAGTGAAAGTTTGTGAGTCTGGTAATATGGGTTCCACACAAGTGCAGCATATTCCATATTGGAACGAACTAAAGTTGAAAATAAACACTTGAGCGTGGACAGGTTGGTAAAAGATTTAGCATTACGCATTTCGAAACCTTACATTCTACCAGCTGATGCTACCACATCCAACAATCCACATGACAATTGAAAGTTAGACGAGGATCGAAGTGAACGCCTAAGTCACGGATACCCTCACAACGGGAGAGAACAACAGAATCGGCAGAATAACCAAAAAGCAATGGTACCCGTTCCCGAGTGTAGGAAATAGCCTTACATTTAGAAATATTTAGGTCAACTCCGTTAGAAGCGCACCAACTGCAAACCGCAAGCTAGTTAGACTGGAGATTATGTCCTACTGTCTGTATAGATGTATATGACTTTACATCATCACCAAATAACAAGATATTACAATCAACATGGTGAACTAAATCATTAATAAATAAAAGTGGTCCAAGATCGGAACCTTGGGGAACACCAAAGGTAATACTACGAATATTTGAAACAAATCCATTATAAGACACAAAAATTGCCGATCCAGTAAATAAGACACGAAGAAATTAATAAGTGATGTACTAAAACCCATTTCTTGACGATTATAGTGTCAAAATAGACCAAAGGCTACTACAGATTTACATATACTGAGTGACATAGAAATTGCAACACCAAGAAGCGGTTGGAATTTCTGAATGAAATTTGGTTGGAATATTCACCTAAGTTATAGTAATAAATGATCAAAGTTTGGGAGGGAAATCTTTATTAGTTAAACAAAATTTAATAATTATTGTTAATAATGTGTGGATAGGCCTCTCTGGTTTATACACTCATTTACACGTCGTAGCATTGGTTGAATAAGGTGGTTTATTTCGTCTTGGGGTATTGCGTTCCATGCAAGTTGCACCTCATGTCTCAAAGCCTCCAAAGTCAAAGGAGGGCGCTGCAGATTTTGCAACCCTCTACCCATTATGTCCCAAATATGTTCAATGGGTGATAGATCTGAAGATCTTGGAGGCCAAGCCAAAAGACTAATCTGGGCCTGTTCAAAGAAGTTCAAGGAAATCCTTGCTACATGAGGGCGTGCATTATCCTGCTGGAATAATGGATCTTCAAGCTCTTGTAAGTATGGTAGAAGATGTGGTAGAAGACCTCCGCAATATATATTGTTGTGCTGTCTTATTGCCTCGAATGAACACCAAGGGAGGCCTGCTACCGGAAGTAATCGCACCCGAAACCATAACACCCACGGCGCGGTGTACGTGTCCCTCAATTGTACATTGAAGATTCCGTTATTCGCCCCGTCTTCTTCTGACTCTCTTACGACCCTCGTGCATGCCTAAACAAAATCTAGATTCGTCACTAAAGTCAACAACACGCCATTTAATATTCCAATGAGATCCTTCATTGCACTATTGTAACCGTTGCTGACAATGTTCCGCAGTCAAAGGAAACACAAGTTGTGGACGATATGATCTTAACCCAAAACTTGGGATTTGGCGATAAACTGTTCTGACGGTTACATGGCGTCCTTCTTCACCAAACCATTGATCACTAATTGCCCGAGTAGAGGAAAATCGATCTCTAAGTGACAGTTGTCTTAAGCGACAATCTTGATACTCATTCGTTTTTCTTGAAGCACCGGTTCCCATTTTACGACGTTCCTGACCATCTTCAAACCATGCACGACACACTCGCATTACAGTAAACCGGTTTCGATTTACACGGTTAGCAATCTCCCCAAATGAAAAGCCAGTTTCGCGCAAACCAATAAATCAACCTCTATGGAATTAGCTTAATTGATGGTAATTGACTCGTTGCCGTACTCTAGGCATGGTCAAAAATCGAACGATAAATACAGGTCGAAAAAGCTAGCAAAAAATTAATAATAACTGTCAAATGTGATGTTATTACATTACCACTTATCGCAAAAGTTAATCAATTATTATTTAATGGTAACCCAACAAATCTACCAAGTTTCAACAAAAATATCCTACTTCGTCTTAGTTTTGCAATTTTTATATCACTCAGTATATTTCTAACAATATCCTGTCTTCTGCTACGATCTACTTCTTAGAGCTACTTCTTCTATTTGAGGTAAGGTTGTTAGAAAAATCTAGGGCTTTAATAGACTCTTTCCACAGTCCGAATCGACACCTTCGGCGACCAGGCGGCCTTTGGTTGTATAAACATTCCCGGCATATGCTGAGATCTGTCTCTGATATGTTAACCTGACCTACTCTAGGTATCCATAAAACAAGAATACTGATATACTATTTTAAGGACATATGTGCCCTAACAATAATAAGTAGGAATAGTACGATTATATGAACAACGCTCATTCTCGAGAACCTATAGACTTTGTTAGAAACCTGAAAATTCGGGTGTTTAAAGGAAGATGTACCTTGGCACTGTTAAGCATAAAGATCAAATCTAGGTCCAGTGTATGTCTAAGCCTCGAGTTGAGAAGTCTAGCTGGAGAAAGAAGCAGATACAAAAACAAACATAGTAATATAGGCAGTGCCCATCTCCGATAATCTATAACCCCTGCTAAGAGTCTGGGAACGTGTTCCTTAACATTGTTAAATATAGAAGTCGAATCTAGGCCTCGAGTGCACGTCCAAATATTGGACCATAAACACTGAGAAGCCTACCTAAAGAAAAGAACTCCCTTAAAAAAACAGCGGCAATATTATTAGGAAATCCTTGCTACATGAGGGCGTGCATTATCCTGCTGGAATAATAGATCTTCAAGCTCTTGTAAGTATGGCAGAAGATGTGCTCCAACCACCTCCGCAATATATATTGTTGTGCTGTCTTATTATGTCGAATGAACACCAAGGGATACCTGCTACCGGAAGTAATCGCACCCGAAACCATAACACCCACGGCGCGGTGTACGTGTCTCTCAATTGTACATCGGAGATTCCGTTATTCGCCCCGTCTTCTTCTGACTCTCTTTCGACTCTCGTGCATGCCTAAACAAAATCTAGATTCGTCACTAAAGACAACCACCCCGAAAACTTATAGCTCTTCTTAAAGTACTGGGAAGTCGGGGCTTAAATAAAGAGATAGTCTAGTTATTAAACATGAAGATCAAACGTAGGTCGCAAGGATACGTCTAAACCAGTATTTCTCAACGGGGCGATATCGCCTCCATGTGGAAGTTTTTCCATGTTGCGGGGCGGAAATTTCCTACAGGGTACATAGTTCTCAAACAAAGTAATAAACCCATTTTGTTTTTCAAAGTGAACGGGGCGATACTAGGTAACAACTTTATTGATGTAAGCGTTGATTGGCCAGAGGTTGAGAAACACTGGTCTCCGCCGGAAGTAAAGGCAAAGAAAAATATATAGAAAGTAAGCACTAGTAAAGTAAGTAGCGAAATGTTTGCAGGGTCTCTTCCCAAAGCCTGATAATATTTAAGTTATAAGATTCGGAGCTAAATAATTATCGTTACACATTAAAAGCTATCTTGCCATCCAGAGGCGCACGTTTCACAGCGACACGCCATAGGATCTAGAATTTAGAGTCTACACTATTTTTCGAGATACTTTGTAATATTTTCTTTTGACTTTTTCTATATTATTTCTATATACTCATTTGGGTGCGACGCATGAATGACAATGGTGTAGGAAAAGGTTCTGCCTTATTAAGCCGAATGTCGTGATGGTTTGCTGCTATAGGTTTATATATTTAAATCTCTGCTATGCCTCAACATAGTTCTTAGAAGTAGAATTTGAAGGTTCGGCAAGGGCTGTATCATTTGGTATATTTAGTTGCACCTATCATTGTGCATCCACTCGTCCCTTACCACTGACTCTTATCGTCTTCCAACTTTCCGATCTATCTTTTGGGTTGCAACAACTCCATTAATAGCTGCAATGAATATTTCCGTATCCCAAAAAATACTCAATTCCGAATCCTTTTGGGAACCCTTCGCAATTCGCAAGTTTGTTGGAAAGCTTCCTATACAGGGATTTGGTCGCTTACATCTCATCCCTCTCACTTAATGTCGGTGTTAGTTTGAGTTCATTACTGCTGAGCTATAGTGCAGTGTATTTGTTTATTAAGGAAATCGCCCAATAGAGCAATATATTATCGAATTTTTTGCCAAAATATTACTGAATATACTCAACTTCAGCAAAACTTGGACTTCCACTTTACGAGCACGCAGTCTTTCTCAACACACATTCTAATGATGCTTGCTGTGAGTTGTTAGGCTCTTTACATTATTATTATTTCTTCTTAAAAGGATCCATATCTTCGAACGAGATACGTTCAGTATTTAATGTTTCCTAGGAAATTATTATTATTACATATGTATGGTATATAACTAACGTAGTACGTAAACTGTTGAATATATCTCACAAATTAGCTACTTAATGTGATAGCCAAGTATCATAATTAATTATAATAATAATAATAATTGCACTAACGTAAAAATGTTTATTCTTAAGTTAAAGTAGCACTAATAGTTGAATAAAATAATATTTAGTCAAATTTGCACTTCAAAAATTGCAGATCGAGCTATCGGTCTAGGCAGCGCAAACGGCAGCGCTCCAGTAAAAGATACAAAATAGATAACACAATAATATATACGGCAATAAAAGAGATGGACGAGACACTAAAAGCCAATATAAAGCAGAAGTAGATAAGATGACAGAACAAAATATTATAGAGAAAGGGGTCAATGTAAAATGGGATAATATCAAGATTATGAAAGCCCATAGAATCATTTAAAAGTCATACATCTGATGCACTTTGAATGAGAAACGTACTTCGGATGCTGTTTCCAACACATACAAAGATGTATTGATTACAAGGAACGGTACTTTAGAAAAGAATAAATGCAATTTTTGTATGCATATTTTGAAATTATTTGCAGAAAATTTTTGCCATAGTTCTCTCTCTTTTGAAAACCTTGAAGAGCGACTGATGTTAAGAATAGCATTTAGCTCTTGAAGCATTATAGACGACGCAACCCAAACCTCAGCCACATATATGAATATAAATACATATATTAAATTGCTGTCCATTATTGAAATTTGTATGCTATGATCACGTGAATTGTCCAAACTAAAACGTAGAAATTGTTGAAACACTAACAAGAATATGTAAAGTAAATAACGCAGTATCCCAAAGAAGCACATATCCAAAGAAGCACCTATTTCTTTTATTTAGTTGTAAATCCGAAAAATACCATCTCATACTTGATTTATCAACAGGGACATCAATCGATTCAACGAAAGTTGGGAAAGTTTAGATTTTCCCTTTGGAGAGGTCAGTTGGAGATTGAAAGAACCCGGCACAAACTTAAAAATAAAATACGCCGAAAACTCCACAAACAACGTTATTGCTGAAATCTTGATACAATGTATGTAAGGACTTTGAAACTCGTACGAAGATTGAACTAAATTGTAGATTTACGAACGGTGTTCCGCGATCTTTCTTCGTTATATACGAAATAAAATGAATGGTTGCTTCGATTTATAATGGTTCTGAAACTATTTTACCACTGAAAAGCAAGCTCCATTTATATGAAAACTTCTTTGCCACTTTGGTTTTCCAGACAAGAATTGTAATGAAATAAATTGCAAATTTCTTCAGATTTGAATATTGATACCATTTCCGTTAGCGTCTGACGTGATGGTAACAGCTTGCGTTAATATAAATATATTGGGTAAATATCTCTCAGATACTATTTCCTTTAATCCCTTGCTTTAAAAGCGCTCCATTTCTTGAATTTAAAAAATTGATCTAATTCTTTCTTTAAATCAGAAACGTTTCTACATTAGAAATAAATAAAGTGCCTTTGTTTTCTATTTTATTACTCTAATGACTAAGGAAATTTGCAACTTTAATGCACACCGTGATAATTTCTAATAGTCCAAAGCGCCAGCGCAAATTAAAAGAACCAACTAACAGTAAGTCGGTCACGTAGCAAACAGCGTAGCGTTTAAACAGAAAAGTTCATTCATATTCAAACGCGAATCTTATTGTTGCTAAGAGACGGTATACTTTTCCCCTAAGAACCATGGAGTTGCGGAAAGTGGAAACCTCTTCTAGAAACTTTATGTAACTTACCGGTTCTAAAACGATTAATCTTAGAGTCGTCGGTTAATGTTATTGATGTAATTGAGTGCTTCAGATTACGGGAAAAACGAAAAGTTTGAACTGAATCATTCAAATGTTACTGCTACTAACTATCGACAAAGTCCGTTCTATACTATTATAACCACAGCCTTAATAAATAAAATAATAGTCGTAAACATAAGTAAAATGTAACAAAACTTTAACATAATATTGTTATTCACTTAATTACACTAACACCATCTTCGATGATGTGAAAATTAAAAGATTCTCGATTAAGTGAAAATCTCAATTATTCGATGAAAATCATACTGTAGAGAAAATGTGGCAAATGAAATTAAGCACCCCATCGAGGGCAATATAAATTCCTCTCACGGGGATACAAACATGAAGATAGGAAGTGATCAGTTAATTTGGAAGTTGGTCAAAACGAATACGAATGTTTGTTAGTTAATTAAGCTCTTTAATCAAACTAGGTGTTAATTTTTGTATTTCCCGATAACGACAAAATGTGGATGTACTTACCTTGAGGAAAGCCATTGCAAACCTCTTTGTGATTTCTAAATATTTCTATCTGTAGCTCTTCAACAATGTCGGTTTTTCTGCTTCTTTCGTTTCCGGCTGTTTCGGCTGGCAGACATTGGAAACATACCTTAGCTTATATACCTATGTTTGCACTCCATTAACAGACAACTAGTTTCTATATATATATATATATATATATATATATATATATATATATATATATTAGACCTGCCCTTATTTTTCAAAATGGCGGCGCATAGGAGAGTAGGGTCCAAAAAGTTTCCATTTTATGCCACAATGCTCCATGTAAAATTTGGGCTCGATCCGACGACTCTAAGTGGACCCAAAATTGAGTTGAATAATAAGACAAGGTTTTATTATAAGAAATTAGGAACTTTATTCGGCATTTTTGGAAAAAACTCAATTTTGGTAACAGTTTTGTTAATATTTCGTAATTTTCTTATTTTTATGTTATTCTCCAATAAATTACACCTGAAACACGCGTGACGCGGAAAAATCACGTAACGCGCACATCTCTAGTGGCATTGTTATTTAGCATAACTGCGTTGCTGCTTACTTCTGAATTAGTTATTACATTTTCCTGCAAAATACCGTGATCTGATTTAATTATTGTGGCAACCCGTGTCGAGACACACACACACACAACCAGGCCAAGAACGAGAGAACAACTGTCAAACGAATGAGTAGACGTTTTGAGTCAGTCGTATGAGAACAGCCAACCAGTGTGTTACTTAATTGTGCTAAAGAAGTAAACCAAAATAATAAAGTACCAAAGTTAATTGTTGTAAACCAAATTATAATTGTTATTATTTTGGGTGAGTTTATAGGTTGTTACAATTATAATGTCAGAACCATCAACATCAAAACCTGCATCGGCTTCTGCATTAGCCATTTCCTCGATAGAAACGCGTCAAACCGTTCAATCGCTCTACAACATAGACTTAGTGGGCAGAACAGCGCATCAGATAACCGGTGTCAAACTGCCGTCCAATAGGCAAGTCCTACAGGTCTTCTTTCATAACATGCGTTTTGTGAAACTCGACGCAAAGGAAAGTGCAAAATTAACGCTCCATGCAGTGTATATTTTCTGACAACAAGCAATTCCAACATGATACGGAACAAGATGCGCGGAGAAATTGTTGAAATTGTACAATACGTGGAAAGATATACAAGAAGTGCCCGCTAGCAAGAGATCTGTGGCTTGGAAACAAAAGGAGCTTGCATTTACCAACGATCTGGACAATTTGTTTGATATTTCGACTGCAGATGCCCTAAAAACCATTCGAATTGAAGAAGATAAGAAGTTTCTCATTCGACAACGACAACCAGGACGCCCGGGATGCATGATTGGCTGCGATATGGTTTTATTTCTGCGAGAAAAAGAGCATCGGAAGGAAAGGAGAAAGAGAAGCAGAGAAAGCGGAAATTTGAAGAAATGTCCAAGCCGAAAGATAGTGGTTCGTATTTGGCTTTATGTCATTTTCTATCTTATTGATTTATGTAATACATAACACATTTTAAACTTTTTGCAGCCGGCCAATATACAGAATCGAGTGATGAAGGTGAGGTTGAGGTTATGGAAGGAATTGATGAAAAAGTTCAGGACGTGGGTGAAGCGATTGAGGAGAGCACTGCCGATGCCGAAACTGGTGACATCGTTGAACCGCAGAAAAGTGTACAGAAGAGAGGGCGTATAAATTTTCTAACGCCACGACTTGCTTCTGCGCTTGACCACGCCAAGTTAACCGATCCAATGGCAGCTCATGTGTTGATAGCCTGCGCCGATGCATTGAATTATTCCGTAGACGAGCTGGCTATTAACCGAACAACGATTAATCGATATCGTCGAGAAAACCGCCGGAAGGAAGCAGAAGTTATCCAGACCGAATTTGTAGAAAACGTAATTTTGTATTATTTATATTTAGCGATATAAGTACTTACAAGTCATTCGTCTCTTCCCCTAAACAGCTAAGTATTAATAAGCCGCTTGTCGTACATTGGGACGGCAAAATGTTGGTTGACCTTGTAGGCAGCGCAAAAGTTGAGAGAGTTGCGGTTATGGTCAGCTATGATGGGACATCGAAGTTCCTTGGAGCACCTCAAATAAAATCTTCAAGCGGAAAAGATACAGCTGACGCTGTTTACAATCTGTTGGTTCGTTGGAACATTGCCGATCGAGTTGAAGCAATGTCATTCGACACGACCTCCAGTAACACTGGAGCTCTCAATGGCGCTTGCATTATCTTGCAGAAACCACAGTATTGCCATCGAGAACTGCTGCACTTGGCTTGTCGCCATCATATTTACGAAATCGTTCTGCGCCAGGTTTTTGAAGTGAAATTGTCGATAAGCAGCGGTCCTGAAGTTCAATTGTTCGAGAGATTCGCGAAAGTCTGGAAGAGTCTTGACCAGACTGCATTCCAGAATGGTGTCGAGGACGAAATCGTTGGTTTAAAAATTCCCCCGATGAACAAGCCGCCATCAGAAATTACTGCAATCAGCAGTTGAAAGAACGTTAGCCTCGTAATGATTATAGAGAGTTTCTCCAACTGGTTGCTGTTTTCTTGGGTGAAACACATTGTGGTAGCTTCCGTTCTCCTGGCGCTACCAGCAACGCGCGATGGATGGCAAAAGGCATTTATTCACTCAGAATTTTCCTTTTCCGCAACCATTTCACATTGACGGCCAGAGAACTGAGTGGATTGCGCGACGTTTGCATTTTCTTGGCGCGAATCTACATTCGTGCATGGATTGGTTGTACAAATCCAATCAATGCTCCAAACCAGGATTTCAATTTCATACGAGATTCCATTGAATACACTCAAATTGATGCTCCAGTTTCTGCTGCCATATTGAAGAAGATGAGTAACCAGATGTGGTATTTATCAGCAGAACCAATGGCTTTGGCTTTCTTTGACTCGAATGTTTCTCTTGAACAGAAAAGAAAAATGGTTGAGCGCCTTGCCTACGATGAGCCTATTATCAAAGTGGATCAAAATCGGGCCGTTTCAAAACCGCAAACATTCGCGAACATTCGCGAACCATAGCTTGAGCGACTTCATTTCAAACAAGACTAACAATTTCTTTGTGCGGTTCTGTTTGTCGCCGGAGTTTTTAGAATTTGACCCATCAACATGGGAAACCAACGAAAGTTTTAAAGAAGGCCGCGTTTTCTGCAAAAATTTAGCCGTCGTTAATGACACCGCTGAAAGAGGAGTGAAGTTCATGAAGGACTACAATCGGATATTGACCAACAAAGAAGACGAAAAGCAATTCTTATTGCAAGTTGTTGAAGCTTATCGCAAAAAATATCCATCGTTCAAAAAAACATTTTTAGTTAATGTTTAAGATATTGTAACTTTATTATTTTTTATCAGATTTTTCTGAGTAATAGCTTAGTGAAAAGGTAATTTAGTGAAGAATAACATAAAAATAAGAAAATTACGAAATATTAACAAAACTGTTACCAAAATTGAGTTTTTTCCAAAAATGCCGAATAAAGTTCCTAATTTCTTATAATAAAACCTTGTCTTATTATTCAACTCAATTTTGGGTCCACTTAGAGTCGTCGGATCGAGCCCAAATTTTACATGGAGCACTGTGGCATAAAATGGAAACTTTTTGGATCCTACTCTCCTATGCGCCGCCATTTTGAAAAATCTTCATAGAAATAAGGGCAGGTCTAATATATATGTATATATCTGTTCCACTTCACCCTTACCATATTCTATCTATCCTTTACAATTGGATCATTGGATAGCATCCTTAATATTTTTGTATTAGTAGATTTGGCCATACCTCCTGTATTTACCGTTCATTAAATTGCGTGCAGATCGAGAATCGTGCAGTGACTTGATGCATAGCAAATACAATCGCAGGTGCGAATTAATTAGAAGCAGGAACTACAACTATTCCATATCCATCGGATGGATCAATGCAGTAATTCACTGTGGTAACTCTCGATGTGTGTAACTCAATGACCGCCAATGCTTTTGCACAAGTAGTAGTTGTTGCACAGACGAAGATTGTTCAACAAGTAACTACAACATACATATATATATATATGTATATATTTCGTGATCTAAATAATACATTCTTCTTCTAAAGAGAACAGAACGTTTTGAAAATTCTATCAAAGAAATTTATTATTTTCTAGTTGATCCATTGTAGTAGAGCTAATGCAAAGATAAATTATAATATGTAGTAATTAGGTGCTGAAGGTACGGCGAAATCCGTGTACTCATTTAATTTTCTTCCTGGCCGAGAGTTTCGGCAGGTCTCATGAATATTTTTATATCAAATTATTCAAATGATTCGCTCTTCGGAAACAGTTTAAATTTTGTTAACCAATGAATTGGGTTGTATGTGCTCGTCAATATCTCATTTTCAATAAAGTATATTTACATTTCAACTGGATATTTTGCATTTAATATCTTAATTATATAAAAATATATTTCGTAGAGAATGGATTTACATGTGTACGAGGGTTGATTTTTGTTTTTCAACCTCCGATCGCACAGTATGAAGACCAGGCATACGGCAGGTAGCTGGTGAGCGTATAGGTGGCTGCGCATCCTGCCCTCCATACGCTCTGTCACTGCCGAGTCCAACACGCCATTCCTTGTTGAGCTGCAGTCACGTAAACATGGCCGTCCCTATTAATTCTCGCGAAGTTTGAATTGCGAAGAATTAGTTTCTGGCAGGCAGAGGGGAATAGTGCAGCGGAAATTCATCGAAGAATGAGTCGAATGTATGGAGACAGCTTTATGAGTAATGGTGTTGTTCGCGAATGGTGTCGAAAGTTGAAAGATGGCCGAACTCATGTGCACAATGAAGGGGTTAGACAACCTTGTTCTACAAGGTGACCAAATGGTTAAGGAAAATCGAAGGTTCACCATAAGTGAATTATTGATGGAATTTCCGGAAGCTTCCAGATCTTTCCTGTACGTTATACAACCACGAAACTCGCCGAATAACTGCAGCTTTGGCGTTTCTTGGCCGTTACAATACTGATGAAGAAGATTTTTGGAATCCATTGTGACAGGTGATGATACATGGATTGAATATGACACACCCGAATCTTCAACAATGGTAGGGTTATAGCAATTCATTTTTAGAACCAAAAGGTGTGTTGCTTGTAGAGTTTATACAACCGGGAACAACAATTACTGCAGAGAGCTATTCAAAACAAAAAGAGAAGCATGCTGACTTTTAGAATTGTTCTGATCCATGACAATGCCCGTCCTTGCACTGCTCGTGTAACTCAACGGCTCCTTGAGCAATTTCAATGGGATAGCGCCGAGTGACTACAATTTTTTTTTTCTGAGCTGAAGAAGTGGTTTGAGAGGCAGCGCTTCCAAACTGACCAGGAGCTCAAAGAAACCGTCAAGCTCACTTCAAATCATTGGCGGAAACATTTTATGAAAAGAGTATTGCAAGGCTTGTTCACAGGTATGAGAAATACCTCAATGGTCAAGGTGATTATATAGAGCAGTTATTGTACATCACTCTTGGTCATAAAATCATTTTTTATATTCACCTGTCTTTCCTTTATAGCGTATAGGAGGTTGAAAAATAAACGGTCCTCGTACTACGCGCTTTGAGTGTAGCAGAAATACACGTATCAGCACAAAACCTATCAGCTAACTTATCTACCTACGATACAATCTAATATATTCTTAATTTGGTTGTTTCAATCGCAGTCAATATTTTGTTTCAACATTACAGACCATGTGTGATATGATTTCCTCCCGGATCGTTGCAAAGGTTTTAGCTTTTAAAATTTAATACAAAGGCTATATCTTGCAACGCCTTCTGTTCCAATAGAAATATCGTTAAAGCTCTGAAATACATACCATTTCGCTTTACTCTTTTTATGTTCTTTTTCTGGCATTAAGGGACCAAAACCCACCAGCCACTTTACCATCAGAAAGTATCAAAATTGTAAAAATTTTACACATCAGATTGTAATCCTACAGTCAACGAGAAACTTAATAATATTGTTATAACTTTGTAATAGTATCATGGCAATGGGGAATGCTACTTTAAGTACTACTAAATTCTCAAAGAAACTTCGCCCTTGCAGCTCATGGGTGCGGCACACCAAAACAAGAGAGCTTAAATTACCCACCCCATATCCACACACACAAGCTGGAGAATCCAAAATCTTTCCATTGTATAGATGTAAAGGGAGGCAACCATGTCCAAATTTTAAACTAACAATAACAGAATAGGGGTATTGTTACATGGGCTGATCATGGCATACTTCATAGGATGACATTTACATGAGGTGTGCATGCATTCTTTTGATATGAAGGTCCTTTGAGGTCATTGTTAGCGTTAAAAATCGCATAACCACGACCATTTCTTTTAATTTAGGGGCATCGGTATAGACAATAGCGGAATCGGTAAAACTACTTATTTATGGCAGTATGGAATGGTCAAATCTAAGATGGACAGTTGATGAATATTATTTAAGCCTTTAATCTTTAATTTTACTTGGCTACCAAAAACTGGCTCCACAGTTGAAGGGGAGGTTCTTGCGCTTCAACATATAACGCCTCCCGTGGAGAATTACCCTTAGTTTTTCCAAATTTGTATTATTTGCATCGCCGTAAACAGTGCACCCGTAATCTATATGTGATCTTAGACCTACATTCTAAACCACAATGCCACAAACATGTCAGCATCCCATATTACTTAAACAAAAAATCTAAGTACATTGATGTACCTTTCACATTTAGCCGCTACATGATTTATGTAATAAGACCACTTCAATTCATTGTCAATAACAAAACCTAGGTACTTAACGACCTCTTTAATGGTAACAGCACTGTCGTCTAAGTCAATATGGTTGCCTGGTTCAATACTATGACCCGAGAAAAGGACTACGTTCATTTTTCAATGGATAGATCAAAACTATTTGAAAAAAGTTGTTTGGTTAAGCCATTATATAGGAAAGTGTGTCTTGTACTTTGGAAAGTAATTTCTCAAAAACGATAATCCAAATCTCATCAGCATATTGGATAGTTTTAACCCCAATCCCTCTAATTTTATGATAGTCTACAGTACGTATGTTGAATAACATCGGACTCAAAATTGACCCTTGTGCTAACCCCGCATTAACCAATTCAAACGTGTTGCACGCATACTTGACATCAAGGAAAATTACCCCTACACGCAGAGGTTGCGAGATAAATATACTTGAATTCCAGTAATTAACTCTGTTACTGCATCAGTTGTGCTCATTTGATTATGAAAAGCGTACTATTGCATGCGAAGTGCGTTATTTCTCTCCATCCACTATTCCAGACGCCCTTTAATTATGCCTTCATACATTTTTAAAATACAAGATAATAACGGGATCAGACGAAGGCGTTCAGAGTTAGCACATCGTATTTAATACTAACTCGCAATATTCTGTGAACCCAAGAAGACATTCATTTTCAATCTTCTATTTAGTCGTGGGGTAAATGGTACTGATATTAGATGAACCTAAATTCATAGCGATATGTAAAGGAGAAGTGATCTGAAGAGTAGGTACCATCGACAACCTTCCGATCGAAATTATAAGCCAATGAAACCAAAGATATAGCAACAACCAAAACACGATGATTTGGTCTACTAAATCTGGTTGTGCTACAATGATCCAAAAATATCAGCTGATAGTCAAATACCTTAAACAGTATGTTGCCGTCATTATCTGTTTTATCTGTGTGGTGTGCGTTGACATGACCATCCAAATGCAGGGGAACTCAATCTGAAATATTAAGCCAATGTAGCCTTGGCAACTCATAATTTTATGGAGAATGGATAGATACTACAGATAACTTAATCTGAGGAAGGTAAACACCACAAATGTTACGGTTTTCAGGCATCTATGTGCAATGTGAAAGGTATAGAAGTGAATAACTTGTAGATTAAAATGGCTATATCGTCGTATCCGTCCTCACAATCGTTTCTATGTACATCAGAAGATTCGGAGTGAACTTAATCCGATTCTTTATACAAAGTACAAGCAAGTACATCTGCGTTATAATCAACAATAAGTTTCTCTAGATCGACTCATTTTACATTAATTGACTGCACATTCAACTGAATGATATTAAGCGTTTGATTAGCCATTGCGAAAAAATATGTAAAGAGAAAGGCCCCGATGAATGTAATATGTACTACTGGAAATTACCGAGAAATTTTAACCTTTGAGATGTCAGAGCACTCCCCTTCATAGATTGATAATTTATGGGATCAAGGGCCTTTTTAATGTTTCTAATAAATCGCTTAATACGTGACTTATGGTTACTAGATGTAACTATTTCCACAATTCGAATAAGTAAATCGACCAACGATTCAACATCATCAGTATGCGTTTTAGCAATAAAGAGCGTCCTACTTACCCTTGAATTCTTCTAAAACTTCTTAGAAACTACGAAAATCAATTATTTAGATCATGTCCGAGAAGAAGTACTTGAATGCCAAGTAGGAAGATTGACATATACAAGGTTTTTCGCTTCTTCTTAGTTTTTAGTTCTCTAAACCTATGTTTATCATTTACCATTGACACTGACTGAGGATAGATTCCTCTGCTGAAAACAAGGTAAATTCTGAATCTATAGTAGTAGACGTTCGTCTTAATTTTGTAGACACAGTTCTACGAAGTGTTTCAACAACAACGAAAACCAAATAAATAATAAGCAAAAAGCACAGGTTCTTATTAAATTAAAATTAACATTAATTAGAGATCGATGACAAACATAAAATTGACACGGTAAAATTATTTATTTTACTCATAATTTATTTACAGAAATTTGTACAACGTAATTGAAATAAAACTCAATATTTATTATACTTGTTTAACATCTAAATATTTGTTACACGTTTCGTCTATATTATAGGCCATACAAAATACATATTTCGTTAGTACAAAATACACAGATGAGTCCATTTACAGTTCAAGACATACAAATAGTTTCGTTCCGCATCACGCAGTTTTACAAAAATTAGGTATTTATCTTACGTGCTCCGGTATAGAGTCCATGTTGCGTTTCAGCGTTAAATATTTCGGATATGATCTTAAGTGAATTTGAGCTTAAGTCTTACGAATTTTTTGTATGCGACTTCCTTTTATAAACTCGTTGATATAGAAAAATACAAAAATAATTGTTTAAAAATCAATACAGTCCATCTAACATCATATTCACCTAAATTTCATCCTAATAACCATTTTGGAAGTAATTATCTTTAAGTACAGTGCTTGCTATATCCGATAATTAACCTTCCTATACTCACGTCAAAATGAAAGACGTATACTATACTATATAAATCGGTCTCACAGATCGTATGCGTGAGTATAGGAAGGTTAAGAATAACTTTATGCCAAAATAAATCTTGAAAGCACTACCTGTACAAAATCGTTATTAATGTCACTGATATTTTTTATGTATGTGGCGCTATCTAATACATCCAAACTACAAAAGCACTTACATTATCTGAAAACAAATCAAGTAATTAAAGTGGCAAGGGTTTTTAAATTACACATAATTCAATATTTACCGGGATATTAGAAGAAATGATCCCAAAAATCTACGTAACATAAGTTTCAATTTCATTTATTTCCTATAGAATGATTGAATTTTAAGGTGTGTTCTATAATTCAGAATTTCGCAATATAGCTTAACGGACATGTCATTCCCTTTTATTGCTTTCTTGAGTATACACATAGTAAAGCAGAAAGATGTGATGTGTTTAAAGAAAGAACATTTTTGAAACACAAAATTTGGTTGCAAGGCCTTAGATAATAAAAACTCAGACCAAATGATTTAGTAATTTAGTAATACAATTAGATCCCCGCAACTCATTGCTAGAGCGTGGAATATAGGCGTTCTGCATATATAATATACATAGGTTGAAGGCATATATTTCGCGATCTATTTGTTGGACATAGTGGTGGCATATTAAGAAGACACGTACTTTAAGCAACGGTATGTCGAGATGGGTCGATCATACGATAAGAGTATACTAATCGACGAATCAAACTTTGCAACTATTTTTTCGGAAACGCTCCTTTACCACAACTGGAACAGAATTAATTGATGCTAATTCCATTAGCGACTCTATTGTCAACAATCATGATATTAATGTCTCCTCAAATATTGTGTACAATGTCGTGGTTGAAATGCCCTACTTATAAGTTACTTTAATATTTGTAGGTCTTTTGAAGATATTGAGCTTTCCATTGGGAAGAATATTCTCTAACATGAAACACTTTAAATAACGAACTAAGAATCAAAATTAGACCGAATCTATTGCGCTGAGTTCCAACGAATCACTTCTTATAGATAGGCTAACTTATACCTTCTTATGACGATGGGTACAACTTCAAATGCATATTTAAATTGTGTCAACAGTTTTGAAGTGTTTGGAAATCAATTCACAGAACATTGTCTTTTGTGAAAAGTTATGGAATTTATAAAATACTACTAAAATTTTGAGCATTTATGAAAGACTACATCAAATTTAAAACTTTATTACAGAAATATGTATCAAACTATTTAGTAAATATCTACAATGTCAACTTAACATTAGGTCAACTGAACATTAGATATTTCTTAAACGATAAAATTTGCGCCAAACATTATTTTTTACTGTAATATCAAAACAAAAGCATAAAACTTTTAGCTAACCATATTGCATTAGTGTGGAAGATTTCTGGTAGATTCTCAGCATATGGACACTTTGAACAAACGCAAGAGGAAACAAAACTGTAATGCACTTTTTTTTTTGTACACTGAGAAAAATTAATTACTCAAATCAATAAACGTACGTCATTTCTCTTGTAGTTAAATGAATTAAAGTGCAGTTTATCGAGTAAATATTTCAACTAGCAGGTGAAACAATTTCAATTTTTGTAAGTTTAATGAAACCCTTGAAAATATTATCCAAACGCAGCATCTAATTAAAAAAGTTCAATTAATTTATGCCTTCCCGATCCACGTCATTTATAGCTTTTAACAAGCGCACTAGAAATGGTGAACTTACGTTATAATCAACAAGGCAAATGTCATTCTGATCTATACTTTTTATATAAGGTAAGTTAAGTAAGTAAGTAAGTAAATAAGGACGAAACTGGTATACGGTTGCAGTCTGCGATTGATAAAACATAAATGATTTCTTCCGTGATCATATTAGCACATTTATTGGATACCTGCTTCGCAGGCTTGTTGCGCAGCTTTCTGGGAGGACTACCTGACAAACGTACCTCAATTAGTAGGTCGTCTTGCAGAGTGTTATTTGGGATTTCTTCTTATTCATTTTTGTTTGAAGTTAATAATAAGTAATTATACTAGTAATTTCGGATCTACAAATTTTACATAGAAATAATATATATATTGAAATGGGAAGTAGATATGTAGTTTTTGTTTGCAGTATGACTGATAAAGTCACAAAAGTGCTAATCCAATGGAATTTTAAGTATTTGGTGAATACTTTGAAGGGTATTAATAATCATTTACACGTTTATGGAATATCAAAAGCAGGTAAAATAATTAAGGTTAGTTTTCCTAATTTTGCTGATATTACTTCTTACAGATACCCTTATACATCAAACATGTAAATGTTATTGTTTGAATGAAGAAATACCTACAAATACTTTACTGTGTATATGCTTGAGAGACCTTCGATGTTAAATGAAAATTACACTACATTGATGCGTGTAAGAAATTACGTAGTGATACAACTTTGGATGATGACTGATGAGACACACAGAACTTTCTTTTGAAGCAAATGAATTCCAATGCAAGTTTTGATATTTTCCAAGGGTTTCTTAAATACTTAGAATGCACTGCTACTAGGTGACTAGAATCTTTATTCCTCATAGCGGTTTTTACGTTTATTCAATGCATTTTCTTTTCTCATTGTAGAACTGAACACTAGAATAAATCGTCGAAATACTTGAAAACGTCGATTATTTCTTATGTATTGCACAATTGTCTGAACAATGCTGTTTTGAGAATATTGTAGTTAGGAAACCAGTTCGCGAGAGAAGAGTATTAGTAGTTCAGAGCAAAAGTACATAAAATAATTAGAAATATCAATTTGTTATATGTGGGTATACGCTTAGTGAAATTACAGGTATCAAATACGAATACCGGGTATCTCTCGCCTGCGAGGAATTGTATCTCCGGTGCATTAATATTTCTCTTACTTAACCGTTTTATGGTATTTTTACTAATTTCATTATATAAATTAAAGATATGGAATCATAAATCAATATTAACGTAATTATGTTCAATCACAGCTGTAATTGCTTTCTTTTGAACAGAAAATTTGCTTTATAATTTTATCGAATAATAACTCACTTTCTAAATTCGAATCTCTTACTATAATTTACAAGGTATGATTGTTTATATGAGTAATGCAGAAGATGCATATGGGGTTATTGTTTGCTACTATCTCATTTTATTTTTCAACAAAACTGAAATATATCGGCAGTCTTTCGAAACACATTTACACACATAAAACTGCATGTGTATAACAACGATAACAACTATGAGGTTAAATGAGTCATTCCATTTAATTTGAGCGATTTCGGTTCTTGCTCCTGCTTCTTACTAACTGTTCCTAACAAGGGTCAGTGGATTCCCCTTCATAGCCCTCGTCGGGGCACTCACCAGCATCCACTTCACCCGGAACGTTACACAATGACAGCGTTTTTTGCACGGTTAACTTCAAGTCACCACTTTCAGTTTGTGTTTGGGCACCCACACACTTTTACCGCTACCGCTGCTTGAGCTGTCTTCGATATTCGAGTTCATACGCACCACGACGGCAGGAACACAGGATGGCCACTGTACGGGCGGCAACGAACAACACGAATGCACTGATCCCTCCGAGAAGGTAGTTTCTTGTTCTGCTACAGTCCTCACCGGATAACCATCGGCCGTGTAACGTACATCGGCGCAATAGTGTTCGTAAGCAGGTTGTGCCTGACTTCTAGATATGAATTCCGCTTCGCGCGAGAAACGGTTAATGGGATTAGCCGCCGATTGTCGTTTTCCAGCACCCCGATTATAAGGCAGGGTCCTGTAGCAATTTCTTGAATCGCTGGTATTAAGTAATCCGACCGGATTAAGATGCACGTCGGCCGAAAGTCTGCATAAATCGCGCGCGCTCCTCCGCAACCCCTCCGTCGCCGTTAACGTGTGAGGCAGCAAGTTGGAAGAAGATAATTTGAAATTTTCAATGGCTTCCTCGAAGTTTACATGCGACTCACCGTCACCCTCTTTCCTTCTGCCTACGCTTTCTGTGTCATTAATGAGGTCAGGATTCTGTTCCAGCTGATATCTTCTCAGGGATGTCGGTGTTTTAACTTGATTAGAGGTCGAAATAGACGACATCGTCCCCAGTAAATCCTCATTAGGATGCGTGGTGTTGTAAAACATTTCCTGGCGGTCTACTAACGTGATATTGCTATACTCCTTGGATTGTTCCGAGAATTCTTCGACACTATCCAGTAACAAGCTGTCTTTAGTATCGTGCAGCTTGTTCACTTCTCTTTACGTCTCCGCCTCTCAGTTTTGCAGCACCTTACGAGCGACAAAATTAATACGACGATTAACACTAACAGGGAAACGCCGGCCGCCGACACTGTTATTAGGATAAACTCGAAATGCAACGTCGTTATCTCGAATTGCGGCTCTTCTCTCAATACAACCCTTATTGTGAAATTTGAATAGACAATACCGGCCGAGTTTTCAGCAGTACAAATAAACGTACCGTTATCTTCTGAGTTCGTATTGTATATAAACAGTTCGCTGCGTTTATTCACCGATCCCTCTTCGATAAAGTAAATGAGTCGCATTCCTGGAGCGACCAAACTATCATTCTGCAATAATTGACCTTGGAACCACCAAGATACGTGCGCTTCTGGTACGGCGTGGACGTGACACAAAAGCGATACATTTTTCCCCTCTCCAATCTCTAGATAGAAAGTCGTCGGAGATACGTCGGGCAGACAGGCTAAATCCAGGGTAGGTATCGATTTGATGGCACGTCCCGAGAGTTTAGAGGGCCCTTTACATTGAGGTTCTGATGTAGGCGGTATACTAAATCCTTGTAACCACGTGTGCATTTCCAACATGTGACAGTCGCATTCCCATAAATTTCCCTGCAGTTCCACTGCGCGCAGTGTTGACGGAAAGACCTCGCTTCCATTCACCGTCGTCATTTTGTTGTTCTTCAGATGCAACCATTCCAGACTATGTAAACCGATAAAAGCGCTGTCCTCTATTCGTCTAATTTCGCAGTTGTCCAACTCAAGCGTGTTTAGGAACGAAAGGTGATTAAACGATAAACGTTTCAGCGCTTTTATCGGATTGTAACTGAGCGTCAGTCTCATTAGCGACGAGATATCAACGAAGGTCTCTGTCGGGACCGCTTCTAACGCGTTCCCCGACAAATCCAATTCCACTAGATTCGTAAGACCTTTGAACGCATGTCCGTCTATAACAGATATACGGCACCGCGAGAGATATATCCTTTGCAAATTAATTAAATCCATTTTCAAAAATTTCTCCCTATGTATCGTGCGTAGATTGTTTCCTGAAAATTCCAGAACTTGCGTGCCGGTATCCATACCTTCGGGGATGATGAGCATATCTCTATTAATACATTCCACCGTCTGCTTTCCGTTCTTCCACTTACACACGCAGTCGCTCGGACATCCCCGAACGACTGACAGAAAAATAAGGAGCAGTGGAAGCGCAAACAGCTTCTGAAGCATTCTGTTATTTGCGAAGATCACATCTTAAATTTCAACGCGATAGCTTTATCTCGTTATCTAGATTGCATGAAACCATCGTTACATACTACTCCACCAACAAACTGATTCTATGCCTGTAGTAGCAAAGAGATAGCATTTAAGCTCGTACTGATCCAATTTACTTTTCATTTCTAGTAATTAACTTTGCATAAAACGACGCCAACGTGGATTCTGCATCTGTAACAAATACAAATAGTAATAAATTAGCTTAAATAAGGAGTAAAGAGGGCTATAATTTTGCATATCTACACTAATTATCATTAAAGTATGCTAATTAGCAATAGTAAAATGCATTCTAGTTAAAAGAAACAAACGAAAAAGTGAAGATCC
Organism: Chrysina gloriosa; assembly: GCA_038088585.1. Classification (NCBI taxonomy): domain Eukaryota; kingdom Metazoa; phylum Arthropoda; class Insecta; order Coleoptera; family Scarabaeidae; genus Chrysina; species Chrysina gloriosa. The sequence continues at coordinate 25,442,181 of CM076090.1, forward strand.
CGAACCCGGAAATTCAAAAAATTAGGAAACTTTGGGAGCATGTTCACCACATATAGCTATGTACTACGCGATTTTTATTTTCCGGGAAAAACACTCGAATGGGTAAAAAAATTTGGAAATGGAAAATGTTGCATTCTGCCGGTGTACATAACTCACTAGCGATAAGAGATTATCGGAGGAAGCTACATTAGACCACTAAATAGTAAACAAATTTTTGTAACGAAAATAGGCTAAATCAGATAAGCAAGTAGTATATGTATAACTCGTCAAATTTGAAATTAATAATGGTTATTGATTGGTTATATAGCACACCTGTAGTGTTGAAAATAGTTGCCATAACTATTATAAACGTAATTCGTTTATTTATAGTAACGTTCAAAGTTGCCAATAATAATAATGGACCCCTTGTGTATGGGAGACACTTTCACTGGAGACTGATACAACTCTAGGATATTTGCACCTGCACAGACCATATTCTATAGAATTTGTATATGAGGTATGTGCGCCCACCAGGGAAGAAGCGTTAGAGGCAATAGAAGCTGAGGAAGAAGAATGTACCCCAGAATAAGGAGGTATTGTCACTTTAGAATGTATGCTGTTACGTATTGGAAAAGTTGGAAAAAAGACGACTTGCGTTGAATACCGTCCAGCAAAAGTATCGCAAAGTTTCATCTATGCAGCAATTGTACAGGTAAATGATGGAGTAATATTGTAACATTGCAACGATTTGTTCTTTCTTGCATCTATAGTATTATTGGATATTTTTTTCTAAGTGTGAAGAAGCAATAAATAGAGGTGATACGCGATGAGAAAAGTTGCGTTGAAGTTCTCTATTCGTATATAATGAATTTGTAAATAGTATTGATTCAGGTGCCATTATACATTATTTGGACATCCAGCGATGATCATTACAAGCTAACAGTGACATTGATTTAAAGAATTTTAAAGCATCACGGCAGTGGATTTGGAATTTTAAGAGAGCTTACAAAATGGTTTCAAGAAAAACAAAATAAATTTATTAGACGATCATATGGCAGATGAACACAATAATATTATAAAATTACAATCTCTTATTAATAATCAACTTTCGGCGCCAAAATATTACGACCTATTTGGCTACGCTTGGTATAAAAGCGCATACATTGACCAAACCCCGAATGAATTTGAAACTTCAGTAACTGTTGTTTTCACGCAACAAGATTTTGTGCATCCTCCTCGTTATTCCATATGTGGTAGCCATGCCATCGTACAAGAAGCATGGTGTAACAAATTCCTGTGTTTTAAACATTTTTTGGGGAGTTTCATCACCATGTAGAATAATCTATTCTATGTTTAAATATAAATAAAAATTATATTGGTAAGTATTTTTACGTATAATATGGTATATTATCGTAAACTCTAATGCAAAATAATTTACAACGTAGTTATTAATTTTCTGTTAGTTTATAAAATTAAATCCAACACTACTACTGCAGGTCTGTTATACAATTAACCAATACCCAATAACCAAGGATGTTTATCCGTCAAAAAATGTTTATAGCATTTTTGCTTCTCTGTTTAATGAAACTCATTCAAACAAACAATGTTTATCTTCAGACGTTTTCTCTATCTCGTACCGTTAGTGAGTTATGCGCATTAGCAGAATGCAAAGTTTTCCATTTCCATGTTCCCAAAGTTTCATAATTTTATGAATTTCCAGGTTCGGGATCTTTCCTTGGAAGTTATACATAATATCATCAAATTCAGTAAAATTCTACAGTAGTTTTGTGAAAGTGGTAAAACTGGGCTAGATATAAGATTAGAAACCTGTTTGTGTAAGCTACTCCAGAGTAAGATCAATCTTGCCATGCTGCATTGAGAGAAGTTATTGGGAAAGCGGGAATAGGTAGAGTAACAAATGAAGAAATTCGAGATTATTAGAAGGTAGATAACAGAATAAATTGTATACCTGCGAGTAAAACGGATAGAACAACGCAATATTATACATACAGAGGACAATAATCTACTGTCCTGTTGTCTATCTTTCATAAGGTATGCAAGACCTACCGGCAAACAAACTCTGATAAGTGGATCACAAATTCCAACGAATCATCCTGATAAAAAAATCAGAAAACAGGAAAAGCAAGAAATAATTGCAACGGTATCTTTTCATTGAACAATGAATGTTAATAATAACGAATTACTACTATTGCCTTCAGTAACATATGCCACATTCTCCTGTGAATTTCCATATTTGTCGTTTTTTTTATCTAAAATACTGAGATATAGCAGTCCATAACAATTCAATATTCTCTACTTCTTTTGTCTTTTTACCAAATAACGTCCAGTACGCAGCAGCAATATGACTTAATTAGCATATGATTACTTTGAGCCTATGACACATTAAAATCAATGTCCAATGAAGGTAACTATCCTCAGAATACAAATGCAATCGGGATCCTGTGTTAACCCTCTGACGACCATAAGACTGTGGGAGGCAAGGTAATCATTTTAAGGATTTGGTATAGTTTATTGAGCATCTAGAAAACATATTTTTAAATCAAAAGACCAAAACCAATAACGGTTCTTTTGTTTTTTTCTGGGTCGTATATGTCCCTATGGTCGTAACCAAACAGCTTGTACAGATTATGTTTACCCTTTTATATCTACTTATTAGCTAGGATTTTTTAAAAATAAACTGCATTTATTATTATTTGTATTTATATTCTTTAACAAAAGCTTATTTTAATTGAAAACTGATATAACTATATTTTAGTGACGATGATATTCAGCGAAACAATTTCGTTCATGAATGTAGCAAAGATGAACTTTACATAAAACACAAGTATTGTTTGTACGATTTTATTTTTTAAACTTGGCAAAATTTACGCACCGCTTTCTGATGCTGACTTTTTCCATGGGAAATGCTTCCATTTCATCAGTTTGAACAGAGAATTCTCGTCCGTTTTGATGAGCATATTGCACAGATTCTGATACTATCATCTTAACTTAAATATCAAATTTCACTGTTTGAAGAAATACATCAAAAGGAGTCAACTTATCGCTTTCAGCATCTTGATAGATTTACACCTTTCCGAATTCATAATCCACACTAGGAAAAATATTCGGAACAAATGTTCTTTGGCTCCATTTGGAAACAGGTTGTTGGTTGATAAGTGGCGCAGAGATAGGCTCTACTGCAGAAGTTGAAGGGTTATGTGATGATGTTCTTGATTCTTGAGTTTGAAGTATTGTATCTTCAATCTGGATATCAATTACGCATTGGTCATCGTCTAGTGTTAGAAGCCTCTGATCTTCTTCGTCGAGCAGTAAATTATCTTCATCGTTACTATTGTCAACCATCAAGATCTGTTGGATTTCATTTTCTGTGAGTTGGAGAACTCCACGCCCCTCACGAAACATAATCTACAGTTATAAAAATAAATAAATGTGAATAATAATAAAAAATCATAACTGCACTATGTAAATAGAAACAGACCCTTACAGGCCACAGGAACACCGGTGTCCCTTAGTGTTTCGAACAACCAAACAACTAACTTGAATAACGGTTTTATAACTGTATATAATAAAAAATACTTACCAGATAATAAATATGTTATGATATAAAACGAGGCAAGTCAAATTTTCACCTCAAAACACTTCTATAAAATATTCGAAATCCGCGCGCAACAAATGGTCAATTTGCAATGATCACAATCAAAAATAACAATTCGAATGCTGTGTTGCCTTTAATAAAATATGGAAAGACACGCTCAGGAATCAAATTAATTAGAAATAACACCCACGCGTTCGCAAGTCGTTCACTTATTTTCGATTTTTGGTTTTGGGACACAGTTGTCCCCGTAGTCGTGAAAGCGTTAAATGTACCTTTGAATATACTAAGCACTACTTATTATCACTTTTTCTATAAAACACAAGTCGATACAGCAAATGCAAAACTATTACCATATTTCACGCCTACGGCTTCACTCTGCAAAGTTTTTCCCTACTATTCGTAGTAGCTGTAATTCGATGCAAATGTTTGGAGTGCCATAATTTGCAAGCATCTTCTGTGGGGATGTGTTACATTCAATTAATTTTAGGTTGGCGGATTTCGCAGCGTGGAATGTATTCTAGCGCATAAGCAGCTTAACAATACTCTCGATTGTGTAAGACCTTGCGGTTAAATGTTCTGCAGTGGAAAGATGGAAACGCCCCTTTCGTACATACGACAACAGTACTACAAAGCAATTTATGCGACACTTATGCAGAACAATGTTTCAAACACACAGATAATTTGATGCCATTCGCTATTCTGTCTTCGTATTACATCTCTAACATCTTAGAGTGTAGCCGGTGGTGTTCTTTGTATTTTGCGATAGTTCCTTTTATCCGCTGAAAAGCAAATTTGTGGACAGATTTGCATACGGAAGGCCTTCTTTGTCTGAAGTTGTTAACCAAATAACCGTCTTAATTTTCTTTGGTGTCACTTGGGTAACTGCTGGATTGGAAAAAGTACACCACATTATTATTGGGGGTGTATTACATGAATATCATGGTACGATTATGGATAATAGCTTGTCTCCATTCATAACTAATTTATCTATGAACAATTTAGAAAGAAACTTTAAGATGGAGTCTAATACAAGTGTAAGGACTATGATTTTCAATAGCAGTAAACACCATCTAAAGATTTTCTCGAAGCATTGAACACATTTTTATTGAATTTACAATTGAACAGAAGAAAGAGAACGATCTTCCTTTCATAAATATACTAGCAATTCGAAATAAGAACGGATTAGAGATCGACATTTATTGAAAAGAAGTCAATACAGACAACTTTATAACTACGAACTCAAACAATCGAATCCAATAGATCCTAGTCTAATTTTCTCGTTAACAGAAGGGAATGATCTGAAAACAAATGCAAATACATTAAAAGTTTCACTGAACACAACGGTTTTTAGAAACTAACAAGGAGTTAGTTCGTAAAACATTTATATTTTCCCAGTATTATTGAATGCTGATGGAAGATACAATTCCAGATTCTAGGTTATTTGATCTATCTAACCTATCTCGGCAACTCACACTTGCACTTTAAGTTTCTTTGAAGTTATCTATCAGCTTTGTCTTACTTTATTCTATTTATCTAACAATAAGATTGAAGGAAGCAGATTTTCAGGAATACGCGTTTATGGCAGTTTAAAAAGTCTGGCAGTCAGAATAATGTACAGACGAGCAAGTGTGAAGGGTCCAGGAACTAAAATTTAGATTGATGGACAATCCCAAAAATGGTGGCTTATCAGCGATTGTCAAGTTTTTCGATCAATATTTATAATATCCAAGGAACGTTCGTGTCGATTGTAAGACGGTGAACTGTGTTCGTTATAATAATGACTTCTCTCTTTTGTGTTCTCTATTGAGGATATCACTTGGTGGTCTGAATGAATTTTTCCAGATTTTTAAAGAGTTGATGTGGTAACGGTAATAACTAGTTTATTTCAAACAGCAAATTGCGATTAAATGTTCGCTTTTACTCGTAGTTTAGAAATGCACTCAGTACTCCATTCATTTCCACGATATCGAGAAAAACCTCTACTTCTTTGAATATGAATATTAGAAGCTTATCTGGTGCTAAAATATACGTGTGCTACGTATGTAGATAGTAAAATAGTCACTAGGTCATTATATCGCTTGAAACATCACATAAAAGGGAAATACGGGCGATGTTTTGAATGTTCTTAGAATTAGGTTCTAGTTCAACTACGTAAATCTTATAGGTTACGCTATTGGTCTGAAACAAGTCTTGACACGTTTACGCAGCCACACCATGCAATATTATTTAGTGTATTTCAGTTACTTAACTGACACATACCGTACTACTGATTTTGTAACCATGAAACACGCGACTAAATCGTAAAATAATGATAGCGATCTTTTGTTTAGAGAGCATGAAGTCTTTAAAAATCGTTCAATGTCTCCAATGTGTTTGTGCAACATATGTAGAATCTAAAGGTACAGTCTATCGACGGGTCAATCGTTTCAAAGCTGGCAGAGCGTCACTAGAAAACGATGCGCATACTTGACGAACAAAGTTTTCTGTAAATCCTACTGAAAAATGATAGGCGAATAATTATTGGTAAAATTAGTGTGGGTGTTGGAATAGGTACAGGACAAGTTCATAAGATTTCACGTGAACGTTTGGGTGCGAGTAAGGTTTCAGTCCATTGGGTCCATTGGAAACTCAACAGATCAATCGTATGCGGCCAGCTTCAAGAGCTTTCACCATGTTACGGCAACAAAATAACTACTGATGAAACATGAATACCTTTGTTTAATCGTAGAACCAAAAATCAGTCGACAAAATGGCGTAAACCAGAAAGGCTTCCGCTTAAAGCACGAGCAATTCTGTTGATCGTAAAACCAATGCTTACTATATTGTGGAATTGCAAAGAGACTATTTTTATGGATTTTCTATGGAAAGATACTACAGTTAACGCAGAATATTATTCTAGTCCTTTATCTGGCTTATTACGCCAGGCGCTTTGCAAGAAGTGGAAAAACAAAGCACGTTTTAAACCAATGTACCCGAAATTGCTTCCACAACCACCATATTCGCTACATCTGCGTCCTAGTGGTTTTCATCTGTTCCCAAATCTGGAAGAACCACTGCGGGGTGTTCGATTTGAGACCTTAACTGACGCAAAACTTGCAATAAGTAGGTGGACTATAAATGTTATGTCTTGAATCTGGGCTTTTACCTTCGCCTCCATTTTTTCTAATTTGAATGAAAGACTACACATACATATGCACTTTAATATCTTTTACGGTGGAACTTTGTTTAGCGGCTAACGTGCGACTTTTTATGTTTTCTTTTAATGTTTAGAAATAACATTGGTAGACGTATCCTGGATACAATACATTCTAAAACTGAAGTGCTTAATTAACCTAATATGAATTAATAATTATCTAGAATTTGATTAAATAATAATAAAAAATCATGCGAGATAAGTGGTAGAGGTAACAAAATGGACATTTGGGGCACTGCACGTTTCACTACACCATCACAAATTAAATGGTTACCAGCCGAGTCACCAGGGTGAAAACGTCGAATTCGCAATGTATTGAAAGCAAGTAATTTTCCCGGAGTATAGCAAGAGAATTTTCGTACAGTAGGTCGGGTCTTCTTTCCTTCCACTTGCAATTTGTGTTTACAGTTCTCCACTATATTTTATTTCTTTGTTCTTTCGGCTCAAAAAGTGGTAAGCGAACCGTCGAAGATGTTGGTAACGACTTAATCTACTTTTCCTTATATCTGAGACTCTTAGTTTCGGAATAGAAGTTAACGGCCTGTCAATCAAAATGTGTCCGTCAATAAGAGGATTTTGGTTGGACAGTGGACAAATTGGACGGGAATTCAGTACCGCTTCTATTTGTGTAACAAGAGGTTAAAAGTTTTCATAACGTAATGTCGCCTGACATATAACGCGTAAGAGATGCGGTTTGGTAGATTTTCTAGCCGCTTTCCAAATAGCACCAAAGTTTAGAGCGAGAGGTGGAATAAAATGCCAGGCAATGGTTTCTTGCGATACAGCGTTGATTAATTCATCTTTGTTTGGTTCTATTTTAAAAATATCGACATCTTATTTAACTCCCTTTTAGCTCTTACAAAGCTGTACCATTCTGTTAGGAAGTAGCATATGGCTTACCTCTGCGAGGTACAAAACGGCGCAAGGTGATGAGAAAACTCTGTGTTGTGAGCTCTGTTACTATTTCCAAGTGTACCGCCTTTGAGGTTAAGCGAACAAAAAAACATACCATCTTTATCACTTTTTTCATTGCATGTTTTCTTCTCTTTTAGCAAAAGAGGTACCATAATTATAAAAAATAGTGCCGGCAGTAACAAGGCAGTTAGGCAAATTTGGTATTGACAAACTATTGGGCTTGGTCTGAAACAAGTGACGCAGCCCCATATTAATTTCTTAATATTATTTATGCCTGCAACTGGCCAAATTCGTTCGCGAAGGGATGCTAAAACTGTTCTTTTTCTTAATGTCGATGACTCTCCATATAACAACCGAATTAAATTGGGTACGTTAATGGACAGTTACCTAGTAACTGTGCAAAATTATTATTTATTTGTCGTAGGTTGCGACAATTGTAACAGTTGTAACAATTATGGCAAAATCCATCTTAACAAGGTATCGATATAACATCTGCGGGATTGTAATTTGTCAATTGGAGACCGATTATACTGTACTGACAAGTCCCAATAAGTATAGTTTCGTCCTTATTGGGACTAGTCAGTCATTAGTCTACGGTTGCAGTCCGCGATTGACAAAGCATAATTTCCCTCATGCATTATGGGCATACGCAGATTTTGGTTACTTAGTAAGCTTTGGGACTGTTACTTGGTAGCTACCCATTGACGTACCTAATTTAATTAGGCCGTTACATGAAAATATATCTAAATTTTGTTTTATTAAGTAACTGGCTGTCGGAAATAGTTTAATAGTTCTATATATCTTAAATTAACTGATATTTCAACAAAATCAATACAAATGAATGTGTATTGTGGACTGTAGATATATAAAATAATTTGCATTCTAGTAAATAAGTCCAAGCAATTGTTAATTACTTACTCCCTCAGACGGTTAACGAAAGGTATTTTCTAAACGTGAGAGGTGGGCAATCCGTTTTTAACCGATTAATGTTAAGATAATCTACAGAAACTTCTTAGCAGAATAGTTACTTGAATTTTGGTTAAAAGTAATACAAACAAGTAGCAGATGTTTTATTATTTTATATTTATCCCGATAATGACCTCCAATACTAATTAAACAATGAAAAGCATCGAAGCTGTAACAAATGCGTTCCGCTAAAATTAAAGCTGAAATGATTTCTTTCTTGAACCATGCACATTCTCCTAAAAATGAATAAATAATATTGCGCATATGGAATACATAAAAGAATATTAGGAAACCGTATATCTTATTTGTATTTGCTTTTTGTTTTGTATGATTTTTATTGCGGCAACCTAAATGCTATCGTTACATAAACAAATTTGCCAACAGTGTTACTGGGTACGTTCCAGATATATTTCAAATTTGATCCTTTTTCTGTACTCCCAAGGGGCGTGTGTGTGGGAATTGAGCTTACTCCTATTGCAGCGACAAAATTGAAAAACGAACAGGTTTCCCTTTTATGTTATTGCTAGAAGGACAGAAAGTGCCTGACTCATATTATCTGTTTTCAATTTTTCGTCGTACGATATCGGAATATCAAGTCACTACCTAAACAGATCGTCACATTTGGACTGCCGATTACTTTCACGTCAACTCTACACGCAGTTTCTTGTTTATGAGTTATATATCGTTACTTATGTCTATATGGTTAATTGTAATAAAAACAAAATATAAAGCTACGAAATGTAACCCGCAGTTGAAATAAAGACAATCTGATACGTAATATAAAAGTGAGAATATGTAAATTAAATTTTTCGAGTAAAAGTAGAATTAATTCTAGAAATGTACTTCTGTCATATCTGAATCAAGTTACAAACATCTGGGTTGACTTGCAAGATTTATTGCCGGAAAGAACGTAGATAGTGACAAAGGTTTGACAAATTCCAATGCATTACTTTGTGATGTTGGTCGGTGTCGCTTCAATCTAAAAATATAAGAAATTGAGATGAAAATTTTTCAAGGATGGAGCGTTCCATCATTCATCCTACCCAACTCTTTCAGTACGCATGTACTCCAGTTATTGAATATATTTTAATAGTCTGACGCAAACACGATTGTTTCCAGATCTATTGTTAAAATTTGTTGGATGTGGAACATAGAGATAAAACACCACCTACTGTTACAACAATTAGCTTTTCGAAGTGTACATAATTTTGATGGACGAAGTCTATCAACAAATCCTAAAATGTTTCAAAGATTATCAAATAGGCTATCGCTCACGTAAATTGTTAAAACAATTTTGCTGCATGAGTAAACCTTTTGACAAAATTATATTTATATTAAGTTGTAATTAATAAATGCAAAATTCTTTCATGTTTCTGTGTCTAGATATTTTAATTAAGCTGTTGGAGACAGATAATGTTACATATTTTGCAATCTATTACGACAGAGAATGGTAATGGATCAATTTTGTATAAAGCTTCGTCGTTTGCAGCGCTTAATTTCAGATATAACTGGCTCCTCCACCATTTATATAGTTGGAATAAGAAAGGAATTACATTTTTATGTAATTATGTCTCAATTATAGTATAATAGACATCTCAATTATTTGATAAAGTTGATTGAACAAAGGAAGATAAGCATTATTGATAGAACGTAGGATATACAATGGAATACTCTGTAAGTCATTTATTAATTAATAAATAAATAGTAAATAATTAATTCCTTCTTCACTATTCCATTTTAGTGGAGGTGTATTTTCCCTTCAGTTAGGAGAGAAAGTAACACAAACCAAATATGTAAAAAGTGTTCGAGAAAACGGATCAGCCTTTACCTTTTAAGTACATATCAGCTGTGCTACTTGAATTATATTTACTATAGAAATACTCACGAAATTGCCTCAGGATAGCTGTTGTCAAACTATGGTACCCATATTTAATATTTGTATACAGAAATAAGCGCAATATACATATGATTACAACAATAAAAACTTGTCTACTGAAAAGTGTAGCGATGTAATCTAGCATCGAGAATGTGGTACCAACGGAAATTGTATTTGGTGATTTGAAGGTTACCGTCGGAAATATAATTAGCAAGAGATTTTACAGCTGATGCGGCCTCTTGGTATCGTAATTGTATATAAGTTATTCTGGCTGCTTCCCCATACTTCTGAATCGGTACTGAGTATTTTACGATATCGGTTTAAATCAAAACACACCCCATTGAAAGCTTGAAAGCATTGAAAGTAGAATATATAAAATCGAGCGAAAAACTCTATTGGGGTGGTATTAACTGTAAATATGTATCTGAGGGCTAGTGATCTACTCTAGTTCATACTCCTGATGAAGTTACCAAACGGTGACGAAATATAGAGGTTGAACAAATGAGACTTTTATTTCACGAACCGACCACCCCAATAGAGCTTTTCGCTCGATTTTATATATTCTACTCTATACAGTACGGTCGAAATACATTTTTACTATATATATATATATATATATAATTACAAGGAACTGTTTACAAATAATATTAATTATATATATTAACACTGTTTTGGTGTATTTCGCGCAGGCGCTAAATATGTGATGTTCACTGTGTAGCGCTTTACGGTTTTGCAATACCTGCTGTGCGGTGTTCGTTTTGGGTGTTAGCCGTATATTGCTAGTGATACAGAGTTCCTCCAGTTTTCCACTGAGAATGGCAACTTAGTTGACGAAATACGTATTTGGATTTATTTTCGAAAGGTGTGGTAAAGATAATTTTATTTATTTTATATAGAATCTTTTATATAGGATCTATTCAAATAACGCGACAATGATAGGCGTGGTTTCTACTTTGTCCGTTCGCTGGACGGAGTATAGAAAGCTTAATTATACCATTACTACAATAAGCAATGTAGAGCGTGAATTATCCGAACTAATGTTGTCAGGAGTATGAGAAAAGAAAGGAAGGTGTAAAGTGATCAACCACGTTTTTACAAAAGAACATCTTTATTTAACCATAGTGCATAGTGGAAAAAAATAAACGACACAAGAAGTTGTACATCTAAAATGAATTTGGCACAAAAGCAGTCATAATACTGCTTCAATGATAACTTGTTTATGGCAGGTAGGTCTCTAGTTCCTTTGAGCTGCAATAACTGGGTGTGATCGGATTCTTCTTGCTGTTCGAACATCCGGGATGCCAAATCCAGTGCCTGAAAGGCCTCAGCATGAGATGGTCCCAAGTCATCTACATTTAGATTGTCAGTTATATCACCATCCTCTGTGTGATCGTTTTCATGTAATAATTCATGAATAATTTCGTCAACTATCAGCATCTGATGGCCTGGATCACCCTATCCACAAGCAGCCACTCATTGAACATCTTGGCGGGTTCATTGTCAGCGTCCTCAATTTGTACTTCATCTTTAGATGATTTCAGTAGATTATCCCACGAGAGAGAGAGAGAGAGAAGGTGCTACTTTCTACTCCATTTCATGCTACGAGCAACATATAGCAGCACTCTTTTGAATTGATTTCTTTGACATGGAAGTAATTGTTTCTTCGTCATTTTTATCTCCTAAAATCACACGACGCACGAACTGTTTTATAATAGCTTCTTCAATGTTTCGATGAATTAAAAAGTTAAATTAGGAGAAGAAACTTTACCTCGAAAATATCATTGACCTTATTCAATGATTCAGGTGATGGATGTGACGGAGCATTGTCCAATAGGAGTAGCACCTTGCCTTCTTTGCCGCAATGCTGCTGCATTTTGTTTTATTTCAGGAATAAAATTGTGTTTAAACCATTTCGTGAACAAATGGCTTTCCATCCACGCGTTTTCCTACTGGTGTATATTAACGCAACTTTCGCATTTCTAAAACAGCGTGGGTTTTTCAATTTCCCTCTCCAGCATAGTGGAATTCTGTGTACCCGAGTTGCATTAGAGAGGCCTATTTCGTCTGCATTGTAGACAAAATCCATCTCATATTCATTCTGTTCAAGAAATCTCTTTAAATGTTCGGAAAAGTAAACTGCTACTGGCGCGCCAGTACTCAATTTTTCACCATCAATCTCAATTTACCGAATCCCATGTCGTAATTTGAAATTTTTCAGTCACCCAGAACTTGCAACGAGTAACGAGTCACCGCCAAGATTAATGTTTAATTCCACAGCTTTTTCACATAAAATGAGCTCAGATATGGGCTGGCCAGAAGCCCGTTTGTGCAAAAACCAAGTGAATACAGCATCTTCCAACATTTCGGATTTAGGTTTTTCATAGTTTTACAATGTGAACTGTCCTCCCCACTATCAAGATTAAATGTATACATAGTGATTGAATCTGAATTATTTGTTATTTCCGTTATCGTTGATTTACTAACACCGAACTTGATAGCTAGTACCTGACTGGTTTCACCTTTCTTCATCCGCGTAATAATTTCCATTTTACCTACTATCTTACTATCTATTTAATGTAAGCACTACTCGTTTTCTTTTTGTCAACATTTTGCAAGTTCTATTTAAAATATGTGACCACAAATTCAAAACACACCTCACAATGAATGATTTGAAACTGAAAGATTTGGTTGGTAACCGAATGAATGGAAAGGGATTCAGTGAAAAGACAATTGCACAGACATAATTCTTAGTAAAGAAATATTAACACAGCTAACAACCCTCTTTCTAGGAATAACTTCAGCTTCTTATGCATGAATCGTCCCAGCCCTTTACTATATATATATTTTTCTTTTAATGATTTTCGTAAATAAAATTTCGAAACTTGAGACAACCAAAAACTGAGCCGGGCTTCCCGGAATACCGCCCTGAAGAAATACCCTGTAAAAGCACCAGGCTCGGCCAGAACCCAGATTTCCTATGATTTCTTTTTTTTTCATTAAACCAATTCGAACAATTGAACGTTCGGATAACTGAAGCTCCGATAATTGACGCTCTACTGTAATACTCTCAATAATAAAAGTCACTTGTAATTAGATTTGCATTTAGTTATATTCATTTATTTATGTCATTGTGTTTTATTTGTAAATTGTAATAAATTTGTAATAATGCTTAGAGAAAATGGCGGTAATAATATGATTAAATATTTGAAGTGTATAATTTAAATATATCTGCTTGTTTTACAATAATCAGTAGTTATCGATAAGCTTAAAACTGGTAACCGATAGCACAGGTTAAAGGAAGAAGAAGATTACCCGCAAAAATCCAGGCCTCAAACAGTCATAGAAGTGGAAAATAATTACAAAATAAAAATAAATGTAATCTCTCCAAGATCGCTAAAAATAAATTAAATAAATTATCATTACCATCCAATGTTTATAGCACTGGACGTTATTATTATGCTTGCAATGTATTATGTGATATCATTTACTACTGCAGTGAATAAAACCTATGCCACTAAAGCGAATAAAAACTACACAAACTCGTTTAACTTCGGACATTTATTACCAAAAATATAGTGTAGATAACCCATACCTGTCAGAATAAAAAGCGTAATATAACAAAATAAATTACAACGTACTATATTACGGTCAGTTACCAAAATTTACAGACAATTACGCTGACACGTTTCAAATAAATTCGCGCTACCACCGGATTCAAACGTAAGCGGGTCGATAAATACACGGAGATTACGAATAAAAGGTAATGTAATTACAAAAGTCGACGTTAGAAACAAGCCTCTGAGAAGGTTCGGGACAGAATACAAGAAATCAAGTTAACTTCTGTTCCCACCTACCACCGGAATATTTGGGTAGATACGCTGGAACACTTTCGGGAACAAGACTAAGCATAATTTAATATTCAGGGTATGCGTCTGTGTCAGGTAAGCCTGTACTAAACCCCCAGTTTCGAAAGCAAGTTGTATTAATTGTGTATGCAATGTGCGCGGAAGCCTCCGCACGCAAACCCGTTTATTATTTTGAAACATGATTAATGTGGAGACAGACGCCTGTGTTTTAATTGTTTATATCTATGAGAAGCCCCAAAACGGCATCAACGAAGCGCACGGATCGTCAGATGATCATCATCACCAGACAGCGTCACATCAACGCCGTCACGTAAATGAACAGGTTGGCATCTCCTTCAAAAAATCGCACGTGATTTGCACAGATATTAGGACAACAATTATAAATTACGGTTGACCAAAATTGAAATTAATCAAACTTTTTCAGTCTCTGACAAATCGCCGCACGTTTTGTAGTGTTCCCTTAGCTCTTTACCCGGTCCTTGTTCAATCCGATTTAGCAGATTTGCAATTAATCTTCATTAATTTTTACCAGCAATCCAGTTTTATACTACTTTGATTAATGTTTGCTTATGCATAAAGCGACCGCTCCAAAGTAGATTCATATCATTGTCACGTACTCAGTCGCTTTATAAGTTAATATAACCAAACCCTTCCTTATTTCGTAGTAATAACAAAAATTGTAATGTGTAACTGGCACTAAATTGTTTTACTAATCTTACTAATTGGTTCCAAACACATGTTCCGGTGGTAACAATGCCAGTATCTTCAATCGTACCTTACCGAAGTCAGCAAATGGACAAAAGATTATATACCCACCCATATGAATTGAAATATAAGGTATTTATTTTATAACAGCAATTTAGAGTTCTCAAGTTAGGCACTGGCCGAATCATTATCAATAGAAACACGTTAGCAAGAGCTGCACTTCATCAACAAAGTATTCCATCAATTTGCACATATGTATGTATATATAGATGTCATCTTTCTATTAGGATCAAACATAACCTCTGATATATCATAACTTAGTCGGCATTGAATAATGGACAACATATGGGTGTTTTTAATTACATCAAGAAGTATACAATTTGATATAAAGTGGTTCATATAAATCCAAGCTTCCTGACTTATAAACAGAAATTAACCAAAATTTATAACCTTCATTTGACACAGTAGAAACCGCAAATGGCTTCAAAACTTTCTTTCCATATTGCAGGTTAAATAAATACAAAATGATAAAAAAATACCTTCGTCAGAAAACATTATACTTTTTAGAAAATTATCATTGCTATACAGTTCGCAGAATTGATTTTCTGCAAACTGTGTAAGTGTGAGGTAATGATTATGTTGCACTGCTAACAAAACATGGAGCTGATCGTCTTCGGATATTGAGAGCCAACCAAGAAGATCACAAACATCGGTTAATTTAACCCTTTTTTAATAATGATGAAGTAACAACCTAATAAACACTTCAAATATACCGCTACTGTTAAGCAAAAGACACTAGATGTATTCTTTAAAAAATTAAATAATACATGAGTCACAATGTAGTTATTAGGGCCAATTTCGGAAAACCCGCAAACAAAAGAAAAATTGACTAGGCCTAGCAATTTCCCTATAGTGTTTTCCTACATTTTAAACTAATTTATTCGCTGTTTTATCAAATCACTGTAGGACTAACCTACAACAAAATTGTTTAAATGGGAATGCAATGGTAAATGTTGTCAACATTATTAGCCTATTGCAAAAAGGAATAATATGTGAGAACTATGTAACTTTGAAGAAATGACGATTTCTTTCTTTTAGGATATGTACTTCAAAAGTTCCAAACAGGTAAACAAACCTGTATAGAAGGTAGCTTACTACAATATTTTTTCTGATTATATGAGTTAACCAAAGTGTGAAGTAGAAGAGAATGTAAACATTCTCCAAAAAGAGTTTAAAAATACTTATTTAATTCTAAACTGAATATTACTTGATGGTAACACATGCCCCGTGTGAGAGTAACTTGAGTGTCAGTCATTACTTAGGCAGGATAAACACGCTGTATGTCTCCATATTTTAAATGTTCTACCGTGATCTACATAATAACTAGTATTCTAATGCAGCTGAAATTTCGACGAAAATAATTTCCCTAATTTTTCTTTCCCAACTCATCAGATGAATATTTTTTATGTTCCGCTCTGCTGATTAGCATAATTTTTATGTGCTTCCTAGCGTTGAAATGGATTTGGGTCAACTCTTATTGAATTACTTGGCTGCTTTCGTACGCAGAGTGAAGACTACGATGACGAGAACAACGAATTTATTAATTTGTATCTACAAAAGGTCAAATAAGGAAGGTAAACAAGACGTCAACGAGCACACACGTCGCCTGCAAATAAACCAAAAATATTTTTAGGGAACAATTTAATTTAACGAATGCGCTAAGCGGGATAAAGCCCGAGTTTCCATTTTATAAAACGGCACTTAATTTGGAAGTACGAAAACAACTCGCTTTAATTTTATAAAATTTTAATTCCACGCCTAGTTACCATCGCATTCACGATGCGAATGTACCGAGTTCTTTGCGACAAGACACTAAACCGTGCAATATAAATTATGCACCGCGCAATAATATTTCATTTAGTGCCTCACACTCCTAATTAATTACCTTATTTAGTTTTAGCGTTCAGACCAGACCTTTATTGTGGTTTATCTGAGAAAGGCAGTTTATTTATAAATCTCGATTTGAATATAGCTGAGAAAATAAATCCCGAATCTAGATATACAGGGCTTTCGTTTGAAAACTTCCCACCTTGAATAACTTTTTAATTAGTAAAATTATCACAAATCGCTGAAGTACATCGATTTTGTTTTGGAGGGGACCTTTAATAAACTATTCTAATCAGTTGGGAAACTTTTAGCCTCGTCCGCAACCACTCCAACCCCAAAATTTTAAATGACACTATATATATATAATTTTAAAGGCTATAAAATTCTTGACTTAGGGACAAAAATGTATTTAAATTGTTTCTACACAACAATACAAACTTTTAGCTATGTAAAACGCAGAATTAACAGCGGATTTGGTTAGCATACCTAATGGCTAGAGGGAAACAGTAAGACATAAACTTCGGTGCAGTGGGAGAAAAACTACACCGTTAGGAGAATAAAAGAGCTGTAAAAGGTCGTCGTACACATAGTCCTAATTTTTTTCCAATTACTTTCTTCTTGTTCCAGTTTCTCAAAATAAACATGGATAAAGTACATGTGGAAATTGTAAACACCATTTTACGAATTAAGATATGGCTCGAAAACTGATTTGGTTACGTTAAAAGTGTAGTGATGGTGAGAGGGAACAATTAAATGACCCTAAAATATATGAAATAAATAAAGTTGCCATCCTTAGTGGAAAACTGGGAGAATTAAGTATATCCGGCTAACACGAATACCCCGCTATGAACACTATGGACACTGCACAGTCAACATCATACACCCATCGCCCGTCCAAAACACACCAAAGCATTATTGACGCGGTTTTCCACTCAGAATAGCAACTTAGTTGCCGAAAAAAAGTATCTAGAATTCTATTTCCGAAAGGTGTGGCAAGGCTAATATTATTTATTTTATATAGGATCTTTTATATAGGATCTATTTAAATAACGCGACAATGATAGGCGTGGTTCCTACTTTGTCCGTTCGCTGGACGGAGTATAGAAAGCTTAATTCTACCGTTACTACAATAAGCAATGTAGAGCGTGAATTATCCGAACTAATGTTGTCAGGAGTAGGAGAAAAGAAAGGAAGGTGTAAAGTGATCAACCACGTTTTTACAAAAAGAACATCTTTATTTAATCATAGTGCATAGTGGTTAAATTATTTTATTAAATACATCTTTGTCTCTAATTCACTAACGGCTCGACCCGATTTTAATTTTCGTTAATGTAAAAGATTGGGAATTTTATACCCATTAAAGATTTTATATCATGCGTGGGGTAGTGCTATTTAACATTTTGTGGTGGGGACCGTTGGGTGCAAGGGCAAAAGTTTCCCAACTGATTAAAATAGGTTATTAAATGTCCCCCTCCAAAATAAACTTGACGTGCTTCAGTGATTTGTGATAATGTTACTAATTAAAGAGTTATTCAAGATGGGAAGTTTTCAAATCAAAGCCCTGTATAGATATATTTTCTTACTAATTTATATTTAATATGTACGATTAATAAAATATGGTACACTAGGACATAATTATTTTCATATTTCTATCTTATTCTTGTTTCTCTAAGGCAGTCTAATTAACGATACGAATTTGGTGGTATCCAATTCGAAACAATTTTTGGTATATATACTGAAATGCATTGAAAATCATTTACATAACCAAATTTTAACGCATAAAAATGTAATAAAGGTAATGCTTTTAAATTATCTCTGGCTAGCAAAATGATGATATATTTCTTATTCTTATTTATTCTATGTAAGGAAATTGGAAATTCTAGAACAACAAGGAAATATTTTAGAAAAAAGAGGACAAGTAAGAGAAAAGGAGCGATTCAGTGATTATCACTAAGCTTTCCATAAAAGAAGTCAGTTTTTAACTATTAATTCACAAATAGAGTCTGCGAACGAGAAGTATGCTGTTTCTATAAAAAAAAAAACGTCAACAGGATGAAAAACATACTCTACAAATGTGTAAAAGAGCACAGTAACTATAACGCACTCTGAAAAGCGATAAGGCCACAATACAAAATACTATAAAAGTCTTCAACAGTTTCTCTACATATGAAGGGAAATACAATTTTGCATTGCATAGGTAAATTCATCGACTTGGAGAACACATGTGTATTAGTTTTACCAATGAATTCGAGCAAATAGAATAACAAAACAAGCGATGGCACTTAATTGCAACTACACAAATTGTAGGTACATGATCAAAGCAACCATCCCCAAAATTAACTAAATTAAACTGTAAAAAGTTCTTTCTTCGAAACCCACAATATCTACTAAAAGCTTCGATTGTATTATTATATCGAGCATTTCACGTACAAAAGCGAAGCTCCAAGAATTGAATTTTTCTACTTTTAAACGCATTAGGCAACTTTCCCTTTCTTACACCCCATGCTGTGCATATACACCCGCTCTTATACATGCTTGCCATCAACAGAATGTTAAAGCAAATCGAGGTAAGGTATTTTAAGTGTTGTAATGCATCTTATAAGTAAAATTTGCAACGTGTCTCCTTATTGATATTAACAAATAAATAAGCTTGTCTTGAATTGATAGAATTTTAAGTGAACGTATAACTTACGAAAATATAAATCCGCATGTCTTTAAAACCGCTGGCAATTATAAGATTTTTGAAGCGAACGTTTAATTCCCATTACTCTGCATGGTTTTCTTGTCGCGTTTCGCTGAATTGAATTTTGCCTTTTTGTTTAAATCGCAATTCACCCTTTACACGAGTCGCGAAGTTAAGCTCCAGTTATTTCAACGATCAATGAAATGCATCGGAGAGGCAGACTTCGAGAAAATTTCAATTAAACTTTCATGTACAACATCAGTGTAATTTAACGTACAGGTATTGCATTTTTGTCCTAGTACTTCAAACCTCTTCAACTTACCCCCAAAGCACAATGTACCGTAATTAAAGGACTAAAAAGCTTTCAACAGATCCTTGAAGTACTAAGCTGGTGTCTCGCCCCTGACGAGGAAGAAAGAAATCCTTAATGAGATGCAGCCGTAACCACTCGCCCGTTCATTCATCATGCCGAATACGCGAGCTTTTTGCACGTCATCCTTTCGCAATTATATTTATATACGCATATTTTCAGGCAACAATCACGATGTGGAAAAGAGAATATACGGCTTTTAAAAGTGTAAAGTAGATGATGCAAGCCCCATTTCCTATTTCTTATAAATGATATATCTGGTATTTACTATTATTATCATTATTCATATAATTGTGTATATAATATCAATTGGATCGAGATACGAGAATTTATAATTCTGGATATGTGGGTATCTGCGTATATCTGAGAATTAATATATCATATTCATAAGTAAAGTACCTATGAAAAAACAAAGCGAAATATTGCAAAATATCGATAAACAGCTTTCTCCCATTTTATGTAATATTACCGTGTCTCAACTTTGTTGTTACAATGCCGTATAAGACAAACAGTAATTTATTAGAATATCTTGCTGAGACTTTGTACATGAAATTTCATAATTCTTCAGTGTAAAATTGCCAGAAAAGTATCTCAAATAGTTTCCTTATTAATGAAGTTTTGCGTTATGACTCGGAAAGTCGATAATCTGTAAAGGCGTGTAGCCAAAATTAGTTAATGCCTCGCGGTTTAAATGTTAAAGATCAAAATTCTTGACATGGTTTCAGAAGTGTTTCAAATTGCTGTTGTGTGCCTGTGCGTATAAGGAGATCCTTCTTAAGTTATAGAAGGAACAAAAATCATTAGAGGCTCCACTTCGATGAAAATTGTCTACAAATTTTAAAATATTTCACATAGCCTACGATAATTTTGAAGCCTACAGTGTGAAATATCGAAGAATAAATTCACGAATGTTAGAAATGAAACTCAAATCTTGATTGAATCAGTCAACGTTGAAAGCTATATTTACTTTGTGCATTGTTTGCTCCATATTTAAGCGTTCATAAGGAATATTTATACTTTTAAGACAATTATTATTACTTTTCAGAAACCAAACCAAAAAGTTTCTGCTCTTTCGATAAGTTTTACATAAAACGTAATGTTTGTAAAATAAAACGAATTTCGCTGGAAACGTCTGAAATTGTTTCGACCGAAAACTGATTATTCGTTCTTTTGTTCTATTTCACGGTGTCACTGCAATACAGTGCTACGCGAATTGTAAATCAGTTTATTATAGATTAATTGTGTTAGGGCATAAATTTCGCACTAATCCTTTAGGTTTATCTACGCGTTTGCATCTGCATAATGCGGTATGAAAACAATAGGACGCAGGTAATGTTTTAGGCGACTCTGAACACACACGAATACATATATTCACACTCGTATCTGTACTGAATATTTAAGTATTACACGCTTTCTAGTCTGATTAATTTGTTAGATTTTATCAAAGAGTCTCGAAATTACTGGAATTTGGATAAAACTTGGAACGGAGGGTAATTGCCCTGCGCCATATCTGATTACTAAAATCATAATACGGGCGATGTCCAGCTCAAAAGCCGCAGCAGAAAGAAAACAACTTACAGAACGTCATCAGACACCAAAGAAAAGTACCTACCAACTAAAATTTTAAATACAATCAAAAGACACAGGACATAGAAAAATTGTAGAGTAATAAACTATATACAAGCATTTTGGCCAAAACATAACTTGACTTTGCTTTGAAAAATGCGGACTAAAAATAAGGGAACATGAAAGTGGTGGAACAAAAAATTTACTTGACATCATTAAAATCCGTTCTTTGTCGCAGCATTATTATATAGAAACTTTTCCGAAATGCTTAACGAAGGTAATATTGTTAAAACTGCTTAACTACGTAGTATAAGTTTTTATAAAGTCATGCGTCAAAAAGAAAGGAAATGTGAGTAATAGTAAGTAGGTTATAGATATGTTATAGATAACCTCAAAAGTATAATTAAAAGAGAATTAAGTCAGCCATAACTTTATAAGTAAATAATAATAAGCAATATACATATGTACATATATATATATATATATATATATATATAGGGAGAGAGAGGCTGATAACATTTTAACAATTTTCTGTACTAATTCGTTGATCAAATAAAAAAGCTTATGGCGCGCGTTTAAATTCATTCTCTATTACTATTAAGAGCAAAAAGATAAATTCATTAATTAAGTGACTTTGATACCTACATAATTGTTAACTTACGCAAATCTCGTTGTTATAGTAGTGCAATCGTGTGCTTGGCAGCCAAGATGTATCCACATGCAGCCTGTTAAGACACAGACTAGTGGTTCCATCTACAAGATATTCCGCTGCTCCAGTCGGCAGGACATGCGCGTCTACATAGATTTCGAGATCAAAAGAAAGTCTTCATACAAATTGGCGATTTTGCCCTTTTTTCTTGTTTTCTGAACTTTGTAATGTTAAAATTAGACCTAATGTTGTAAATTGGGGATTACGGAGCTCTGTTGTCTATTATATGTATTAGTAAATTCTTAGTTATTCCAACCGAAACAGCTCCTTTAAATATATATTGGCTCCATACTTGAAATAAATATCTACTTGCTCTTTGTTTAATAACACTGGTCAACATATATTTTGCTGCCGGCCTTTTTAACTGTTCTTTACTAATTTTCGTGCTCTGAATTCAAAAATACTATCAAATGTTCTCTATCAGCTCGTCTTCAAAAGATGTGGGCACATATTTCTATTTAGCTAATCTTATTCCTGCATATAAATATTGGTTACAATACAACCTGTAAAAAACGTACCGGTAAAAAAGAAAACAGGTTTATTCTATCGGGTTTTTCATTAAGAGCGACGCATTTTGTTGTTTCAATTAAAAGATTTGTGGGTTAGCTATGGAAATGATTTTCATTTCAAATGAAAGTACAATTGATGCCATTATTTGTGGAATACGACATCGTTCAAATGTCCACCGCGGAAGCGCCGGCACGTGTGAAAACCCTGGACCTAATTTTCCATGACTCGAGCACACAAATCGGCCAAAATACCAGGAAGTTCGCATTCGATGTTGGCCTGCAGCTTCTCTAACGTTGTTGGCTTGTTGGCATAGACCAGCGATTTAATGTAACCTCAAAGAAAAAGTTTAAAGTGGTTCAATCACACGAACGAGACGGCCATCCGCGAGAACCCTTGCGTGCGATAATTCGCTCGCCGAACTTGGTCTTCAATAATTCGATTTTGTCGTACACTGTATGACACGTTGCGCCGTCCTGTTGGAACCACATATCGCCCAAGTTCGTAGCGTAGAGCTGATTTCAAAAATATTCCGATATCATAGCCCTGCAGCGATCGCCGTTGACGGTTGCTGGCGTACCGTTTTCATCAAAAAGAAAAATGGGCCAATGACGTCGCCGGCATTAAAAACCGTACCAAACAGTTATCTTTTTCGGATAAAATTGTGCCTCGTGCATCACCTCAGGCTGCTTACTCGTCTAAATGCGACAATTTTACTTGTTGACAAAACTATCGAGCTTCACCCTGAAATGATAATTTTCTTGTGAAAGTTCTCGCCAGCTTGCATCTGGTCCAGAGCCCAATTAGCGAATGTGCGACGTTTAAAATGGTCGGTTGGCTTCAGTTCTTGAGTCAACGCAATCTTATACCACCAAATTCGCCACAATCTGGTCAAACTGATGTTCAGCACCTGCGATCGGCGTGGAATCCACATCCTTGACTGTTCACAGACATTCTCTAGCACGGTCACGATATTTTCTTCACTTCGAGCATTACGTCAGGTACTGGGCCATTACGCAATGCATAAGTTGTTTCGAATTTTTGCACCAAACGTTCAATAGTCCGTCTTGTTTGACGGTTCCGTCTACCGAAAATTGGCGTAAGCGCACGCAACGTAGTCGCGGTAGAACGTGAACTTTGACAAAAATATTGAATAATTTGCAAACGTTGTTGAAACACTTATCTCTCCATGATTAAATGGCATAGACTAACGTTTCAAAATGTGAAAGAATTGCGAAGCCAACTTCACTTCTATTCCAGAAATGTCAAAAACAAAATGAGTCGTACCTACTAAAAAACCCTTTATAAAACAAATATTTACAAATGTTATTACCCAAAATATATATTTACAATAGTTGGTAAATAATTTAAAAACTTTCTTTTGAGCGCTTTTCTTGAGTCTGAAGGGGTTTGTGTCTTTTAATACCCCAGCAGTAATTAGCCATCTTGGGTGTGTCCCATCTTCACTGGTACCTTTCTTCCATTATTCTGATATGCTGATGGAACCGTTCGCCCTGCTCCTCACTAAAATCGTCAAGATTTTCAGGGAATCTCTCTAAATGACTGTGCAGGTAATGGAATTTAATGCTCATATGCTGTTATGTCGATTATTCCGATTAATACCTTTTATATTCACTAGGCAAACGTAACAATCGTCAAAATGGTTTCCTGGTTCCCTCCATACCATTGGAATCTCAAATTTCAAACACTTTCTTTGTCCTTTTGTCCACCGGCGCAGATTCTCAACACATAATTTACAGGCAACATGTGGCGCCCAAGTTTTATCTTGATCTCCTAGGACCTAGACGAACACCAAAGTAGGCCATGTATGCCTTTTCCTCAAACTCACAGATTGGTTTTCTATACTCTCTTAATATGTATTCGCTACATACATAGCAAAAGACTTTTGGATTAACACAACTACCTCTGCTTGTTGAAGGCACGATTTTAATGACACTTCCCGAACAAACACACTTGCAAGAAAGCCTAGGTTTAAACTAAATCAAGGGTTCACACGTAGACATCTTTATAGTTATTTATGTAGATATTATTGGAAAGTAAACTTCAAATACCAACTATATCGATATTTTGATAAATCCTTTCGGACGCACATTCTTGAAAACTGTTTATTGCATAAACACATTAAAGCCGGTATTCTTGGAAACCATTGGGGTAATTAGGGGAATTTAGGATGATAAATAAATAGCTTCTAACCTAGAAAGTTTAGGTAAGTAAGAAAAACTGTAATAAACAACTACAATTGGAAAGAAAGTGTGTTCAGAAGGTTTATTGTAGCACTACGAATGAAAATATGTGAAATATTTAATTTTTGTCCATCTTAACAACTAGAGCTGATACAAGAAACAGAATGGTATTTTTGGAATCAGAGTTCTTGAAATATTTAAAAGCAGCTTTCTTTTGATGCAGCAAAAAAACATTTTTTGTTGGGCTGTGTAATCAGTGCAGCTAGATTATCTTCCCGCTAATTATTTATTTTTGGTAAAGCCACTTTCGTTAAGACCCACACGAGATTTATCCATGTACTGTAAAATACTTTATAGGGGATATTTCCTAACACATGTGTATATAATAAAATATAATACAATACAATATAATATAATATAATATATCAAATGTAGAAGACTCTCTATAAACGACCTAATAATAAAAATTAGGTTCGTTAATGGGCAGTTAACAAGTAACCGTGCAAAAGCCTACAAAGTAAGCACAATTTGCATATGCCAATAATCCTGTAGGAAATGTTGACTATGTCAATCGCAAAACGCAACTGCAGACTAATTAGTTTCGTCCTCATTAGGACTCGTCAGTACAGTATATCGTTCTTATTCGTTCGATATACTGTACTGACGAGTCCTAATGAGGACGAAACTAATTAGTCTGCAGTTGCGTTTTGCGATTGACATAGTCAACATTTCCTACAGAATTATTGGCATATGCAAATTGTGCTTACTTTGTAGGCTTTGCACGGTTACTTGTTAACTGCCCATTAACGAACCTAATTTTTTATTATTAGGTCGTTTATAGAGAGTCTTCTACATTTGATATATTATATTATATTATATTGTATTGTATTATATTTTATTAAATTTTGGCTCTCGAAAACACGATCGCTATTTACATGTGTATATATAGGTATATATATATATATACATATATGTGTCCTGTCAACGCCAGACGAAACTCGTTCTAACTTGACGACATAAAATATATTAAAACGCGTATTGATTGGATACGTAAACCGTTCCGCCGGGACTAGATGGGGTAAATTCTGGAACCGGAGGAAAAGAAGACGTATTTTCGGAAATTGCCCTCGACAAATAACCGAACCGGCCAGCAATAAGCGTTCAGGTATTGTATCAATAGAAATCCGATTTAAATTAATTTGATCTTAATGCTCGATTGCGAACGGTGTGTTACTGACAAGTGTATTATTAAATCGGTGATTTAAAGGGCCCAGGTTAACGGTTCTACGGCAACGGTAAATTTACGGTTCGATTTATGTAGGTTAACGCGGGTTTCTACCAAACGCCGGTCGCATTTTGTAAATATTTGCGCCGGTGTAAATTACGATAATGTTTGTTTTTAATATCGAACTCTATAAAATTACGTGAATTATTTATTAAAATTTACTACCTATTGGAAGTGGAGGTAGCGG
The DNA here is from genome assembly GCA_038088585.1 of Chrysina gloriosa. Taxonomy (NCBI): domain Eukaryota; kingdom Metazoa; phylum Arthropoda; class Insecta; order Coleoptera; family Scarabaeidae; genus Chrysina; species Chrysina gloriosa. Next base: position 25,468,695 of record CM076090.1, read on the forward strand.
AGCTCCAAGGGTGCTTAGAAAATGAGTTTACTGCGTTACTCGTAATATAAATTAGTAAATCTATAGTATTATCATCGTCTTGGTTCCTTCCCTTTTTGTTTGCGGTAAGTGGAAGAGAATATAGGGGCCTCAACATATGTTCACACCCAGATGTATTCCAGACTAACAATAATCATTGATGCGGTCAAATCACTAAGAATAAAAATTGACATAAAGAAATTTACCTCACAACTTGCAGACAACCACGAGAGCAGCTAAAAAATCAAAATTCAATCTAACTACATACAGAACAGCCTACCAACGGTATTCGTTGATCGAAACGAGACTACACGTGGAAGTTCTAATCAGAGGAACAATACCGTAATAAGAGACTTGCTAAATAAACAACTTTCTTGGCACCAAATAGTCTTTTAAGTTTCCATTAGTAAATAAATCTTCAATAAACTTCTTAGGTCAAATAAAGTATAAAGAAAGTGAGATAAGTATCTCATTTTATATAAATATAAATAAGTTACGAAAATGTACGTTAGAGGAATCCTTCAGTTATTAGAATAGACTTTGTTAAAAATTATTAGGTACAGGGGCTACAACGCGATGGGTGTGCCAGTAGGAAAACGCTGGTACTCCATGTTCCAGTGTATTCACAATCTACCCCACTCCAAACGGTACAGTTGGTGTTGATATGGCGATAAAGGGTTCAAAGAATCACGAGACCATTTCATTACCTAACCATTGATCCGCAATTGAACTGGTACTGTAGAATCAGTCTGTTAGTGCCATTAGACGAAGGTGATAGTCATGACTATTGCGCATGATGGTCGATTGGTTCCGGTTAGGGTGATTTGCAATTTGCCTGAACGAAAATCCACCTAAGTGCAAACTCGCAAAGTCGCAATACGCCATGACCACATGATCCATCGCAACAAAATTTTAATCAAATAGCACCTTTGAATAGGAAAACGTTTCTGCCATGTTCAGTCAACAAATTCGGACCCCTTCTTGGTGTTGCAATTTCCATGTCATGCGGTGTATTATATTCCTTAAAAATTCTTTCTACTGGCAGTTTTAGGAAAGCAATACCAAATCTCCATGGAAAGACAAAATATATCCGAAATATTTGAATCTATAACTACACTTATTTATAGTATTATTTATGGATATCTATAATATATGTTCTTTTCCCCAATCCCCAAATTCGGAATAACCTTAAACATCATGACCATGTCAAAAATGATCTAGAATCGAACATACTCATTCCTTAGGAAAGTTCACTACCATGTCCTAGGAATTGAAAGAAAATATTGATACTTTCTCTCCTCAAAAAGCTCAAAACTTATATGGTCTCTAATTGAGTTCTCAAACACGTCGCTAAAAACGGTTCTTGAATCACTATTGTACTGAGAAATTAATGATATAAAGAGCATAAATTATAAGAAATTATATTTATAAATTTTGAGAAATATTTAACATGAAATCAAGATAATTACCTAGTGTTGTATGTGTGAGTGTAATTTCTTTTATTCGATGATGGTTCTTCCCATCTCTCCTCTCTTAACTTCTTTTCTCGATGCAGCTCTATTTTTTATGGATTCTCCCTCTCTTAACTTCTTTTCCTGTGTGGCTCTGAGGTTTTTTTTATTCACTGGTACTTCTTCTTAAAACCCTTTTATCCCAAATATATTTATAAACTTTTCTGTTGACTTATATATCTTGTCAATTTTCTTCGTCGTTAACCAAACAAACTTTTGATTTTTTGGAAACCAGGGCTACACTGCTTTATTTCTCCGTTATCCACGAAACGAAACTTTTAATTCTCCTTGATTCCAGTTCATCCAAGTATATCGTTATAGAAACCTGTATTAAATGTCGATGTATCCTTGCTTATTTCCAGTAATTTTTTATGAATTCTTGTAATGTAAAAGTGTTGTATGTATGTGTTTGAATCTTAACAATGCTTTTCTATCTATTAGCCGATGCTGTTTATAATAATTAATAATTTTATTTCTAGTTACATTTCTTTCTCCCATTAAACGTTTCTGGCTGGAGTTAAAATAAGAAGCTAACACCCGTAGGGTAATAAAATGCTCAAAAGGTGATGGGGGTGGTGTCGAAAAGGTATAAATAGAACCCCAAAATAAACCGTATGACAATTGAAGACCATAACCCCAACATTAACTGTGAATTTTGATATATTGAATTAATAAAATGATGAACTTTCTAATGGTAATTAACCCTTCGAGTATTACTATACTACACTATTCAAGGGATGCCCACAAATATAATGTTTTTCGAAGAAATTGGAGAACTCTCAAATTACCTTAAGGTAAGATCTCAAATAAATTCGGAACAAAATCAAGTCGGATATGTATTCCTCGAGGAACTATGCTGTTCAAACATTATTTAACATGTACATGAAAGACCTTCCAATGAATACCAACGACGTTACAATGCATGAATGCTTAAAACTACACCGTAACTAGACTATATGATTAAATGGTTTAGATTCCTTCAAATTGGTAAGAAATACGTGTTTTTGTGTACTTGCTTGATATGGAATTACCATCCGAATCACAAACTGCAACAATCCCATTATAGACTTATTCAACTCTATGGTATCCCGTGATAAACAAGAAATCATCAATTAAAATAAAATGCGATTTACTATTTATTGACTAAGTCGTTAATCCGTCTCGTACATTAGTCGTTAAGTCGACGAATTAATCTGTAGCTTTTAGGATTAACAAACAAAAAGTGTTTCAAAATAAAGCACTAAGAACTTAATACAGCAGTCAAAAACAAACAACTACATCAGAAACTAAATTTTGCAACCAACAAAATTTATTGAAATGAAACAGCAATTAGAATTTTATTCTTTGGTAAAAAAGCTATACGCACAAGTGGCAACAGACTGAAAAAACAACAACTAACCACAAGTACCTGATTATAATGATATAGCCCGTAATTTAGTTAAAACGTAGGAGAGCATATTTTATACCTTGACGTCATTTTGAAAGAAAGTTTTATCTTATACGATAGATCTCTACCACTAATAGGTCAATAAAACAAGGCTGGTTTGAACGATAGTTATATTTTCAAAACGTTTACAAACGTTTTCGGAACACCTTCTTCAGTGAAAATATAACTAGATAAATATATAAACAAACATTTGTTTTTATTTGGGAACTATCAACAAAATAACTAATGACTAGGATTTCTTGATATAGAGGATGTGTAACCAACTTCTATATATATATATAAATTATAAAAACGAAATTAATGTGTAAATATACATGCAAATTAAGTAAAACTTTATATCAAAAAATCTTTGTCGAAACCTTAACAATTCTGTTCAAGGACTAGGGAAAACCCACATTTAAAATTCCTTGAACAGAATTGTTAAGTTTTCGATAAAGATTTTACTTAATTTGCATGTATGTTTACACATTAATTTAGTTTTTATAATTTATATATATATATATATATATATATATAAAAGTTGGTTGCACATCCTCTATATCAAGAAATCCTAGTCATTAGTTATTTTGTTGATAGTTCCCAAATAAAAAAACGTTTGTTTATATATTTATCTAGTTATATTTTCACTGAAGAAGGTCTTCCGAAAACGTTTGTAAACGTTCTCAAAATATAACTATCGTTCAAACCAACTTGTTTTATTGACCTATTAGTGGTAGAGATCTATCATATAAGATAAGTATAAAAAGGTCACGAAATATATATATATAGAAAGTTTTATTGGAATTCTACTTCTTTTCTTTGTATTTATTACGAAATAGTACTCTCAGATACATACATATATAAAATTTAGATTCTGTAAGTGCTACTGTTGTCCCATACTTATTTTCAAAATAGTTTTATTTCTACTTCCACCATTATGCATTATATCCATATATTTGGCTGTCCTTTCTTCTATCTAGTTCCTCTTTTTATATCAAGATGAGCTTTTCTGTTAAATTATAAAATATCTCAATATTTGTTATTTACTAGATGACCTGGTGAACTTCGTATCACCTATATGTAGGTGAAGGTGAAAAATATGGTCAAAACTCAATACAAAATTTTTATCTACATTAAATGCAACACAGATATACAATTCTGCCATACCAATACGAATGTTATCATTATCTGTCTCTCGCTGGTCGTCAGTGCGGTTTGCACGTGAGGTAGCTCGTCGCACATATGATTAACTTCGACGACCTAAATCAGGTCGTCTTCTCCTTGGCATTTTAAAACAATAACAATAAATATAGTTTTCGCGCACTGACAAACTGTTGATAGATTTTAAAAATCGTCTTGAAATTTATTTATTTATTTTCTTTTTTCGACAACTAACTGACACTTTTACACCTCATACAACAACTATGAAGAAGAAAACTTTCTGAACGCACCTAAAAGAGACAAAAGATAAGAAAAAAGCCAAAAGACAGAAGACATCAAATGTTTTACAGCTAGGAACATTTTCTCTTGGAAAATTAAAGTGCCGTTTGTAGTATTTTCCGTTACTTATTATTTATGTTTGTTTCTCACCGTTTAAACCTTCCCTGAACTTCCACAAATATTTCAAGATCAAAATTAGCCAAATCGGTCTAGCCATTCTCAAGTTTTAGCGAGTCAAATATATATATATATATATATATATATATATATGACTTACTTATATAGGGTTCATCATCTTTGTCAAACTTTAAAGTTGTGACTAAATCTGCTTTTAAATTTTGTTTGTCATTTTTTATTTCACTTTTACTTCTTTGGTTGGTCTACTCAGCCCCTCATAATTTGTTTAAGTAAACTGAAAGCATTTGTGTTGAACTGCACACATTGCTTTTCTGAATCATCAGTTTTATTTTCTCAATATCTTCCTCCGCTTATTATAATACCTCTTGTTATTGCCATCACAAATCAAATCTATAAGAATGCAGTAGTCTCATGAAAAATCCATTACGTTAAATATTGCAGAGGATTCAATAGAATAGGATGAGTAGTCGGACGATATCAAAGTAGTTCATCAAAATGCATTCTAATCTATTGCTTCCATGCAACAATATGTAAAGGTTTGATTAAATCATATGCGCTATAAGGAATGATATGTTAGTTATTACCTAAGAACGTTGTAGTCCTACCGTCCTAATATTGGTAGTCTGTGTTCTTGTATCCCCTAGTATTCATAAATCTATCTAAGATCTATCATAAATATTTCTATCTATTCTCATTTCGTTCGTATGAAAACAGTTTTTATTAAACCCCAATCTCAATTCTTTTCTACTAGGACACACGAAAAGATTTAGCGTTTTCAAACAAACGAATTTTACTAAGAACATTGATGTATACAAAAGATGTGTTCAGCCAAGAAGGTTGATCGGCTTATGCTTGCGGTTTACTCTTTATACTTTTCTGTTTACGACAGGACTTGTTCATATACAGGATTTACAATTCAGAAACTTTCTGAAGTTCCTGTTTTGCAGGTTCCTTATATCACAGTATACAGTATTATATCGTCCCACGACGAGAATTTATTGATTAATTATATTTTATGCAAAGCAATAGCTTCATATAGTGGAGGCATAAATCTACCGCAATTTTACCTCCACCTATTATATTGCTTGCGAAGAAGAACTACGCACTGTATTTTGTAAAATTCGAACTAAATTATCAATACGCTAGGCGAAGAAATCAAGAAAAGTACTTGATACCATCACAAGTAAGATACGCTAACATTCATAATGGCGTCGATATCACAGTTAGAAAAATTTTAATCATTTCCTACGAGAAGCAAAAAATCTGCCATTACAATTGTTTAAGAATAAATTAAAAAGACACTTGACTAAACGTTCTTTCTATGCGCTCACTGATTATTTTAATATCAATTATTAGAAATTTAGACTTTTTTAGGTATTTTTGTTTTGTTTATTACAGCAATTGTTTGTTTTATTTATTTTGCTTTGTTGATGTATTTTATATCTTTGTATTTCAGTAATAAAAGAATATTATTATTATTATTATTAGTATTATTATTATTATTATTATTATTATTAGCTTCAGCTTCTAAAATAGGTTATGATATTGTTCTTTAATTTGGTTTCAACCGGATTTGTGAGGACAGAAATGGAATGGAAAACACAATTTTCTTAAATATGTTTCTTAAAGTATGTACATATTTGCATATGTTGAAAACGTTAAGCATTCAAGGATAATGTATCAAAAGCTTCAAATGAGCAATGATAAGGAAATTAGGAATGGTAGAGAAAAAGTGATACTCGGTTTCTGTACTTGTTTAGGTTATCTAACACTTTCCAGTGTTAGTCACGAAACCAAATAATAGCATAAATGCAACTTAAAAGTCGTCATCTTAGCATATTTCCCAAGGATATTACAGCAACAATTACTGTATTTGGATACCCTTGGATATTCTAAAATTTTACGAATTTTAGTATAACTGAGAAGAGTGTTAACATTCCATTGTACGATCTAACTTGTTAAAAGCAGATTAGAAAACAAATAACAATGAAATCTTATTAAACGTAAAGAAACAAAATTAATTTACTTTCATTATATTCTACCTTACTGATTCTAACGAAATGATAATGTAAGCAGTGGCGTGGGCATACTAAATCGTCGCTCTAAAATACCAGCGTATTAAAACTCTTTTAAATGAATGGAAGACTAAATTATATAAGCTGATAAACACTTCACCCCAAAGATTTCTTTAATTTATTTAGCGTAAGATCCGGTCACGGAGGGGATGTCTATTTATTATTTTATGTGTGGTAGTTGGAACAGGTTAGTCGGCATTTAATACATTCAACATTAATTAGTACAGTACATCTCCACCCGTACGATTTCAAAGTACCATAGGTATACCAACGTGTTTGCTTTAGCACGTGAACAATATGCGAGAGAACATTAAATTACGTGACATTGTTTAGAATAACGCTGACACGTCTTTATTGGACTAGAAGACGTACGTCAACTAACTAGTGCAGAAGATTAACTAATTTATATATACAAATCTACCTAGCTTACATGTAATCACGACTGAGGTAGATCCTCGCCGTTTTGCAAGCTGGATATCATGTCTACGTGGAATTACGTGAGCCATATTAAATAAGACGTGTGTTTCTACTTACAGGAATTCTGACGAAACATACAACGTCCGCCAAGTTTAATCAGTTCGTTAAAGTGATGCTAGGTAAAGGTATATTTTTTAAAGGTTATTGATTGAGAGATTTAATTGCGTATAATTAATTAATGAGTTGCAAATGTAAAAAACATATATATGTAGTTTAGAATAAGTTTAAGGGCCAACTGTTCGAAGCATGTGATAAGAATAAGGTACAAACTAGGTTGAAACAAAATTTATATCGTCAAGATCGCCGAGAAGTGCTAAAATCTCATTCTCTAACCCATGGTGTTGCAGAATCGTCAAAATTTTCACTGGAAATAGTACCTACTTATCAATTGACCAAAGTCACAGAAAGAAGACTGTTGTGATATGTAAAGATAAAATAAATTTTGTCACATTCATCTGGGATTTCCCTTTGATTAAATAACAAGTAACAGTAAGTAACAGGAAAAGAATACGATTTGTATAACTATAAGTACAACGTGTTCGTACATGTCTGAGGTGGAGACATACCATATGCGGCCAAGCATATATATACAAGAAAAGTTGTTATTTTCTTTCTTCTTTGAAATATGCAAAATTTCTTGTTTCCTTTCTCCTTTGAAATATATTTTCAATGACTGCATTCCATGTTTAACGTGGTGTACCTGTTTTCCTTTCTTTTTTTTTTTTTTTCTGTATTCTTGCCTCCCAAACTGTTCTCACCTATGTACCTCCAATGTCTTCGCCCGCTGTAGTGGGCCCACCATACAGTTGTCGTTTTTCAATGTATTCCAAAGTGGATTGTATGTTTAATTCTTCTCTTGTGGCTCCTTTCGATCAAATGCTTCATTTCTAGGATCTAAAATGTACTTTCCTATTCCTCCGTTGGTACCCAAGATTCTCATACTCGCGTCATTATTGTCTTCTTCTATATTTTATCACCTCTATGATGTTCTTCTAAATTCGATACATTTAAGCATGATTAAAATATCATCCTTCTGATATATCCACTTCTACATTTCCCAATATCGGATATTAAATTTTTTTGATCTTCCTAATTATTTTATCTATTAGATATTCTGTAATTATAAAATGTGCATTGTTGTTCTATATATTTTTTTACTATTCTTGTAAGCGTGTTATTCACTCATCTACCTTTCAAAATATTACATATTTTCATTCATGGTACTGCATGGAAAGCTTTTTAGATCTATGAATGGAAAATATGTCTTCTTCCGTTGCTATACAGTTTTCTTCATTACTTGTTCAACTGTAAAGACGTAATCTTGTATGCTTCTTCCTTTTCTAAATCAGTTCTGAGATGTTTGTAACATATTTTCTTTTCCTTTTTCCAATCTACTATCTGCTCATATACCTTCATGCCTGTACTCAGTGGCGCCATACATCTTAAACTATTTCAGTTTGATGTGAATCGGTGTTATTAATGCTATTTGCCAATCTTGTGGGATATGTTTCTCTTTCCTCGTTCTAGTGCATATCTGTACAATTATTTCTAATCCTTTCTATCTCATGTGCTTAAATACCTTCCTATGTTAATTTATCCTTTCGTCTTCGTTACTATTTTCTAGTTAATTTGCTTGTTTATTATTTGCATCATCATTTTCTATAGCATCCAACTGCTGTAAGTATCCTTTCCGGTGGTTAATTATTTTGATTTTTCTCTTAATCATTTCCCTTCTTTTTATATATTTACTATTTTGCATTTTTTTCTTAATGATTTCAATACCATTTTCTCTCCAAACTCTTCCCATTTTACTTCTGTTGTTATTTTAAATCATTTTTATATTTTCCCTTTTCTTTATATTATTCATAGTTGCCTGTTGTTCTATTTGCTAGTTGTTGTTTGGACGTATTTTTTTAAATTTTAACTGCATTTTTTATTTCAATTTACAACCAATATATCTGCCTATTGTTAGTGTTATTTATTTAAATTCCACATATTTCTGTAGCTCAATCAGTTAATATGTTTCAAAAATAATTCTGCATTTGTTTTGTATCATTATTTATGAAATTTTCAGTGCATTTGTCAAATTCTTGACTTAGTTTTAGTTTCTATTTTTCTAGAATTTCTTTAAATCTAACTTTAGATGTAGTCCTATAGTTTCCAATTTTACTTTCTTCTTCTTTACTTATGTTATTCTTGTAATCTCGCGTTTCGTTTTCACTTGTAAGTAGTAGTGATCGCTATTAATTTCCGGGCCCCTTTTTACTCTTGTGTGCATAACATTTCCAAAATTTTCTTTCACTACTGATATGTCGTCTATTATACATTTTCTAGTCTACCTTTTCTGTCTCTTGTTAACTTAAGATATTTTTATGTCCAATAAAAGAATCCGTCACTATCATATTACCCAAAAAAGCAAAAATCTAACGTTCTGTTACTATGATTGTTTCTTACATCTTCCCCATCTTTCCCTATGAGAAACAAGCTACTTGCAAAATACTAAAATATTGATTTAACACCATTTGGTATTTTTGATGATTATCTATTCTAAGCTAATGATAACTTGAATAAGCAAAATCATTCTCAATCGTACGTAAAGGGCTAATTTCCTTTTGTTTGAGCGTATGAAATTTTGCACTGCCACTGATACATAAAGCTTTTTAATGCTTAACAAATTCAAATACCAAGCTGTAGGATAGTATGGTGTTTGCAAATGCGTGAATTACGATCTATTTAACGGCATTGTTTATCCTAAATTACATAATCTGCTTTCGAACACTCCAGTCAGTTTACACATTAACAAATTTATGGCAAAAGCAATTGGATTAGTTTCAGCAATTATCGCCTAAGCGTGTTATTGCAGATGCAAATACAAATGCCTCTAACACAATTAAAAACTGTTAACCAACATTTAATTTCCTTTTGTTAGTATTCAAAGCGTTGCAGTATTCTTATCGTGTTAATAATGTGACACTTACTAAGTCTGGAGTGCTGACTGGGTTTGACAAAATTTACATTTACACATGTTCAGCGTATTCAGGATCATACGAAAACTATTTCCTTCGTACTCAGCGCTTTCAGTGCCATCGATTTTAAATTTCATAAATCTATGGGACGCGTCAACGTCCAGCCGGTAAGATATATAGCGCCATTCCTCAAAAATATGACCGTGCTTTAAAATGTATTCGATTTAAAATCCCATGTTTAAATAATTTATACCTTTCCGATTTAAAATCCGGTAGCTTGTGCGATTTATCTAGCAAAGTGCAACTGCTTGCTTATAAACATACATACACGAATTCTACCACAATGTAGCATAAGTCAAAGTTTATCTCTAGACTTAAATCTCTAACGTCTTTCTATCACTAAATAAGTTATTAATTAATGTCTACTATTATACTCATGAAGTAGTTTTCGAAAATATACAATACATTTTTAGTTATTATTGGTTTCTCTCTATAGTGTCATAATATATGAAAGTTACCAAAGGATAGGGAAGAATTGAATTATAGAACCGCAAGAAAGCTTACCACTGGTATACAATATAAAGCCTAAACGATAGTAAAAGGTACTCCATTAAAGATTGTTAAAAATCAGAAGGAGAATCTACTGTTGACTTCTTATGAAGTCAATTCTATGCTGCAAAGAATAATGGTCTCAAAAGGAATAAATATCAAACGAACAAAGAAGTAGTAATATAACAACCATCACTTTTGGGACCGTGTATTCAAACGCTCCCATACCAACGTACAGCAGGTGGACTATGACCCACCCTGAAATAACAAATCCAAACGAAATTCATTTTAAATTATTACACACTAGTAGATACTACAAAATTATTATATGTTTAATTTATAGCATGTATAACAAACAGAAATATTAAGAGTTTGATCTGCAAACATAAAGTAAAATTAAAGGGAACCAAAATAAACATGTAAAAAGTTCGTGATGGTTATATTTTTTGAAATCTAATGGAAAAATTTATATATGGGAAAGGGAAGCAAATAACTCCAGTAATTTCACCTATCCGTAATCAAGTTGTTGCAAATTGAAAGAGTTTTGTATCTACTTTACGATATTCTTAAATCCGTTTAATCCTTTCTATATGTAGTTAGTATAATGTAGTTTCATTTTAGACATTAGTATGTTGCTGAATTTATGTTTGTACAGCTTCTTATTTAGCTAAATTATGAATGTACTTTACAATATCCCTATGTTTAATTAATTGCAATGGAATACTAATTATATACCGGGAAGTGTGCTTAATGTGTACTCTTACTACTTACTGTCTACTTATTGTTTGCTTTATGGTTCTATGGACTTTCAGAGTACAGTGTACACTTTTGTACTGCATATTTTAAATTAGACGCTCCATTTAAAAATGAGACCGTCCAGTTTCGAACAGCCGGTGTTCGGAAAACAATATTCGAAATAACACTATTATGTTAGAGCCTAATTTTGTTTTCTGCTCCAAAATGTTCGTACTGGGAAACATATAACACGTTTAAGTGAGACATGGCTCCAATTAATATTGAACTTTTAAAGCAACATTGTAAACACATCGCATCTACATATTCCAATCAGTGTGAAATAAAAAATTCAATACGCCAGCATTAAGCATAAATTGATTGCGATTATATAGATATTCATAACATAGAAACAATTTTCATCGATTTTGCTATATACAGTTTAATATGATTACTCATTTACAACGATTTGCATATTGGTAGAATCCATACATCCATATATAATTACACAGTACGCATAAATATATAATCCAAACGGGTGTAATATTTGAAACCCGATCTAAATTTGAGGACAATGCGTTACCACTTCCTGTATGCTTTACGTTTGAGTCGACGAATTAATCTAATTTTACTGGATAAGCTGAAGCCATATAAATTCCCGACTAACTTTTGTCTGTCTTGATTCATTGAGTTAAGTTTGCCCTTAGATTCAGCAAAGTTTGCCAGCCGACATCACTAATAATTGTGGCAGCGCTAAAGCGGCTGATTATGCAGTACTAGACGTATATATATTTCGGTAATTACGTTAATGCATTACTTAATTGCAGTTAATTTATGTTGCAAATCAACAACGTCTAACTTGGTGCTATATATACATATGTAATAAATTTCTGTTAATAATTTTCCTTATTTCCATATTTATGGGATTAAAACTAATTTCTATTATATTTTCGACGTTGTACAAGGCATCGGTTCATTAATTTGCGTAAAATTCATTATAACTAGTATCATTTATAGTAATTACATACTATAGACAATAATAATGAAACAGCGTGCAGTTTTATAAAATGAAGGACAGCCAACATTGAGCTACCATAAATAAACAAGAAGTAATTACAATTATAACCTAAAGCTACCTTTAAAAATTCAGCCTGATCATGCACCGGGTTTCCTGAAATAGACGAACCTACCATACAATACAAATATGATATAATTAAATATGCATATTTTGTTAACTTGTTATTTTAAGCATCTATGGGATATTGAACGAATTTCAGAAGATTACTTCAAAATTAAGCAAAAGTAGGATCAATACATGCATACTCTCCATTTCTTCGGAGAATCATGATATAGCCAACACGCAGGTGCCCATAAACTTGTTCAATTGCCGTGGATGCTTCTCAATCAAATATGATCAATTAGTTCGAATGCAGATGTTAAGAAATGTGTGCCTTCCAATAGCTTTCAGCTTTCACCACCTTCTTAATTCGATTCTTGAGCATTCACATATTTGACTTCTTTCTGTCGTTTGCACCTTACAACTGATAAGAAGTTCCCAATCTTCGACTCTGTTTATAAACATGATTTACGTCTTCGGTCAGAAAGGAGACATATATCTATCCAAATAAGAATAAGGGGACTGTGGCTAAAATAATACATAAAATAAATAAAATTACCCTTACCACACCTTTTTGAAAAATCCAAATAAGTATTTCGGCAACTAAGTTGCCATCCTCAGTGGAAAACTGAAACGAATCGAGCTAATGGCCAAGACGAACACCACACACTGTCAGCGTCAACAATTTTTTGGTGTGTTTCGCGCGTTCATTGTGTAATGTTCATTGTGCAGTGTTTTGGTGTTGTACAGTGTTCGTTATGTGGTGTTCGACTTGAGGATTAGTCGGATTCGCTAGTGATACTGAATTCCCCAGTTTTCCACTGAGGATGGCAACTTAGTTGCCGAAATACGTATCTGGATTTTTCAGAAAGGTGTGGTAAGGGTAATTTTATTTAAATCTCGTTATTACTTTTACTACACTGACTGAGAATCCCCAAATTAGATAATAATAACAATAACAATAGAACATGTAAGGCAGAAGGCAAACTATTGACTGGAAGAGATTACTCTACTCTATCAACTAATACAGAGCATTGCGTCCAGAAGGATGACAAGCAATAATTCAGATATTACACTCATTAATAGAAAGAAAACTGAAATCTATCTAAATGATATTTCAACACCGAACGATATGAACGTTATGCCGAGAGGATCCGAATGTCTAGTATTACAATGCATACAATATCTCAATATACAGGTGACATTTTTAAGTTTAAATGGGCCTTAGTTTTGTTTTACTAAGAGGTATCAAAAATGCTCAAAACTATTGTAGTACAATACTGTTGGAACTAGGAAGACCCCACAAATATGCAAGCTATCACATGTCTTTGTGATACCGTTTATCAAATATTTGTTTTTATTGTTCTTACCAATAAACCGTATTACTCAAATAGTCATTTGGTGTTACTAGAAGTACCATAATGGTGCAAACGTTAGCCGAAAGAGTTGACTGAAATTGTTTCATGTACAGTTCTAAGGACCGATTTATTAAGCAGCTGCTGCTTTTAATGTCAGGCATCCAGGAAGAACTGTCAGTCATACCTATATCGAAAACTTGGAAAATCTTAAGGAATAGGGTCAGTGGCTAATAAGGAAAGGGTCGAACGTCGAGCAATTGATAAAGTCTTCTTTTAGGTTGTTTTGCTGCATTTTCAGTGCGGAGAGCAGTGACTACCGCTCTTAAGCTAAATAAATTACGTCCTTATAAGATGCAAACCCTGACCCAAGAAAACTACAACTGAAGAAGTTTATTTTGTCAAGAGATCCAGAGTTGGTGGAAAACATTTATTTAACAGACTAAAGTGCATTTTCCTTCAATAGGGTACTGAACAAACACAACTGGCGTTATTGGTCCGACAAAAATCCGCATCTTTTTCGTGGTTGGCATACCCACGATCACACAAAATTAACATTTGGGTATTTTAGGAGATACAATTATTAGCCTTCCGTGTCTCTAAGGAAATCTTAATAGAAATATCCACCTGCTACAGAATACTATAGTACCCTTCATTATAGATATACTAGAAAATTAACGCAATATTAAGAGAAACATGAATTTATATGAAAATTTTATTCATTTCCAACATGACACACAGGTCACTCTCCCATTATGCCGTTGTTTGTTCGACAATTTTTTAAATAACAAATTTCCCGAACGGTGGTTCGGAAGAAGGGATACCGTAAAATGACAACCGCAATCTGCGGATCTTACGCCCCCACTACTTCCTTTGGAATCATTTACAAAACAGATCCTGCTTTAATAGATCTTCACCCGATAATCAGCGAATGCCGTTAAATTTCCAATGTAGTGTTTGCAAATTTGAGATATGAATTTCAAAACCCTTTATTTTATTGTTTAACAAATGATGGTGAACAGTTTGAATAGTTTATTAAGTACATATTCTGTAACACGTAAGTGTAACATAAATAGTGAATCAATTTACATTGTTTAAGGCTCTCTTCTGTCATGTGCTTATTATAATCAGCTTATTGTTAAGTCAACTATGAATGTTTTATCTAAATGTGCCTTTGTATGGTATTAATTAAAAGCATTTTTCAATGGCTTTCCAATTATATGTCGGAAGTGGCAGTTGCCTTTTAAGATAAAAATTGAGGCGGCTAGGGGCACAGGGTGGGGTAGCGCCGTATTTGTGAGATTACTTTAATTGCCTCAGCATACTACCGAAATGGTGAGCATCTTTTGATACCTAAAAAGGAGAAGTACAGCCCATTGAAACTATTCAAAATGCTACTTGTATGTAAGATATATGAATGTCGGTACATCTTTAATGCGCTTAATCGAACCAATATAACGAAATAATTTAAACAAATTGATCGGTTGGATATGAATAATGCTCCACTTGTTTAAAAAATTGGTATTAAGGAATGTAATGAAACGGCGAATAAGAATTAGTACAACATTCTTGTTTAAAAAGGCAATGCTATTATTGAATGGGTATTAGATTTTTTCAAACTCGACCACATTAGGAGCTAATATTATTCACGCAAAATGGTCCCAGTCAAATCGATTTGTATATTTACGGCTTGATTTGGTATATACTCCAAAACGGAAGAGTACTTCTTGTTTGCTATTCCAATTTTTAATTAGCATTCGAAAATAATCGCACGGGTGGACCTGTGCAAGATTATAATCATGATAGTCTTCTCAACAATCAGCAAAGTTCTTTGATGTATACATACATTTGCTTTGCTTTTTCCTCAAAATATTATCTTTCCACGTTAGTATATGTACTATCAAAGTACAATGCTATCGGATTGTAAAGGACTCAGATAATGTTACATCACACAAGAGCGCATTCAATTATTCTCGATGTACAGGTCATATACGCTATTAGCTACTTTCGAATCCTGTGTGTTTTCCGAGAATTACGCCTACTGCATGATCCACAAATGTACAAGAACTGTGTCAGTCACAAAAATTGTTTGTTTGGATAAGGTTTATCAAGCACATACAGGAAAACAGGAAAAAGATATTTACTGTATTTTTCTATTAGATTAGATTGTTTATTATCTAGAAGTTGTAGGTTATCAACGGAAGCTACATTAGACCAGTAAATAGTAAATATATACATATATATATATATATATATATATATATATATATAACTCATCAAACTTTAAATTAATAATAGTTATCACTTGGTTATATAGTAAACTTGTAGCGTTGAAAATAGTCGCCATAAGTATTAACGTTCCAAGTTGTCAATAATAACAATGAGCCCCAACGAAATCAAATTGCACGACATAATAAAGAATATCCTAGTAGATACCCATATATGATCTACATGTCCCCAAAGTTCCATAATTTTTTGAATTTCCGGGTTCGTGATCTTCCCTTGTAAGATCAACTTCTGCAGGGCACCTGGCGCACCGCGTGTGTGTACAGCCTTCCGTATTTATCTGGTGTCCCACGTATGGTGACCTTGGTAAAATTGCCCATAACTAAACCAGCTGACGGGTATTCCAAAAGGGAACACCTGGAGTAAGATATGAACTTAACGTGGCTGCTCCCCGTAAGCTCAGGAAGACCAAAACGAAGCAGCAACGGGACCAGGGCTACGAACCATGAGCTCTGATAGGCACAAAAGGATATAGAAAAAAGATTCCCATTGGCAAAGTGATAGGTTTTAGAAGAGCATCCTAATAGCGTAAACTAGCAAGGGGACACAATAAGCTATTGAGCTTCAGTGCATTAAGCCAGAGGCCAAAATGTTAAGAAAAAGTTGCTGGCATTAGTGAAAGTCCCTTACCTTTGTTGTTGTTAGCAACACATTCATATTGTCCATACTATTGGCTTTAGGAATTCAGCATATATCTCTTTGACAACCATTCTCAATTAACTAGTACAGCACAAAATATAAGACTAGAACATGCCGAACCTATTCGTCAGCTATGGGTTATATATATATAGGTGTATATATATCGAATACGTACATAAACTAATTATCACTGCACTCCAGTTTATGGCAATGTTTTCATACATTTAAGTATCATGTGCGTATATAACATTGTCCGTTCCTTGTATTTTACCATCATATATAAAAGTTGCTCACAAATTTTGTGAAGAACATTTCCCAACTATGCCAACATTATGTCAAAAGATCTCTTCGCTGTTTAATATCGATATTAAGTAGGTATATAATCTATAATGGGATATGTCTTGTAGTGGGTTGGAAAAGTATTCGAGTTTCACGACTGACCAATTTTATCCTTAAGGGACCATTAAGCACAGAATGTTATTTAATCGCCGCAGCTTAACGTGGCTGCAGTCCTCTCACGCATTATATTACCAATTTATGTCTTATCCAATAATTCCGAGCAACATTAATTAAACATGACATTACATTTCGCTGATATATTAAGGATATTCTGATTAAAGGGAGACATTAATCTATTTTATTCTTCGATCGTGGACAATATATATATATATATAAACATATATATACATAGTATTTAAATGTAAACGCTAAAATTACTTTCTCCATTGTACAGTCAATTAATAAACAAAAGAAACATACAAATACGTGTAATCAATGCTTTTGTTATGGCACCCGTCATCTAGTTTATCTCCTTGATCCATCAACGGACCACCTCATACGATAGTAAGATAGGAGAACTCAACACGTATAAGATATTCAACTGTCAGGAGCAGTCACGTGAAACAAACTGAAGTGGAAGCCTGTGAATGAACTGTACAGCTCTCGGTCGTAATAATAAGCTCCACTTGCGATGTCTTTGATATGGAACTGACGTAATACTCTTGACGCACCGAATTGACAAAGTAGTATAAACTTTGAGATGAGTCAATTTCTGTAGATCGAAGTTTCTCGTTCCATGTAATATTAGTTGTAGTTTTGGTGCTGTATCTCATTCTGCAACTTTGAGTGGAATAAGTGCAATATATTTTCGCGAACAATCTACAACGCCACCTAGATTACCATTCCGTCATGTGCAGATATACATATATGGATTAAAGGAAATAGAAGATTGTTTGCAGGGCACACGACCTATGTACAATGGGTCGAGAATTATCGATTCTTATCACCTCATAGTTACTAGGAAGTGTTTTGTTTAAAAGCTACTTATTATACTCACATATTTTAGTGTCTTCTCTCTACCTCTCTCTCGTCTATTTTATTTTCTTGTACTCCTTCATTTACAAATATAATTTCACCGCGCTGTATGCTATATATATAGTATGTATGTCTGTTGGGCAAAATATATTATTATTATTATTATTATTACTATTATATTTACTGCCACTTGACAGAACGCATCCCAAATGTTTTTCTTTACTTTGAAGAACTATCTCAACTTGGGGTGTCTGAAGAGCAGTTTAATCTGAGGCAACAATACTTTATATGTCCTTCTTGCAAACCTATTAACATAGACACTACCTTCAGATCAACACAGATCTACTTGCTGTAGTAAATCGTCTCCAATAGCAGCTTAGATTGCCATAAGTGTCTTTCATGTAGACAAAATGTCCGATAGCTATGAACAAAAGCTGGTTCCCGCTATTCAGCTCAACCACTCTGAGACTCAGGTTTAAGGCGTCTATAAACAGCCAGTATTCATTACTCTTCTGCAATGTCAAGTTCTTATAGCAGAAAATCAATGTCGCATCAAAATACAGGGCTTTCCTCTTTATCAAAGAAAGATTCCAAGAGCTAATTAGGAGTGCAAAATGAAGTCTTCATGTCAGTATTTCGGATTTTCTTTGGACAGAGCAAGATCGCTCAGTTCATCCAAGGTAAATTCATGTGGCGCAACACGAGAGTTATCATCCTTACTGCCATCACATGCTGCCGTTAACAAGTGATGATAATTCGTGGACACAGCAAACGGCAATGTCTTTCTTTTGCAATTAAGCCACTGTGAACTACTGCACAAAAACGGTCACATACGTCTTTGTCTTTGGTCTGGTAGTCTATCTAGTAGCCGAAATACAATTGATACACTTTCGCAACTATTACACTGAAGACATACACACAGGACACCGATATTATTTAATTTAGACTGTAACAATCACTTGTGTATGCTCAAAAAGTATGGACGAAATGAAAGCAAATTACTCGGGCTGTGGCGTTTTACGTTTATAAATAAACTATTACTTGATCTTGCGTAATTAGTTTCTCGACTCTTTCAATAGAAATTTAGCGCAATAACTTCTTGGCATAACTATGGATTTATCTTACTAAATAGCCTTATATTATGCGATAGGTCCTATACAAAGGAGCCAATCAACATTTTCAGAGTGATATTCGTGTTCAATATGATAAATTGGTCCAGGATTGACAATATAAAGCAATTTCAATGTTGCCTAGTGTTGTAGGGACCAGCATCGAGATCTGGCCAAGATCAAGGTCTGAAGCACTGAAAAGAGCCTTTTCAAATTTGGTCACGTAACTTGCAAACATATTGGGAGTCCCTGTCTTACAATCGTAATATTGACTAATAAATCAATCCACGACATAGAATATATAGACGTAAAACGACTAATTACGCAGTATTTCGTTAAGTAACCTAAAAGATCAGGTTAATACGCCGTTTTCATCGTATAAATAATTGAAGCTGACAACCTATCAATATTGAAAATCTTCCGTGGTTCATATCTGTATCATTCAAAAATAGGTACTTATTTTTGCTATAGTCATCCGTTTTAGAGTTCCTATTTGTTTTTATTGCCTTTTTCTATTCACCATGTATTTATGTTTCGTTACATTCACAATCAATTTTTAACCCTACAGAGGGGTGCCCTAATGTGAAACGCGAGGTGGGGTGAAGGGTCTTACCAAATTTATTTTAATATTTTAAATATATGATTTAAAGTAACCATTTAATGTGAAAATTAAAACCTTTATTTGATTGATTTGATATAAAAAATATAGAAAACCCAAACCAAATATAGATATCTATAAAATACTAAACTTCTTAATTTCAAACAGGACAGTTAACATAAACATGTTGCATTTAATAGAGGAAAAAAAAGTAAAAGTCGTAGACTAAACAATATTCATTGGTTAAAAATAAATCAAAACAGTGACAAGGAATGTTTCTTTTATCATTTTTTGCTTCATTGGAGCAAGTTCTTTGTGCAATACACAATAAAACCGCATCCACCAGTTGTTTCCAAACACTATTCCAACTGGTATTACATAATTTGCAATTATAAACTCAAAATGGCAGCCTTTCGTCAGTTTCCGTCCAACGATAGTTCCTATTCAGACTTACATGCGGAATTGAGTTGATTGAAGAACATGGTTTATCCCGGCTACAATTCTGCATAAGCTGTTTGGGTTTGGAGGTATTCGTTTGCTACTGTGCTGCAAGATTTGTAGGTTAATTCTGTGGTATTACTTTTGTAACTGAATACATTGAAGTTATACAACCAACCAAAATTAACGGATATTGTACGTTTTTGGATAACACTTGGGTAATTGCAAAATTTTAGAAACGTCTTTCATGTTTTTGTTTCCTTTAAGTTTGGTTAGGTACATAATTTGGTGATAAACTACCAACAAATATTTTAAGGATTTATTCCAATCTAAGAAACAATAATTACATAAATTAGGGAAACAAAGTCTGTACCTAATAATACGTACGATTCTCACATGACACTAAATAGACTGCACACTTTGCAGGCATGAAGCCCAATCTTATCCTTTGACAGCAGTATGTAACCTTGCACATGCAACACTTGCAATGTACTTTAGAGGTGTCGAGCATCTATTTTTGAACATAAGTGTAACTAAAACAAACTAAACATCTATTATCTAAACCGCACAATATTACTCTTAAGTGGTCCCAATTTACCACTCCACTTACAATTACTGATGTGGAAAGTGATTTAATATCGGAAGTAGGAGAAACACAATTGGTATCATCAGGATATTGTGAAAAAGTACAAGATGTTAATAAAGAATGGAGATCATTCACATAAATTAGAAAAAGGGTTGCCCCCAAAATTGACCTTTGCGTCATCCACAGATCATCGTCAAAAGGTGAAGATTTATATATCTTTGTAACACCGTTCACATTCGTTTCGTTCGAAAAGGAATAATATTTTTCCTGTTCCTCAACTAGGAAGCAAACAAATCCTTAGCTATTAGCTATTATTAGCTAATCGAAAAATACGCCAGTAGCATTGGCCTTTTTATCAAGGTCTTCATAAATTTTGCTATTTCGAAGAAAGTTTTCGGCAATACATACCATCGAAGCCCAAGAAGTATAGCATAGAATGGCAACTGGAGTACATGAAACTGAACAGTGGTGTATACTTTATTTCTTATCTAACAAAATACTAATTAGATGCAATGCCAGTATTCTTGCTACATTAATGTCGCCGGTATTTAAGGATAAGAAATATCCTTTAATAGGTTTAAGCAGTGTGTTTCGTTCTTCTGCATTTGTACCATCAATATATTTTGTACTAGAAGTTTTTCATCTTGAAAACTGTAGCAGGTTTTCTCCACTTTCTTCCTTATTTATCTGGGGATCTGCAGCGCAGCTAATCATAGAACTCATTAACCCTGCTGTTAGATTGAAAAAAATATACGACTCCAAGATTAAGAGACAATTTGGTCCATACTACAAGTTTTATTAAAAATGAAAGTTTAATCCGTTATTTTATATCTAATTTGATTGAATACCTCGTTAATATAATTAATAAATATTATTATGGATCGTGCCATGTGCTATTTCTCATCCTCTATTCGTGAACTGTGGGAACGTTGGCAACTTCTTCTTCCAATGTTTTACAACTGCCACGAAAATGTCACTGTTGACGAGCAACTTATTGGATTCAGGGGACAATGTTTCTTTCCACAGTTTATGTCATGAAAACATTCAAAATATGGTTTGAAATTTTGGTTATCGGTGGATTGAAAGTCGGGCTACGTCTGGAAGATACAGTCATATCTTGGAAAAGCTAAAAATGCAAAGCCTAAACAAAACCAAACACAACGCGTTGCATTGGAGTTGACGGAAGGCTTGAAAGGGCAAAATATAATAGGCGACAACTTCTTTTCCACTTTTGATTTGGTAAAAAATTACTTCAAAGAAAACTTACATATGTAAGAATAGTACGTAAAAATAAAACATTAATTCCTCCGAAGTTGCTGAATGCAAAAGAAAACTCCTATTGCATAAGTCTACATTTGCATTCTCTGTCATTGCGACATTGGTATCATACACCAGCCAAAAAGAAAAATCAAAGCAACTATATTGATTAGTACAACGCCCAGAACAGCTGAAGTTGATGAGAGTGGGTCGAAGAAAGAAATCGGAGATTGTTTCTTATCACAATTCGACAATTCGCATATTTTGTTGTTCGTCTATAGTTTCTTATGATTCGTTTCTCATAGGAGGCGTAGATACTGCTGACCAAGTTATTGCCTCCTACACCACAAAACGTAAAATAAATCGATGGTCGAACATTGTATTTACAAATGTGCTAGATGTATCCGCTTTGAATGTATATATACTTTTTCTAAGATCGATGTTTTATGGGCACCAGCTGATCGAAATCGCAGGAGACCATATTTCTTTTGCGGAAACTAGCACTTTCTTTGGCTAAGGCGCATATGATGAAACGAAGTAGATTACCTCAACAGCAGTTTTCAGCACAGCTATTGACCGAGATACAAATATCATCTTCAATTTCAACAAGTTCTTCAAGTAATGCTATTTCTAAAAACTAACCGAAAAGTATTTTGTTCAGCATGGAATGATAAAAACTATCAACGAAATCACATTTTTTGTAAATAAGCGCAAAAAGCTTAGTATTTCGATTTCAAACAAATCAAAATATACACTGGACCAAATGGACCCTAATCTAAGATAAGTAAGTTTCTATTTTGTTCAGTCCGGTTTTATGCCAGACACTTGACGTTATGGATATAACGTCGTTAAGGAAAAAGAACACGTGAGCCGAAATCTCAAAGCAATATAGAATACTGTTTAAAAGTTATAAAGATAACGAGCAAAATATTGGACCAAATGGACTTAATCTAACAGCAGGACTAATTTTGATTGCGACCATTTCTATAAAATCATTTTCAGTAAATATTTCGATAATTTTATTTATACTTTCGAATACCAATCCAGCTGAATTACTACTTTCATTGTTAAAATTGCATCATTATATCACTCTGTCTCATTATCGTTCATAAGTTCACAATATCTTTCATTTCGAAAAGCTCAACGGCATGAATGAAAAAATTATAGCAAACTATTTTTAATGATAAAATATGAAAGTACTATAAAACAATGACAATTTGAAATGACACCAATTCACGTAACTAGTAATTTATGGTGACGTGACGATCGTAAATGTGTTAAGGTAACCCTGCAAATGAGAATCAACAACAGTTTTGGTCAACGAAGGTTTACACAAAAAAGATCTATTGCAGAGATTCAATTCCTGCAGTAACAGTAAAGATGTGCACTTGAATTTCCTACTCGTAATTCACTCAAATTTAAAGATTCCTATTAAAAGCAAATAAGATGCTATTCCATTAAAGCACGGCTAATCGTAACTTTTCAAATAAATATTTTTTATCGATCTTTAAGTTGGTTTCAAGATAAAGTAAATTACATTTTAGCATAGTTCGTATTCATAATTAAGAAAGTTAAGTTGCTTACAACCGTTGTCTAGGTGCATTTCGAGAACTTCATACCTTATTAAAAACTTTTTGACAATCCAACAAATCGGCAGAGATATCAGCCCGCTTAAATAACATCACATGGCACAACAAAGTGTTACTTCGAGATTGGAAAATAAAAATATACAAGTCCGTTATCTATCCCATAATGACATACGCCTCGCAAACTAGACCCGACACATTCAGAACGAGACAAATCTTTGAGACAACAGAAATGCCCACTTTCAAAAAGATAACTAACACCAAAAGACAAGATCAAATACGTAGTGAAGACATACAACGTGGATGCAATATACAACACATAGGAAACTGAGTATTGCAAAGAAGAATGGAAGCGACACATAAATAGAATGATGCAAGACCGACTAGTAAAGATAGTAAGAGATAGTAAGGTAATTTGCTTCCAAAATAACTAAATCGAAGCAGGTAATTTTGCAGTTTTTATAAATGTTTATAAGTACTCTAAATTGTCATAGTATCCCAATTTTATTGTTGATTTAACATGAATCAGCTTAGTGGAAGTTTAATAGATTGTCATTTAATAATCTTACTAGCATTTCTAATTGTAATCCATTATAACTTTGTTATTTCAAGTCGGAAAGTTAATCCGCTAATCCGTTCAATTTCTCATATAGATCACAAAAATATACGAAAATAAATAAAAATTTCCGGGTCGAGGGCCATAAAAACGAAATCCATGTATTATTCAAGGTGTACCCCTGCGTACTGAAATTGTTTTATCTATTGTAATATGAATAGAGAAACCATATTGAAAGCAGTAGTGGCACGTAAAATTACATACATGCATCTACACAAACGTTTCAGACCCCGTAGAATATTTCCCTGCGGTAATTTGTTTGCTACATGTTTGCAGAAGACAGATCTGAATAAGCACCCAAGCAATATAGGTACATTAGGCGTGTAGCGATGTTTCCACTTTACAACTCTTCAAGCGCAATAAAGTTCTGAGATATACAGGAACGGTGAACGTATACGTTTCTGTGTGTGGAAAAAGATAGAATATGAGTTGGTAGCGAAATACAGGCAAAAACTTAAGATATATGTGAATATGTATTGGTGGTATTTACCATGTGGTAATCAAAATATGGATAATTTATAACATAGTTTACTTTGAAGAAATAAAAAGTAAAAGATAGGGCCCATGGCATATTTCTACCGACAGATTTTACAATTAAGAAAAAATTAATGATAGACAAATAATTAATAAAGCATAAAAAATAAATTGCTTCAAAAAGAAGGTCTAAATTAACGCTACACTGGCAACACCTCTCGATGTGAGTGTATGGTCCAAAAGGGTTGCTTGGCTTCGGCATCAGGGCTTGTGGCAGCAACCATATCCGGGGGTCTACGACTAAAAGTATTTGGGAACCGCTGGTTTAAACAACGTATTAAAATTGTTTTTCGAGCAGCCCATGTATATTTCCTAATTTGAACGAATTGGTCGTAAAAAGATTTATAATCAAAACATGAAGAACGTATTTAGATATTATCACGTGCATGGGAAATTATTATAATAGCTTAAAATGTGGAAAAAACGCAATATATGTTGAAGTATGTAATGCTATTTTGGCTATATTGAACATAAGAATATTGTAATAAATTTAATTGTCAATAGCAAGGACAATGTTGTAACATGACAAGAATTGCTCAAATTTTATGTTTTCAATCATTACCCGTTATCAAGTTTTAAAACACAGATTTACAGAAGAGAATTTAGAATGGCAAATGTTTATATAAGATGTTAGCTATTAAGTAGGAAATTATTCTATTGATATAAAAAATTGTGCAATTAGACGAAGGGGAACATTATTGTAAATATTACATACTTTGGAAGGTCACTGCAATCACCAGACACCTTGGTCCAATGAATACGATGCGATATAATACCAGACGCATTTGAAAAGAAACCGAAAGCATACTTTACATATACGAGAATTAACACGTTACAAGAGTACGGGAAGTACAAACAAGGGCGAAATGAATGAAACGCAAAATTGGGACATATAGAAACAGATGAAACACTGGAAAGCATGCACAAACCAACAGCAGCGAGACCTATACGGACAACAGGGACGCATATGAAGAATAAGAAAATAAAAATAGAAGTAAACAAGTATATGCAAACACCGCAGATTAATCAAAAGTGTGGGCGAACATGGCTAATTCAAAAGACAGTTATAAAATCATATAGGGGTAAATAAGCATGCAGAGTACATTATTGCAGTCCTTCCTCATTTTTGAGAGCGAAATTTTGTAAAATATCAAAATCTTACAAACTCATTGGTAAACATCCCTACTTGAAAATCATTTTCTTGATCCAAAGTCTAATCAAAATTAATTTTCAGGTTAGTCGTATTTGAGTTTTTATAAAGAAAAAGCGTACCCCACCGAATATTGAATTTCGTAGAATTTTAAAGTGGAAGTTAGAAATCTACAATTGTACAATTGTACAAAGTTAACATATATTATAAAATATAAATTAAAGTAAATTCAAAATTTACCTGTGAGTAAATTAATATAAAAGTGTTGAGTGAATCTTTGACAGCGGAAGAATTCGGAAGAGGAAATATTGAGACTTTCTACTTGAAGAAATAATATTTTTGTACGTAAGAAAATCGATTTTATGTTACATTTCGATACATATTAAGAGAAACAAACTACTTGTTGACTTAACATAATAATATTACTTACATATATAAATCAATTGCTGTTCGTTTGTCCCGCAAAAACTTGAGAATGGCTGGATGGATTTGGCTAATTTTGATCTTGAAATATCTGTGGAAGTTCAGGGAAGGTTTAAACAGTGAGAAACATAAATAATAAGTAACAGAAAATACTAAAAACGGCAATTTGATTTTCCAAGAGAAAATGTTCCTAGCTGTGAAACATTTGATGTTCTCTGCCTTTTGTCTTTTTTAGGTGCGCTCAGAAATTTTTTTTTCATAGTTGTTGTATGAGGTGTAAAAGTGTCAGTTAGTTGTTGAAAAAAGAAAATCAATGTATATAAAAATGGATCGTCGTTCGTTCGAATGCTTAAAACTTGAAAAATACAGGACCAAATTGGATACTTCCCTTTGCGGGTTTGCTCGTAATTGCTACGCGAAGGTTTAGGAAAAAGAAAAATGGAAAAATTCTCAACAGGTGGCGCTGTAGGCGGTCATTCCATTTGACAGCTCAGCATATGTTCTTTCTTAGCTTCGATTTGATAATTTGAGCTGTGCGGTCACTGACACAATGACTTTCCGATATTTTTATAATTTGTTATTGATTTTTCGAGTGAAATAGTTTACATTTACGAAATATATCATTGCGATTCTGTGGATTATCCATTTTTGAGTGATATTATTTATCGACTTGTTTTGTTTTTCCAGTTGTTTTTCAAATTTCAATTGCATCTTTTTCGTTCGTTTCCTTTCTTTATTTTGGCTATTTTAAAGGTAAATTATTGATTAGTGAAAACTTTATGTGCGATTTATACAAAGTGATAATCATTTACAGTTTTAAACATCCGAACAAACCACGATCCATTTTTATATATATTTATGATTGAATTCAATTGAATTCGAATGTTCGGTCGAAATAACAAATTTGGGATGGAATCCCCAATGCTCAAAATTAATTCAATCAAAAATCTATTTTAGGCAAAACGAAGTTTGCCGGGTCACCTAGTTTATAATAATTTTCGTTTATCAGTGAAGGAATCAATTTTATTTTATTTTAACTTGAAAAACAACCTTATACTCCCTTCTAAAGAAATTACATAAATAACTCACTATTATGAGACATCTATCTTGAAGTGGTAAAATATGAAGATAGTTGAATCCTGAGATAAAAGCGAAGAAATATCTATACGTATATGGCATACGTATGCAGTAGAAACTTTATTTGAAGTAAGTATATTAAATACTCTTTTCTAATTCATTATTCGTTTCACTTATACCACAGCAAAATATTGACCGGTGTTATGTTGCTTTTGAAATTCAGACTAACTTATATATAGAAACTAAGTGTTGATATTTTTATTTAATGGTGATCTAAACAATTCGCTGCTTCATGAATGACAGGTCTATTAACTTTCGTGTAATTATCTTAAAGATCATTGTATAGGATTAAATTTAGAACGTATTGTTTATAGAGACATAATCTCGCAGTAGCAGATAATGCCTTATATACTAATCTCTAGGTACAGTTTACAAATCGCCAGAATTGAATCACAGTCTGGACTTGGATCCATAAAAGACTCAACATCAGCTGTTAGACAACCTATTAATCTTTCTGTGTTATCATTACACCAAATATAAGAATAGAACTAGACTCGCATTTTAAATAGCTCACTAAATATCAATATTTGATGCACTTATGCAGTATTGCGCATTTATCAAGTATATACGGCTTTATATCTATAAAATATATAAAATAAGAAGCAAATGAAAAGAATTTTGCGCTAGAATTTTTCATTCCATCTAGTTAAGTACCGCTCCGGTTATGCATGAACGGACTAAATAAATATCGGATATTTCACCTATCCCATCTAGTATTCTTTACATCTAGTCAGTCCTAATAAGCACAGAATTTTTAATAAAAGCTCTGTAACTGAAGCAAAACGACTGCTCTTCGGAGGTTTGATAAACAATATGTTTTTCATAAGAGCGTACTTTGGGTTGAAATAAAACGCTCCAAATATAAAAATAGGTATCCCAATACAGAAATGCGAATACAAAAAGGGCTTGCATGGGGCTACATAATGCCACCATTTATATGCGTCCTAGAAATGAGGCAGTCGGGCATATTTCGCTGAAGTGTAAAAGGTAAAACGTAAAATATAATGTACCGGTATTGAAATACTTTTTTTTTTTCCCTGAAGGGAGAGTATTTTAAATTCGCAAAATACATAATTTCTGTTTCGCAGCAAATCTTCAAAATGGAAAATAAATGGCTTCATGTAGAGAGAAAATAGGAAATTTCGCAAACGTACGCGTTCATTCAGATAGAGACTTTGAAAGTGAAATACATTTTAACACATTCCCTTATATGTATGTACCGTATGGTAATCCTTATGATATAATTAGAACAGGATAAACACTGGTCATGAAAATTATGACAAAATGACTTATCACAAAAATATGATGATACAATCACTATAACAATACAGTGAATTAAATTTAATATAATTGCTAAAATGACAAAACATCGTCAAAATGCGTGAGTAGTTTTCTATAAATCCCAGATGATAGCACGATTTCACTTTTAAATAAATTAATTGCATTAAACACGCAGATAACACATCAGGAAACAAACGATATGTAGTATTCAAATATTTAAATCACTACGCGCTAAATATGATAATTACGCAAAAGAAGAATGGCGTATATGTATAAATCGGACGGCGCATGCTACAAAGCTAAATTCCATAAAATAGGGACGGAAAATCATTTCAAACAACGCAATCTATTTACCTGGATGATAAATGTGACATGTCTCTACGTTTTCATTTTCTCCAATGAACATGATTCATGTATGTACAAAATTTTATTTTGCGGTACAAATGACAACTTTTTTTGCATAATAGGCATCACGTACAATTATCATAAACATATCCCGCCAAATACAGGAACCGCAAATATAATATTTCAGGAAGCCGCCGATGGAACTCTCGCTCAAAATGATGTGTTAACATTTTGTGCTAAATTGCACAAAGCGCTTGCATTGTATATGTCATAAAATATTTGTTGATATAAATGAAGTAAGCTATAATTGGATATAATAAAATATCATTCTGCTGATACATAGAAATGCGAATACTGGGAACAAACTGTGTGCAAATTATCGCTCTTCTTTCAAACATTTCTTCGTACGTATATAAATAATTCACATTTTCGACATATGTTCCAAATTGGTAATTATTTGAATTCTATGAGTGAAATGAAGTATTTCTAGTAAAATATACTAATGGTTTTCACGGAGAAAGAAACTCCATTAACATATGCTTTTATACAGCCATCACATTTTCCTAAACTTACATTATCTTCAAACATTAACGTTAACCTAAAACTCTTTCAAAATCAATCTTCACTAAATATTGAACTAATTATGTATCTATCCTAAGAAGCTCTATAATACCCCCTCCCCTCTTCAGTGAGATACGGTCCCATTCATTATTTTATAATTATGAGTCAATACATATATAAGTACGCCAACTTAAATATAATTTTCATTAAAAAAGTAATGTGAGATACGAACCCCATCTAAGCAAACGGATCAGATGTTAGCATAAAGGAGGAAAATGCTTCGAAAAAATAGCCAAGTGTAAGATACTAGTTTAGATATATTACTAATTGTAAGATAAAATAAAAATTATCGTAGTCACATCTTGTTTAAATAAATTCCATATACTTATTTCGCCAACCAGGTTGCTTCTCACGGGAATCACGAGCTTCGTACGCAATCTATTATTTTAGAGATACTTCGGGTAATATTTATTGGAAAATAACTGATGTAAAAATGTACAATTTGTAAAACATTTGAGGCAGATTGAAGTACGTAAGTACACTATCTAAAGATTATTGGAAAAAGATTCCAATAAGAAACGAAAAAAATAGACCAAGTAAAAGGGTAAATTATTACTTACCCTTTTACTTGGGTTGTTTATGTTGAAAGATTTCCAGCAATTAAAAGCTAGAATAATGTGTCCAAAAATTGCTTCATAGATCAAACTAGAACAAGTATTATAACAAATTAAAACTTGAACTTAAATTATTTATTAAATCCGATCTCTTATCGTGGTTCCTGGATAGTCCACTCCATCCACTCAGTATACAAGGTTTACTACATTGTGAGTACATAAGCTGACAATTCATACATTGGTCAATTACTCATAGTAAATGTATCATAATGCGTTTTTTCCCCACAGCAGGTCCTGCGAATACAATCTATTAATGTCTCAATAATGTAAAAATTGAACCACGAATTTGCAAATTATCACACGGCTTTCTTGTTAGCTCAGTCTCACCAACAAAATTTACTATATTCGTAAAGCTGAACATCTTCAACCGTTCTGACTGCATAAACTTATAGTGCTCGATTTCTGAGACTTGCATAATATGTGTTATAACGATTTCTTGTCCTCACAACAGATTGTATAGCTCTTTTTGTACTTTAATGATGTGATATTTTTCTTAAGAAAACACTATTCGGTCACTAGATGCCCTTCTACATTCATTTCTTATTAATTCATAGCATTATCCTCGTTCAGCCCTTTGAGGCGTTCATAATGAGCAGAAAAGTCCTATCTCCAGTATGGCCTTCAAATATTTTAAGTGTTGATTAACTATTATTATTTATAACTTCACGTTTGAATAAAAATCTTCCACCTCACTATCTTCCTGTAGCCATTTTAGGTTTTCAAGCAAATTCGTATCTGCCTAGCTACCTGCTATGATACAAAATTTTACATTTCTCATGAAATTAAAATGGACTTAAGCAGTCTTATACCTTACTTACTTAAAAGAAAGGAGAATACTTGTAGATTTGTAATCGTAGAAATACAGTGGTATTTAAAAGACTTCTAAATGTCCTAAATTGAGAACTTACTGTATCATTGACATTTGATTGAATCTATCTCTGAAGAGTTTATTCTCAAAGCTGACGGCGTAACTTCTTCATATAAATATACTATAGAAACGTAGAAAATTTGCTTAGAACACTTTCTCTTGATGCTGACAGAACAAACCTAAAGCTGTACTTCAATCGATGTGACATATTATGTTTGATAGTGTCATCTATCATAGATTTTCTAATAAATATCAGAAGAAAATATTAGCATCTTCTTCGGAGTCAAAAGAATCGATTTTATTTATAGAAATCAAGACTTATGTCAGAGTATAGTACATGGTACCAAAACCCGAACTAACTCAAAGTGAAGTGTATTACGCAAGAAAAATAATAATTACAAGTATGGATACAACATCTACAATATCACCCAAGTGGTTGTTCTTTTAGGAAGTAATTAAATTAGTAGACCTTATAGCCTAAAACTGCTTCAACATTCATAATACCTACACGTTCAAACTGGAAGAAATTGATAAACTAGAACCTCTAATGAAGAGATCTCAGAACTAGTTCAAGCCGAAAAGTAATCTAGCCCATGAGTGCTATAAATTATTTCGTATGCAACAGCGACATGATGAATCTGTCGATCATTTTATAACCGAAACAATATACCACGCTAAACAGTGTTAGTTTAGAGATCTATAGGACGATTGAATAAAAACATGCTAACCAAGAATTCAAGAATTTGTTTTGATGTTAGATCTTTGTCCTACAGATATTTCAAACACCATGAAGCCCTTGTTTCTCCATTTATAGATATCTTTATAAAACTTTTATTTTCACTTAATATAACTTGTTGCCAAAGAAACCTACTAATACGAATATATATTTCGAGGAAAACAGCGTCTTTTACCATTCAAGCTTGCTTATTAACAGTTTATACTTGTTCTATTGTTCCGTGCTTCTTACGGAATCCGAACTAATGCCCTTGGGGATGCGTTTTCTTTCGTCTTTCTTAGTTTGATTCGTTCAACGTGGATCTTCTCAACAAATTGGATAAGCTGAGGTGGTAGACTCATAGGTCTATATGAATAGGCATATTTTAGCCTGTTTGAGGGTTTACAAATAATAATGATTAGGACCACTTTCCAAGTGCTGGGGGTGATTTATACATAATATTACATTGAATATAAAGGTTAATAGTTTTATGTATTGTTTGTTTAATTTCTTTAACCGTGTATTTGTTGTGGAACAGATATATTTGGAATAGCACACCTAGATAGTCTGTTATTTCGTTTCCTTCTGTTGTAACTTGTGTGAAAGAAGAGCGTTTGAATACACTTTCTAAGTGTTTGGAAAAACCCTCACATTTTTCGTCATTTTTGGCTCAAATATTGTTATCATTATTAATGGGTAGGTTATGTTACCTTTTCTCAGTTATAGTCTTTCTAGATATTGAATTCCTGTTCTTCCTGGATTGATTTTTTATTTGTTTTGTTTCTTAATTCAATGTTCTCCTGTTTGGTGTCGCCAAACATGTTGGATCTTGCATGTTCTTTGTTAGGTTCACACGGCTGTTTTATGTTTTTCACAGATGCAAATTCCTTAGATTTCTTTTTTTTTTAACTAATATCGAAGACATAATGTATGATATATAATAATAATAGTAATAAAATAATAGCACCAGTAGTACCAGCACTATGATCGCAAAACAGTTAAAAATAAAGGCCCCAGGCAGCAAAACGTATTTATGAGGGATAAACATAAAGTGAGAGCAGGGATAGTAAATTCAATAGAAAGGAATATAACATATATAAAATTGAAAATAATACTGATGAGAGAAAAAATAGCAGCATAAGTAATGAGGCAAAAGACAAATTGAACATCCACAAATGAGATTAGAATTTTAGTTTTTTTTTATCATAGATTTCGTAATAAAAATTATAAACAAATATTAATACAGCCGTACCTCTGGAAGTCAAAAAAACTGGTTATTTTGTTTATAGAAACCTTTTATCAGAGTCTATTACAGTGATCTGAATATTTTGCAAAGATATTTACAAAATACCTCTGTATTTTGTCTGGCAATATATTTTTAGATGCAGGAATAGTTGGACAAGTTACGCTTGCTTTTATCCCTGTTTTAATAACACCACGTGTTCGTCGAAAATAAATATCACAAATTTTATGTCTAATTTATGGAAATGTCCAGTTTTCCAGGTCGCCGTAAATCAGTTTTGTAGCACTCTGCTATCACGTATGATTCATAGCTGTCACTTACAAATATATTTACACAAATCCTTCACCTCATCTGCACCGAACAACACAGCTCCTACTTTACTCAAGATTAGAAAACTGAAAGCATCACCTTGTAAACCCTTGACGAGCAAAAAATTAAACCACACTTTATGAATTTTACAGTCAAATAAGATAACTTCAACAACCTTCGCAATATTGTCTGCATACTTAAAATTCCTGCAATTAAAAAAACATCGTAGGCTCTTCATCAACGTAACTTTGGTATTTCCATAATCCTCTTTGATAACTGCTATTATTTTACGCTTTCCATTTTCATTCCATGCGGTATTACAGACAATATTTTATACAGTCAGTCAGTAAGCATTTAAATTATTCGCTGTATTGGAGCTTTCATTCAGAACATTTAAGATATGTACATAAGAAAGTGAACCAAGGGGAAGGTGTTTATAAGATTCATACCACCTCTCCAAATTGTAACAAAATTTCGATTTTAATACATATCTATAGATAATATAGAGAGCAAAGCTTAGAACTAGGGAAAAAGCTGTTTCTTCGAAAGTGAAGAATACAAATAAACTTTTTAAGCATTCATTACTTCAGAAAATTTATATATTCGATTTTAACTTACTACGTAACTGTGAGAATTAAAAGGTGAGAATTTAAATCGACTATTCACTTTCTTAAATAGCACAATTTCTTTTTCTTTCTGACATTAAAGCTTAATATGCGTACATTTTTAAAATTTCACTTTAAACATTTCAGGGCGGAATTAGGAAAACTTACTAAAGTTTAATGAAGTAGGTACATTGTCATTCCATCTAAATGTCGTTTAGTAGGTTAACTACCCGGGAATAACTTTATAATTGGAACTGCAGTTTAACTCCTTTGTGGTCAACTTTAATAGTACGTACTTTAGACGTTCGTTTATTTTCATTTATCTTGTAGGTAAGTGTAGTTTCTATGGTATACAGCATTATTCAGAGTAATCCAAAAATCTTTCCTTTTATCCTAAATTCTAACAATAAAAGCTAGCAAGCACGAATTTTAAATATCCACATAATGTTAAATACATAAATCTGTTTTAATACCCCACCGTTATTCTCGCCTTGCTTTAACACAGCTCTATTGATTTTAAACACTTCAAATAACAAAAACTTTAGAAACTTCTGTTTAAGCGAACGTAATTGAGTTCACCGAATGAAAGAAAACAAATTTCCTGGTTAACCAGTTAGTATTACAGAGCGCTGCAAACCGTTGTTACCCAACAAAGCGCACCAAATTAATACCCCAGCAACAATACTCCTGAAGAATTATTAAGGAAATTCCGAGTTTGTTTATAATGCAAAACAGATAGCGAAGCGGGGGTAACGCAGCTCAGTAAATTTGCTGTACAACACAAGTTCTTCCCGAAGCTGTGACGAAGTTAGATTTTTAAAGATCGCCGTTTCAAAATAGAATCTCATACCTGCAGCACTCTAGTAAAATAGATCCCCTAATGAGAAGGAATATGTAAAACAAGTGAATTTACATAAGCGGCTACCTTCGTCACTATTTATTTAACCACTTCGCTCTACTTTTATGGTCTGGTACACTTTTTGCCTTGCTTTTTTTCTTCTCACATTGTTTCTACTTTTGTTGATAATTTATATTCCAGTGGATCTGATCTCGTTATTAAATATATCTTGCATTTATTTAGCTAACAATTGATCGTAATGGTTCAATAAGTTTTTGTGCATATTGCTCAGTGGATGAGCTTCAATCTAAAAACCGTTGACTAAAATTTCGTACTTTTATTTTTCTAAATTGTCATCAACACTCGTTAACCGAATCAACGCGCTTAAGAAAGGAAAATGTGAAGTCGTTGAAACTAAAGATCTAATTAAATCCGTATGCTGTCGCATTCTTGTTGTCACCCCACAAGCACGTAAGTATAAAAGTAAAGATGAATGCAAATTAATGCGTAGTAAAAATCTAAAGAATACATACATTCATTACCGCTAGTACAACTATTATTATTGCATATTTGGCTCTAAGCCAAAGAACTGACGATCAGTTGTGCTAGTGATATCACCTGTATAAATCTAAATTATCATCAGTGCACATAGACTAATATTAATTAATTTGGCCACAATTTCTTAAGTCTTTAATTGATTACGGATTCCAAAAATTCTTCCCTTAACAAGTCAGGATGGCTTTCTATCATCATTGTGCGCGATATTTGATGTAGAGGCACATCCCCATAGTTCTAGTCCATAACTCCCGATAAGTTTGATGAATGCTTTATATGTTAACACCTTGTTTTTTATAGACATCCTTTTCTTCCTATCAGCCATTGTTGTTCTCTTGTCTTGATTTCTACATGCTTCCTCTTTGTTGTTATGTGCTGTTTCCAAGTCAGTTTACTATTCATGTGTATACCCAAATAATTTACAGTTTGTTTCCTGCTGGAGGGTGAATGTAATGCGCGTACATTTGTTACCATTTACTTTTATTTTCAACTTTTTCAGTCATTGATGAAACTTATTCAGGTTATTTTGTATCAAGTTAGAGGGTATTAGGGGGTCCTTTTAAGAAGAATAGCTATATTATCGGTAAACGTTCCTGTTATGGTATGTTGAGCCATTGTTAGATTTGACGTATGTATATAACACATACAGTAGTAGTCCAAAGACACTGCCTTAGCGCACTCCTGGACGAATCGGAAAATAGTCGGATGTTTCGTCAATTACAGTGATTTTCAAAGTTCTCTCACCTCAAGTATGATTTTAGGAAGTGCAAGTAGATATGGAAATACGGGCATGATTTTGCGAAGTAACACAAGACTTTGTCAAAAGCCTGACTAATATCAAGGAAAACCCTACCCCTCGTATTCTTTATTTTCTGATGCCTTATTTACAGTTTTTATAATTCGGTAGACTTACTGCACTGTGGAGTATTTCTGACTGACGCCGAATTTTTAGAGGCAGGTCTATTAATGAATATATTCATTTTCTACCAATGAACTTTTCTTTTCAGGATTAAGTTGGAAATATTTTATTATATTATACAATATAAGCAAACTTAATGAATACAATAGCATGTTTACACGTACAATTGTAAAAATTGATGAATAGCTTAGGAAAATAATTGAGAAACTGTTGAATTTGAATTTAAATTTAAGTACTAACACACAAATAGTGAAAATGAGTATCTAACACTCATTTCTTGGAGTAACAATGGCCGGCTGAAATGTAGTACTGGCGGCATTACCTTCGATTCTATAGGCGACGGTATGTTCATTTGTTATCCTACCACTTACAAATTCCTTTTATTATTCGTTTAATTGCTTTTTGTACTTTTAGCATCGTTTCAACGACTCGCTTCATGAAAACCCATGTTTGCGTCCCCTATATAGAAACGGGCCTGCCCTAAATAAATGTATTCCTACACCAACGCACCTTACCTTCCAACATTGTAGATATTGCACCGATCTTTTGTGTTCGCCATTACCTTAGTTTTAGGTACAACCGTTTTCAAAGAAACTCTCTGATACTCGTTACTTACTTTTCGCGGTAATCTCTTTATCTCCTCAATTTTGTCAGCTATTAGGATTATTATTATCCGCATATCTAATGTATTTCAAACTTTCACCAAACCTTACCTTAAATTTTCCCAGTATATGTATCTACAGGTATTTTGTATTGCTTTAGTAAATAATTTTACTGATAAATGGTCATCCTGACGAATTATATCTTCGTACAATTTTGCATACTTTTATGTACCGTGAATCTATTGGGTCCTTTCGCCGCTTACCTTTTATTTCCTAGTCTTTATCATAATCGTGATTAGTAATTAACTTATGTAGGCTAGCAACAAAATAATAAGTAGAAATAAGTTTCCATTTTCATCAAAAACTGTAACAATATGTTAAATTTGATGTAGAAATGGGTGAATATATCAAATTCAAGAAATAAACGTATTATTAGGTCAGGAAAGAATAAACAATTTAAATATCCTATGATACTGTATTATTTTCATTCTTGAAAATTATCCTCGTGGCATATATACACGCCTGCCATTCTTTAAAAGCGATACGCAAAGTGTTTGTTTTCCCTGACATTTCTTAACCTTTTATGTTAAATAAAATGCTTTCATTATACTTATAAATAGGAAACTTCAACCCTTGCTTCTGCTGAGTTGTTTAAACAAATTCTATGTACAAATATTCATCTAAAACTCAAGAATCAAAACTAGGGGACCATAGATTAAGAAAAGTTCAGATACATTCGTGGGTTATTATATATAATAGAAAAGCTTTAAATCAAAGTATATATGTAAATAAATACACATATGCAAAGATTGAAAAATGCTTTAAAGTTATATTTTTAAGAAAGAGAATGTCCGCCTGACATGAAAGTCATAATTGCAAGAACTTGGATTGAAAAATATGAAATCAATAACTTCCGAAGGGTTCCAGTTATGGGATGAGTTATTGATTTCTGACCCCTGTTAAAACTTTTTCAAATTAGTTTATTGCAGCCGGATCACACGTCACAAGGTAATATATAACATATGTTTATTTATAATTCACATACGTGTTAATATATGCATATATGTTATGATACCTTTTGTGTCCTTTTAAACTAATAATATGTATGTATGTAATATTTAAATTTTGTTTAAATAAGTTTATGAATTTTATTTTACAGCTAAACATCTATTTGCAAAAATATCTTTGAACATAAGCTTTCTATAAAATCTATACATGTCCTTCCATTACATAAAGCTCTATAATATTCTGGATATTTTACGATTTAATTACGTAAATCAAAATTTGGAGACTCTCACTGTTTCATATATTTTCTTTCCAATACGATCTGATTATACAATAAAATCTGAGCGCAGGATCTTATGGAGGCCTGTAGGGTATTGATATTCAGATTAACACGTTTATGATTTACAATAATTCAACAAAACCGTAACATTAAATTAATCAGTGGATGATAAATGGCGCTGTACGTCGATAATAATCTATAC
The DNA here is from genome assembly GCA_038088585.1 of Chrysina gloriosa. Classification (NCBI taxonomy): domain Eukaryota; kingdom Metazoa; phylum Arthropoda; class Insecta; order Coleoptera; family Scarabaeidae; genus Chrysina; species Chrysina gloriosa. The sequence goes on from CM076090.1 coordinate 25,507,174, forward strand.
TCGTTATTCTGCATTTCTATTATTAATCCGCATAGGTAGTAAGGAAGTTTACATATATCGGTTGATAAAACCATCAATAAATGCTTCCTTTAGAAAAACTGCCTGCTTCCATTTGCTTGACGAAACTGAAATAAATCCCTGCCAAATTTATAAAAATTTACAACGGCACTCATACGCTCATCTAACTTTTCTTAGTTCACAGTTTTAAATTTCTATATAAATTGCTGAGATTACAGGAGCTGGAAATACTCGCGTCCAGCTTCTTCTTCGGCTTAAAATGTACCTTTGTTCTCCTATCAACAACCTCCTAGTGATTAAATATCTCCAGTCTTTTACTTCTTGTATCAAATTTGTTAAAAGAAATACAATTTTGAGATTGTCTTTTTGAATAAGGAATTTTATTTCTGAAATGGAAAAGCGTAATGAAATATTCAAGTAAAATTTTTGTCCATATTAAATGTATCCATTAAGGAAGTTTTATATTATACAGCCAGACCTGCTGTGATATCTGACTATAAACATGAAGGCTACTACTATGACAATGAGTTCCGATTGTGTGCCAGTTTTCTTGGTTAAGGACTGCAGATATACCCTTGTGACTCCAGTCTTGTGCTTATACATATAACTTAATTTTACACCACAACAAAAAATTCCAAAAACCTGGAAGATATCCAAAATTGTGCTAGTGACAAGCATGACGTCAAAAACAATCATCCTGTATCCATTGCACCTTACTTTGCTAAAACTCATAGTCTACACACCTATCTACAGCCACGTTATTAACTGATTCTTCGTGGTACAACAGTTGACGAATTATATCGAATATCGCGGCATCATATTCATGTGTTTGAAATTGTAGTGTTTCTCATGGCTTTTTTTTTTTCTGAGGACCACTGCGGACTATTTGTTTTATTTATTAATAATATTGTAGAATATATTCCACGTGAGTTTCTTCCCTATGTGGAAGATTTGAAGATATTTTGTAGAGCTGAATTTCGATAGAATAATGTGGTGTTTCAAAATAACCTTACGTCCATAGAGCAACGGTGTTTAAACAACTAGTAGAACTTAAACATCTACAAATGCTAGATTATGACTTTCACAAGGAAACTAGCTGTAGATGTATTATCCCCACAAGATCTTTAATATTACCTTGGAATGTTGTAGCGTCTTCAGGGATTTAGGTGTGGTGTTCCATTGAAAGCAAAATTTCAATGAACATGTAGAATACATACATATATGCCCAATTGAACAGCAGGGTTTTTTTCATTCATTCAACAATATGTACATATATATGTACATACAAATACTGTCGGATTTTCCTTTAGTCTGCATACTTGAAATCGTTCATCCTTGCTAATTATCTTCCTTTAAAACAATACCAATTATAAGTTGTACCTTTATTCGTACTTTTTTATCTTCAAACCAATTTAATGAATACATACATCATCTAAACTCCGATATAATATGAAATTCGTTTAAATTCTCTCGCTTGAATAACTAGAATTGAAGAAAGAACGTACGTGTATCTCACTCTCGTTTCCAATTAAAGGCAAAAATGTATGTAAATGCGTGCAAACTTATTATAAAAACAATGTTGAAACAGATATCAGTTACCATAATCAGTGATTGAAAACAAAAGACTCGGAATTCGTGACTCGAAGCAATAATCAATAATCTGGGCTTTAACCACAAAATGAAATTTGCTTCATTAGCAAAGCGTCATGGACAAGGGGAATCCTTCCGATACGTTGATTTCCACACAAAATATTTCGCGAAATTATAATTTGATATATACGTGTGTATGTGTGTCCAACTAGTATAAGAATTCGTACAGATATAATCCCAGTAATATTAATTCATGGATGTAATAATATAATGTAAAATGAAGTGCTCAACATACACGAACTTTATCTCTGCGGGTAGCATCAAATTCTGTTCTCGAAAATGGTTGGAAGACGATTTTCTGTTATTCCCTTACAACAACTGCTATGATATGTTTGATACCAGTTACCTTAGATCTTGGTTATCTTCCACTTCTGATATAAATCTCGATAAGAAGTTTTAGATATACTAGAGAACGAATAGTCATTATTCGTTTCCCAATGGTTACAATAACATTGACATATTCAAAACCAATGAGAACTTTGTTTTAAGTCACTTAAAGTAAATGAGAGACAATTTTGCCCTCTGGCATGATAATACAGTAAAAGCTTCACGGGCGGACATCCCTCGTAACTGGAAAAATTTTCCATAGGGGAAAGTGTTGTATCTTGGACCTTTTTATATAGACAAAATCTCATAATTGGCAACATTAACGGATTTAGTTAAATGTAGAGATATTTTCTCAATAAATTGCCTTTTGCAATTTATATTTGAACTGTAAACGTTCAATTATTTAATTAACGAAAAATTGATTAATAAAAAAGATTACATAATGGTTCAAGATACAATACATGCAAGTACGTTGAACCAAACGTTATTATACGTTAGTCCAATAAGTCAAGTAATACACAAAATATGTAATTGCATATTCTTTATTTGCTGGTAATTCAACATAGGTTCGAATAAATGCTAACCAAAAGGTATCATTTAGTATTAAACATTATATTGACTAAAATCTACCGAAAAGGTAAGCTGAGTTTCTTGTCTTTTTGTCAAACTGTTGGAGAGGAAGACGCATTATCACATCGTTTCTACCGATATAAGAAAGATGTTCACTATTTGGTACAAAATTTCTAGATGCAGTTCTCCCATCTATTTTCTTACAAAATTTTACCTGATAATCCGTATCCAATACCTTGATTATCGCTGCAAAATATCGTTTTGTCTTTTTTGGTTGCTAACTCTGCTAAAACATAATCTATTTTCTGTTCTTCTAATTCTTCTCTTTGTTCTTGTCTAACCTTATTAAGAAACTTTTTATGATCGCCTGATGATGAATCCCATAATTTTAAACTTTCATCACCACTGTGGTCTTCTATTTTCTTTTTAGAAAGAAGAATAAATGGTAAACTCGTCAAACCTAGAGGTGTTAATTTATCTAGAAATATAAACTTATTGTTCTTCATGTTCTCATATAATTGAAATCGTCAAAAACCAAAAACGGTTACAACTATTCGAAAATAAACCGGATATGGTTACATCTATTTCAATCGTTGTAACCATGTATAATATCACATTATGAAAACTTCTCCGTAAATAGCTTATAATAATGCTTCTGGTACGAGCTACATTTGGCCCAAGGTACAACACTCTCCCCTACACAAGTGTTTTGCTACGTTTTTATACAAGTTACTATCCGATAAGCGGACATTCTAACGGACGGATACGGACACTATATTTCTATATATTTCGTGAAAAACATATTTCATAGGCGGACACAAAACACTTTCTAAGTATGTAATACTCAAAAAGGAATCGTAATAAATTCGGTGTTCCCCTTTTTACGTAGTCATATGCTCAGTGTGTGTCACGAATCGCAATGAATTCGGTGATTCCCCTTTTACACACTCTTATGGGCAATGTGTGCTACTAATCGTAGTTAAGGCGGTGGTTCCCCTTTTTACAAGCAATTATGCTCAGTGTACGTGTTGTTTATTTACTCCCTTTGAATCGGTCACACCTTGCATCTCGTAACGAAACATACATATTAGAATGGCACCGCGAATAAATATACTTTCGTTGAACGAAGAAATTTAAATAATCAACACGTTGGATAAAGAAAAGTTGTCAGTTGATCAACTAGCGAAAAGATAACGGAGGTATTTTATTTAGGAAAAATAAACGATTTTCCACGTTTGTAAATATTTTTGCAAAAATTCAATATCCGGAAAACACAGGCTGCAGAAATTTCAAAAAACAAGCAAAATATATATTGCAAATGGTAGTCTTGTATAAATATTCACCAAAAAAAGTTTTTAACCTGAAGGTTCTCGTGTAGACAAAATGTGTTTGAATTGGTTCGCAAAAGTTGAAAGCCAGAACATTCCCATTTCCGCACCGATAGTAAAGGCCAAGGCAAGAGAAATATACATTTTCTGCGTCAGATGGATGACTAAAAAAACGGCGTATAAGACATAATTTTACTTTCAAACGTATAGCTGGCGAAGCTTCAGGTAAACGTCGACCAGTTCAAGACAAAGCTTCCATCTATATTGTTGGATATCCACCAGAAAATATTTACAATGCTGATGAAAATGGATTATTCCTCCGTTCTTTAGCTGATAAGACTTTCGCCTTGAAATCTGACAAATATATCGGTGGTAAACTGTCAAAGGAAAGCTCACTATTTTCTTTTGTGTAAACATGGTAGGGAGAAAGACATGTTGTTAGTCATAGGTAAAGCGGCTCGTCCTCAAGCATCCAAAAATATTTTAATTAAAGACCTACCAGCAAATTGGAAATCCAACAGAAAGGGATGGATGACACGAGATATCATCTCTGAATGGTTGCAACAAATTTGATAGGAAAGTCAGACCACAGAAAAGGTACGTTCTTTTATTTTTGGGCAATGCAGGATCTCATCCTAGAGATTTGAATTTAACGAATGTTAATATAATTTTCTTACCTGTAAACACAACTGCAGTATGTCAACCCTTGGATTAGGGCATAACCCAATATTACAGGGTTCATTACAGAGACTTTATTTTCAAGCACATATTGTCAAAAATGGATGCGGCCAATTCAGCATCATAGCTGGCAAGATGTATTAATGTACTTAAGCCTTTACACTTCATTAAAGCTTGGTGGGATAAAGTTAACTATTAAAAATTGATTTCGTAAAGCAGCGTTCATAAGAAATAATTGCATCCTTTCAGAATTTGATGCCGATGATGAACTACCACTGCTAACACTTTTAAATCTACAAAACGGGTTCCCTGAATTAAGTGATACAAATTTGGATGAATTTTTATATATCTATGAATATTACGACATAGAAAGTTAATTATAAAATGAAAATGACACTATGGAAGTAAACAAATCAGAGGACGAAATCAATGACAAAGTCCTGATTCAATAAAATCATATGATGAGGCAGTGAAGCAAATTACCCGTTTGAAAAATTTTGCAGAAGATGACTTTATAGCATTTCAACGTTTGAAGAAATTAGAAAATCATTTTGTAGATTATCAGCTAAAATGGAAGCAAGCCAAGTTTCAACAGACGACAATTTATAAATATTTTCAACCCATTTAAATTTATTTTTAAACTTAATATGTACATACACCCTCTGTCCCAAAAGTAACCGCAATGCGTCTATAAATCAGAAACCAGTGGCGTCATCTCTTGATAGTTGATTGATTATTGTAGTGGGACTCTTCCTTACCAACCTGACACATTTTCATGACATTTGGTTCATAGTCAGCTGATACATCACGCATCCTGTGAGAGTGCTTTTTGTAAACGGTCAGAAAATGAGTCACGAACAACGAGTCAATATTAAGTTTTGTTTTAAACTTGGAAAAACTGCAACCGAGACGTATGAAATGCTGCAAATTGTTTATGGCGACGATTGTTTGTCGAAGAGGCAAGTGTTCGAGTGGCATCGACGATTTCGTAAAGGCAGAGAAGATGTTAACGATGACGAAAGAGCCGGTCGTCCTTCGACAACTTTGGCCGAGGCAAATGTGGAAAAAGTGCGCGAATTTGTGAAAATTTCGAAGAAATCGTCAGTGAGATTTATGGAAATGGAGCTTGGCATCCCTAAAACAACTATTCAGCGCATTTTGACTGAAACCCTTGGTTTGAAGAAAGTCAATTCGAAGTTTGTTCCGCACAAATTGACCGACGACCAAAAAACGCTTCGAATCGAACACTCCAAAGACATTATTGCACGAGCCCGTGCAGATGAAAACTTCTTGAAAACGATTGTGACTGGTGACGAGACGTGGTGCTTTCAATACGAACCAGAAAGCAAACGTCAAAGCGCAGAGTGGAGGTCACCAGAAGAAGGAAATCCGAAAACATCACGAATGGAGAAGTCGAAAATCAAGTCAATGCTGATTTCATTCTACGATTCGAAGGGAATTATCCATAAGGAGTTCGTTCCATACGGCTCAACGGTTAATGGTGCATATTACCTCGATGTTATGAGGCGTTTGCTGGGTCGCATTCGTCGTGTTCGGCCCGAATATCGCGAGCCAGGCAGCTGGAGATTACTGCACGATAACGCACCGTGTCATCGAGCAACGATTGTCACCGATTTTTTGGCGAAAAATGAAATATATTCGATACAGCACCCACCGTATTCGCCTGATCTGTCCCCATGCGATTATTTCCTGTTCTCTCGTCTTCATTTGAAGCAGAAAGGAGTTCGTTATGCATCCGTAGACGCCATTCAAAGATCGACGACCGGCATCCTAAAGGCCATCCCAGAGATCGACATGAAAAGTCGTTTGAAGCACTCGTTGACCGTGCAAATCGATGTATTGTAGCACATGGAGAATATTTCGAATAAATACAATGATTTTTGTGGACATAACATACATAGCGTGCTTTATTTCGAACTATTGCGGTTACTTTTGGGACAGAGGGTGTATCTATATGTACAATTGTACATATATCTAATTTCATACAAGTGTGTATTGCCAACCCCAAAATTTTCGTTAAATACTGCGGTACTAAATTGTGCACTCAGTTTCATACCACAAGCCGTATTATTAAATGAATTGTATTAAATTTCTATGTATTTCTTTTGTTTTCTTGCTTAATCATCGTGCATTTTATAATTATCCTTGCTTGGGTAAAAATATTCGGCAATAACTATTACTATTATTCTTAGTACTACTACCGTTATACATGTAGAATGTGTAATATCTCAAGTCTTATCCAAACATTACAGAGCATAAATACGGTTCAATAGAGAATAATAGAGCATGTCCTAGGGACGTTTAAATAAAATATGTAAACGTATGCGTTAGTTACGTATTCCGATGCTATGACCTACTCGGAACAACACGCTAGTGTGGGAGGGTGATAAAACTGATAAACGAAGGCCTTAGATAAGCGTACGGTTGCGAATCTAGTAGTAACACAACGTCAAACACAATTTTGCACACGCCGCAAAGTACTTTGTCACACAATGTAGACTTTCCGCAGCAAATATTTTAAATATTCAATCGACCGGAATTAGAGAGAGCTTTGAACCGGCCTAGTGTGGCGTCGCGTTAACGGCTTCTATTTGCGTTCCTCTATTTTATCAAACGTTGTGCGAGTGAACGTTTTAATTAATAATTCGATATGCTAATAGGTGAAGTAAGCGCCATTGGAAAGTTTTGCAATTTGAATTAGTGCTAGCGTCTAAGTTCGCTCAGGTTCGACATGCAGCATACCCCCAACTAGCACATAAATTGATGTATTGTTAATTTAAACACAAATTTGTACGCAAACTACGGAAATTAATAAAATTAAGTAGAGGTAAAGATTATCTTTAATTGGTCAATTTAGTACGAAACTTCCTGTTCCTTTGCGACTAATGTAATTCTTTAATGCACTTAAATTGACTAATTTTTAAGTATTTTAAATATGTATATATATATATATATATATATATATATATATATACATACATATGTACGTACGATGGGGTACCATAACAGTTTTTAATACAAGTCGATGTAGATTGGAGATAATTGATAATCAAATCAATATAAGTTAATCACCATCAAGCAACTGAAGACGGTCGTGCGATTAACAGCGGATTTCATCAATAGCTCATCAGTTGTTCAAAATTCTATATTCAGAACATCACAAGAGTTTGGAATCTTAATTCAAAGGTCTTATTCGACAATTAGTCCGTATTTCTATGGAAAACACACGTTGTTGCAATCACTTTGTCACAACGTTCCAGTATTGTTACTTTTGGCCTCTCGGCTTTCGTAGGTGTTGATACAAATCGCGCCTTTTTCGATGCAGGTGTAGGATTCTGCGATTGGCGTTCGTTTTCCAGAAATAGGTCATTCTGTTTTTGCTTTAAAGTCTCGTTTGTCGAGGATACGTACTCGAATTCGCCTCTAGGAACTTTAATAGTATCGTTGTGTAAAATTGGGAGTTACGTTTCCCCAATTTTACTGTTCGAATTATCGGCCACGTTGTGTGTTTGCCTTTCCATCTATTGGAAGTTGGATTTTTCCTTTTTATTAATTACGATGCCGTTATTTTCTCTTTCACGTTGTTGTAGGGACTAGTAGAACGACTAGTATAGGACTAGTAGAGTGCCAAGATTTATTTTTGAGAACATCTGGGAACTTTACGAACATCTAAGAATTACCGGAGAAGCTAGAAGCTGACTTAGTCTTCACATTGCTGTGTCCGGCTGGATTTCCGATATTTTAGAATTATTTAATTAATTTAGGTTTAGGGATTTGTGGTGGAGTGAAAAGGGGTTTTCTTACTTTTGCTATCTTACAGTTAATGATTTACTTAGATATTTGTTGAACGAAACATTCAATTCTGTTTAGGATTTTAAGAGGGGGACACGTTCACTTGTCACTTGCACATACTTTTCTAATTACGTTCTGGTATGCTGTAATGTGTCTATGGAACCTCTGGAATTCCAACGGTTACCGATAGTTGTAGTGTAGTGTAAACAATATTTAAGAAGGCTAGCTTGTTTGAATTTTATCGAGACTCTATTCACCCCAAGGGTGCTGTCAGTGACGAATAAAGTGTGGTTCAACGTCATTCTCCTTGCTCAATTTATCTTTATTTCTTTTATTTTATTTTTAAATAGAGTTTTCGAGTAACCTTGCTGGTAGTTTCACGACCAAATAAAAGAATCAGTAACATAGAATTACCGACCAAGCTGGAGGGTCTCTCTCACTCCAGAAACTTAGATGCGATCCAGTTTATAATAGGACAGTGGCGCCTTGTTACTAATAAATTCTCGAACTTGAATCTACACCGTTTCCAGTGAGCTAATACGGCCTGGATCTCCATCTTTATAACCAACTGAGTGCCTTATTCGAATGGTAACGATTAAGATCCGTATCGGTCACGTTTTCGACATTTTATTTTATAATTTTCATTTTACCCAAAAGTTTTTGAAGCCAGTAAAAACACTTAAATTTTAATTAAATTAATTTAATTTTAAAAATTAATTTCGACACTGCAAATTATTAAATATACCAACAGAAAGTGTTAAATAATCGGCAACCACATATTAATAAATAAAAGGAAATAAGTCAACCGTGGACGGAATTAAAGTTTAAGAATATTAGCAGACAGGTGTAGCCAAACGGGTACATGACGTCACATTTTCGTTTGCTCATAAACAAAAGATTTGATCTTCCAAGAACTTTTCTTTTACGTACGCAATTTTGAACATACACATAAAAAAACAATCGATACTATTGCTTTAATGAGTAGACTGCTATAGCATTAAATGTTAACGTATTATATAAATGTTGAACTGATACAGTGACCAAAATGTAGCAAATGTAACTATTACGATCTTTTCAGGAACGACTGCAGTTGTTTGAGCGGTCGGTTGCAGGTGATTCTCTGCTTTATAACCGGTCAATATTTCCCTTTAAACAAAGTACTAGTTTGCTGGGTCAAGCTCTGCGCAAGAGTTACACAATGTTTTTGCAACAAAATGCACCAAATTCTCAACAAACACTCTCTTACTGTAAAAACTTTCGAATAACAGCCTTCTTTTAAAATTAGTTGCATGAAGCTGCCTAATTACCGAACTGGTATAAGCAGCTAGGCAATATATCGAATTTCTACGAGAACACGGAGAATATTTACGTAGACGTTAAGGAAATGGACTAGACTAAACAACAGATAAAAACACGTAAGTTTTCATAGCGCATATTATATGTATAGCGTAGAAGAGAAAAGTTTTGAACTCTTAAGGAACCAATTATGAATTTGATATACAGTTTGTCCCAGGATTGACTTCACTATAGGTATAATTGATCAAAAATTTTGGAATCTCCTTTTAGTGTTTTGAGATGCCTCCGTGCTTGGTCTGAAAAGAATTTCAAGCATATTTTTACTTCTTAAAAATCAAGACCGTCAATTAAGAAAAAAGCGTCTTATATTCAAGTAAAGTACCATTTAGGATAATAATGCGGCAGAATGTAATCAAGAAAAGTTGTTCATAGTATGAAACTATGACTCTATACGAAATTTCACAAAAATCGGACTACTTTAACTAACCCAGTATTTGTTTTGTGTTCTCGCACTGTAATAAAGAAATACAAAAAAAAAAACAAGAAAAAACAAATATTCTGTATAAGTTATCAAAAAAAAAACTGTAACTTTCCAATAAAGTGTGTAACAGAAGAAAATACATAACCAATATTCAATTTGCATTTCTCCACGATTAGCAAAATCCATATGAAACAATTTTTTCAATAATAGATTTCACTCTTAGATAATGACAATTCAATTTATTTTTCATTTTATTCATTCTTCAATTAGTATTCAATTGTTTACGTACTATTCCAGTTTTCGTTAATTAAATTAAGAAATAAAAAATTAACCGATCGTGGAGAATTTCAAATTGAGTAATTGTTGCGTATTTTCCCTTTTCTTTCTGAATAAAATACTTCATAAGAAATTTACATAATTTTTTGACAGCTTATAAAGAATACTTGTTTTTCTGTAGTTACATACAAAGCACGAATTCAAAACAAAAACTGAAATTTTGCGTAGGGTCATAATTTTATATTCTGAACAATTTTTCTCGATAACATTTTGCCGTATTTTTAACCAAAATAGTACCTACTTTACTTCAAAAGAAGATGCTTTTTTCTCTCAATTGTTATAACGGCCTTGGTTTTTAAAACGTAAACATATGCCTGAAATTTTTCGAGACCAAGCAGGGCGCAATGGCAAAACATTAAAATTAAATTCCAGAATGTTTGATCAATAATACCGACAGTAAAATCAATCCGGGAATGGACTGTATACTACAATGAGTGCCGTCTCCCCTCAAATTTCACAAAGAGTTTTGTACAACGTTGTTACTGAACATTTAGCATGGCTTAATTCACAGGCGGCAAAGTTCTATGAAAAGGGCATTAAGAAACTGGTTCATTGCTGTGACAAATATCTGAATCTTAATGGTAATTATGTGCAAAATAGCTGAAACCAGTATCTTTAAGTTCTATATAATAAAAACCTCTTCATGTAATGGTGTCTTTCTTAATAACCAAAAGGAACGTACTTTATGAATCACTCTCGTAGATACAAGGTGTCAATTTACCTTTCTTAACACGTTGAGTGCCGTCATACAAAATAAAAATATATTTATAGGGTGCCAATATATAATAACAGTTTAAAATTAAAATGTTTGTGATAAAAAATTAATTAGTGAAAATCGTTTTTTGTATGTTTTGTACCGTTATACGTGTGACAGCCGGCGATACACGTGGCACACTAAACAAAGTTGTGTGTACCGCCGGCGGTGCACACGGCACTCAACGTGTTAAGAAAGTTATCGAAAAGATTACTAATGATTTGTAAAACGTAACAATATATAGCACAGAGAAAGTAACAAAACCTATTTAAAAGGAAACAAACGTTTTATCAAACATAGTTATCGACGAGAAAAAGAATATCGAATGTGCTTAGGAATCGAAAACACTTAAATGAATTTGCGGGATGCAATATAATAGAACAAATAAACAATGAATGGAATAGTTTCAGAAACTATATCACTCAACAATAATGCAGAAAACATATCGACCCCATAAAGATGTGCCTCAAATAACAAAAACCATCACCCATGAGGAAAACGACCAGATAGTCGGTAGACTCAAGGATTGGAAAGTTTCCAGAGTTAATGAAATTGCGACAATAAAAGATGGCCAAAATATACATATATAGCAAATTTCAAAAAGATTTATTTTTTATTCCTATCAATAAAATAACTAATACCTGGAAATTCTTGATTGTATATAGGAACTGTAAAAAAAATTATATTATAAATAACCGTTTTAATATGCAAACAAACACATACATATATACAAACCAAGAAAACAGACAAAAAAACCTTATATCAAGAAATCTTTGTCGAAACGTTTAATGTGGTACAAAAACTTAAGTTCATTCTAAAACCGGAGATTTTCGTACTTGTCGGAAAATAGGTCAGCATAGAAAATTCTTTACTGTATAGTAAAAAGTGTTTGCGTTTAGATTAGAAATGATTATGATTTGAATACGTTTTCATACTTGCACAAGTACAACTTTGACCTGCTTAAACTACTTCATTGATAATATAACATTGTAGGCTCATTGTAAAAATAAAACCTTTGAAAACGATATTTTGACATCCGTGTATTATTAGTATTTTGTATGCGGCTCATAGCATTCTTTACTGGTGCTTTTATTACGATACCATGCCTTCCCGCCTCCGCATAGGATTTCGTCGTAAACGAGACAATTTAATTTAAAATTTTCATGCGAATCGATAACGCCAGAACACACTTACGAATGTGAATTTTTAATATCTCCCACGGTTTGAATTTTCCTTTCAGGGAGACATTTCGAAGCGATTGCGGCTTTGATATAGACATATACAGATCTTGGTGCCGGGTATAAAAAATTCATTCCGGGAAGAAAATTTCGACGGTGACGTCGAAGATTGGTTTTTAAAATTCAAAGAAATTTCTTAAGCTTAGTATAACACTATAACACTGCATTTAAAATGTACGAATTGCATTTCTACAGGATATCATTTGACGATGGCTATATCGCTTTTACGGTATACTTTGGCCTTCTTTTCAATTTGAAAATACCAAGGCAGAATATAAAAGCAATCTTTAGGAGGGACTATCGATATCGCCCACAGCAAAACAGATCGACCTCTTAAGGGTATTTGAAGTTTTTTGTGAACGAAATTAGATGTATTGCGGTGCAATTGATCGAACCTCCTCTTCCTAAGAAGAGCCTTTCCATCACAAAGTCCTCGATCATAAGTTATTGACAGGACGAGATGGGGAACATATTGAAAAATATTTTTCTATTCGTTTAAAAGTATAAGAATTTAAGAATGCGCTTATCTATAAAAACATTGTGGCAATATTACGGCGTTATATATAATATTGTACCTTACATGTGCATTAGCTGAATTTAACAGTCTTAAAAATTGATTAAAATATAAGGCACACTAACAACTACCGGAACCTCATTGCTCCAACAACACAGTTACATACCATTTGTTCTAAGCTTAACAATTGCAATTTGTTGATATTAAACTTATTTCGTTAAAATCATTGCAAATTATAATCTCCCTTGATGACAATGATGCTTTAATTAAACTACTCATACTGTTTTCTTCTTTAATGTTCTTAAATTTGTAAATTACTAAACTTCACCCCATGGTATCAAATTATCCAAAACTAGTTAAGCAAAATAGTGAGCTGTATAATAGAATAGCTCTGGTTTAAGCAAACTATGAAGTGTATTCTATATTTTTAGAACGAAATATATTAAAACGAGCATTCTTTCTTTTAATCAGAATGCAAAGCTACTTTTACTCATTGAAATAGTTTTTGATTTTCGCGTTTAGAATTTTGAATTCCTTCCTGTCGCTTAAATAATATTTCCAGAAACTTGGAAACTATACTGCATATGATATAAGGTTAGTATATATTGTATATTATACGAAAGATATAAAAACCTTGCAACACGTTCCCAACTTATTAAATAAACTCCATAATACCACATCGATTGTTCACTTCCGTGACTACTGTTCGAACTTGTTATAAGATAAAATGACGTTCTTGGTTTCCCTTCCTTATAATATTTCTTTCACGAAACAATCTCAATAAAGGTCTGCAGAACACGTAAAATCAATAACCGAAAAATATGATAATACGACAATCGAGATTCCAATTGTTTCTCCTTGTTTCTCGTCTTACGCGAAGAATCTCTTCAAATTCGCAAGTAATTTGTTTAAACTAAATTCGAGCGTTATTGGACAATTTGCTGACTCCGATTACAGAGAGGCAAAAACAGAAGAGGCCTGTACATAACAGCCCAAGAGCATGCTGACCCCTTCGCACACTGGGCAATAATTGTATTGATATTTTAAACTACCACTGGACTAAAAGCGAGTTGTAAAAAATATCAGCATCGCTTTTTAGTACCGAGGAGTTTGCAGACTTTGTAGTTATTCTATGTTGCCAAAACTACTATTATAATCTGTCATGAGGGTGGAGTCGTTTTCTTTGTGTAAAATTATTGTAGAATAATAATAATTGTAAAATTACCAAATTTTTCTTCGTGCATGCGAGCTCCTTCAGGGTAAATGTAAATCACAATCATAGGTAATAAAGTAATAAAATACCGAGTGTTACTTTAATTTAAAAATACATCGGGAGCAAAGAAAGACCACAAGGTTTTAGGAAATAATTCACGTTTCTCAGTAGAATCAGGCAGAAGCAACTTCTGTAGATTTACTTTTAACTTTTTTGGCATGAAAAGCACTGCTAGTCCTTGGTTAAACAAAAGATAACTAGCATCTAGACCAGAGCCAGCAAACTTTCGCGTAAAAGCCGGACAAAGATTGCCGAATATTATATATAAGATCATATGTACATATATTATAATCTTTGGCAATACATGGTAGAGTCGTCATGTTTTCTCTAATTTAACAATACATTAAATTGTTTTACGTTTTCAGTATATTCAGTAAAATAAATGAACTTGACAAAAATTCTTGAGTTAGAAAAATAATTTCAAGAGCTTGGAGAGAGTTATAATTACAAAGAAAAATGTAGAAAAATAAAAATCTACATAGCTCTCACATGTAGTCCTTGCACAAGTTTCTGTGAAAGTTTTCGAACAAATAAACCTCAGTGAGGTCATTCATATGAGAGTTATGTAGATTTTTATTTTTCTGTATTTTTCTTTGTTCTTTTTAAAAATTCTTGATATGGAACAAGTTCTTGCGGATCGCCTAAAATGGTATCGCATGCAGTAATTTGCCGATCCCTGATCCAAACAATCAAATTCAAAATATAGAGGCAAGGATAATTTGGAATTATAAAAAGTATAAAGCTTATAAATTGAAAAGGGCTTTAAACCCTACAGAGAAAGGCACTGGCTGATATAAGGAGGTGAGAGCGCGCATATGTATGTACATGTTACTTAAATTGTCAATGTCTTTTCTAAAATTAACAGTATCAGCTACTCTTTTTATATAACACACATTTTAAACAATTTTGTTCGACATCTAAATAACGCGCATCATCAGAATCAAACGAATAGCCATTCACTTAAAGCGGTGTAAATGTTCCCACTGCGTATATAACTTTTGTGGTTTGAGATCCAATTTTTATCTTCTATGGCGTTTGTTTTATATAAATACTGACATACTTACTACATTTAATACCGCATTAAAAAGGGAACTTTTCCAAATGATTGGTGGTATCTTTCAAGCATCAATAAAATGTATTTAACTTTCTTAAAAGATACATGAATATTTTGATATTATCATAGCTTCTGAATAGATTGATGATGTTATTGGAGAGGGATAGTATTCACATTAGTTTATTGTAAGATATATTACGGTTATCGATGTTTTGGGGAAGGGAGGGGCTATAACTAGAGGCGGGACAAGCAGGGGAGAGGTTCTGTTGGTTGAAGAGGATTCTATCGATCAATGTGTTAGGGTAAAAATTATTTCCAAGGATCAACCTAAGATTGAGATTTTTATGAAACAAGGGGTGGAAAATGTTTTGGATGGATCCTGTGTTTGAAGACAAGCACCAAACTGGTTTTACATTTCGAACAATATCCCAATCCAATTTAACGACGTTGTATTTTGTAAGTTTACAATAAAGAATACGAATTGAAGCGTTGACTATATTTTATCCTTAAAAGAGTCGGGAAAGTGGCGCATAACTCCCGAGTTTAATATTACGTAGTGCCTGATATTTCTGCTCTCTGTAATTGGTTTAAATATCTTCATAATGATTAAACTTTCGCAGGTCGATAGATATAGAAGGGAAAGCATGAAGGATATAATCGGCCTAATATACGTGCTTTCTTTTCGTATCGCCGACGGAGTATCCGTTAGGCGCTGCGGCTGTGCAAGTCATCGCTCATGTCTAGTAGGCCAAGATTTACGGTCATTCATCTTGGGAACGAAGAAAAAGGTTAGGGAGTGCGGCTAGCCATTTCTAGTAATTTGCTTTCTCACCGCACTACCGGTCGTTGGATGCTGTTTGTTTTTTATCACATTCAATTCGATGGGATTTTAGCCGTTGCCCCTAAACCCATAAAAAACAGGAAAGAACCTCCGCCATATTACACATCGTTAATCGTCTTTGCTGGATAAATGATACGTTATCAATTGATTTTTTGATTGTAATATTATGTGAATGCTGGTGCTGCTAATCTGTGGTTACAAACACTTTCATCATTTGTTCGATGATGAAATGTAAAGAAAGGTTTATATCGTATAGCTTTTATTACAGTGGGCTCGAAAGAAAAGATACACTTTACCTAAAACACAGAATGGATACCCTGCATTAACTTGGTCGATATCAAAGGTGTTGAACGAGAATTTCCAGAAATTATATGAATTTATACACCAATTTCAAAGAATAAAATACTTCACGCCGGATTAATTATTAATATTCGTATTGCTAATTTTATCCAATTTATTTTCAGTAATTTAGAGAAGCAGTGAAATATATCTAACGAAATATAGGTACAGCTCTCGCAATATAAGTTGGCGAGCGATGGGGATGCGCCGTAAACGTATATAGGCCACGTACCTCCCACCTGTCTGATTCAGATAGCGCATAACAATTACCATTACGTTGCAGGACGAATGATAGGCAATCTATCCCTCCTTTATCTGCGCGAACTCACTCCCACCCTTCGCCAACTTATATTACGAGAGCTGTACAAAACTATAAAGTCGTTGAATTGATAGAAATGGTGTTCCAGGTACTAATGCTACAAACAAGGCGAAGACTTAATTTCAGAATAAGCACCAAATTACATGCAGCTTGTTGGTTGCCTAGTTGCAAACTACACTAGCCAACATAATTTGATTAGCATAATATATGTACATACAAATGTCCAAGTAAAAATAATGAAGAAATCAACATTTAATTTATGCTTCAATCGATCATAGAGAAAACAATTTTGAGTAGGAACTGTTTCCAATTACTTTTTATTGGCATCTTTCTATACGCAGTGGGTAACTAAATCTTTATATGACGTCCAAAGTGTAAAAAATGGTATATAACCTGACGAAGTAACGCATTGCAAGAGAGTATTGAAAAGCGAAGGAACAACTGAGGATGACAATATGCCCGTCCATCTGGTTCGGAATTGTACATGCATAGCAAAATCCTTAAACAAAATAGTTAACCTTTGTCTCTCCGTACATTTATGTTTTCTCAAAATTTACACGGATATCTCCAGCTTCCAAGAGAGGTGATAACACAGTTTTGACAAATTATGTACAGAGCAATTATATCAACCTTCGTCTAAATGTTTTGAAATATACAGAAGACTTCTTTTAAGTGGAATAGTTACATTTCGCCCTTTCAAGACTGACATACATCAAAGCGATTCAGAATCATTAACTTGTATACTATAAAGCAAGAAATTGATGAAACCCTGAATAATAGACAGCTGGGTTGTGTTTTCGCAACATAAATCATTCAGGCTACTAATGTCTGATGCGAAAAATGTTCGAACTAAAGAACATGGAGCATTCATAACATACAACAAGTCGACAATAAATAATGAAGTGTACAAAGCAATCGAATAAGGACAGAATTAAGGAAAGAAACCATGTGGAACGAAGAAGAAAGAAAAATAACAACTACGCCCCAAAAAACTAGATAAAAAACATAAAGACAGACAGACCCGACATGATAATGGCGGAAACGGCAATGGAAATGCAAAATAAACTAGCCAACCCTAGCGGTATCAGGCGAGATTATAAATCCACCAGAAGAGCGATGAAAACATGCACATGGAATATAAGAAACATAAATGAAAGAAATTTGAACTCGTTTAAGGATTCAAAAATGCAGATCTAGACGTCACAATTACTAAAACTAGAAAGAGAATAGAAGTAGAAAAGCTAAAAAAATGTTAAGTTAGGAAACAGAAACAGATGGGTAGGTTGTGTGATAAACCTATGTCAATAATATAAGAAAAGAATATATCAGAAAGAATATTAAAAGTAAATGTTCAACTAGAGAAACACAATAAAACATCCTTGGTAATAGTCTACGGGTCTAACGAAAGCGATGCAAAACAGATCAAGTAACAGTTCTGAGCAAGCTGGCGGATACAATGCAAAACATAAATGGATGGAAGAAACTTACAACAACACTTATGGTAGTTGGAAAAATAGCCAGAAATATCGAAAACAATAAAAGGCTAAGAGATCTAGAGCAACTGACCAAATCTAAAGAAGTCATCGAGTTATGTAAACTACAAGAAACGGTGGCAACAGGAACAAATAAAAAGACAGAAAATATAATGGAGCAAAAAAGAGGTCAGCGGGAAAATTCAGAACAAGAACAAATACGAAACCGATTCAAAGAAATTATCTTAACTGTTACAAAGGATACATACAGAACTAATATAACATACACAATGAAGGAAAAAAACGAAGTAGTGGAGTCAAGAAATAAAAACTCGAATTAATATTAAAAAATAAAGATGGAAGTAAAACTTGAGAAATGACTCCGAAGCCACCGTTTGGTATAGAAATCAGGATCAAGTTAAATGAGGTGATGTTGGGAGAAAAAAAAACAAAGGTATGAAAAGTTTTGAAAAAGAATGGAGCAAAATATTAGTCAATCAAAAAGTAAAACCGGGATAGAACGGTAAAAGAACTAAAAGAAAGGTTACGGAAAAATGTGCTTAGTATCGTGTCGAAACTGTACAAAAGTATACTAGCAGAAAAGGTGAAAGGTACGATAGAACACAATTGCACAAGACACAAAGTGCATTTCGAAAAAGGGAAGCACAAACTAAAGAAAATAAATATGATAGACATCAGTAAAACAAAAGTCATGCGAATAGAAGAAGAGCAAAAATATATATTATAATATCTTGAGGGACTAGAGAGGATAAACAGAACAGATAGAGTAAGGCACGAACTGATAGAAAAAGAACTGAAAGTAGACTCAATTTTACATACAATTGAGAAGCTACATTTACAGCTAAAATGGTTCGGACTTTTAAATAGAATGACGAACAACAAACTACTGAATAGGATATGGGAAGCAAGAGTGAAAAGAGGAAAGACCGAACAAACCTTGGAAGACGTAGTGCCAGCCGTCTTATGGAAACACGAAACAACATATGTAAATGGTGGCAACGAATATGGCAAAAGATAAGAAGAAATGGATCAAATTTGTGCACACTTCTTTTTTAATAAATTTGTACCTTGCAGCTTTGAGTAACTATGAGTTTATTGGAGTAACTGCCATATCATGTTTTCCATTCCTCCCATCATTACTACTAGGTATTGAAAGTATTTAACATGTTCTATTCTATCATTTCCTATATATATATATATATATACATATATATCTATATATATAAAAATCAATTGCTGTTCGTTTGTCTCGCTAAAACTTGAAAATGGCTGGACCGATTTGGCTAACTTTGATCTTGAAATATTTGTGGAAGTAAAGGAAACGTTTAAACGGTGAGAAACATAAATAATAATACTAAAAACGGCAATTTAATTTTCCAAGAGAAAATGTTTCTAGCTGTGAAACATTTGATGTCTTCTGTCTTTTGTCTCTTTTTTATCTTTTGTCTTTTTTTTTAGGTGCGTTCAGAAAGTTTTCTTCTTCATAGTTGTATGAGGTGTAAAAATGTCAGTTAGTTGTCGAAAGAAGAAAATGTATATATATATATATATATATATATAAATGGATCGTGGTTTGTTCGTATGCTTAAAACTTGAAAACGACTGAACCAAATTCCTTCTGCGGGTTTGTTCGTAATCGCTATGCGAAGGTTTAGGAAAAAAGAAAACTTAAAACATTTAAAATATAAGAAAAAATTAGAAATTAAACAAATTGACGACGTTTGGTGGGTAAGATTATGACAGTTGTCAAGGTGCGCGCAAAGGCAATTACGGTTATGACATTTGTGATTGTGCGCGCATGAATAACTGTTGTGTCATAATAGAAGCAAAGTCAGCAATATGCAGCACAGTCTTATTTACAATGCCGCGAGCGACAAGATCGAATCTTTAACAACGAAGCCGTAATGCAATTAGACTGCGGAATATTGCGAATCAATCCACTGCAGATGAAGAAGGAATCGCACGAGAGAAGGGCGCCGTGTTAGTACGGCCTAACTTCGTGCTTCACAAACACAAGAACAAAGAGAGGCCATACGTGAAACGGCTCGGTTGGCAATGAGCCCTATGGAGGCTGTGTGCGTCCATTCCGGTGCATTGAAGTTTAAGCTGGGAAAACGCCTGGATTGTGCTGTCTCAGTGGGAAGGATGGATTTACTTTCGAACGCTTAAAGGTACAACGCATGTTTCCAAATGACTTCATTTGGAGCAAATATTATTGAAGAATGCGGATTTAGTCCAACATTCAAGGTAATGTTTGTTAATAAGAGAGTTACCCTTATTTTTGGTAATCATAAATCACTAATTATCACTTCCCTTTCGACTATACAAATACAAGAAAAAATTCACCATAGAATTGGATCATTGCAGCTGGTTGAAAACGCACAGCATAAAAGTCTTACAAATTTACTTCATGACCAATATGGAAGACCAACTTGATCGGCGTCAAACGATCAATAACGCAATGGAAAGAGAATTCTTCAAGATTTGCAGCAAATACTTGATGAACATCATGCATTGATTCGGTTGTTCAAAACTGCGTTGGATCGCATGCCAAGTGATGACTATAAAGTCGTGATCAGAGCCAATAAACGCACCGCTGGAACACACAAACGACAATTCAACGCTCCGACAATAGATAAAGTCGCAAAATATAGTATATCACAAGGTGCTTCAATGAAGATAATCGACACGAGTGCAACACATTCAGCAAATAGTTTAACAGAAAGTTGTGCTACAACGACACGCGAATCATTTGGTTTACATTCAATGAAGCCAATGCTTTACCCCCACGTGAATTTGCTCCTTTTTGAACTTTTATTCAACTTAATTAATTTTACCTTGATATAAACAAGTTAATAAAACTCAGGTAATAACTTAAGACAACATTTATTAGTTCGGTGGTACGAAGTTCGCCGGGTCAGCTAGTATACACCCTCTGTCCCAAAAGTAACCGCAATGCGTCTATAAATCAGAAACCAGTGGCGTCATCTCTTGATAGTTGATTGATTATTGTAGTGGGACTCTTCCTTACCAACCTGACAAATTTTCATGACATTTGGTGCATAGTCAGCTGATACATCACGCATCCTGTGAGAGTGTTTTTCGTAAACGGTCAGAAAATGAGTCACGAACAACGAGTCAATATTAAGTTTTGTTTTAAACTTGGAAAAACTGCAACCGAGACGTATGAAATGCTGCAAATTGTTTATGGCGACGATTGTTTGTCGAAGAGGCAAGTGTTCGAGTGGCATCGACGATTTCGTAAAGGCAGAGAAGATGTTAACGATGACGAAAGAGCCGGTCGTCCTTCGACAACTTTGGCCGAGGCAAATGTGGAAAAAGTGCGCGAATTTGTGAAAATTTCGAAGAAATCGTCAGTGAGATTTATGGAAATGGAGCTTGGCATCCCTAAAACAACTATTCAGCGCATTTTGACTGAAACCCTTGGTTTGAAGAAAGTCAATTCGAAGTTTGTTCCGCACAAATTGACCGACGACCAAAAAACGCTTCGAATCGAACACTCCAAAGACATTATTGCACGAGCCCGTGCAGATGAAAACTTCTTGAAAACGATTGTGACTGGTGACGAGACGTGGTGCTTTCAATACGAACCAGAAAGCAAACGTCAAAGCGCACAGTGGAGGTCACCAGAAGAAGGAAATCCGAAAAAATCACGAATGGAGAAGTCGAAAATCAAGTCAATGCTGATTTCATTCTACGATTCGAAGGGAATTATCCATAAGGAGTTCGTTCCATACGGCTCAACGGTTAATGGTGCATATTACCTCGATGTTATGAGGCGTTTGCTGGGTCGCATTCGTCGTGTTCGGCCCGAATATCGCGAGCCAGGCAGCTGGAGATTACTGCACGATAACGCACCGTGTCATCGAGCAACGATTGTCACCGATTTTTTGGCGAAAAATGAAATATATTCGATACAGCACCCACCGTATTCGCCTGATCTGTCCCCATGCGATTATTTCCTGTTCCCTCGTCTTCATTTGAAGCAGAAAGGAGTTCGTTATGCATCCGTAGACGCCATTCAAAGATCGACGACCGGCATCCTAAAGGCCATCCCAGAGATCGACATGAAAAAGTCGTTTGAAGCACTCGTTGACCGTGCAAATCGATGTATTGTAGCACATGGAGAATATTTCGAATAAATACAATGATTTTTGTGAACATAACATACATAGCGTGCTTTATTTCGAACTATTGCGGTTACTTTTGGGACAGAGGGTGTATATATATATATATATATATATATATATATATATATATATATATATATATTAAGTATTTCACTTGTTTCACCTCTACTGACACAATTACTTTTGTTATTTCCAGTTATTATGACTATGATATCTTCAAACGCACAATTGTTAATTTCAAATTTTTACAGATTTTGAAATCCTAAGAAAGGTTTCTTCGTGTTTCCTTTGCAGCTTTTAATAATGTCATCCACAAATATCGTAAAAAGGACTTTCTTGTCTACAACCCTCTCTAGTTGTGAATTCTTCAGACCGCATGCTATGGTTAATTACATAGATAAAATTTCTCGTAGGGACCTTGGATTTCTGTTACTAGCTTGCCACCTATAATTCTGCTGTACAAACTACTCCATATCCTTCGTCGGTGGACAGTATCGAAGGCCTTTTCCATATCGATAAAAGCAAAATATACCTTTTTACTTCTGAGTATTGTTTTATTGGTTATTTCCTGCATAGTAAACGTATGGTCTTGTGTGCTACATCTTTTCTGAAAACTACTCTGGAATCGTTCTAATATTGGTTCTACAGTTTGGTGTAGTCTGTTCTAGCACTAGTTTGTATAGCTTCATTATGGTACCTTTTTGTGAATCGAAACTATTATTCCAATCTCCCAATCTCGTGGTATTCTACCTTCTTTCCATGCTCTGCTAATGACTTTCAGTAATAGTTGCATCCCAGTTCCCCCATAACTTTGACTATTTTAAATGCAATTTTGTCATGCCCGGTGCTTTCCCTTTTTCAGTTTTTTAATTCCTATCAGTTCCTTTATTGGGATATCACTGTTATCATTTTTAGCGGTCAGTATGCTGTTTTATTTTCCTTGTTCATCAATATTCTCATCTCCCGTATTCTCGTAACTCTTTAAAATACTCTCTCCATCTATTCATTATTTCCTTTTCTTATTTTCAATACATTCGATTCCTCAATTTGATACTTTGGGGTCGGAGACCCTAGCCGCTGCGCTAGTACCTTACTTCAACAATTTACTACACAGACTTATTAATCGATATGATTTTTTTAATTTGTAATAAAATGCCTGAGCATTGCGTCGTGTCCGTTTACCTAAAAACACTAAACATCATTAACAATCACTACAGCAAGTTTCATTGAAATTGATTAGCATCATATTGCGATGCAACTTGTAAGTTCTTTATTAACAATTTTTTCAATCTCAAGTATTATTGTCTGAAACAAAATGGGCAACTATCAAAAACAACTGATACGAGAGTGACCGAAATAAGTGTTGGTACACTATGTAACAATAGAGTTTCATTACAATTATCCTTGAAAACAGTAGCCAAATGTTTTTTATATCAAAATATAGTAAATTTATTGGTCTTCAATTTTATGTAGTGTATAATCCAGATAATTCACCCAAGTTTTATTTAACCAACATTGATGTTAAGTGTGTCTAAATTTTGGCGGAAGTAACTGTGCGCAGAGATACCATAAGGTAGCACCGAGTGCAAATTTGTCTTTAAAATGTAGTTGTTTGGTTAATTACAATTACTACATCGTTATGTGCAGAGTAAGTACCAATAGAAATAGAATTGTCAAACATGAGCATCAAAATAAAAGAAATACTTTATTAAAGTTGCATTGTGGAGAATCTCTAGGTGAAATACCAAAAATTGTTGAAAAATTGCTATGGTAAAATATATTGTAAAGACCTTTACTTGAAAATGGACCTCCTTGAGAGTGATCGAAAGTAGTTGAAAGCAATGGATATGTTGTAGATAATAACGATTCTCCAATATTAGATTGCGAAAATTTTCTTTGAGATTATTATTATTATTACTTAAAATATTGAAACAAATTTCTTTTGTCATTCGATATGTATGAGTAATTTTATTGGATGTAATGCATACCTACACCATCACACTGCCAGTGCCGCGCTTAACGATCGGTGTTAGGGTTTCGAAATCCAATCCTTGCTTTCTCCACAGTAATTTATTATCGATCAATTCCAAGATATTAAACCTACTTTCCTTGAAATAGATAACCTGTTTCTAAGACTCTATGGGCTCAGTGATATAAAATTTTCTAAATTTAATGTTTTATTTATGTTTCATTTGTGAATAATCTTCTTTGGACTGTCCGCGTATCAAACCTTGCACTTCTGAGCTTATGAGCATTTCTCCTTAATTTGTTTTACAGTAACCCGTTTCATCGTGTTCAATGCCTTTCGAAGACCATATTCAACCAGCTTTATTTTCAACAATGTTTTAATTTCTGAACTTCTTGCAATATAATAGATTATACTATGGCATTTAACATCAAATTTACTGTTTGACCTGCGACTGCCACTTCTTTTATTTTGATGATCATATTTGCTAACTGCGTTTTTGTTGGTAGTCACTATGCACATAACAATATACTAATAGTAACTGATCAAATAATTCACAACTTATAAGATAAATTTACACTCGGTGCTTCCTCGTGGTATCTGTATGAATACTTATTTCCTCCGAAATTTAGACGCACCTAACATTCATGTTGATTAAATAATAGTCGGGTACATCGTTTGAATCATGTAGATATAGAATTCCACTGTAATAAATTTACTATATTTTGATATGAAAAACTAGAATTTGGAAGATATTCAGATATAATTGAAACGAACCTATTACATAGTGTGCGACCACTTATTTCGATCAAAGTATCTTTAAAAAATATAAAATTCTAATAAAATTGTATTATACATATGTATATTATCCCCGATCTGAAATTATCTTCGGCATGCTTTACAAGTGTAATCAAAGATTCTCGTAGGCATTGAACGAAGGTGCAAAACTTTTCCTATAAAATCTTATAGAATTTCCGTAACACATTGCTTCAATATTTCCGAAAATTCAGATATATTAACGTCGTTGATATTCCGATCGCACAGGCACCGAGACCCAATTTATATAAGAAGCAAGAAGAAACTTTTCGGTCACTAAAAGGGAAACTATACATAAATCTAAATGGAATATTGCCTGCGACCAATCATATAGTCCCTAGGTTCCGACGTGCTATTTGCGAGAAAACATCGCAAGTTCCGGGTCGCTTGAGTGCTCGAAATATATTTAAATCATAAGGGATTTGCTAAGCGTGGCAAGAAGTTCGTGGTTACCAAACTCAAAAGGATATTGTCTCAGTCGTAATGGTATATTTAATACCAAAATATAAAAGAAAGTATTAAATACGTAATTCTACTACGATTTGTTAGTTGTTGTTAGTAAAAATGTACTATTGTAAAACACAGGTAGCATTGTTTGGTTTGCTATAATCTTACATCACTATTTGAGGCTAAGTATACGTTTATTATGCTTTGTTTCCTCGAAACTATGAGTAAAGTGCATTTCTCAGCAGTGTTCGCTGTAATTATATAACAAGATATTCAATTATGTGCGCTTGAAATTAAAAATTTATAGCTTTGCAACTTGCTTTGGAATGCCAATATTTGACGTGTTTGAAAATTGTTGGGATGTTTTGATTATAAAGTATCTTAATTTGGTATATTTAATATCACAGGAGTCAACCACTAAATAATCATGTTTGTCGACACTTGGTATCACTTAGATAAAATTTCCCTCGTTTCGTTTGTTCTTTTTGCTATTGTAGAAAAAGTAAAATATCTATTAGTGATTTACTTTCTTCC
Source organism: Chrysina gloriosa (assembly GCA_038088585.1). Lineage (NCBI taxonomy): Eukaryota > Metazoa > Arthropoda > Insecta > Coleoptera > Scarabaeidae > Chrysina > Chrysina gloriosa. The sequence goes on from CM076090.1 coordinate 25,533,410, forward strand.
CTTGAAAAGAGAAAACTTGGGAACATACTAACCAGAAATTTCCTCTTTAGGCATTCCATTTTATTGCATTGCATGTATTAATTCAAACATTGTGTAAGAAGATGTCAAAAAGTGTATATAGTGGTTACAAAATAACAACAACAAAGGCATATGTGGAAACAAACTCTTATATTCAAAAAGCTCAGAAAAACCGAATGGCATATTATTAATAAATGAACAAATCCAGCTAAAGGAGTCCTGAAAATATATGTATCTTTACATGAGTCACACTTGAGATAGCTAGAAAGCACTTAACCGGTGCGAATGTCCTACATGTAATGTTTAATCCTTGCATACGAAATACTTAAGAAAAGTGTTTAAGTTTGCATAAATAAAATCAATCCTTTGTGATCATTTGAGCATCTAATGTAACTATTTTCTGGTTTCATACATAGCACACTGAATACTGCTATAGAATTTTGGCGGATTTTTAGATGGATTACGCATTGAATCCAAGAGCACAATGCGAATTTCATACAATAATTATATCAGAGGGACAAGTTCTCCTTTTCCATTTGTCTTGTTCTGGTTTTATGTTTCAGACAGCTAGTTTATTTGACGCCCCGGCACGTTTAATTTAAACCTACATCCGGCAAAGACAAATTTGAATGCGTTACACCTCGCAATTTTTGTATTTAATATGACAATTGACTTTCAGTTTGAACTCCTTTTATTAATTGTGAATTTTTTAACTTTAATTTTTAAAGAAATTTAATGTGTACCTATGTTGCACAACCTACTAAACCATTCATGAAAATGGAAACCTTTCAAAAATTATCACATGGCAATACATTGACGATCGCAAAAAATTCGTGTATAATAAATAGAGTTTGTTAAGGAAATGGTCCCGGATGGCAGTAGCGTAGCGGTAGGGGCTTGGGTATGGATAATTTTCAATTCATAGTCGATCTCGACAGTACCGAGAGAGAGTTCAAAGCGACAGTACGTTGTACGCTACACGCTAAATAAGTACGTGGAGATGGGACGCCCAAAGGGTGTAACGTTCTCTTCGAATATGCATAAATATCTCATTGTCAGGCATTTCCCTGGATTCTAATACACAAGTCCGCATATTTATTACACAATATGCAATAACGGATTGCTAAGTGGTGATAGGTTTGAATGTAGAAAACATTGTAAACGTCATGTATTGAATTTAAGTACAGTATTCCATACTGGAAATGTATATATGATTCTACTTTTATGTTAAATGTGTGCAACATCCCACAACATCTAGTATCTAATGAACACTTTCGTCTATTTTGAGCTAAGTACATTCTCTCATGGAAGTTGCCAACATCTATGCAATTACAATACAATGTGCCACGTGTTCAAGGTACAGTAAAGGAATGTATAAAAAACGAGTTGAGAAATAAGAAAATTGGCCTGTGCGTGGATGAAGCAACTGATGTCCAGATGCTTAAAACGTGATGGTTCACCAGCTTCATTGTTGTTATCCAGTAAAAGAATTCAGAAAACTGATCCAGAAATCGTTGTCAAGATAACAAAAGATTCGTTTAGGGAATTTTCTATTACAACAACCCAAGTCACAATGTTCGTTATGGACGGTACCGTAACAATGCTGAAAGTTCGTTGGATGTTGACAATATGCTTTCCAACTCTTCTTCAGATAAGATGCCTCATTAGATTAGATTACTTGAGGTGGCAATTGCGCCTGTTCCACTGCGACCTTTCCAGATCTATTGTGAGCCTCATGCTTCCTTACAGTACGTTCTCCAGCTTTGTTACTTTACTTAGACTTAACAGCTTTGAGAGCGGTTCCTCCACATATAGTCTCGCCTCGGTATATTCGTCTCCCATGTTTGACAGTCGCGTCCTTGCCAACTCCTCGCATTGGCACAGTACATAGATCGCGGTTTCCTCCTCAATTTGACAGAATCTACATATCGTTTCTTCTTCAGAAATATTTTTCACAAGTGAAAAATTTCATTTTGAAAATTGATTCAAATGATCTACAGCAGCTCGAGATAGTCAGCAACTTTTTACGAATTTGGACGCTCAACAACAAATAGGTCTTAGGATGCATTTCGATTATTTACTCAACATATGTACGTGTTTCGATAACTGTATGACTAATATATACACATATAGTGGTTTGATAAGATTTTATTGGTGGCCTATATCCTCAAATGAACCAAAATTTGAAGTTAGTTTTCAGTTAAGTAGAAATGTACTTTTACATGAATCAGTAGAGTGTTGACATCAATCGTCTATACCTGTGATATGGCGCGCAACTGTGTGATACAGAAAGTGACATAAATGAAAGTGACACGTGTATCGAAGTGAATGTGGATCATATTATCCCCATTATAACAAACATTGAGGAGCGTGATAATATCCTCGCTATAGCAAATGTAATTTACAGCTCCATTGATGGGCCAGTAATAACCTTATCTTTATTGCAATTAGTATCAAGCACAACATGTTTACGGTAAAACGATCTCCTTTTTATATTTTTATGCGGTACGCCACCTACTTCATTTACATAGACTTTATTTATGTATATGTATCAACGCCAAGTAAAATATAGATTACAAACACGATCTAAATTTGAATATTCCCATCTTGATAATACGACTACTACCACCGCCATCAGAGATGAAATGATCTCACGTCGAATTCAATGCATATTGACCATCGGAAATGAATTCAGGAAACTGTCATGACCTGCTGCTTACGACTTCACGTCCATTCAAACGATTCCCTCCATTACGTCCTTATTATCTGGGAACCGTACCATTAGCAAGAACGATTCTAATGTTACCATACTATATCCACTTCCTAGGCGAGAGACCGGAAGACTACTGCGTCGTTTACGATGTAAAATGAATCAATCGTGCTTTTATCTTTCCGACGCTAGAATGAATCGGATACTTTTTCTTAGCGCTCCAAATTCGGTCGCGTGTTTTTATTTTGTAGAAGAGTGTAAAGTTCGCCACTTTTAGCTGATTTACTCGAGCTTCGGTGGTGTATTTACTCTTTATCAATATTTTCCTTGCGGTAGAAAACTTTGCTCTTTATCACCCGCCAGCAAATGGGTCAAGGAAATTTAATGGTTGTAAGTAAGGCAACGGAGATCAATAAAATACGGCTGAATTACATAAATTATTGTTTGTCATAGAATACATATAGAAATTCGAATTCTTGATCAAAAACAGATTAAATCTTCAAGTCAGATTTCAGTGCAAATACTGAGTAATATTTAATGCTGTTTTATTTATAACCATATTAGCCTTAGTTCTACATTCATTTCGTGTAGAATAGCAACAGAAAGAGAGAAACACAAGCCTCGCTACATACGATAATAAACGCACTGAAGTAGTGCGTTTGAAATAGTTGCCTGTGCCATTCAGTACAAATGACGAAAGTACTTCATTGGAGCTTTAAATGCTGCACAAAGTTTCATCGTTAGTAACTAATTGGTTATTTGATTTGGTTTCTCTTCAAACAGTACAATCTAAAAAATATTCTGTTCTAGTTTTCTTAAATCATTCTTTTTGTCCTTTTTCGTGGTAGAAATAGTTCTAGATCATCTTCTTCATAGTTTGATAACTCATCAAGTAATTACAACCACTTGAGTCAATAGATTGAACGTTCCACATCTACAACTAAATATTTTTACTATACCATATCATATCAGGAACACCATTTTGTTTTACCAGATATAACACTTAATCTCAACTGAAACGGCCATCTATAGCTACGTATGTGTCTTTCTCTTTGTTTAATTTTTTTAGCGGGAATTGATAGTTTGCAATTAATTGAAAATCGATTGCCAAGTACGAACAACAAGCTTCTAATAAGAGTTGATGGCTTTCTACTGCACCAACGCACATAGTCAGTTGTTCATGTCTCTTACTCTTTCTCTGTTTGCAACTGCTCTACAGCTTACATTAAGTAAGAATATTAAATAGCAAATAGGATATCGGGATATTGGAACATTGGAGCAAAATTTTGTTGGTATACTGATTTGTAGGCCGTTTTGAAATATGCAATCTGATAACATTTAATTTTAACGTGGTATGCACTCTTCAGTTAACAGTAGAGAGTGTGATATGCATCTCTACAGCTATATCGTTGATATCTAAAGACTAGTTCCTGACGGATATAATGACTAGCTCTTAGTACGATTCATTTAGATATAGCCATATAGTTAACGTTATACAATTTTTATTTTTCTCCAGCAATCAAATCCTATACATTTTAGTTGCTAGAATTATCTGCTTCTAGCTACCAATGAATTTAAGAACTTTACGACAACTTAAACTTGGTTTAGCAGCAGTTTTCAGTGTCTATTTTTAATTTTATTAAGTCTCGGAATTCTATCTTCATGCTTTTGAAAAGATAGGACAAAGTACGAACTCTTTTAAATGTTCAATTCGGTTATTTGAACTAAAACATTTCAACCGAAATAAAATGATGCAAAACTGAAAATAGAATAGAATTCGTAAATGTTTAAGTTCTGATTCAGTATAGAAAGAATATTTTAAGTGATTGTTAGAGCAAACTTTCAATGAACTCATATTCAATATCTAGCACTAGGTATGGTTTCAAACTCAGTATTGGATCCTAAAAATTTACATATTCTATCTACAGATACTATCACCGCACTTTAAATTGGTATTAATATGGCTATTGTTATCTATTTATAGCAAAGCTCTGATAATAACGCCTTACCATTGTAAGTTTTTATGAATTGCTTACAGTTGCAGCAAGCAAGTTTTTAGTCCGTTAATCTACATTCAAATGGGTTACTTTTTGTACTGGTGAAAATAGCATGCGTAAATGAGCCTTGTGAGCAGTACCATTAAGCTTTATTTTCAGCAAATTAGCCTTCAATGTGGGTTTTACCTTGCACCTTAACGATGTAAGAAACTGCGTATTAGTAACAGCGTCGATCGAACATGGAAATCCCGATTTTATTTACCTAAAGATTAGCAGTGCAATTAAAGTTGAACAAATATCTTACTGTTGTTTTAAATATTAGCAGCTGAAATAAAATGCCATAGCAGGTGGAGAAATATACCAAAAAGCCATTATCAAAATAAAACAGTCTACAGTATTAGCAGTAGTACCTTTGTACATAATATTACGCTTTTCATATCATGTAATCCCGAAGGAGTGTATCAATGAACCGTCCACATAACGCTTATATCATTTTCTTCTAATATGCCATACTATATACCCATGAAGAAACACACATGTTTATCATTTCCCTCTTTTTAATAATGTTGGAAGAACGGTTGAACAAATTGTAAAGTTGCAACATAGCTTATTGTATTACAAACATTTTAATTTGTTGAAAAGAACATTTTCAATTTCTAAATACATTTTGCTCGAAATATAATATCTGCCTCGAATGTAGACGAAACAAGATCTACTGCCAATAAAGTCCCATGCGTAGACGCCAACAATGCAATACACATGTCTTTCGACTGAAAATTTAATGTGCGCTTTTCTCCAGGTCTTCTCTTAACCTTGATATGGCGGGCAGGCATTCCCAAACAGAATGTTGATTCATCAGTAAGGACGACACAATACCACTTCTCGTGAAGTACCACCGCACCAAATAAAACCCTGTTGGTAGTGTAAAGCCGTAAGCGCAAGCAGTAAATGTGGTTGGTAGGAACGCAAAGCAAGAGAAGATAAGGATCTTTTCAGTGATTTTGATAATTTTTGTATAAGCGGTTTGCGATTACTCCAATTTGAAAAACATCTTTGCTTCAAGCAATAATTCCACTGCCTTCGAAATCGCTCGCTTGTGTATAATTTGCACAACGAGTTACTCTAGGCTACGTTAGAACAAATTAAATTGAACTCACAAACAAATAAAAAATTGAAAAGAAATTCATGGCCAACAATACAGTGTCACTTCATATTTACGTTTTTATTTTTTAAAGTTTTCTCTCCTCTACCACTTTCAGGTCTATCAAACAATAAATCGAAAGTTAGTGACTATATTTTCAGAACGTTAAAATAAAATTTTCGGATAACTTTCGTCAGGGAAAACATATATACATATATTTATATATTTGTTTTTAATTGGAAACTATCCACTAGGATTTCTTGATATATACGATCTGTATAAATTTATACATCTGATATTTTAATGCACAACTGCACACTTGTGCCAACCGTAAAAACAGAAACAAAAAAACTACTATATCAAAAGATCTTTATCAAAACCTTAACAATTATTTTCGGGGAAGAAAACCTAGCCAAAGGTTTTCTTCTTATGAAATCTAAATGTCATTCTAATAAATTACTATATACGTTACATTAATTCTGAATATCGGTTTAGAAATTAATAGTTTTAACATTTTGTTCTATATTTATCACTTCGTGTGTGGGTCTTCTTTTTCCTTTTTGAAATAATTGTATTTTCAAACTCAATGCAATGTTTTGTTACAGCGGTCATTGCACCAAAATCACTATTTAAAGAATACTTATGATTATACAATCTTTTTTTTTTAAATATTACTTTGTCTGACCGATGTAACATCAATCACCGTTTTTACAGTATATGTGTATTATAAACTACACTGCTTTGATTTTGTTTGTTTGTTTTACATTTAGTGTTAGAAACAAGGGATTCGTCACTATAATTTAGAATGAAAGTTATATTTACATTGTTTTTATTCAATTCTTTTTATATTTGGTCGCTTAAACCTTTTTATAAGTAATACAATCATTACTTTTATTATCATTACCTTTAATATGTCTTTATATAATTTATTAATACTATTTTTTATTATTTTTCATAAAAATTATTGAGATAACCCGTTGCGGGACCCAAATTTTGTTTATTTAAATATTTAAAATATGTAGATATAAAGTTTCGAAGCTAAGATGAATTCCTGTTTTGGACGATCTGTACCATCTTTTATGAAATTCCATCTTTTGTCTAAAATTTTTAGTGATATTGGAAATTGTTTGCTATCTTGCTGAATCTACAAGTTCCCATAAAATTTTTCACATTGTATATAGTTTCGCCTACAATACTGTTTAAAATTTCAGATAAAAATTTGGAAAGATTGTAAATGGGGAAATTAATACAAGTTACGACCGGACGTAAAGGAATATTATTTTTATGTATATTAGTATTCCATAAATCTTGGGTGTTAAAGAATTTAGAATTTTTAAATGGTTACTTAAACCTTTCGTAATACATTTTTTTAAAGCGAACTATTTATGAGTTGCTTTATACCATTTCTGAAATTTATTTGTTGGGCCTGATAATAGTATCAAATAGGTTCGATTATATTGCAATAAGGAATTCAGCTAAGCTTCGTAATCAATTTTATCCATAGTTATTGTTGTTTCCTTCATCTGATTTTGTTATTATAATATCTTTATTTGATTTAAAAAGAAATATTTCATTAATGGTTTTTTAAGATATTATTATTATTATTATTGTCTTCCTATATTTTTATAATTTTTCTTAAGTGAGGTTGTACGTTTTTCTCATAATTCGGAACGATATTTTCTGTATTGCAAATTAATTCACACATGTAAAAATTATTAAGGTTATACATCACTTAGACCACGGCGACTGGATCAAATATCCTTAAATTTTAATTATTTACCACTATTCAAGTTGAAGTTTTTTTTACCAAATTTAATCAAAAAGGTGTAAAATCTTCTAAGTTTCTATGCCAAATAGTATTTGCATTCCAAAATGATTCTCCCTAAGAAATTTGCTCAATAATATCTCTACATATATATGTATGTTTGAAATTAACATCATAATAGTAATTTTTGCGTTTATTTAGTCATTATTATCACGTATTCTTCGTTGTGTTGTATATTTTCTTGCTTTAACTTTTTCTTGGTTCTTAACCCCAGAACAGATACATGTGTCGTTTCTAAGTTAATGGGTACATGGGGTGCTAGAGGACCTCAACTAGAAATGTGTAAATATGTATAGATATATAAATATATTTAATGTAATAATAATATAGGTATTCATCACAAATGTATCATCAAATTTACTTTGAGCGAAACAATAAGATGGGACATTTTTTGCGATTATTATTTATTTATAATCGGTTTATGGTTAGTTACAACACATACACATGTACGTTTTTATGTTCTATAGTTCGAACGCTAGAACAAATATGTGCCCTCTATTTTGCTAACTTAGACAACGCCAGCGGTTAATTTGTTTTATATTACAATTACTAAAAATGATTCTGTACTTACAGTGACCCCAATTTATCGATATGATTGTATCTTCGAGAACGAACAAATATTAAATTAATATTAAACAAACAGAATGAAGGTGGTTTAGAGATAGATACAGAAAATAATACCTACACTCCGTAAATTTGTATTTCAGAATTTGCTTCGCCTTGAAGACTGCTATAATGCCGTTAAAAATCTCAAATTGAATTTAATCTGATCTTGTTTCCGCAATTTACATGAAGTTCACATAAATTAGACATCTTAAGCAAGGGGAAGGAATTAATCACCCAACATGAATATTACCCAAAACCGTACCCGTAATTTATTCAGGAGATAATGTTGTTACGACCTATTAATATGCAAAATTAATTGAATTCGTATTGTACAAGGTGTGGTGTGTAATAACTTACAGCAATAAAATGCTCATGACAGATTTGCCTTATGCTCACCACTGTAACTCAAAGTACTTCAGCCAAAAGAGAGTAATCCATCATGAAAATTTATGTATGCACTAAAATATAGGAACAGTCCATATTTTTTAAAGAACGTTCAATATCATTATAAGTATGCAGGGCAGTACCGGCTAATAAACCTCTTTGTAAAAAGTTGTGCATGGGAAGATAACGTTCAACTAATTCAGTTGGTAACTTTTCTTAATTTTAATTTTAATTAAAACAGATATTTCCACTGACATTGAAGTTAAACATATCGTTTCCGGTTGGTTGTACTTAGGCTTCTAATTCTATTAATCAGTTGAAATTGAAGTTCTGTCGTTATTGAAAACATTGTAGTAGATCGGCTACAGTTCAATATGATAACCTGATTTCAGTTCAACGCAAACTTTGGTGTTCATTTCGAAACACTACCCCTATTTTATTATGTCTTCTAAAAAAGCGGGTCATTTGTTCCCTTTGGTGTAGTATGATATTTTATATTGAGAACACAATTCAATTTTGCTATCAGAATAGCTGATCCTGCAGCCGAAGTAATAAAACGAGAGAAACTTTCATTTCCAATCACGTGGGTAGTAGAGGCAACAAATATTGCATTATAGACCCAGGAAATAGATCATTTCGAACGGTATCCTCTCGCTATGAGTACAATAAAACTCTCAATATTACAATAATAAAAAAAGGCAATGATGAATTATATAAATAGAATCGATTATTCGAGATTAAAATCTTAAATTAAAACAAGGATAGCGAAATTTTCAAGGCGACTTTTGCAACAAATATGTTTTTGCTTCTAAAGGTACAGGGCAAGCATGGACTTTAATGAATTTTTAACACCAAAGGACAAATAATCCTACTATTCCATTTCACGCATGAAGCAACACAAAGCTTACCAACTTCCTAATTCCCTGTGGATAGTTTTATGCAGACTATATTACGAAGCACAAAATCAGTGTATGAGTGTACATACGTATCTACTACTAGAAAATGGGTTTTAATTGCAACTTCCTGATGCATATATGTATATGTTACCGGACAGAAGCTGTTGACCGCCGTACCGTAAGTTAAAATTAATTTGGAAATTCATTCAGTCTTTGCCCTTACCAGAAGGTAGATCTTTAGAATTTGATATTAAGTAATTGGTGAAATTGGTTATATAATGAACTTATACACACAATTATGAAAAGTGAGAGAAGTGACTGTTGACATAAGAAGGTGTAGTTGTGTCCACATTGAAATAGTAAAAAGTGCTTGCCGGAAATGTTAACCTATTTTCATGCCTAGCGACTTTCATGTTTAATCCTTCCCATTGAAGATTAGAACGCAATTGTCCTAATATATATATATATATATATATATATATATATATATATACCCAAATTGGACTGGTAACCGGGGAAACTACAGAAAAGATTACTAATAATATTTTCGACAACCTTGACTTTAAATACCTTCATTGTGAAATTTAAACACCGGAAAGGTTAGTTGGCGTTTAATTAATTCTTGAAGTAACTGATCCTAAGAAAATGAAATTTCCAGCAGCAAACTTAATTAATTAATCGGTCTTCTTCTGTCACATCCTATGCGTGATTAATGGCTTAAAATTGGAAGATTCGCGAAGTATGATTCTACCTTCAGCAAGGAAATATGTTATTTTTCAAACTGATTTTGCTATTATAAGATCATTTGCATTGTAAATGCGGTAGTAGAGAGGGTTAAAAACGATATAAATATAAGGGAATGGTGTTATATCGCTTTAAATAAAGACTCATAAAAATCGATGATTATAGATAGCAACACACAGAAGCTAGCAAAACATTCGCTAAAGCAGTAAGCATCAGCCCATTCTATTTACCCAAAATAAGTCCGTAATGTAATGTCAGAATTGCATTTAATGATCTTTAGAGACTATACATACACATGTTAGACACTAGAGATGACTCATTATTTGTTAAAACATCTGTAATATTGCAACAATCGTGCGCTTTATTCCGAATCTTTCTTATTTGCATTTAGTGCACTTCAGAGATTATAGGTACAAAATTTTAGCTCATGTCCTACCTCTTGTGCAATATTTAACATTAGATGCCTTATTATTTATTTAAACATCTGTAATTTTGAAACTATCGCGCATACCGATCTTCATCAGTTGTATTTAATGATCTTTGGACAAAATTTTAGGCACTTAGGTCGTGCACTGGGCCTTGTGCAGCATTTTAGATCACAAAAGACTCACTATTCATTGATTTCAACATCTGTAATGTGCAACAAATGCGTGTTTCACTCCTAAACTTTTTCAGTTGTATTTGGTTGTTAAGAAAATGCACGTACAAAATTTTAGATACCTAGCTAGTGTCCTGGGCCTTGTACAATATTTTGTCTAGTTATTTGTTTACATTGAAGTATTTGTTGCCTGTGTAAGTACTTCTGCAGTTTTATAGTTTATTACTTCTCATTACCTGTAACTCATCGCCACATGCTTATTTTTTCTCATACATTACGGTATTATTATTTTACGTAAAAATAATCGGTTGATGGTCACTGCTTTTCCGAATGTTCTGCTAGCGCCAGCGTTATCTTTTCTATATTATTTAATTTTTTTGGCAGAAGTTTTCAATCACCAAGGGAATATTGCAAATAGTAATCTATTTTCGAGAGCGAAAATTTTAATGAAATAAAATATAGAGGACTCTCTATAAACGATCTAATAATAAAATTAGGTTCATTAATGGGCAATTAACAAGTAACAGTGCAAAAGCTTACAAAGTAAGCACAATTTGCATATGCCAATAATTTAAATGTATATATATATATATTTCGTGACTTTTTATACTTATCTTATATGATAGATCTCTACCACTAATAGGTCAATAAAACAAGGCTGGTTTGAACGATAGTTATATTTTCAGAACGTTTACAAACGTTTTCGGAACACCTTCGTCAGTGACAATATAACTAGATAAATATATAAACAAACTTTTGTTTTTTATTTGGGACTATCAACAAAATAACTAATGACTAGGATTTCTTGATATAGAGGATGTGTAACCAACTTTTATATATATATAAATTATAAAAACTAAATTAATGTGTAAACATACATGCAAATTAAGTAAAACCTTATATCAAAAAATCTTTGTCGAAACCTTAACAATTCTGTTCAAGGACTAGGAAAAACCAAATTTAAAAACCTAGCCAAAGGTTTCCTTCTTAAGAAATGCAAATGTCATTTTAACAAATTGCTATATACATTACTTAAATTTTGAATATCGGTCCGTAAGAAAGGATAGTATTGATGAGATATTAGATTCATTTAACAGTTATCATAATAGATTAAAATTTACATATGAGAGGGAATCTAATAACTCATTGAGTTTCCTGAACGTGACAGTCATGCATAATAACGGCATTGTAAAAACAAATTGGCATATAAAGTCTACCAATACAGGAAGACATTTAAATTATTTTTCAGAAACATCAAAATTACATAAAATTAATGTAGTTACCGGTTTAGTTGATCAAGCGGTTAGATTAGCTAATCCTGAATTTAGGGAAAAGAATTTAAACAAAGTTAAAGAAATCTTAGATAAAAATAATTATCCAAATAGTTTTTATGAAAAAATAATAAAAAATAGAATTAACAAATTATACAATAGAGGAATTAAAAATAATAACAATAAATCTTATAACGCTATTCCTTATAAAAAGGTTTAAGCGAAAAATAAAAAAAGAGTTTAATAAAAACAACATAAACATTACTTTCATTCCAAATTATAGTAACAGATCTCTTTTTACTAATACTAAATCTAAAATAATTAAACAAAATCAAAGTAATGTAGTTTATAAAATAAATTGTAAAGACTGTGATGGTTGTTACATCGGTCAGACGAAGCAATATTTAAAGAAAACGTTGTATAGCCATAAGTATTCTTTAAATAATGATTTCGGTGCAATGACCGCTGTAACAAAGCATTACAAAGATCTTGGGCATTACTTTGATTTTGAAAACACAATTATATTAAAAACAGAGAATAATTATAAAAAAAGACTAATATATGAAATGATAAATATGCAAAGAGACACTAAAACTATTAATTTCAGGACCGATATTCAAAATTTAAGTAATGTATATAGCAATTTGTTAAAGTGACATTTGCATTTCTTAAGAAGGAAACCTTTGGCTAGGTTTTTAAATTTGGTCTTCCCTAGTCCTTGAACAGAATTGTTAAGGTTTCGACAAAGATTTTTTGATATAAGGTTTTACTTAATTTACATGTATGTTTACACATTAATTTAGTTTTTATAATTTATATATATATAAAAGTTGGTTACACATCCTCTATATCAAGAAATCCTAGTCATTAGTTATTTTGTTGATAGTCCCAAATAAAAAACAAAAGTTTGTTTATATATTTATCTAGTTATATTTTCACTGACGAAGGTGTTCCGAAAACGTTTGTAAACGTTCTGAAAATATAACTATCGTTCAAACCAGCCTTGTTTTATTGACCTATTAGTGGTAGAGATCTATCATATAAGATATGCCAATAATGCAATTGCAGTTGCGTTTTGCGATTGACATAGTTCAAATTTCCTACAGGATTATTGGCATATGCAAATTGTGCATACTTTGTAAGCTTTTGCACTGTTACTTGTTAACTGCCCATTAACGAACCTAATTCTATTATTAGGTCGTTTATAGAGAGTCCTCTACATTTTATTTCATTATAATGGAATATTGCATTCATTATGAATGTCAAGACAAAAACTCAAAGAATCCAAGCTAAGCGAGTTGATGTAGGTTTCTTGATCGACAGGTGAGGATTAAGAACCAATGTTTATAGCTAATTACTGTTAGGGCAAAAACGACAGAAACGGATTTGAGACTTTTAGGGCAAAATTTGTTTGAAACATTAATGAGGCATAGGTTGCGACGAATATGGATTAACACGATAAAGCAGCCATCAAAAAGTTATCTTGGACTTATAAACCAAGATGTTCATGAAAATGGAAATGCCTGTTTCATGTCTTCTTCAATATTACTACTAGATTAACGCAAGTTTTCAAAAAGGGTGACACGGGGTTTGTTGAAAATTATCGACCAATAGCCATCATTAATAATTTTGCGAAGGCCTTTGAGAGGTGTCTTTATGTGCATTTATTCCCTAAAGTTAGAAGTTCTATATGTATATATCAACACGGTTTCGTTGATAGACGGTCTACAGTGTCCAATTTAGCAATTTTTTCACAATATTTATGCGAGAGTATTGATACCGGTGGTCACGTGGACGTCGTTTACACGGACTTCTCCAGGACCTTCGACAGGATTGATCACCGATTCCTACTTTTTAAACTCTCTTCCTATGGCTTCGTGCCCTCATTGGTATCCCTTTTCCAGTCATATCTTACCAACCGGAATCATTTTATCAACTATTTAAATCATCGCTCGGACACTTTCTCTCCGCCTTCAGGTGTGCCACAGGAAACTAACCTGGGACCATTACTTTTTTTAATATTCATTAATGACCTGTGTGACCGGCTACAATGCGAAAAATACTCTTTGCTGATGATTTGAAAGTTTTCTTAAGGATTGGTACCGTTGAGGATTGCAGGCTGCTTCAATCTCAGATTAATATTCTGAAACTGTGGTGTGACACCAATAGGTTACAAATGAATGTATCCAAATGCCAGATTTTAACATTCACAAGAAAAGTGAATCCAGTACTTCACACAGTCTACTTTGGTGACCTCCCATTACAGAGTTGTGAGTCACTTAAGGATTTGGGTGTGACCTTTGATACCAAGCTTACTTTTTGGAACCACATTTCTGAGATAACTTCTTCTGCATTAAAGCTACTAGGATTTGTAATAAGAATTACACGGAGTTTTGGATCTATTGATACAATTTTATTATTCCTTCGTACGTTCCAGGCTTGAGTACGCTGCTCTGGTTTGGTCTCCTATTTATATCAATCAGGCTCGATTGCTTGAAATGGTCCAGAGGCGCTTTCTCAAATATTTATACCTTAAAGAAAATAGTTCATATCCGGCTCGGGGTTATCCTCATGATCTACTGTTGCGACAATACGAAATGAACTCATTGGGAATGCGCCGGGATCTGTCAAGTATTCGTTTTTTGTATAATTTGCTTCATAATGGCATTGACGCGCCACAACTGTTGAACAGAATAAATTTTTAAGTACCTAGAATATCTTCTAGATCTAATGTGACTTTTCTCTGTCCCCGTGCATGTACTAATATAATGCGCAAGTCTCCCATATATAAAATGTGTAATACATTTAATGTTACATGTTATAATGCTGATATAAACCATATGTCACTACCGGTAATATTAAATTTATCTTCTTCAAGACAATGGAATAAAATAATTGTATTTATGTTTTTCTTTATCCTTTTATCTTAAGATTACATTATATATATATATACATATGCTTGATATATCTCTTGTATTTTGTCCTGTAATTGGATTGTTCTGTAGGCCAAATAAAATAAATAAATAAATAAATAAATAAACATTCTTACACGATTTTTGATGTATGTATATAAGAAGCAGAAATAACATCTAATTCACCTTCCACAAGCTGACGCAACTAATTACATCACTTACGTAGATGAAGCACTTAAATATTATAAACTTCCACCGTTTATTACTCACTACGGTATAACTTCTGAATTTGTACGACGCTCACTTGCATACTAGATTATAGGTACATATTGAACATTACAGCGCAATTCTTAAATTATGAATACAACTAGTAGATTACTGTTGACGGTAAACGCGTCTACTAGCAGTACAACAACGTGGAGATTATTAGTATGTATCCGGCAGATATACCTTCAACGTTATCAACATTATAAGTTCATAATTCGTTACAGTATTTACTTAATGCTTACTAGTTGGCAGAGTAAGGCGGCTTTATTGCCGGTTATTAATTATAATAATGGTTATTGCGATAATAAATCCCGAACTAATATCGTAATAAATGGAGAAATTCACGTCGGATTTAAAGTACCATGTGTAGGTGTATACATTTAGAGAAAGGAACGCTTGATTCACGTACCGACCAACAAAATTAAGGATTCTATTGAGCATTGTTTCGCTCATTGAGCTGTTTTCTACAAAGGAATACCTTTTCGCCAATATTTTTCGGTTTTTCAATTTATACGTCTTATTTCTATATATTTGTAACGAGTAGCACTTAAAACCATCGTACACTACCAACTCTAAACTGAAAATTATACAGCAAGATTTCATATATTTAAGACCATGGAGTGATTTATTTACAATATCAAATTCGGCTCACGCGCATACCCATTTTGTTTTATATACAAATATATATTGTATAACTCTAGTATAACTTTACTGTTATAGGATAAACTTTAACTTTAACTTTTTATTAAGTTACGATACTTCTATTTTATATTTGTATATTATCGTATCGATACAATTGCATTACGATAAAATGTTGTATGTAGTATATAAATTGAAACAACCCCGTTGAACGGACTGCCATGGAAATACAATACAACAAAATATACAACAAGAATTACATGAGCAGTAGCTATTTTCCTCACGCGTTCAATATGATGGAACGAGATCACAAGAAATAGTATCTGATGATTTTCAACACTGGGATGTTGTTTTTAAACACAAACTCCTTCATAGATAGCGCAAGGCTTCAAGGAAAGAACCGGTCATGTTCTTGCAAGAATATTTTGCCGTTTCTCCGCTTGACATTCATCTACGAAATGTTTTTAATGCTATCAAATGTATCTGCGTATATTTGGTGAATAATATAATCTTCTAGAAGGAAGTCTATGTATACGGGGCCTGTTCCAAATATCGCGGTAAACAAACCTAAATGTAGACATGCTTCCATCAACTTTTTCTATTTACATTTGAAAACAAAACCTTTGTACGAATCAAATGTCTCTGATTTTGTGTTACAGAATCCGCCCTGTGAAGCATTTCCACCAATTACGATAGTTTCCAAAAAGATATTCTGGTTCTAGACCGTTTTGCACGGATTTTCGGTATTGTCCACATATGCAGTTCCACCAGTTATTGCACCGTCAGCAATTACCATTCCAGAAATTTTTGACATATTCGAATGAACGTGAGCTATCTCTATATTTTGTCATAAATTTGACTACACTTTAAATATTGATTACAGAAAATATTACCGTGGGATCAACAATTTGACCATAATCCACCTTAATTAATTAAAAGCTATCGAAGAAAGAGAAATTGAACTTTTATGAACACATGCAATATATGTGTATACATAATTTCGTCAAACACTTTTTGGAAAAATTGTCCATAAACTTAGCCATGATCTCATGTATAAATAGACATAAAGAACAATTGACAACCAATATAGTTCTTCATGTGAATTATAGAAGCACGTACGCTATGAATTACCAATTAGTTTATACCTTATTTAAATTATTTGCACATATATCAATATTTGCATTGCTTACAGCTTAACCATAATGGGAACTGTTTTCATTAATTACACGAACAATTAAAAATACTTCCAGGAAATATTTAAATTCCAAAACAACAGCTATAATAAATTATTATTATGGATATATTATATTAATCTATTAAGACTGGTATCCAATTAATTATATTATTCAGTATATAAACTAATTTAACTTTAAACAATTGTCGAAATTAAAAATAATTACTTATTCAGATGGTGAACATTAGAGATGGGACATTCGAATCCGCGAATCCTCGAATCCATCGAATCCTGAAAAAGATTCGAGATTCGAAAACTCGAATCTTCGCACGATTTTCGTAATTCGAATCTTTCGAATCCAAAAAAAAAAAAATAATAATAATAATGACTCATGTAATCACGACACATATGAATCACTGACTAGAAAGATCTCGACGATTCTCTTCGGTTCTCGTTCTTTCAGCCACAAAGTATTTATAAGCTGGCATGCTTTCCTAATGTTTGTGGTATTTTAATAAATAAATATCTTTATTCCTGAGACCAGAAAAGGTATGGAACATGTCAAATACAGACAGCAAATAATATAATAATATTAATTTCCATATGCTAAGGAAATTAAATATAAATAAAAACTTGTTGCATAATCATCAAGATTTTAACATAATTTATCTTTTAATATTGTGTAATTTGTTTTTTTAATTTCATTTGTAATATAAATATGTTCAAAAAAAAAAAAATCTTTTAATAAATATTTTTAAAAACTGTATCGTTTTTAATTAAAGTAGCTTTAAAATTTTCCTGTAAAATTGTTTTTCCTCTCTGTCCTTTCTTATTATTGTAATTATATGATGGATTCGAGAGATTCGAGATTCGAAGGATTCGAGAGATTCGAGAATCCTTTAGGATTCGGATTCGGATTCGGATTCGAGAAAATTTGGATTCGTCCCATCTCTAGTGAACATTAATAATGCAATATTTGAATAAATTTAGTAGATCACGTTACAAATAATCACCAGAGGCAGTACCGCGTTTAAAATACTCAATAGAAGGTAGCTTACCATCAAACGTCATGATCAAGTTCTTAACTTCAACACGTCTATGTTGCCATGGTTGATAACACACCGAATATATATAGTCCTCTATCTGTGTTCACATAAATGTTTAGACCAACTTTCAGGAAACGATGCCTTTACTTTATGACAACTAGTCCATAAATAAGTAAATTGTTGTAAGTTTAAGCGAGCGCCAGTTTTCGATTTTATCTAGGGGTATTTACATGTTTGTTAGAATAGTATTCCTTAAACTTAGTTGCGTGTAGGGAAATAGTTGTGTTTCCTCCAAGAAGGTCATGTTCCATCGTAATGGGTAACATTGTTAGTGTTTCAGGATTAAAAAAAGCTTGCACGTCAATTGTGATAATATGCAGCACAGAACCTATGGGGCCTTCAATATAAAAACATATATAACACAATGTAGTTCAGCATTAACCATGCGACATTACAATTATTGTGAACAAAGACAGATCAATTTTTTTGAGGCGAAATCATTTTGATTAATGTTCCATGATACTAAACTTACCCTAAACTTTGGGAAAGGACTTAATGTTATGATGGAATGGTAATTTAACGAATTCTTTAGTTAATCTTATATTGATTTTATAAGTTAGGCTCGTAGATTCCTTAATTAAGGTTTTGAAATTTTGTTTCCTGATTAAGCTATCAATAAATTTTGCTTCGAAACCATTGTATTCAGCTATATTTCTTATGTATTGAAGTTCTCTTTGATATCTTTCTGTTGTGAGGGGAAAATTTAGTAGTCGATGTACTAGGAAATTAAAAGATGCAATCTTTTGCTGAAAACTATGGTTAGAATCTTCAGTTATAAACCTGTTAATACTGGTTTCTTTGCAATATACGTCATATATATCATCTATGAGCCTAACTTTGGATAAATCAGCTAGGAAATTCGTTAAATTCCATTCCATCATAACACTAAGGCCCTTCCCAAAGTTTCAACCAGTTTAATTTACAGGTCGCTAGTTCATTAGGTAATCCTTTAGGAAATGCCAAGGATAAAATTAAAATTAATCAAAAATCAAGTGCCTACGTGATCGGCTATCAGGAATGTGGTATAAAATACATGGGACACACTAGATTCCGACTCCTACCCCCATGTACATATTCTGAAATTCACATGGTTAGCACTCTGAAAAGAAAACGAACAGCGATACGAAAAAATTTATTACTAGAAATTGTTTAGTTAGCCCTATGGAAAGGATCTATCGAATTCCGAGCGAAGATTGCGACTTCTACCCCCATGTACATACTCTGAAAGTCTTGCTTTCTGCACTCTGAGAAGAAAACGAACAGTGATACGAAAAAATTATTACTAAAAATTGAATAGTTTGCCCTATGGAAAGCGTCTGTCGAATTCCGAGCGAGGATTCTGACTTCTATCCCATGTACATACTATGAAATTCTTGCTGATCAATCCTAACACTATACAAGGAGCACATTGCTTATTATCGGTTCAACAGTGAACCTGAAGAATCAAGTGTGGTCCGACATATTTGAGACGATAAACACTCTATGCCAATTAAAAGTTTTAAATTAATTAAGGCGGTAGAAAACAACCTAGCTAGATAGCTACGAAAGCATATATATTTATAAGAATAGAGAGAGAATTATGAATGCAGATGGAGGACCTATTCAAATTCCAAATTGTACGAGCTATTGAATTAAATTTTATATTCTTTCAACCGTATTGACACGCTTTATTGAGCACGAAATTTAGGTTGGAGGTAGCATAAATATACGCTTTCCTTAATGGGAGTTCAGTCTCAACAGTGTTTTGGTGTGTTTCGCGCGTTCCACAGTGTTCGTTGTTTGGTGTTCGTCTTGGGCAGCAGCCGGATTCGCTAGTGATACTGAATTCCTCAGTTTTCCACTGAGGATGGCAACTTAGCTGCGGAAATACGTATCTGGATTTTTCAGAAAGGTGTGGTAAGGGTAAGTTTATTTATTTTATATATTATTTTAGCCACAGTCTCCTTATTCTTATTTTAAATTTTAGGCTGTGTAGTTACTGATTGAGGGTCAAGTAAATTTATACGTTCCTGTAGTTATAATATTTCTTTGAAATACAGGATATAATTCAGAATTTTTCCCATTCTAGGAATGTCAGAAATAGTATGTGGATTCTAAATAATGAAGCCATCTTGATAATATGATATGAAGTTATGACACCCATAATGCTGGTAAAGTTACGTGTTTGCCACTAGATGAAACCACATAGTTTATTAGCTTTGCTAACAAGTTCATCGATATGGGTATGAAATCCTAATTCGGAGTGAAAAGTCATTCCCAAACCTTTTATCTTCTAAACGCGTCTAACCACTTCACCTACAATGGCATAAGGGTAATGTAAAAGATCGTTATTGTTTCTTGAAGAGCTAATAACATTGCACTTAGATGTATTCAGCAACGTGGAGTTTTCTTTCCACCATACAATCACGGTGTGCAAATCTTACTAAAGTATTATGTAGTCAGAGATTGTGGACACTGAAGCAAATAATGTCTGATCATTCGGAAATAACAGAGATTTACAAACGTTAATACGATGCTAAATATCGATTATGGACAGTAAAAACAGAATAGTATTCAGTTGTCCTCCCCACAACGTGTATTGGTGTATATATACATACTATCCACTACAACTATCGGTGTTCGATTTGTTAAATATGACTGAAACCATGACAAAAGGTCACCACAAAGTCCACACGCCCTCCACTTCGAACGACGAACGCCTTAATGAAAGCAGCATAAAGTGCGTCTGCTTAAGATCCGTTTTCAAGGGATTCTGTGATAAACTGCTTGTAAATACTGTCGTCAAAAATCGATTCCTGGACTTAACAGACACTGGTAAAGCACAGATCGGTTTGTAGTTTGACATGTTAGAGGTCGCCTGATTTAAATAATAGGGTAACGAATGCTGTTCTCCATTAATCCGGGCATACACCACCCTTTGAAAGGAAGCAGAATTTATTAAATAGTACAACAAAATCTATAATTAAATTGCTGAAAGTGGTTAAGGTATAATGAAATAAGGGATTTAAATCCGGAATACTATTTGGCCAGTGGGACTAGACGGACCGGAGAATCTTCGCGAACATGTTTCCATATTGTACTAGAATTGTCGGAGGAGTTATTTTCGTAAAACATTCTTTTTGATAGGCATTTTCGCTTAGAATGGACGTAGTTCTACTAAATTTTGGGACTAACGTTAACACTGTTTGTTACAAATAATAAAAACATCTGGTAGTCCTTAATAATAACAGCTTTGAAAGCACAATCTTTGTAAGCTAAATGAGCCGATAGGTTGGACTATCACGTTTATAACGTTTGAAGGCGTTAACTTTCTTTTCAATAATTTTAATAATAATATTTTTAAACTAAAATAAATTGTACAGTTGGCAAAATATTTTGGAATACGCTCATCGGTGGTACTATATATTATGCTATAAAATGTATTTATAGAACTAGTTAAACCGAGCTCAATAAAAATTTTCGTTCCAGTTTACATTACCAAAATGATTATTAATATATGGACATATTGAAAATGAATCTCCTTTAAAATAAAAGAAAAATAAAATTATCTCCATCCACAGTTATAATTTGTAAACCCAATGTTAGGTAAGCAGCGTCTAATTCATAATGGCAGACGGTCACAATCTAGTGGGATTAAACTAGCATTAGCTTTATGCACTTCTAGGTCGCGAGAAATAGAACACACTACATCTAAAGTCACACTATTACGGTTAACCACAGACTTAATTTGTGGTAAACCTAAGAAAGTTACAGTATCGCATACCTCAAATTCCCTGGAAACAGCACTAATGCCCATTGGAACCAGGCAAACTTCATGTAGACCCCAGTTGATATGAGGAATGTTGTAATCCTCAATAATTGTGAGTTGTGTATTAGGATGACGATCAGTTAAGAACTCCAAGGATGTCACATACTGAAGGTGAACATCCAAACCGGCATCGCGTGGTAAATATACACCTCCAAGTAGATGTTCATTATTCTGAATTGAAACAGATATAAAAACTTGTTGGCATTGAGTTCGGGGAAGTTTGCAAAGTGAAGATGAAACCTGGCCACACTGCCTCTAGTCTTAAGTAATCTTAAAGATGTTTAACCAAGTTTATTAATTCTTCCGCATAAGAAACGTGATTTAAAGTCCGAACAGAACGAACAGTACAAAGTAATTTTGATTTGTATTTGGGGTCGTTACCTTGCAAGTTCAAAACCGCGACTAATTAATTGGATTCCTAACAAAATTGCATTTTCTGCTAATATATTTCTGTATTGTTCTTTCTTCATAAGGCCGTCTACTTCTCCTAAATTGCCTGTACCGATATAACGGAAACAACTGCTCACCCTCCCTCCTGCCGCTCCGGCCACCCATATTTCGCGGTTGGCACTATGCACTCCGGGGACACTCCTTCACCGACTATTCTTCTTACACATAAGACATTTTTATAATCCTCTAGTGTCTAATTTCAAAGAATTTGTGCCTATTTAGGTCGTTTTAATTTCTCTCTGTACTAACGATTTTCATACAGCCATTCGCCCACATAACCGCGATTCTTTCAACCGGCGTTTCACTGTACTCACGGAAACTTTTTCGTCTCGCTGTCTATTAATTTCCGCTGCAATTTCTGGTTCTGTTAAGCTTCTATTGCGTTTACTGATTAATGTTATTTTGAAATCCTCGGCGTTCGTTGGTTTTCTAGATTGTTCAAATAATCGCGATCTTGGACGTTTCGAGACGTATCACACCCGTAAAAAGATCATGCACTGTTGACTTGGATATTTTTAATTTCTCGCACCCTTCTCCATGTAATGCTATAATAGCAGATCCCTGTCAAATATAGACTTTTGGTAGGCATTTTGCGACTGCTAAAATCTAAATAAAAAACAACCGCTCAAATTGCAACGACACAAACACACTTCATTATACGGTGTACAATGTCTTGAAAACTGGTGCGTTCTCTGTGGAACTTCAATTATCAACCTAGCCATAGACTGAACGAGCTTAAACCCATTTCCTTTAGGGAGAAAGTTGCAATCACCCAGTTTTGGGCGACTAGTAGTAAAAATAAATTATATCTTCTAAATTCTAAAAAAGATATAAATAAGTTTGTATACGCAATTAGTGACTTGAGAGAGACATGCAAGAGAATCCGTTACGAAATTGTAATTATGGCGATAAGATATATGAAGATGGTCCTTTTAATATTTCATACAGTGTTAGAAGACAAACATTAGGTCGACCGAAAGTCTATATATATAAAAATGGATCGTGGCTTGTTCGGATGCTTAAAACTTGAAAACGGCTAGACCAAATTGGATACTTCCTTCTGCGGATTTGTTCGTAATTGCTACGTGCAGGTTTAGGAAAAAAAGTATTAAAACATTTAAAAATTATGGAAAAAATTAGAGATTAAGCAAATTGATGACGTTTGGTGGGTTAGATTATGACAGTTGTCATGGTGCACGCAAAGACAATTAAGGCTATGACATTTGTAATTGTGGGCGCGTGAATAATTGTTATGTCATAATAGAAGCAAAGTCAGCAATATCCATCACAGTCTTATTTACAATGCCGCGAGCGAGAAAATCGAATCTTTCACAACGAAGCCGTAATGCAATTAGACTGCGGAATATTGCGAATCAATCCACTGCAGATGAAGAAGAAATCGCACGAGAGAAGGGCGCCGTGTTAGTACGGCTTGACTTCGTCCTTCACAAACGCAAGAACAAAGAAAGGCCATACGTGCAACGGCTCGGTTGGCAATGGGAAATCGTCAAGCAGAACACAGAGATCAACAACGTCGAGCCGCTAGAAGAAATGCTTTAAGTGTTAATTTGAATCGAGGAGCGTTTCAATACGATTCCACAATTGACTACAGCTTGCACCCTTTCGTTAGAATTGGCCCTATGGAGGTTGTGTGCATCCATTGCGGTGCATGAAAGTTCGCTGGAGAAACGTCTGGGCTGTGCTGTCTCAATGGGAAGGTTAAATTCGCCATTGTTGCCTCCGCCACCTGAGCCATTGCATTCAGTGCTTCGTGGCGAAGCTCAAGAATCACGACAATTTCTTTCGAACGCTTAAAGGTACAACGCATGTTTCCAAATGACTTCATTTGAAGCAAATATTATTGAAGAACGCAGATTCAGTCCTACATTCAAGGTAATGTTTGTTAATAAGAGAGTAACTTTTATTTTTGGTAATTATAAATCACTAATTATCACTTCACTTTCGACTATACAGATACAAGAACAAATTCACTATAGAATTGAATCATTGCAGCCGGTTAAAGACGCACAGCATAAAATTGTTTCAAATTTACTTCATGGCGAATATAGAGAACCAACTTGATCGCCGTCGAACGATCAATAACGCAATAAAAGAGAAATTCTTCAATATTTGCAGCAAATAATTCATGAACATCATGCATTGATTGGGTTGTTCAAAATTGCGTTGGATCCCATCCCAAGTGATAACTATAAAGTCATAATCAGAGCAAAATAAACGCCCCGCTGGAATACCCGAACGACAATTCAACGCTCCGACAATAGATAAAGTCGCGAAACATAGTATATCACAAGGTGCTTCAATGAAGATAATCGACAAGAGTGCAATCCATTTAGCAAATAGTTTAACAGAAAGGTGTGCTACAACGATGCGCGAATCATTTGGTTTACATTCAATAAAGCAAATGCTTTGCTCCCTCGTCAACTTTTATTCAACTTAATTAATTTTATCTTAATAGAAACAAGTTAATAAAACTCAGGTAATAACTTAAGGCAACATTTATTAATTCTAAGGCGGTACGAAGTTCGCTGGGTCAGCTAGTATTTTAATATATTCATAGTAGCTCGCACAAAAATTTACAGCACCGCATGCATTCATCACCAAATGTTAAACCAGTTACATATTGCAATCTTGTTGGAAACGTATAAAAATCGAACCTGTACGGAGGTGGTAATAAATTCAATACTGCTGCAGAAATAGATTCTCTTTCCAGCTGTCTTGGTCTGGGTGGTGGTCATTCTAGGTTAGTTTCCCAAAACACGGAGATTACATTCGAAAAAAACAAATAATACTATAGGTGGCATAAACCTTTCTGGCATCTTGTAAAGAAACGACAGCTGCATCACCTGATTTTAAGACAAGCGTTGCAGCAATCTATGTGTAATCAGCTGGCGCAAAGCTTAGATATGTTTCTGAGTAAATGCTATCCTTGATGAACTGATAATGGACTATAGGCTCAATTCTATACGTTAAGCGACCTGGTATCTTTAAAAATTTAGTGTGGCTAAATCACTTTCCTTGTACCAATTTAAACTTTGGATTAAATAGCCATTACAGTTAATTTTGACGCTTGACATTACACTCATGGCGTCTTGTATGACGATATGCAACACTAAAAATACCTTCGCATGCAACTAGAATATATCTAAAGAATGGATACAAAACACTATCACGCACCTAACAAGAGCAGAGAAAAACGAAATAATACCAAAAAGTTGCACAGCGAAGTGATGCCTATCAATTTGACTAACATATGTATATAATTAATCATCTAAATACATATCTACCAGAAGCATAGAAAGAAAGTATAGCAAATATACTTGTTTCATATAACATGAAACGTTGAAATGTATAAATGTTTAGTACGACAGCGTACTTAGTTGCCTCTATTTAGATAGAATTCTGGTCAAATGTATCCGAACACCGTCTGCTACGACGCTCTTAAGCAGTCCCCAAGCAATTGTTTGCGACAAAGAAATATGCGCAATGTTTCACTTTGCCGAGATACAAAAAGTCCGGCAATATACAAGCACATTTGAAATTTTGGCAATGTGATTAATATTATCTATAAAATAAAAATACTAAAACTAACGCATATATAAAGAATGTGCTCTCATCAAGATAACATATCTATTGGCCATATATAATTAAGTTTTAAAATCAAGCTTGTCAAGTCTGTTTTTCTCACTATGAGGAACCTTAATAACGTTGAAACTATTTCCTCCAAAGAACATCGAGTTTTCTCAAATCTAACGTCATTAGTTACCCATTGGCACACAAAGGTTGAACCTGACGCCGAATATCATTTATCAACCCAAACGCGAACACTGTGAAACCAGTTTGTCACATCGATACAAATTGATATTGATATGCAAAAGTATTATATTCCTTATGTCGACATATTTTCCAAAATAATGAATATTTTGAAACAAATAGCATCTCTTGGGGTCTGCTGCAGGAACATAAAAACAAAGGTCAAATGTCAAAACAGAAATTGCCGAATATGCTCGGTTCCAGTGACGGATATTATCACAAAACAATTCTTCTCCCTACCAATCAATTCCGTATTGGAAATTAGTTTGTGCGGTGATTCGATTTTAGGTGTTTGAATGTGCCACAATGGAAACAACGTTTAACGCAGAGAAGGGCGACTTAATGTGATTCTTCTTTTGACATTTACGTAGGTATATTTGGATGTCAGCAGCAATACAAAAGATAGGAGCAGATTACAAAATTTTTTCACACACACATTTTCATGTCTTTTTTCTACTTATAACTTGTGTATCACTGCATACTAACCATAAAGCATGCCAAACTACAACGAAACCTAATATAATAAAATAATCTACTACCAAATTACAAATAATAATCAAAATCATAGTAGTAAAGAGATCGTACATTTTTCAATTCGAATTAATAAAGTGGCAAATCTTATACTTGTGTGTTTAGATATTAGTTGCTATATGAAAAGTTCATTTGTGTTATCGTTAAGTCAACTCATTGAGTCAAAAGCTACCTCTCAATTTTGATTGTATTATTATGGACGATACTTACGGTAAACCATTAACTTTATGAAGTTCTTAGCTCCGTTCCTTTAGAGTTTTAGGGAATTACTTTATAAATGAAAATCTATATAAGAACAAGCCATGTTGCTTGAGTATTCCTCTCTGCTCTCCTGCTTCTGTGAATATACATCATTACTTGCTACTTCACCAATAATTAATTATAATAGACAGATACTTTATACAAACGCGCGAGGTAAGTGATTAATGGATTTCATTTTATACGAGTATGAGAGCATATTATTTATTACAATTATGATAAAGGAAGCCAGTATTAAAACAGGAAAAATGGCATTGATCCAATCAATTCGAAAAATTACATTTCTAACTATCACTAAGTTTTTCGTGTTAGAATTCCAAATTTTTTATTTGAATAAAAATTACCTGGGCTGAGTATAAACGATTTACGTGAAAAAAAAATTATTTGCGTTTTAAGATTGCCTTCAATAGTATAAACATAATTTATAACTGGTTTAATGATCATAAAATTTGTGTAAACTTGAAAGATTAGTAATGTGCATTACAAAACTTGAACTTGAAACAGAAGATCTAAGACCTGCACACATCCTGATCTAATTTCAAAATATTCTAATTCAAGCCAGTGTAATACATTATGGAACATTATCTTCGTCACATAGTAAGTTACATTAACATATTCAACCTCTTTTCCAGAAAATTGAGTTAGTCCCAATGCTGAAAACTGCAACTGAAAGCTGCAACTGAAGTAATATATAAAAACTAGCAATATATATTTGGGATCTACTTCCGTGTTCAGACTGTCATAAGTATGGAAATAAAAATGTACCTGTTTTAAATATGCTGCTGGTGATTGTCAAATGATTGTAAAATTCAGTAGAAGCGAAATAAAATCTTGTTGGTTGAATATCGATTTTATTTGATAAGAATCCACATGACAGTCGATTTTCAATCATCAGTTGTTTTTGAGTCGAGAGTTCATAGCTATTTTTTAAATTGTGGTCCCAAATTTATTTTTGATTTTGAGAGATGTTTTCATTGCCGAATTGACAATACAAAAATGTTGTAATTTTTCCAGTAAATGACAATTGAAGGCAACAAAACGTAAATTTTATACATATTTCGTGACCTACGTACCTACAATTTTGACGATTCACTGTGCCATTGAGACTAAACTTTGCCTCATTCGAAAAAGATAATTGTCAGTGCAAACCTTAATTTGCTTGGCACAAATCTATCGTAGTTTGATAAAACTGTAGTTTATGTGGAAGTTGAATTTTATAGCGATATTTCTTCTTCTTCATAATACGTAACACTGTTGTCTGACTAACATAATTGTCTAATGCAACCAATCGAGACGTATTATGAGGATTCTCTTCCATATTAAATAAAATGTTCAGTTCCAGATCTTCACTAACTTTTAGACTTGCCGGTACATATATTTTAACATCACCACTAAATCTTACTGACTGTAGATTGGCTTATAGGGCGATTTATTTTGGATTAAGCAAATCGCAAACTTCCTTCTGGGTTCTTGTGTTGCCCCTGCATCCGATGAGAATCAGAATCTCAATCTGTAATCTGTAAAAATATTTAGCACTTCGGAAAATAAACTTGGATAACGTTATTGCAAGTAAGATGGTTTTCCCTTTTTTTACGTTTTTCCGTTTCCTAACATTCAATTGTCATTTACTCAAATAATTTCTTATCGCAACATTTTTATATTATCAGTTTGACAATGAAAATGTCTCTCAAAATCAGGAAAAATGGGGATTTCCATTTTTTGCTTTTTTAATATGACTCAATTACTCAAAAAACAACTGAAGGTTGAAAATCGACTGCCACGCAGAAATGTATATTTTTATAAAATAAAATCGACCTGTTCAAGAATTTCTAATTTTATTTAGCTTTTACTGAATTTATTCCATATTTTCGGCGCGCCCTGTACTGTACTGTACATGGATGTTGTATGAATTGTGACTACATAATTCGAAATCATTACATATGCAATTCAACCACGAATAAATTCATTGTCCTTTTTACAACTTATGCATCAAATTAAGACAGAAGAAAGTTCAAACAAGATAAACCAAAGTTTGTGACAGAACATAGTTTTCTACTTCCGGAACATTTGGAGAGGCAGTCACAGTAAAGAAGGATGTTTATTTTTTGGACGTAGAAATGCAAATGCTAGTAAATTTCGGCTATATCTAGAATAAGTCAAGTGGTTCGTATTCATTTTCCCATACGAGGTGTAAATCATATCTCTAGACACTTCGAACATATGATTAAAAGTTTTTTTTCTTACCACTATACCTGCGGTAATTTAAACTAACCACTAATTCATTCCGTAACCTAAATTACTATCTTAAAACTAAAACCAATCTAAGTAATGTCCAGTGACAAATCCTTATTCTTAATCGGTTAAATCATTCTTCCACGCTCATGTAATGCTCTTTTCTAGACTAATACTAGACTCTGCTTTTAACTCGTGTTTAAAAGTAAAGGCGAATGTTTACAATTTAAACAAGGAAATATAAACGCTAGGAAATTCCAGGCCATATTTCAAGCAAGGCAAAATGTTTCTTTTGATAGGACATGTTTTGTCCGCGTTCATGACCAGATTGTATGCCTGCATCGAACGGAGAGTTCGACTACCGCCGCGTGTTTTAAATACCATTTTTTTCGTTTACACTCATTAACTTCTTTAGCCTCATAATCTTATGAATGAATTTGGCACAGTAGTTACGCAAAACCCTATATAAGC
Organism: Chrysina gloriosa; assembly: GCA_038088585.1. Classification (NCBI taxonomy): domain Eukaryota; kingdom Metazoa; phylum Arthropoda; class Insecta; order Coleoptera; family Scarabaeidae; genus Chrysina; species Chrysina gloriosa. The sequence goes on from CM076090.1 coordinate 25,563,279, forward strand.
AGAAATGTACATATATTTGTTCTATTGACAATTGCGAACATAAAGGGATTCCGTCATTTGAACATCCTACACGTACATATGCCTCTTCTACTATTAAAAATCGAGAGTAACAACTTAAATTAAACTGCTTAGCAATTGAATTGAAATTAAATTAATTACATTGTTTTTACGTTTACCCCATGGACTTTGAATTTCGATAATTAAATTATCATCTTCAGTGGGGATAAACACAAAGAAAACAGCGGCACCCATGAACGTTGATACTAGTGTTAACGTTAAATGACGGTTGTGAAAGGTGAAGTGTCCCTTTCTTAAGGACAGTGTTAACCAAAGTTGACGACCGATACTTTCATTCCTGTATGCATTTTTAGACTGGGCATGACTACTTACGAAATACGTATTTCAAGTTTTTCTAGATGGATTGAGGTAACAGTCAATTTATGTACCATTCTTCACTCTGACAAGGAGGCATAGCGACATCATACCAATCGATTAAAATAAAAACTCATTGTAGTATTCGGCAATTATGTCGAGTGTTTTTGGGTAAACGGATACAATCGAATTCTCAAGCGTTTTCGGGAAAATGGAATTTGAAAAATCCACACCGATTAATAAGTCTACTGCAATGTTTTCGGCCACCAACCTGCGAGTTGCTGATTCGTATCCACACATGTCGTACTTTCCTTTATTACAATTTAGTCACTGTGACGCAAAATAGTTATATATGAATGGATTCGATTGGATTGAAATATACTTTATTTAATTTAATATACACCGCTTTTCGTGACGTGCATCACATTAAAACTGAAAAAGTTCAAACAAAGTAAAACAAAATTCGGTTTATACGGTTTGTAGGGTTGTTGAAGATGCTTGCCTCGAGCTAGCGAAACACGTGTCACCGATTTTATTATAAACAATTGTGTGGTGGGGAGTTTACCGATGTGATATTTGTGTCAGTAAATTACACCACAGTCTTTGCAATTACCTTTATTGCATAATAAAGTATCAAAGAATCGTCACTGTAATAATTTTTAGAATTCACGCCAGTTGGATTCTAAAACTTTTATTCCATTTTTATTCGTTTTTTTTTATTTGATTTATTAGATATGTACATATATACATTCTACATTGTTTCATGTTGGGTATCTATTTCTTACTTGCAATTCCTAGGCAGAAATGTAAATGGTAAAATGCATTGGTGTATAATAAATCAAATAGTATGTTAGTCAATTCATACACAATTAGTTTGTGCAGCAGTAAATAAAATGTAATAATAATAAAACATAGAAAGCGAACCCAATTTTACCCCATGATGTACTGCAATGAAGATTTTTCAAATTTAATTCTTTCAGAAAAAAACGCTTTTATTGTAACACTTACGTTTTGCACTCCACTAGTTTACCCGAAAGTACTTAACATAATTACCAGTCATGACCAAAGGTTTTCTTGAAATGGATGGGTATTACGTTGCGATCTTTACTTGTTAATCAATTTCATCCCCAATGATTCATATAAAAGTCTTGTAAACTAACATTAATAAATAATCTTCTTTTAATTCCACCTGTATTTATAAAAGTAATTATACAAACTTGCTAGTTAGAAAGCTTATTAAGTTTTGCAATGCCCGAAGCTAACTCAAGGCAGATAAACATTTCAGGGTACTAGAAGAGAAGTACAAGTTCTTAGCAAAACTGATTTTCATACCGTCACTAGAAACAAACTTCCATATCCGCAAAGCTGTATCTAGAAAGGAAACAAAGGAGGCAGTAATTTAAGAGACTGTCTATGTCTATACTATACAACTACACTCCCAAAGCTAGTATGCTAGTATCATGGTACGGAATGAATTTCTCGTCGAGCGTCTATAAACTATCAAAGCAGTTTACGTTTACTTCACATCATATATTTCGCAACAGATTTCTCCGTATTTAAGCAACGAATTCCTCAAATTGTAAGCAATTTTGCTGTTTCTGAAAATCAAACATGCGGAAATTGTTTGATCCCTTTAAAATTATATTGTAATTTAAAGTAGGAGGTTACAAAGGCATACATATTCACCGCAAGTGAAATTTGAATTAGTTTCTATAATTCGACAAAGTTTAAAACCCCTAATCCTTCAATATTCGTCCTTATACGAGTAATATTCTATTAGCTAAACTCAATACGAAAGTGTTGAATGAAAATTGCGCATTCGACAAATAAAATTAGTTCCCAATGAAATCGAAAATTCTATCAATCAAGCATACTAATTGAAGATTTTGGAATAATAATATTAGCGGAGTGTTGCCTAAAGCAATAAATATCATTTAAAACTGTATAAATTCGTTCAATTAAGATAGAAAACCAATGGGAGTGGTGTGTCATTAATTTGTATAAAATAAAAAATAATAGATATAGATATAGAATAAGTTAAAAGTCCTGAAACGATGAAATATCTGCCTTATTTTCAAGGTTTCTTTTTAATTAAATATTAAGTCATTTTTTAATAATATTTTAATTTTTGACGTACGATTTAACAGGATATTATTTTAAGTTTCTTTTTATAGAGTACCCTATATATTTCTTACATGTAGGATTAAAACTGTATTAAGACATATGAACATCAAGTTATTTATTTCAATAGAAACCTCATAATATTAAAATAAAGAATTCATAGAACGCTGAAACATCCATAATATTAGCCAGCCTATGTACATTTTAAAGCGATGGGAATTAAATCGTTTAATTCGACATTTGCAGGGTACAGAGAAACCAAATCAGCCAAGTTATCGTAAATTTGTATCTTTTGATCTATATACAACACTTGAACTAAGGTCAGTTACACATCAACAAATTCATTAGACGGGTTACATTTGAGAACTGTATTTTAAGCCGTTTAAAATGACTGTAACTGTCCTAAAATAGTGCGTAGGGAAGAACTCAAAGGAAAAGTATTTAAATAGGTCAAGAGACAAATATATTTTTAAGTAGTATTTGTATACAGGACCAAAATCAAAAACTTCCAACCAATAAGACATTGAATCACAAATATTTCATGCATTTCCATTGTGTTACGCCTTTAGGAATGGATTAAATACAGAAGAATATGTCGATCATCTGTTTTTCTACTTTCGGTAATCAAGAAACGCCCAAAATCACAATTAATCGCTACTATTCAAAATTAAAGTATAACGATAGTTACTCTACTATAAATTGTGTGAAGGTTGTTCCTTAAATAGTGTTGTTTCAAAAAGCATCGCTGGGTACGATAATTGAAAACATGTGACTTATCGTTAAATAAAATCGACCTTTAGTGTTGATGTTAATGTAAATATTAACGATTTTGCATACACACTTTAATAGTTGTTAAAAGGTCTTGCGTCCGTTGAATTCATTATAATTGAACCAACTTGTGTACAAGAAAGCCCTCAAAATGTCAAAGATGGTACCCCAAGTTTGGTTTATAGCATCCATACAGACGGCCAGGTTTGAATTGATTCGCATGAGCTTCAAACGGAACTACATTCAAGCATTTGGAGCTCTTACAGTTATTTAAATCCAACAAATAGCAAACAAATAAAACACACTTTTTACTTTGTAACAATATCACTATATTAGAATATAGTGATATTGTTACAAAGTAAAAAGTGTGTTTTATTTATTTGAACCATGGAATATGACAAAGTAACGGCCAAAAGCGTTAATTATTTCCAACAAATAGCTTTCATTCACAATGTGTTTCGCAACAAATGATCCCCGCTTTTCTTTTAGTATTATTGGTCATATGATCGTCGTTGCTTTAGGAAGTCATCGAATCATCGATGCTAATTAGAAGTCATAAAAGAAGTCAAGAAAATTAATACAAACTTCAATCCATCATTTTACACAACGCAAGCTATTGGCTATTTAAAGCTCAGAAAATTAACAGGGTGTTAGGTGAGGATACTGAGATAATGGCGTAAGCTATTGGGGGCACAGTGAACGATGAACTTTGATGCAGTGGAGTAAGTATTACACCATTAAGAGATTAAAAAAAGAACGTGAAAACGTCTTGTTTATATAGTCCAGATTTTAGTCCAATTACTTTCTTTTTGTTCTCGTTTCTCAAAATAAAAATTGTTACGGCCAATTGTTAAGTTTTCTGTTTTACTATTCTATGATCTCTAGCTCCAACGTACCGCTTTCGTAATTCTGATTCAATGAGTTGCGTGTGGAAAATATTTCGACCATTCCGTCTTAACGTGGCGATCGAACAGTTAGTTTCACCGTACTTAACTTCATTCTGTTTTGTTTTAAATCTCGCATCGAGAATTATACAGAAAACCAACGCAGGAAATTTAAGAGTACCGTTAAGAGTATCGTTGAGTTTTCGTCCCCAAATTTTGCTGGTCGATTAGAGGTGAGCCTTTCTTTTTTATAAATTCGATGCCGTAATATCCCTCGCTCGCGTTATTATGGGGAACTAGTGGGGGTTGGTGTAAACTAGTAGAGAACTAGTGTAATCTAATAAGGACTGGTGATGTAGTATAGGCTGGTAGGAACTAGAGGCTAGTTTCCCGACATCTTTTCCACATGGGCGAAAAGACCCGCAATCTTGATCCACTTCCGTTGGTATACTGAAAAACCGTGCAAAGTCGATCATGGGAAGATCGGGACCAAGTTTTATTTACGTTTATTTATATTTTATATTGTTGGGTTCTTAGTAATTCCCTAAAAACTCGAATTAATCTTACGTTAGGAATCGCATGCGACCATCCAGGGGTTTATTATGTTGTGAACATTTAATGTTCTTAATATCTTAAGGGGTAGCAAATTCAGATTGATTGGGTTAAGAGGTTTTTTGTCACGCTCATTAATAGTATTATATTTAATTTTATTAATATTCGAAAGAGGGGAGGGAGAGACTGTCACGCGAATAGTTATTTTTATCTATGATTACGTTCAGCTAAATTGTAAAGTGGCTGTAAGGGCTGTTGGAATTCAATCGGCTACCAAGCGTGTACACTAATTTATTTGATATTTTGTGTCTATTTACTTCAAGTGACATTAAAGTACTGTTAACCGTCAATTCTCGCCTTAGTTAATTTCTTTTTTTGTTGGTGTTTAATTTCAAATACTAAGTATTTTCTATATAGACAGCTCGAATAACTTTCTACTATATACTACGGAGGGTCTCTCCGACTGCAGACAATTAAAGGTAACCCAGATACACGTTTTTTGCGATCTTAACCTAGGTTTTTTTACTGGGCCAGCGCGGTCTGGATCGCCAACGTGGTAGGTTATCAGTGCTGAAAGTGTATCGGTGCCGCACTGAATCTTCCTTTGTTAGTTTCGTTTTAACAAAAGCTTTAAAAGCTAGTAACAAAATGGGTGAAGTACATGTGGAAATTGTAAAGGTATTAAAGGTCACGTTTCTCATATATCATCTTGCGAATTGAGATATGGATCGAAAACTGATTTGATTACCTCAAAAGTGTAGTGATAGTGAGGGAGAATAATTAAATGACAGTAAGATATACATATATAATAAGTAAAATTACCCTTACCACACCTTTCGCAAATAATTCAAGATACATACGTATCACGAGCCATATCCAGCCAAAGCCTAGGACAAGCACTGTACAACTCTAAAGCCTGCACAATGAACATCACACCCTGAACGCCCACGCGAAATACACCAAAACACTATCGGCTCTGGAATTATTTCAAAAGGGTGTGGTAAGGGTAATTTTATTTATTTTATATATTATTTTAACAGTTTTCTTAATCTTATTTGCAAAGGACAGTAAATATGATTTCATTGTATTCTGATCTTTCTGTCTCAAAATCCTTGTAACATCGCTCGCATAGGTGTTTCCACATTTAATACAGTATCATTGTAGGTATACAACATTCTGAGAATTCAGAATTGACTATTAGGCAAGACACCAACTTGCTTTTTTCTTATGTATGGCATATAGTATGATTATAAGCAAAAGAAACTCAACTACAGGATTTCCCGATACAATATCACTTATGACTTACTCCACTATCGATGACAATGAATATAATTACTGAATTACATATGTATATCATACGTTCATTCAATTTTCCTTTTTAAATTTTTTATTCACCATTTCATCTACTTTACATTATTCAAGGAGAATGATAATCGATTATAACAAATACTAATCAACTCCACTTCATTACATTGGTGCACCTTAACTTAGTTCACCACTAGATACCAACGTATCTTTGATTGAGCTATCGCCATTAGTAGGGTTGGAAACATGGAACGTAGGGAGTAATACACGGCGAGTTTGTTGGCGAACAAGATCAAACTTGCGATACATTCTACGATGAACTCGCTCCGGCCTCCTTACTAAACAGTGTGTTCTGCACACCTATTGTATACATGCCCGTCAATTGTTAACAATGATACGCTCTCTCTTATTATCCGGATTTACGTTGTCGAACTTATATCGGGAACTACTCACTGAAATGACTCCAAAAATACCTGCGTGGAGCAATGTGTGTATGCCCAATTTACATAATGGCAAGGCAGTAGATATAGTCGACGATGCATACATAGGTATGCGTTTTTGAAAAATATTTAGGAAATTACTTTTATTTTTGGAAGCTACAGCTACAGTAGCGGTACAGTAAAAATCGCTTATAATGAATTCGTAAGAACTCTGTTTATATTACGCCAATTTACATAAAGAACACATGTTTTTCATACAGTTTATTTGCTACAAGGTATTATACGTTAATGCATACATGCTTACTAATTACTTACTGCATTACTTAAAAAAGTCTGTTATTTTTGTTTGTTTTCTAAACCTTTCATCAATGTAAGCTCTCGCAATTATGTCGTGATAGTGTTTCTGTGTCCCCCCCTCCTTCTCTACCCCGATACTAAAACAACTATACTACTAAACAAATCTTTGCACACGATAAGTTTCATCAAATTTTGTACAGAATTCAATGCACTACCTAGTGAAGGGGAAGCCATATTCTCCTCACGGTCTCCTGGCTCTTGAACCTGATGACACTGAAAAACATATTTGCTTGTCAGTAAGGTATTCACACGAGGCTACATTTCTGTCAATATCCATGAAATTGTCTATGTCGAAAGGAACTGGAATTTCTTCAGATTGATTTGGAACTTTCCCTCCACAGGCGGGTCAGTGGAATGTCGGCTTACTCATCAAACGAATCTGTTGTGGGCTGGTCTTGTGAAATAGTTGAATTTTCATTTTTTATATGTATTATATGATTTTCAAAACGTGTACCTTTCTAAATTCTGATTTCAGTGCCTCGATAACACCCTGCTACATTGGTTGTAAGGCGGAGGGGCGGGGGTGTATTTGGCAGAAGGAATATTAACTTAATAAATTTCAAATTTTCCACTCGCAGATCCGTCGGACAATTGTTTACATGGAGCAGCACTTTCCTCTTGGTGATTTGTAATTCTTTGTCCCGCTCTCTTAGTTATTTTTCAACAAGGTCTGAAGTCATCTAGAAACAAATCTTAAATTCATATTATACTGGCAGTGACGTAAAATTCCGAAAACATTTTGGTTCTTTCCCCTTAACAGTTATCATGAGTTTCCTTTTAACTGTTCCTGACATATTAGCCGCAACTAGTATGGTGATGCGATCTTTTGCCATTTGCTACCGGCAGATTTCTCTCCTTTAAATTTAAATGTTTTATCGGAGCCATTCTACAGAACAGACCAGTTACGCCTGCATTCTAAATGTCATCTGGATTATATCTCTCGTGTAAAACGTGCCACTGATCATTTAACTAATCTTGAACGACTTCATCTGGGACTGGGTTAAAGGAATCCTTTTGAATTCGAAAACATTTTATTGCATGCAGGTGCTTTTTATGCGATAGATTTTACTATATTAGATGTTCAAAATTTGTACACTCTATGCGATATTATTGTTTAACCGATACCATAATAACCAATATTTAAATCTATGTATTTATATGTTATCCAAAATGAGGATACCCAAAATGTTTATAGTAACTGATTGTCCATTATAAGCAAATTTATTGTATGTGATTTTGACTGTATTTTAGAAATAAGTTAACCACAAATTTTTAAACATTATAAAAACATTTAGAAGTATGTAATATCTGGAATAATAATTTAGAGAACTTGCACAAAACACGTCCATTTCCAATTTGTCAAAGGAGCTTTAACCTCACCGTGTTACTATGGTACTTACACTTACATACAGTTTCTACTGCTTTAGTAGATACCCCTCATATCTTGATGTTCACCAAGACATCCATTTACATTGACAATGTAAGTTATTATTAGCTGTATGTAAACTTTCATAGTGCACGCTTGATGTAAAAGCCAAGAAAAATTAGTTATGGTAGTAAAAATGTTTTTAAAAAGAGTGAATAGTGCAATTTCTCACAATTATCAACACCAAAAGAATATTACCAGGACAGTTGAGTTTAGTAACTCCTTGTATTGCAGGTTTCAAAACATATAATTTGTGCACGTACATATATTGCGCATGCAACGCAACGCTTAGAAGACGTTTGTTACTTCTTCTTTCAAAATCTGAAAAAACATCAGTAATTGACAGTGCTCTGACAAGGTGATATAAATAATTTATCATAGAAATAGAATTCTAGAAGTTCTAGGTCACGCACAAATTTTTAGGCTTTGTCATGCCTCCTATCAAATACTTTTGCACGCTCCCGAGACACATTCAACGCCTACTAGATTCTCATCATATGTTTACTAGAATTACTCATCAAACATATTCAACTGTTGAAATCATTACAGCACTTGTATATTAACGAATTTACCGCAATATGGAATCTGTTGGCAAAAGTAGTAAATAAAACTTTAGAGGTCAGGAACAAGTGAACTGATAAGAACAATAATCCGTTGAACTTAAAAGCTTAAAACCAAGGAAAAATACCAATCTTATTCGAACCTTACTGATAACTGATTAACATCCACTTCAAGAGCTAAAATTATCTAAAAAGCACTTACTTCGAACTAAAACTCTACATGACAATATCATACGGAAAGGAAACCAAAACGTTAATTATGCAGAAGAATCTTCTGGGTCACATACTTTTGTACTTATTATATTAAAAATAATTTTCCTCGCCAATATCCAAACGTTTGACTAGAGTAAGAATTCACATCGTATTAATTTGACAGCTGCAATTTAGTTACACAACTAAACACCTACCAAATGACAATGCTCTTCTATTTCGAATTAATGAAGCATTTGTAAATAATTCTCCTTATATTCACGTCGAATAAATAGCTTAAGTTGCTTCAAACTTCCCCGATTTGTTATAACTTTAAGAATACGAAAAAAGTTTAGAGAAGTTAATTCAAGTTTAATATTTAATAGAAAGTAAATTCGTATAATTTATAGCCATCATTAATTTAGCGTGAACTTTATTTTCCCGTGACCTAATACCCACGCCACCGTTGAAGCGAGCTGATTTTACGGGACTGAATCTTCGTGCTACCACTTATATTAAACGCTGACAATATTAAATCGTGAGAGAGGCCATATTACCGCTGCCTCGCAATAAAGAGGTAACTAAGATGTAAAACGAGGGCAATTTTTTACTCGTACCAAATACCCTTGAATAAGCATTGTTCGACGACAACATATGACGTTTAAAGTCAATTCCAGCTTATAATACAACTGGTTGTGCGAAAGCACGGGCTTGCACCCTTAATAGGATGCACAAATAATTCAGACTGACAATGAGTCACGGATTTCACGACCCGCATTTTTCTTTGTAGAAGAGTCTGCTTGAGCGGGTCAGAATCGCGCAAAGTACCCATAATTTATTATGTTTTGGCCGCTATGCTAACGCGGATGTGGAATAATTTAACATAATTTATTTTGCAGCGCAATACGAGTTTCTCTACCATTCTACATGAGTAGTGCATAAAATCAATTTGATTGCAAAGTTCAAATGTCAGTCTCAAGACATATTGTCATCATGATGCTTCCGAAGAGAATAATAAACAGTACAAGTTTGTTGGCAAAAGGAGGTAAGATTTAATATACCAAAGTAAAATATATGTCGATCAAGAAAATATGTCCAGATTCTTTCAAGAAATTAAAAGATATCCGTCTTCCATCGATCACTTGTACGACGACACCGTAATAATAATAAAATGTGATAGTTTACTTTTTCTTTTAAAATTGGCATCCGGTTTGAATCTAATTATCGCGCCATGGGTGTTCATATTACTTCGAGGCAATTGTGAATCAGTATTCTTGAATACATCGAGATCGTGTGCATTGAGTATTGACCCTTACGCTAATGGAATTAGACAAAAATAAAATAGTAATAAAAACACTTGGCTAAGTTTCACGAGTTTAATTTAGATTTCTCTAACAAGGTTTCGGTATTCACATACCATTACCAAAGAGTAGGATATTACTAAATGTGAGCTGCGCAGAAGTTTAAGGTAGTGAGGTAATTACTAGATGTGAGCTGCGCAGAATTGTATAGGTAGTGAGGTAATTACATTTTAATAACGGTGTCTATTATGGGGGTATATGAAAATTCTCTCTATGTGTTAGATACTGTTGCTTTTCTGTAAATGGCTTTCTTAATTTCCTAAAATTTCCAAATAATCTAATTTCTTGCTGTGCCCCACAGTTATTAAAATGTAATTACCTCACTACCTATAAAATTCTGCGCAGCTCACATCTAGTAATTACCTCACTACCTTAAACTTCTGCGCAGCTCACATTTAGTAATATTCTACTCTTTGATAATGATATGTGAATACCGAAACAATTGTTAGAGAAATCTAAATTAAACCCGTGAAACTTAGCCAAGTGTTTTTATCACTATTTTATTTTTCATCATCAATAGGCAGTATTAATGGAATTAGAATTCAGGTCTAGTTGCTAGGGTACCAGTTTACACTAAATTATGAGTGATTTGTTGCTCGAATCTAATAATTTTTATAAGATTATAAAAGGGCATCATTTGGCTTCAGCGGGTCAGTGCTTCTGTGGAATTCAATAACGATAGGTAGAGCGATCTGGCCTACAGCAACAGTGTTAAAAACGTGTTTTGAGTGTATATTGTTGTACTTAAATGTATTTACAACTAATCAACAAGCAGTGCGAGTAGCATCAGTGTTGTACTACAATGTTGTGTTTTATCCGTGTTTAGAATAGCGTTTACATAACAGTATTTAGGATAGAAAATGAGAGCGCCCAAGAAAGTAAAGCGTATCATTTTAATAATGGTTGGGAAGAAGAATTCTTACCTACTATGGTCAAAGATAAATGTATCTGTCTCATTTATTGATCCTCAGATGCTTTACCTAAATAAGGGAATTTATATTGTTATAAGACCCTGCACAGAAACTATGAGAACGATTTTTCAGCGCAGAGTTAAGGAAACGAAAAGTATAAGCTTTGAAAAGTAATTTGAAAGCAAAATAACCACTAGACCAGCCAAATAAGCTGCAACAATCGCGTCTAGTTACTCATATACTGGTAAAACACAAGAAACCCTTCGACAATGGAACGGTAGCAAAAGAAGCATTTCTAGAACCGGCGGAGATGTTATTTAGCGACTTCAAAAATAAAACAGAGATAATATTTGCTATCAAAGAACTCCAGTTATCCCGCCCGGTTGTTGCTAAACATGTCGAGCCCATGAGCAAGAATATGGAAAACCAACTGAAAACTGACATCGTGGAATGTACATAGCTTTTTGCAGTTGTGCATTTATATTCAGATGATATTTTCTGATATGCCAGCTAAAGGAGAATGTTTAACAATCATTTCTCTGATAGAGAAAATTCGCGGTAAAGATATTTACAAAGCTCTTTTAAATTTTGTAGAAATCTACGAGCCACCCGTTTGCAAACTCGTGCGCATTATAACAGCTAGAGCTCCAGCCATAACTAACCATCAAAATGGGTTTGTCTCATTGTGTCGAATTAATTATGACCTTCCATCGCTTTTCTCATTCCATTGCATCATTCACCAACAAGTTCTATGTTCAGAAACACTAAATATCATGGATGTTATGAAATAATGCTATGGCAATCGTAAACTCCATCCGTGTTCAAAGCTTGCAACGACTGCTCTTTAAAGCCCAATGGACATCTAGCGAGCCTGCTGGGCATACAGATTTACTTCTACATACATACAAACGTAAGGTAGTTCAATGGTGGAAAGTTTTAGAAAGGTTTAAAGAATTAATATCCGAAATAATTTCTTTTCTAGATGATAGAGTATTTGCACCGAGATACTTAAAGTCGAAAAATGATTGCGTTTAGCTTTCTTAACAGATGTAATATGTAGCTTAAATAGCATTCACCTGGAACTACAAGAGAAAGATAACACAATCACCGATATAACGCAATAAACGGTTTTAAAAGAAAATTGCAGCTACTGATTAATCAACTAAATGGAAACGATTTCAAATAAATTCCGGCTTTGGAAGCAATGGCAAGTCCTCAGTTAAAAAATGGTATATTTATTAGACATATATAAGAAATCCTTGCCCACGACACCATCTCCTTGAGCGGAAAGAGAATCTTTTTGAGCCCAAACACCAGATACCTTGGAGTTATGTTGAATAACCCGCTCACCTGGTGTCCACAGGTGCAAGCGGTGACGCCCAAATCCTTGGCGGCGAAGAATATCCTATACCCACTGCTGTGCCGGGGAGAGAAGCCGCCACTAAAGGCAAAGAAGACTTTATACTGCTCCGTGCTGCGACCTATTATAACGTATGCAGCCCTGGTTTGGATTACGGCTGCTCCTTACGAAGAAAACTACGTACCATGACGGAGAGCGGAGCGTTCCAAACATCGCCTGGTGAAGGAGCTGGTGACGTTAGACCTAGATCGTCCACCGCCTCAAATGAGGGTTCGGTGCGTCGCCGAGGTGTTGGAAAGAGAACTGAGGACCAATGATTAATCTTTTTGTCAATCGGGGAGTGAGATCCCCAATCCCTGTGTTGCGTCCGAATTTTCCCATTTCCTTTTAATTTTCCATCAACTTCGAGGCGGCAAGACCGCAGTTGTCATCCACAGAAGAAGTAAGTCCTGAGAGCTGCGGTTCTTAGCTTTAGTAGGAGAGGCTGTCGTTAGGAAGTAAGAAATATTCTAAGTAATTTTAAAAGATCTGATTTTAAGAAATTGACAAATATTGTAACTTTCATGAGTTATCTGTTTTCTTGTGCAGACGATGAAAAATCTACTGAAATATCAAATACCTTCAATCAAGACTATTGCAGATGAGTACAGATATATATTTAAATGCCAAAACAATTAATGAAAACTTTGGCTCTTGTATATCTGCAGACAAATATCAATGTTTAAAACAAATTGCGCCTTAAATGGCTGGATTGTTTAAGTCTACTTATCTATAGGAATCTGCAAAATATCGCAGTCGTCTAACTGACGAGCATTTGGTATAATCCTTCCGATCCTATGGAATATACGCGGATGACATTCATCGACATCCAAAGATTAATCTGTTAATGTGTGTTGGGGATAGGTATACGTATATTATTATGTTATATTGTATTTTCTTCTGCCCAGCAATAGAATTCAGACTTTAAGTGGCCAGTAAACAGAAACCATACACAAATCGTAACAGAAATACCTCCATCACATATCCTGTTAGGGCTCAGTTCTACCCCCTTCTTACGAATCACTTGCCGCCTATTTTTTTGCGGAAAATCGCTGATAGTACAGGTCTTACCTCCTGCTATAGATTGAACTAGATTTTTCTATTAACAAAAAGGAAAGCGTTTTAAAGTTTAATCATGCATCAATATTATATATATATATATATATATTATAATATAATGTAATATATATACATTACATGCGCCATCTATACAAATTTTAGGTCAATACCCTAAAATATCAGGTCATTCCATAAGTTTTCCCCATTGGATAAATCCAATATCTCAGCCATCTGATATGCAGTAAGTTGCAACTCTGCATCAACCAGACTTACCAAAATGTCTTCATTAAAATTAGCTAGATCCTCCATATTAATAACATCTACTTGAAACCGGTTATACTAGTTTGTGCCATTCTTATACCCACTTGCCATCATGCACATTATTTAACTTCTTCCAACCTTAGTAGCGCTCTCACCACTACGATGAGAAAAAGTACAATTCACTATGCTTGTATTCATTGCAACTTCCATTTCTAAGTACCGAATCATAAGCCTTCTCAACAAAATGCCATTTAAAACTGACTAAAAGCACATGCACAAAATCTATATATAGCAGTAATAAACGGGTCATCAGGAGATACAATGCTCACGAGCTTATGGACTCATTTGATGCCAAGTGAATGTAACATTACTGAAAAAATAACTTCAAAATTCAGTAAATTTTATTGTCCGTTATCAAATAGTGGGCTCACCATCCGCAGAATTGGATACTGTCTAAATAAATAATGCAATATCTTATATATATATAGTAACATATTAATTCAATACCAAGTATTAAATGCTTGTACCACAAAAAACATCGTAGCATAGCGCATCGATTTAGTATTGATTACAGTGGGGAATCGGCGATGCTGTCCTAGCTTATTTTGTAATTATACTCTGTTACCGCAGTTTGGCTAATAATCAAGTAGGCAAGCAGCTATGATAAAAAACAATAACAAAGTAACCTGAAGTATCGTCAAACGGTGTCAACAATGTTTAGCTAACAATGGCCAGCATTTTAAACATTTCATGTGGTTATTAAAACTAAGTTTTGTTATTTTAAATAATGTTTGTTTTTGTTTTGATCCAAATGTAAAAAAATGTAGAGGTATTTTTATATAATCATACATTACCTTACATCCCTGGGGAATAAAAAGTTCGAGTCAGTATTCTAAAAATCCAATATGGCGTCCATTTAGCTTAAGGAAAATGAGAAGTATCCCAAAAACAACCACGTTGAATATTTAATATATAAGAAAATTACAGTTTTCTGCTTTTTTAATAACTGACGGTTGGCAATTTTGAACTTTTGAAAAAGATTTTGAATCAGAATATAAAGCTGCAAAACATATACCACTTAATCAAATCTCGATCTTCAATAATAAGAACTTATCCATGCAATCCCACTTGATTTGGGACAGACTGCCTAGAACCCTAAGTATTTTATATCTATAGCGTTTATTTCGATGGTCATTATTTGCTTTAATACCTAACTCTCACTTCCATATGTTAAAATCGATGTAGTCAATTGCTACTGATAAAAATTGTCTTCTGTCTTCAGGTGATATATCAAAGTCAAATGATATCATGTCGCAAGTATCACAAGCAGTGAAGTGAATATGATATGCCAAGAACAAGGAAATCTAATTAGTAAATATCGTTGATTTGATAAAACGGCTCATAATTCTAGTAATTATTTAGTACCAGTACTGTAGTTTAGAATGATATTTCATAAAAAATAAATTCGTATTTCGACAACAATCGTCGTTCACTATTGTCATCTTCATTGGAATACCCGCTATTCATTGTGTTCATGGTTCACTCCTTCAACTTTATGCGACAAATTTTTATGTGACTCTTAGCTATTGCCCTGGTAATATTATTTAAACAAGTATCGTTATCCAATCTAACTGAAACTGGAGCTCTTATAATATGCTTTATTAATTACTCTAAAACTTTAAACTAATAAATATTTTACAATGTAACTAAACGTTGCTGTACCAACTTTAATTCAGTTCTTCAGTCGGCCTCAAGTGAAAAAAGTAAAATGTGCTGTTTACTGGGAAAAGTTGGCAATTTAGTTAAATTCTAACGAGCTGGTTCGAAATTACACGACAGTACCGAGATGCGGCAAAAATACGAAAAGCACGAATATCGACAACGCTTCTTCGCTGTTTTGGAATTAAAGGCAAAACAAAGAAACGGAAAAGTTTTACCACCGCCACGTAACAAAGCGCGAAACTAGTTATTTGTGGACGAGATATAATTTAATGTACATAAAATGTTCGGCCTCAAATTTTAACATAAACGAAAAATAAAGGTTCGTATAGATAATTTGTCTTTGTATTTGTGCTCCGGCGAATTATAATTAAGCGTCCTCACAATAAACCGCTACAGAAAATAATACGTGCTGGTAATTTGGTGATGTTATATATACCAAGGAGTGGAATGAAGACATAAATTCTTATCGCGGGTTGTTAACAAAAGGGTAATAAAAAAACATCGATAGCAATCTAGGGGTGTTCTCTTAAAAGAATACCCCTTTTGGACAAATTCGACAGTTAAATACTCCAGACCTTAATAAAGCTGTATGGATTTAATATTTTGTTCAGGTTAGCAAAACACACAGTTGAAACAAAAATTTTAGTATATGTATATTATGTTGACTACCACATGGTGGTATTGTGCATATTTTGAACTGTGGAAGGACTGGAGAGATTTTACATACAAATAGCTTGTGAACATTTAATGGTAACTTCATAACATATACTTACTTACTACAAATACAAACATAACATTCGTGAAGTATAACTATATTATATACTAGCAGATACCCGCCGTATTTTGATTTTTTCGGTAGGTGTGTAAACAAAGATTTTTCGAAGTTCCAACTTTGGAGCAAGCAACATATAATTGGCAGTGCGAAAAACAGGAAAGTTCAAACCAGCAACACTTACCATCTTGTTCCGTTGCACAATTTCGGTGGGTCTAACAATACGTTGCGAATGAGCATCAATGGTGAACCAACTATTAAAGTTAAGATATGTGGTGGCATTCCAGATGGTTCCAAAGAGTTAAGAAACTCTATTAGAAAGTTGACAGCTTGTTCCTCATCTATAACTGTGTCAATTGATTTGTACGTGACAACTTCACCGGGTAGCTTGAATTAAATTTGATGATTTATTTTGTTGACGTCATCATTCTTCGGAGCCAAAATTACTCGTCTTTACTGTCTATGAGATTTTTAATATTTTCTAATTCGATTATTTGACATGGTCGACGCGATAACCAAAAATGATAAAACTTTCTGATAACAGTGACAGGTCAATGTTTTTGTGTTGACAGTCTGTATTCGGAAAAATTATTGTATGGGAAAAGTCGAAAATCCACTTCATGAATGGACCAAATGCATTTTTTTACTGGTCTAAAATCATCCTCGCGTTATTGCCTTTCTAATGAAACCGGTTTGAGACACATCGGTTGGATAGTTTCGAAGTCTATAACGGACATAGAAACATTTTTGTATTTTATATATATAGATAACAAAACTTTTATAGAAATCGGGGTATTTTAGGGGTATAAGAATATTTCAACATATATGTATTAAAACCAATAATTGTTTTTGTAATTAATATATATTCTTGAAATTTTCAGAACTTGTACATAAGTGGTATTAGTATTGGGTTTTAGTATGATAGTCGGTGAAACAGCTTCCATTGTGTAACGGTACTTCACAGAATTTGCGTACATATCCTGTTTCGCTCCTTAACCTATGTGTCTTACATACTATACATATCTTTGAGGAACTTTTTTTATTCTTTGTGGACTTTAGTATCTCCAAGGTGTGTTTTCTCATGTCGCCAGACAATCTACCAGGTGGTGCTAAGGTTGGACCAGTAACTCGTAATGTTTTCAGCTGCACATCATCAACTTCTGCAGTTAACCATGCTCTCGTAACTAATAGTGTTTTTATACACATTTTTTGGTATATTACAAAGCTGTTAAATAGTACAATATTCGTTATATATGGGGCTGCCTTTTGGTCCATTGTTTTTCGAATGACCGAATAATGAGAAAGCACGATGAACGCCTTTCATGAATTTATTATATTCTGTTATGCATTGTGGTTACATAATATTCTCTTTTTAGTTTCTATTCTGTTTTCCGGTCGGTACTATTTCTTCAGAATGAATTGTACTTATCATTTTTATCTTTCCTTTTATCCTGAAAAACCAGCAACAGACAGTCACCTTTTTGAAAAAATACTGTGTCGTCTGTTTTAACTTTTTCATGACAGTTTTTAAATCTGTCGGTGTCCCCTTTTTCTCTTATAGTGCCGCAAACTCTAGTTTTATGTTGCAATAATAATTCAGCATATTATACACTATTATAATAATTATCTCGGTAGAAGTAATGCCATTTACCTACTTCAGAACGCAAAATAGACCTAGTCTGTTGTATTTTTTACCATTTTCACAGTATATTTCTGGAGTTATTAGATACCCGGATTCACTTTCGCATGCAGCCCGTACAAGCAACCCATATTTGATAATCTTAGCATACGTGCTAAATGATAGCCTTTCTGTACAAGAAATCACTCCTTCGTCTAAAGACATCTCCCGTTCTGGCGAATAAAATTCCTGAACTTTTGGAATAAAGTGGTCCAAAATAGGTTACATTTTTATTAATCTGTCAGAACCATTTTTTATTTGGGTGTTGTCAAGTGGAAGATGGTCCAGATTTGTTGAAATCTTGTTGAAGTCATAATTTTTGTAAATAATGGCGCTTCTATATTTTGTCCAATAGTCTTGTGTACACTTTCGTACCTACCCCATTAAAATTATAAGTCCAAGAAATCGCTTCATTTCTATTGTGATAACATCAATCCGCTTTAACGCATTTTTGGGAACTTTATACTTAGTGACTCGTTCATCTATTTGTTTCATGACACAGATACAAGAAGAAATTATCATTAAAAAAGCTCAGCTGTATCAACGATGTTTTCAGTAAATTCTTGAATTAACGTCATACGTGGATTTTCTTCCAACAATTCTAACTGTGATAGTATACCAATGTCATTCCACAGATCACTAATACTAATTTCTGATTCACTATCAGTATTTTCCTCCTCGTCTGATTCACACTTTCATCTTTTAGTGATTCAGAAGTACTATCATTGTCTGTTCTACACAAAATAGGTTGCGCTTATTTTTCATAGGTACGATATCACTATCATCATCAGAATCACTTGGTGAGTCTGATAATTCAGCATTTTCAAATACATCAAATTTATCCATTATGATAAAAAATAAAACGCAAATTAAACTTACATGATGACCATTTCTATGTTACTAACAGACTAAAAAGAAGCTCATATATAACGCAAATATGTACACTAACCCATTTCAAAATGTACAACTGTGCATACAAAATCCTGTTATCTAAGAACTTATTAAGAAAGCAAACACATTTTGCAAAACGAGAGTTCTGATTTCCCAATGACAACGTTTAATTTGTTTTATTAATTTATTAATTAATACATTTATTAATTCTCGGTTCCCGATGTGAATGTGTTAACTAGAAATATGTTTAATAACACATCTCTAGGTGCTCTATTAACTTCAAAACTGTGTATCTTTTAACAATTAGCTTAATTATTAAAATAAATTGCGTAAATGGACGCTAATAGTCGAAGCACGATCTACCATTGAAACCACATCAAATCGATGCGATATTTAGACTATTATTACGTTTCTAATCATTTAAGTTGTTGCCAATAGCGGACGCTAACCCTGCGCAATTTAAAGTTGGAACGACATTCTTGTTGATAACTTGCACTAATCACTAACATTCAAATTCCAACCTGCAAAGTTTACTCAGATACTACTCCGCTGATGAGGTCGGACTCCAGAATTACAAGTTCTCGCAATGGAGAAACATTCTGGAGAAGTCTGAGACAGACCACCAGAATGTCTAACTCACCCGTGTGCTCTGTATACTAATGTGTCGTCCAACCAATGATGGCGTTTACCGCCTTGCTATTTTCAAACTTTCATTTCTGAAAGCGTAGGCGAAAAAGTGCCGTTCGGGTTTTAAGCGACTTTTTCTGTTTACCACTAAATTATTCGGTATATTTCTCTGCCACTGCTTTCTAAGTGATTACTTCAGTAAGTACTCGAAGGAATTAATTGTAAACTTTCTAGCATTGGGTAGCCTTTTCATTCCTAAAGCACAACTATGTATGTACCTACATATATACATACGTGCATCCTCTCTTTTTTGATAAGCCGTCGCGGTAGCGTTCAGAATTTATTGCTTTAGCAGGTCTCGCGAACGTAAAATAAACAAAAATTAATCCTGTTAGACATGTACAATTTGTGTGTTTGCCAAATAAATTCCGATTGTTCCTTGTACATCAGAGCAATATCCGAGAGAATAGTGCATGCATTTGTTTCAAGCGTAGGACATTTTATTGCTCAAAGTTGATTGAAAAAATAAACTGATCAAATTTACTGCTACACTGAACTACGATCGGGCTATTTTCCAAACAAATTACGACGAATTTGATTTAGCAATACAGATGGAAATACATTGCACTGTTTAAGGCTAAACCTATCAAAAATAAAACTATAGAATTATACTACACAGCAAATGAATCAGAGTATGGTTGAGGTGGTATTCAAAAAGGGGGTTGGAATTCTAAGTATAATACATATTTATTACAATTATTATTATAGTTTCTGAATTAAACATAAGTAATAACGTGATAGGTACTTACGCATTTTGTAATAACAGAATTAGAAACGCGATTATCTGTAGTTAAAATAACATATATCTACACTTAAATGATTGCGGGGAATGCTGCATCATACGTAGAAAACTAGAAGCAAAACAAAGAAGAATATGTAACCCAAAACAGGGTATATAAAGTTCTTTCATGATGTGTCCTAAGGTAAAAGACGTTTAATTTCCTTTAACATCCTAGTCTCGTACATTATTTGTCTTACGGAATGCCCTTGAGCCTTGAAACATTCGGATAGAACTTCCTGTGATCCTAAACCGACATTGATATCAAGTCGGTATCTCAGCGATAGTAATCCAAAGGTTCCCTTATCTCTAATTAATAATCACAACGAACAAATAGTAATTGCTGATTACTAGAGTTTGTTGAAAAGGTGGATGACGTGTTATGATTAAGTAGTGTAAATCGGACTGACGCTGTCACTCTTCCAAATTTTATTATTCAATGATAAGTTGTCATTGATTAGTTATAATTAAATAATAAAATTCGGAGGGGTGACGGCGTCAGTGCGACTTACACTACTTAATGATAATACGTCATCCACCGTTTTAACAAACTCTAGTCTTTACCATTATAAATTACATATAGGAGGTAATATCCAGGGATAATATAGAACGTCAATACATATATCATAAGATACTACACGATCTCAAATTCCATATGAATGTTATGCTGACAAATGGTTAAGTGTGTACGTCTCCTTGTTCGCATTTCCTTGAACACAAGAGTAGACAAACTTTGCCTGCAATTTAAATCTGTTAACACCATTACTTCGGAGGAATAGCCTACTCGTAAATATTATGATGCCTACTAAATATAGCAACTTATTGTTAGTATAATACTTGTAGTACTTATTCCAAAGAAAATTATTCCTACCAAGGTACGACACCAAATACCCAAATTTTTATGTCACAAGCTTACTCGCCATATGTAATAAACAATAAAATAGTTATAACCAGAGACCGGATTATGTTTTTGCATATCAACAACTATCAGCGGTACAATTCAACGCTTTAAGATCTACACGAATTAGGGTAAATAAAAGCGTTTAGCACTAATTTAATTTTTCACATTTTGAATATTTTGGCTTTTTTCCAGATATTTCGAATATTTTAATATATTTGAAATTCTTCGACATATTTTTTCGTTTGAAAATCGCGTTATTTTTATAAAAATGTTGTAGACGATTTTCTGGGAAATTTATATTGTGCGATTACCGCTCTTTCGTTAAATATAATAAAATAAATATGACTTAAATAGGGATTAATTCTTTTTCCGATAAATTTATGTTTCTACATTTTTCTAAGAAATTGTTAATTGCTTTTAAACTTCCAAACGAAATACCATGTTCGATACCGAAGAGCAACGATTTATTTATTATGGTTTCTAAGAATAAAAATCGGAAATTAAATGAATAAAGGTGAGTTCTGATTGGTTAAAAATAATTAGGTAGGAGGTGTATACGTTTCAGCATTTATCATTTAGTACTGTCCTGGATAAAACTCTAGTCTGCAATACAATTGATTGAGAAACTGGCTTTGGATTTCTGCATAAAATTATTTTCATTAATAAACATATTTTTATTTAATTTCAAGATCATTTTCTTATTTTATATCTAAAAAAGTGTCTATATTTTCTACTATAACTTTCTTCTTTTATAGATTCCATGTGAGAAGGAATACCAAATTACTCTACTTTACGGTTTAAACATAGAGGCGGAAAATATTAGAAATATATTTCCTACTAGCTGTTAAGCCTGTCCCTGCCAGGCAGGAAGAAAAAGAAAATCTTCTTGGCAGAAAAAAAGCAAAAAATTATTTGCCACACCCCTTTTTCGTTTTAATTCTCCGCCCACAGGCCAAAAATCAAAAATTCGGCTAGATTAGGATTTGACTTAGGCGTTTTGCTATATCCATGCCAATTTTCAGCTTTCTAGCCCATCAGTGGGCTTCAAAAAACTCTGGATAGACAAAGAAAGAGGAAAACACAAATTAGGAAAAAGAAAAAGAAAATATAAGCTAAAATGTTAAAAAATTGAATTTTGCCTCGCCCCTTTTTCGTCTTAATTCTCCGCCCACAGGCCAAAAATCAAAAATCCGGCTACGTTAGGATTTGGCCTAGGCGTTTTACTATATGCATACCAATTTTTAGCTTTCTAGCCCATCAGTGGCTTCAAAAAGCTCTGGATAGACAAAAAAGAGGAACACACAAATAAGGAATTAGTAACGTAAAGAAAATATGTTTAAAATCTCCTCTGAGGATTCAGTGTTCCAGAGAAAAATTACCTAATACTCCTTTGCCACCGGAGCCAATAATCACAAAATAGGGAACATGGTTGAGAGTTGCTAGCTTTATGCAAAAAAATTTAGACACTGCACCATGAACTTTGCTTCATTAAATCAAATTATGATTTTGTTCATAAAACTATTGTTGTTCTTGGAACAGAATCACTCACTTTTAAAGAGAAATAGCGATTTAAATTTGTTACAACAAGCAAACCAAATTCTCCGTGGCGACTTTGATGTTGAAACCTATTTAAGTCCGGAAGTTGATGTTTTAAAATGTGCACCAATTACATCGATTGACGTCGACGAAGTTTTTCAAGGTACAAATAAAATTGTTTTTGCAGTAAAGAATCTAATGTTTAATGTAGAAATGTAAGTGATGGGAATCTGTTTAATAAAATCTGTTTAAATTTTCTTAGTGTTTGTTTGTTTTCCTTCATTCTGAAACTATTTTTAAAACATATTTTATATATTCTAGACATTTTAGGAATATTTTCAACCCATTTTGCTCATATTTAAGACATATATATGTAGATATTGTAGTCAAATGTCGAACATATAATCCGGTTTCTACTTATAACGGAGTAATTTAAAATATATGTAGGGGAGATTGGCGAGTTGTGAGACGGGTTTTGTTTTTGAACTTAAACTACTCCAAAATCACAATATTTTGCATATCTGAAAGCTTTAAACTTTATTTCGACACTAATGGCAGCTATTGGTAAAATAATAATTTTTGTCAACATTTAAATTGCACGAAAAAAACATTCATTTTTCGAATGTTAAAAAAGTTTGCGGAGTTGTGAGACATTACTTGAAATCAATAAAAATGACGTATTTTGGTATATTTTTTTATTCAGGATGGAAAATAAGAAACATGAGACAATTTTAATGAAAAAATCTTATAAAAATGCAATACAATTAATCTGATTCGCAGTGAACACATGTATAATATTCAGCTTGTAAATTGGCACACTTCAAGTGCACATCTCGATCGCATACATTGCAATGAGTAGAGGTGTTTCTGTTCAACTTTTTCGGCATTACACCTTTGCAGATAATACAGTCTTCGTCTTCAGAATCCGATGAAGATAAAAGATGCGTAAAACGTCAAAAAATAGTGTCTTACAACTCCCCAAATCTGTTGTCTCAGAACTCCCCAAATCGTATATATTCTAAATGGACGCATAGTTATTAGCATATTGTATTTTCATGCAAAAATGAAAGTGTGTCGAAACTTTATTAACTAACGATTCATTTGTATATACTGACCTCTGCAATTCGCTTGAAAAACTGATCGAAAGTATCAAAAACAAAATTGGTCAAGAAACTTTTGGAATAATTTTAAAACATATTACCTGGAGAGACGCTCAGAATGCGTGTTTGTGAAGTGAAGTTGCATTGAAAACAATATTGACAGTCATAATCGAACGTCAAACTTGTGAAATATGAAGGAAAATGACGCTGTCTCACAACTCCCAATGTCTTACAACTCCCCAATGTCCCCTACTAATTTAAGAGCACTGAGATATTGATAGTAGTAAAATTTTACATAGAAACATACATAACTTATACAAAACTAAAGTAAGTATGTCAACCTACAATTTTTAGTTCGTATACCATTTCGAAAATAGATTGCTACAATAAGAGTATTCAGCATGTTTTTCAAACGGGGGCGACATATACGCTCCCAAGAACAAAATTGAGGAAACAAACAAAGGACAAAATCTTAGAAAACAAAGATGTTCATCCTTAGAATCTTTAGTGTTACTAATCCAGTGTACTTCCGGTTGCTCGCTGTAGATAAGACAAATGAACATCTTTAAACTGAATTCAAATAATAGCAATCTTCGTGTTATTGCCATGGCACCACAAAAGATTTGCGACACTGCGATCCGAAATACACTGCCTGTCAAAAATTATATCACCTGAAAGGCGTAATCCTTTGTCAGAAACTACAGAAACGTAACTGCTTAAAAATTGGGGATATTTGATGAACTAGCCATAATCTAAGTGATGTAATATTAAATGTAATTGCATCGTCTGTGGATTCCAGTTTTGGACGGCAAGCAAAGGGGTCGTGTTGCAGGCAAAAGTATTAACCTTATGCTACGAACTGGGTTAAATAAGATAAAATAACTGTAAATACCAAAAAGTGAACATAGAGTCAAACAAACTAACGTAAATAATGAATATAAACGAAACTGAATTAGTGTGCAACGTGTTACTAGCAATGTGCTGGGAAAGCGAGCCTGTGTGTAGGCTTATCGTGAATAAAAACAGACAAGATAATACGAAAATGTAGGAACAAATATAGAAGGACCATATCAAAAGCCAAGTACAAAAAATAGTAACCGGTCGGAAATGTACAGTGACGGAAGTGTCTCGGACTCAAAGAGAGAAAAGTAAAGTAGTGAAGTAGAGGACTGCGGAGGGATGTCTTACTTCCTTACCTAATTCTTGAGCCATGTACCTTTCGGTGATGGCTAAGTGGGAGTTGTCATTTGGTTTCCTCCATATTTCTCTCCAATTTTCCCTATTCTGCACCAATCTTAATATAATATAATATAATCTTCTCACTTTACTCCTCTCCGCTCCGCTGGCTTTCTTACTTCCCCATTTCATGCTTTTCTTAGCCTTGCTCTTCGTCGTTTCCCATTCTCTCTTGCTCCGTACACATTTTCCACTAGTCTACCTTGTTTCATTCTTTGTGTATGTGCCCTACACCTTGGTTACCCCATTTGTATCGTCTCTTCTACTGGTGTTATATATAGTTGTTCTCTAAAATCGACATTTCTTATTTTATTTCTTCTTGTTTTTCTTTGTATCACCCTAAAAAAATCTCATTTCTGTTGTTATTTGCTTGCTTCTTTGTCTTTCCGCTATTGACCAGCTTTCGCAGGCAAATGTGAGTGTTGGTTTCTTCTCTACCTTTCTAACAACTTCGGGTTTTACCTCTTTCGGTAGTTCCTTTCTGCTGAGAAATTTTGTCTTCTTGCGTTGAAGAGTCTTCCTGTTCTTGCAATTTTCTCATTAATTTCATCTTACATGGTTCCTTCTTCATTGATGATGGTTTTCAGGTAGGTGAATTTGTATACTGCTTTTATATTCACTCCTGCAACGTTGATTCGGTGTTTCTCGTTAGTTGTTACCTATTATTATCATCTACTCTTCTTTATATCCACTTTGGTGGTAGCTCCTTCCTGCTATTCATTCAGGACATCTACTGTGTGTTATAGTTCTGCTTCCCTTTTCCACACAACTACTTGATCATCAGCGTTCCATAGTTCAGTCATTCCTTTACTTGTATCATATATGCTATCTAAGACCAGGTTAGAGAGTAGTGGGCTTAGTATCTGTATTTCAATTCTGTCTACGTTTCTTAACCATTTTTATCTTGGTTGATTCTTTTTGTTGTTTTTCGTTTAGTTCTAATCTGGCCCTCTCTTTACTTTCACTCCAACAACACTCCAATTTAGATCCCCCATCATGATCACATTATCATTTTCTGTTCTATCTGTATCTTTTTGCAGTTCTTCATAAAATTTTGTCTTTGCTCCTATGCTACAATTCTTTCGTTTATATATTTAGCATGCCTTAGCATGTGTTTTTGGGTTCACCCCATTACTATCCATGTCTTAATTTCAATATTCCATTGTTCTCTTTTTGGGTTCCCGTTGTACCTAGTATTTTTATATTCACCTTCTATGTATTAGCTCTTGCTCTCTCCCATTGATACCTCGCATCATCAACCACTTTTTTATTGTCGTCATGTCTTCCTTTCCTTTATGTATTCCCAGTTTCTTGTTTGTTGTTGCTTTTCTTCCGTTTTGTTAATCTGTATAATCATGTCTTTATTCATTGCCTGAGTCTTTTTCATATATCTACATCTTTCCTCCTTTGCTAGTTTTTGTGCTAGAAGATGTAGCAGATCATCTATTCTCTTTCAGGGCTCCATCTTCGTAATTCCACTTATATACTCTCGTTCATCAATTGTTATTTTGTTGAAGCTCATTTTTACGTGTTTTCTTCTTGTTCCTCTCAATATCGGCAATTTCCTTCCATATTTCTTGGGTTTCTCGCTCCTTTTTTGTTAATTCGTTGTTTATGTAGATTTCTTTTTGTAGACTTTTTCAAAAATCTTTAGTTTCCATTACTACTTCTTCTTTCATTGTATTATTTTACACAATTTTGCATACTATCATACCTATCCTGGCAGCTTCCTTTATCTGAATCTTTGTGCCTATATTTGCCTCGATAAAGTTGTATATTCCAGTTATTAATTCTCATTTATTGTCTGTTTCTAATTTTGATCCGGTTATCACTATATTATTTTTTATCCGATATTATTTACCTTTTTCACCATCTCTTTTAAATCTTCCTTAACTCTATTATTTTCCACTCTTGGTATTTCATTTTCTCTTTTCAGCTCTCGTATTCCCTGTTGTCATACCCTCTTCTCGTGTTGCATATCTTTCACATCTGCTACCAGCGTTTCAATCAGATCTGTTAAAGCATCTATCTGGTCTTCCTTGTTCTCTTTCTTTTCCTTCTAAAGTGTTTTCTGCATTTTTTTACTTCTCCTCTAACTCTAGTTTTCCCCTTTTCTTTTTCATTCCTCCGAGTAGTAGTCATTGCTATCTTGATTCATATCCCAACACTACTTAACTTTTTAGTTGTACCTCGTATGGCTATTTTAACACTTATTTATTGCTTTATCTCTATATTTGTTTTTGCTGCGGTAAGCACTGCACTTGCTATATTTGTGTATTATATTTACACACTTTCGGGAAACATACCCAGCCATTTAAATCTTTTACTAATTTTATTTTCATATAGTTCTCGCTAGCTTCTCACTCCCGTTTCGCTATTGTTTAAATTTTGCGTTCACACGTGGTGTAGTTCGCAAAGCGACGACAAAACCGCCGCCGTCCGAAACATGACCGCTGTCGAGCCCAAATCACCAGGAGATGTCAAAGAGATCAAGCCAAGCCAGAGAGACTATAGCAAGAACTAAAAGGGCTTATAGCGAAAAATATAAGAATCAAAGATAAAGTGTGGGATATGGAAATAAGAGTAAGGAGATTGGGATAAGACCGGACAAAAACATTATAATACAATGGCTAAAATAAAAAGAGATAACAAAATGAACCTAAAATCAGGGTGAAAAATTTATTGAGAATAGTTTCGGTTGGAAAGTACAGATAAATGAGGCCACAAAAACAGGAGAAAAATTGAATTGGATAGCACGATGGAAAAGGAAATTGTAATGAGAAATAAAGAAAAATTAAAGACATAATTTATATTAACAACAAACTTACAATTAGGTGAGAAGACCGAGAAACTCGGTGAATAATAAAGTAAATAGCGAAAGGTGAGAAAAAGAAGGTGAAACAAATAAGGATAGAATACCAGAAGACAATAATGGATGGATGTCAATATAAATGAGAAACCAACAGTGGAAAATTAAATAGTTGAATAATAATATTCTTACCATCCAACTGTTCTCACTTCTTGTTTTGCAAAAATATTTCGATATTGCTTCCTTTGGAGACTAGAACACTTCCTTGATAGATTTGGTATATTAACTGCTAACCAGCATGGCTTTAGTAACAATAATTCGATAATTACTCTCTTCAATACCCTTTATAATCAATTAGTTTCCTGTATAGATTACTGTGCATACCCCGTGGCACTGCTTTTCGACTTAAGTAGAGCGTTTGATTAGGTAAATCAGTTTTTTAACAAATTGGAGTATTATGGAGTTCCAAGCGTTGCGTCTGAATGGATTACATCCTTTCTGACTTTAAACATAAACATGGAAACAAATTTAAGGCAAACACTTCTTTTACGGAAATTATTAACATGGGAGTGCCCCACAGCTCAGTATTGTGTCCAATGCTTTGCCTTTCTTTAATAAATAATATATTCTATTTTGTTGGGAAGAGCGATATTATATGTAGATGATATCACGCTCTTCAAGTTCAAATGAAATATCATTAGACCGACATTAAAACAAAATGTTATTAAGGATTAGCAATCGATTTAACAACGATAAATTTCTGATCAGCAGTATATAAGAAGGATGATAAAAGGCACTTCAACAACTACAAAAGAAATAACACTTTCTAGTGTTCCATGGATGGTATATTCACAAGAGTATTAGGGGGAAGAATAAGAAGTAAAATAGAACCCACACTGGAAGATAATCAATACGGATTAAGAAAGAACAGAGGCGCGCAGCACTTCATATTTATCATGTGATAAATAAGTCAAAAGATAATAAACAAACAGATAACTGCCCATATGCTTGATAGACTTAGAGAAAGGATTTGATAAAATTCGAAGGAAAACGAAGGGGAGCTGCCAAGAGAGGGCAGTAAACAGGACTATCATAGAAATAATAACGGATATGTACAAAGAAAATATGAACATATTTAGGGCACTCAACGAAGAAGCCAAAGAATTCAAAACAAGATAAGGTATAAAACAAGCATGCGTATTAAGCCCATTTCTATTCTTAATGGTATTAGATGACGCAATGAAGAAAGCCAAGAACAAAATGAAGCGATTGACATGAATCTAGTAGCAGATAAGACCAACACAACTGAATGAACTGAAGATTGTAGATGCCATGACATTGATGACAGATATAAAGAAAAGGCTCCAATATAATTTTGAAGTCATACAGAAGGGACTAGTGACGATTGACCATAAAATCAATGTAGAAAAAAACAGAAACCATGATAATATCGAAATCTAAGAAAATAAGGCTGATCGAAAAGAAAATTGAGCATGTGGACTTGAGCTCAAATGTGAAAGAATTTGGGGAAATAGAAAGGAGAAATCAATGAAAGACTTGGAGCAACAAAATGTATATACAATATAATAAAATGAACATTTCTAGGAAAAACGGAAGTAGCGAAAAAGAGAGAAACGGCATTACAACTAAAGGGGAAAGGCTTAGGATTAACTAAGTAAATGCATTATTCGTTTCCATTTTTCTTGCGTTCCTTTTGCTTCTTAGTTTAATTTAACGTGCTTATGCTTTGTTATAATTGCCAGGTTAAGACTATATAAATTATAGTCAAGTCAGCGATTTCGAAAACTTATGGATAGTTGCACACGAATTTGTTAATAAACGGATGAACGTATCCAAACGTTAGAACACATACAAGATTACATAGCAAGTAGCGGTTAGTCATATCTTTTTCAATATTTTGCGGCTTGGTAGGTAACAAAATACATTAAATAACTACACCGCATTTCCACTAAAAGAATGTTGTGTGAAGTATAAAAATTACTATAAAAATTGCTGTAAATAAGTAAACACTACGTTTTAGTGGGGTGATTTTGATCGTCTCTAAACACTTACAAAAAATTCTGAGGAACAAAAACCGAAATCTGGTGATTGTATCCTCTCACTTCACTTCATTAAAAACCTACCCGAATTTAATTTTCTAATGCAAATCATTACTGTGTCACTCTATTAACCTCTTCTACAGCTATAACCTGACATACAATCCAGATCATTTCGTCACAATTGCACATTTCATGCGAGACACGCGTCCGTTTTTCTACTACTCACCGCGAAAGTGCTGATCGGGTGAGATCTCTTCTTTGTCTTGGATTTTCACTTCTACAGTTTCGATTGAATTGCGGGGTTCAATTGAGATTGCGGCGTTAAAGCTCCATGAAAATGAAGTATCTCTTTTATGAGGGATAGTGCATAGCAGCACGGGAATCCGATTGTATCGTTTGTGATAGACTGGAAAATAACTTTGGCCATGACGGTACAGAATCGAAAAAGTGTCGTACCACAATTTGTTGAGGGAAGAACACAAATCAAATACCGTTGCTGATATAAATCGAATGTTTGTACAAAACCCATTGCAGTTATTATTTTTCAGATACTTCTACACGATAAAGTGGAAGTGAACTTGCACTAATAATAAATAAGTAAATATTTTCCATTTAAATTTACTGGAAGTTAAAAGGATTACTTTAATAAAAATTTAGTGACGAGAATGAGATTGGAAAAACAAAACAGAGCTCAAAAGTTGGTCTAGTGCATTGTGGAGCATATTAATTGATTAGGTCTAAGAAGAAGAAATATAC
The DNA here is from genome assembly GCA_038088585.1 of Chrysina gloriosa. NCBI lineage: Eukaryota > Metazoa > Arthropoda > Insecta > Coleoptera > Scarabaeidae > Chrysina > Chrysina gloriosa. The sequence goes on from CM076090.1 coordinate 25,594,170, forward strand.
ACAAAAATACTATTAATAAAGGCAAAGACAAAATATATGAAATAGGTATGCTTTCTACTGTACATGAGCTATACATATGTATGTAAATGCGAAATCTTATTTTCGCTGAATTTAAAATTTTTCTGGTCTATATCGCAGACTTAATGTTCCCATTTTTGTTGATAAACTAGAAAACAGATTACCCCAGGAAGTGTAATTTTAGTTTGGTAAAAAAGTGACTACGCACAAGTAAGCAAATTCTTTCACACAATGCGACTGTATTCTTTATTTCAGTTTCCAGTTTTATTTAGTTCGAAATAGTTTGAAATTGAAACATAAGTTAATAGCAAATTTTATCTTACAAAATCGGCTGGATGTAATCATAAAACCTGACTTCACATCAAATAATGAAATTTTATGTGGATAGTATACATTTAAACAAATAGATATGTATGTCAATTCTGTAGGACTGATATTGTAAACAAAGTTGTTACCAACAGAAGAAAAACATTAATAGATTAATATACAACTCATTCACTCATTCCTTTGTAATATGCGGAAAATAACATTCGCGCCTACCAACGCGTTTTGTTTCAGTATGTTTCGATGGAATTCAATTTTTATGTACGTAGACCTTCTAGGCACACACAAATAAATTTAAAAGCCGTAGCGCATACGCGTGTTTAGGAAATATGTACCTCACAGGCGCCATATTGGATTTGTTTTGATGCAAACAAGTAATCGTTACGTTTGATTTTGTGTTTTACTGATTTATATTTAGAGTTATTTTAACTAATAGAGATATTTAAGCAACTACAACGTAAGTACCAGAAGCATGGTATATAAAAGTATAAATTGAAATATAGTTTGTCCCCCTTAATCACATATTACCTTTGTAAATGTGCTTATATTTATGAATGACTTGCTTCATTACGGTACTTTACATGTTAAAATTGTTTAATTTTTGTAGTACTTAGACCAACAATAAAATTACATAATCGTTTCATTTTATAATTTAGCATTCCATGTCAATGTTCAATATTTTTAGGAGAGATGAAGAACCTACTCCCGATGCTACAATTGCCATTTTAAATATGGTAAGAAAGAAAATGGTCCTAAACTTTATGGTCATAACAAAGGCAAATTATTTGGAGACCATAAAAGAAAAAGATGAGACGACAGATATGTAATGAAGAGGTAAGGTATCTGCAATTAGTTGTAGATATTCTTATTTATTTTGTTCGCTTTTAAGATTGTTACAATAGCAACTGAAGAACCTCACCCGAGTACATCAAGTGCGGAAGCAAATTCAGTACAAGTACCAGGTTGTTCAGCCACAATTTCCATTAAAAATGTACAAACAACAGGAACTTCAGTTATGCTACAAGCAGGAAACACTCTACTCCAAACAGAAATCGAACGGAAAGAAGAAATAATGGACACTTAAGGGTTACATATGTCATACGAAAATATATGTCAGTCATATAAGTTAGTCTTAGAATCTACCGGACTACCTACAGGAACAATTTTTGAGAATCTTTATTCTCACATAGGGAAATTAGAAATACAGTACTACTTACAATGGAATGTACAAAAAATAGAGAGGATCAATCAACTTCTACTTACTTTAATGAAATTAAGGCAACATTTTTCGCACATTGACTTGGCATTTAGGTTCCAAATACCTAAGGCTACTGTTACAAACAGAGTGACAACATTTATCCATGTGTTATATGAAGCACTTTATATAAATTTAATGGTAGGTATACCATCTAGAGCAAAATGTCGCTCACCTTCGAATAATTATTGATTGTACAGAAATATTCTGCAGTGTACTTAGACATTCACTGGCAAGCACTATTAACACATTACTTATAATGTTAGTGTTACATATGTGCATGACAAATTAGTTTTGCATTTTGTCAACCAACATCGATTGTTTTACCAACGCATTTTATTTTTATAGATTAAAATATTGTACATATAAGCACAATAAACACTTTAAGAGGTCTCGTTAGTGCAGCACGAAATGGTGTGAAAACTTTTTAAGCAACGTAGATCCTGGAGCCACAAGTGATAAGAACATAGTAAAACACTGTGGAATTTTAGATCACTTACAGGCAGGAGATCTTTTGCTTGCAGATAATTGAAGAACTGCTACCACCAGAAGTACCATTAAACATTCCTCTTCTTTGACGGCTACACAGTTTACTCCTGCGCAAGTACAGCAGACAAAATCTATCGCAAAGGTTAGGATACATGTCGAAACATCCATTAGAAAGATGAAGAGTTTTAGAATCCTAAGCATGATATCAGAAAAACTGTTTCCATACTGCTCCATAATTTTAAAGCAGTGGGAGCTCTTACTAATCTACAGTATCCATTAATTAATAATAATAGCTATTTGAATATTATGTATTATATTTTAAAAAATTACTATACAGTATGAAAAGCTTGACATTATTCAGAGTTTAGAGGCAGGTTCTACGTAACCAGTTTATCACAAAAATTCAACGTGGGAAAATCAACGATTTGCGACAACAAAAAGAAGAAGCCAATTCTATCCTATGGCACCACAGCCACTTACTGTTCAATAAACGAAAAACGTTGAAAGTAAGTGTAATATACCGGACTTGATAAAACGACTTATGCCTGGTTTCTACAGGAAAGATCTAGAGGTAAAAGGTGATTGACTATGTAAAATTTTTTAACATAACAATAAATGATTCATAAGCGATATGGATATTTTAGAACATGTTCAGAATTAATCAAATTTGTAATTGGGAGAATGGATATTTTGTCTTTTGCTCGATAATCCGGAACATCCAGTACAATTATAAATACGGACTAAAGAAGTTGTACTGTATTATAATTGTTTCGTTTGCAGTGTAAAGACATAATTTGGATTTTAAGAGGATTTGAATTATAATGTAGCGTACTTTAATGGATGTAGTGTTATTTTCTTTTGCTTAGTATTTTGTTAAATAAAAGTTCTTCAACATTTCTATATTGGAGGACCATTCTTCATCTTTTTCAATTTCGTTGGGAGTCCAGATGACAAAATAACATTGTTTACGTTTTGTCACATATAGCTGCCCCTGTACTTGATGGTAGTAAAGATGATTAACATCGACAACAATATTGTCCTTTTCATATTTAAAAAAGTACTTTTTGTTGACACATACTCTTTTATACTGTAATTCCGTATTGCATAAGGACACTTTACTTCCAACAATGTGTCATCACCAATTTATCCATCAGGACTTCGACCCTAATACCCACATGAGTCGAGCCAAAATCCTATTGTATTTACAAAGACTCCAAGAAGTTTGCTGAACATCTCAATTGTAGTTTTTTTATGTGTAATTCCCCACTGTATTGAAAGGGCGCGATCTATATCATAACTATTCATCAACGACTTATAAAGTGATGGCGGAAATTTATCCGCGGTGGAGGCTTGAATTACAAGTCCAAATTTACTGGCAGTGAGTCTGTTTTTTTGGATAATCAGCCATGCCTCATTGCTATTTTGGCCCACAGTAACATTTGCATTTTCAAAAACTATATCTTCTGATATTGAACATTTATCAATAAAATAAGCTATTTTATTTTCACTTTTTAAAAATTCATGTGATAACACAATATCTTCGGTGCACACTACTAATTTTGCAATCGAAACATCTGCTTCAGGACGCAATAACCAAGAAAAGCCAACAACATTGGTGGAAACCTTTCTTTAACCAACATCTCTGGGTTTCTTATGGCACGATATGATTGACAATGGCCAAACAATGGTTTCAGCGCTTGTACATCTTCTCGTACAGCATCAGCTCGGGTAGCTCCCCAAGATCGTTAAGTATCTATGCTGCTTATCTTATAATGTGCATAATACAATAACGTTGCCATATGATGACGCAAATCCAAACCTCGTGCACATGTACAATAATGCGATACTACTTCCTTATCAAAAAGAAATAGAATGTACGTTAACCGTTTCATTAATTACTAATAACATCTCAACGTCATAGTACTTCTTTTTCATGCCTGTGTGTACTTCTCCGCTGATAATTGTTGGTACCACATGCGTTTTCGCCACGTTCCAACTCATTTTGATGGTCCGCAAATCATTTTAAAATAATAAAAAAGGTTCTTTCTATTCGCTTCCATCTGTAGAAGAAGACAATTTATTTGTCACTAGTTTATGATACTAAGTTCGGTTATGTTGCAGTAACATTATCATACATACCATTCACAACACTAACTTGTTTCATATAAATCACAATTTAATTATTTTTCTTGTTCTCTGTAAATTCCAATTAAAATTTTCTGTGGTTGCTTCCAGTCACTGACGTTGCGCAAAAGATTACGTGCACTAAATGGGCTTATAACACTATAAGTTGCTTCCTATAGCGCCGCTTAAGTAAGTTAAAGTTAGGTAAAAAGATAATGAACAAAATAATGATTTTACGGAAAGATATAAACAGATTTTTACAAAAATATATAAAATATATGGACACATTTTACACACGAAATAATAAAACCATAATACTTACATTCTAATCAATATTAGTGGATGTTTACCTTCAATAAATAAAAATATTAGAGAAACAAAATCGCTGTTACGAGCAGAGTTTTCATTTTCAGAATCCGGCAAAGTACCGTCATAAATTATAAGCTCCTACAGCGCGAATATAAATAATATATATAAGAAAACAAACGCGACATACTGTTGCCGTATATCTTTATAAATGCTGAGGAAGCAGTAAAAATTTAGTGACATTTAAAGTTCGAAGCAAAAGGCGGACGGCACTTTTAATTAAATAAAATTTGTAGGGGAAAACGTTCGTTACAAAGCGTCACTGAATGCATTAGATTCTTCTTTTCTCGCCATTTCAATGCAATTACCAATAAAAGAGAACGAGAGAAGGGAAAGAGGAAAAGCTCTCGCTCACAATCTAACTTCCCAACGCCAAATAAAGAAATATTTAAGGCCCCATTCATTTTAAAATGCTTCTTTCAAGTCAGTTTCGAAGCCTTTATATTAATTTCCTGGTACACTATAACTTTACATTTATATATATATGTTTTATAAACAATCCATTAAGTTTAGTACTTTTGAAAAGTTTTGCTACATTTAAACTAAATCCATTCCTACAAACTTCAACGCTTCGCAAACAGCACTTGTACAATGCAGCTATTGTTGCTCGATCTTCGGGGCAGATGTGTACTTTAAGGTAGAAGATTGAATCTTATACCTTAAAGTAGTAGTGGAATCAAAGAGATTCGTAAACAATAAGGGACCACGGTACCAACTGAAAACTAGGTAGGAATTATGGACTACTAAATTTAAAATACGACTCTATTTTTAGTAATGAATTGTAATACGCTTATTTCATTGGAGCAACCTATCCATTATATAGGTAACCAATTATTCTTAGCAACTTTCCGTAAATACTAGAGATTCTACGCCCTCGCCTACTTTAGTAGTGAATTAGTTTGGAAACCATTTTGTTTAATTACAAAAGGATTAGTAACTTTTTTCCACTAATGTATTTCCATAATTTACCTAAACTTCGTAAAGATGTGGGATTTGAATTGAACTTGAGTAAAAGATTGTTGTTGGGGAAAGAAGTATCTAAATTGGCAGGTAAATTAAATGATCATTAGTTTTGTTTGATTAACGTAGGTGTGTACTCTTTGACAAAATTTATTTATTTTATTTCTAATCGCATAGGAACGCAAAGTTTTCTCGGCAAGGTTTACTTTCCCATCCTTATTTTGTCCAGTACTCGTAACTTCTATATCTATAGCATCTATGTGAACAAAATACAATTTAACAACATTGTAAATCTAATTACATTTCAAGTACCGCCAAGAGGCACACGTTCAATATGTTTATTATGAGATAATCGTCAACGATTGCTATAATTAGTGTAGAGGTCTTGTTTGTTTGTAGAGATAATGCAATTCGGACAGATGAATAAAAAAATTGTAATATGTGATCATTGGCAGTACAAACGAAAGTATGCAATAATTTCAATACCACTCTTTGTATTAAGAATACAACAAGTAGTGCTACATTGAAGTTAAAGTTTAAGAGTACACTCAGGTATTTAATTTGTTTGGGATTTAATCGAAACTAATAAGTGAAAGATGTATTATCCTTAACTATTAAGCTACAACTGCACAATGCAATTATAAATGCATAATATTTTATTATAGTTAGCAAAATAATTGATGTAACATTTTAACAACGGGCAATTAAGCACCTGTTCTTTAAAGTAGACGCTATAGACGAAACGATTACATTCCCAAAATGATAGTAATTATGAAAACAAACAACGTACAGTGTTGCTTTATAAGTGTTAGCAACACAATTCGTAGTTTTAACGACTAGCTATTAAAATTGTATGTTAATGCTGCACGCCGCCTGTAAACGAGCTATCCTTAGCTGAACCAGACAAAGAGCCTTGTTTTATGCTCGTATATTAATGTCGTTGAATTTTAATCGCTTCAGTATCATTTTTAGTTTCCTTTTTCTTATTCAATTAAATTGTTGCGTTAGAGACGAAATAATAGAAACATAGCACATTCTTTAGAGACGAAATATTCTAATCACGGAAGTGCATGCAGAATTATAGCAAAGTATACAATTCATATATTTTCAGAGAAAATTACAAAATTGAAATATGTAATTTACTAATCTGGCTTATTCCACGTTAATTCTTTGACCTGAAATAGAAAACGTATACTCCATGTAATACGCCCTAATCAACAAAAATAAAAGTAAATTAAAAAATATTGGTAATAATTATATATACGTACATTCTGCACATATTCCACGCGCATAACAGTAGCGTTATAGCGCGTGTCTAACAAAAAGAGTAAACAATGAAGGTGCTAGAAAACATATGAAAAAGTATCAATTTTTTTGATTAAGATCAACTGAAATACATCTTTTCTAAGATTTACATATTTTGGAAAACTCCTGATATTCTAGGTAAGCAGACAGACTGGAATGCAGGTCCAAGTAATCAAAAATCATTTAACACGAAGCTACCCGTTAATAATCTATAATCTACACAGGAATCATATAAGACCTGAAAATAAAGAAACACTCAAAATGTATACATGTAGATCAAATAAATACGACGTGCGCTTTTTATGTTTTTACAAACGACCACTAAGTGGCCCTATTGAGATTTATCAATACTATTTTCGGAAAATTTGACATTTGTAATGGTGAAAACAGTAGCAGCTTAGAAAGTGACGTGAAGTAATTTTGTGGAAGAATGGAAATTTTATGTGAAGATTTTGGTTTAATGATTTTTTACGATTTTAGTAAAACCTCAACGACAATACATGGAATCCGCTTCGTTCAGCTTTTGGTAATGAGGTACTATCAGAAAAGAAAAAGTTACAATTTGTTTGCAGAATTTCGCCGTGCTTGCATATCCATTAGTGATTAATACATGAAAGTCGACCAAATCGGTTGTATTTTTAAAAAATATGGATGTTCGCAACATCGTTGAAGAAGACCCGAATGTAACTGGCAGTAGGATAAGGGTATTATTAGGCAAACGAAGGCTGCAATACATGTTCCCGAAGGCTTCCGCATAATTTGACTGAGCCTCAACAAAGCCTCGTATTAATTGGTGCAAAGTTATACTTAACTAATTAGACCCAGAATTTGCAAAATCCGTATACAACATTGTAACAATGTTATTTTGTTATTTATCGCCTAACGATTTCTTTCTGTTCCCAAATGTCAAACAAAAAATGCATGGACACCGATTCTCAGCACCTCAAGGAAGCTGTCGAAGCCTTCAAAAACGATGTTTGTGAGATACTAACTTTAGAGTGGAAAAATTTTTTCGAGGATTAGTTAGAGGGCTTGCAAAAAGTGTATCAATCTTAAAAGCGAACATTTGAAAGAGCAATAAAACAGTTTCTTCAACAAAAAATTTCGTTTTCTAGTTTTTGTAACAACTTAAAAGGTACCATCATACAACCATAAAAAAATTAGTACACTTTGTTACGGAAGATTTAATTTGTAAAACCGTCAGCCCGTCATAAATAAAGATGCGGAGCTAATTCCATTGGATTCATTTTGCGCTTAATATCTTAAATCGATTTAATGTTATCGATAATGAAATTAAAATCTTCAATACATGCCTTAATGTGTCAATATTAACAATAATGCACAGTTCGCATTACAAGAAAGACAATTATTATGATTAACTAATAATTATACAGAATGTTGAATTTAAATTGTATAAACCTAAGACTTTATCCCAGTTCTCGAAATTACTATTAAATAAGCGGTGTGTAACAGCAAATAAAAACTGTTAGCCCACCAGCTGTTCCGGCGCGATAAATGTTAATATATCGCGCAACGCAAATTCGACAAAAAACCATTTTATCCGAAATTCAAAATTGCCCCTATTTAGTGTATATTTAACCGCCACATATTTTTGGTGTACCCTCTGTCTCGTATACTTGTCGTCAAATAATAAATGAATTTCAAAATAAAAGCTTTATTTAGTTTAGTTTAGTAGAACGCTAATTTTAATCTGCATGCAAAATATTCTGCTTTATGTAGCTGGTAATAGGGGACAGACGGCCAGCGATGGGTTTTTCAAAAGAAATGTAATAAGATGATGATTCTATGTGTGACCACTTCACTCTATGTTCTGCGTAGATTTAATGCGTTTTAGTTGCATGCATGTTGAAAAATTATATAGCTGCATATATACTTTCCTGGTATATGATTGTCAAATACCAGCAAACATGATTTGCCCCAATTCGTGCTCTCAAATTGTTAGTAACAAATTGAAGCCCATAATACATGGTCATCAATAACCAATGATCGGGAGAAATAGCCATTTCATTCCTTCTACTTTCTTTTAGCTACCCATTTGTCTTTGAAAAAATATATATAATCGGAAAGCAGTGAAAACATGCAATAACTAGACTAGTGAATAGAATCAAAAGCATAATACAAAGCTACTTATGTGCATACGTCTATGGAATTGCCAGAGAAAACTTAGGTTAGGTATAAATAATATTGTGCATGAACCAACAACTCGCTTGAATGGGGCCTAAAAACGATAATAAATGTGCTTCTTATATCAAAGCTATTCAAATAAGTCAACTCTATTTAACCCCTTATAATGTCTGAAGTAATGCGTTCCACTTGTACAATAATGAAAGTAAAACACACAATTGATCAAATTAATGAAAAGAGTAAAAACGATTAGTTGCGATTATTTTCCGATAGATACGTTGGTGCAACATTAAGAAAGTCTAAAGAAATTCAAAGGGAATTAAACATATAATATATACATTAAATACATAACCGGACAAAGTCTTCCTCTTTCAAGTTTTTCAAAGCGTTTAGCAAAAGCCGTGAAGTAAAGAAAAACATTTCTAACAATATTGTACTTTAGTTTGCAACTTATTACAGATGTTTAGTAAAATAACAAGCTGATATGTTTACGTCTTTTTACAATTTTTGGTACTCTTTAAGAAAACGGCGCTTGAGGTATTCCTTTAGTAAGGCTTACAAACGGATTATAGCGCGCAGTGAGCAGGTTTAGCACGTTCAGTATTTATACTAGAAGGAGCTCCCCTATTCAGCTCTGAATTTATGCTAGCGGATGTAACGAAAACTGCAGATAAGAAAATAATTGTTTACTAAAATTGCAATTCGTAAAAATAATAATTGATCATATTGTGTTTACATAATAATGGGTAATGTTTATATTACCAATGCTGTACGGGTTTCATAAAATATGTAAATTTCAGTAAAATCTTTTAGTAAAATTTTATCGTGATTTAAAATATTTCCCTTGTTCTAGCTTTGGATACAAGTACCGCGGTAATACTTAACCGTACAGAAGTGAAGAGGGTGTCTGCATGCAAACGGTATTTAAATTAAATTAAAGCATCTGGTGAAAGTACCAGCAGTTTAGACAGCCATCTCAAGAGTAGGCACAATATTAATTTACTGAAGAGAGAAAAAGGAAACACTGAAGATAGTACCATTCCGAATGATAACATTAATCAAAAACTGACAAAAATTCCCGATCAGAAATTACGTCATATTAAAAAAACAATTGGAAAATATTTTCCTACCTTATAAGTGCAAATAACGCCAAAAAAACAGAATTTCATTCACTAAATTTTGAACATCATAAGATTTACGAACATTCTCGATAAGAAATGGGTATACAAATATTACATGTTCACTCTCTAGATCTTTGAATATGTAAATAAAATTAACAAATAGTCAACGAAGATCACAACATTCGTAACCTAAACTTTGTATCAAAGCACTGAGCTTAATGTTAGATAAGTAGACATCCGCTAAGGGCCGTCAAGACATGAACATTAATGTTAATGTGTGCATGTGGCGAATCTTTTGGAACTTTGGGTTAGGTCATATTCATCTATGCTCGCCGATAAATATTTAACTCTAGTTAAAAGTAAATTACTACAGTAATTGTATATATCTATGAAAAACGTAGTATCAGTTACCACATATAAAACTTTAATAATAAAGAAGGTAAGAAAAGTATTAGTACAAACTATCAATTATGGATAAAGGTGATTGCAAGGACTGTGGTGTATACATTTATACGGTTGTTGAAGATGCTTGCCTCGAGCTAGCGAAACACGTATCACCGATTTTATTATAAACAATTGTGTGGTGAGCAGTTTACCGATGTGATATTTGTGTCAGTATCAATTATGGCTCGCACTTACTTCAGATGGTGATAGCTAATTTTGCAAATCACTTATTTTCGTGTTTCTTGTATGCCTGTGATTTATTATTTTAGGAAGGGGGCGATCCATATAGAAATGGGCTAATTCTCCCTCATTTTTTTCAGAAATAGTCATGCTGCAAGATGTCTTCTACTTTTAGGGACCCTTTTATGAATACCCATACAGCAAGTAAACACTTTATCCTGTTCCTTGTATCCCAAATAATAGTAAGGAAACTGTGACTAAAAGCATATATAAAATAAATAAAATTACCCTTACCAAACCTTTCTGAAGAATCCAGATACGAATTTCGGCAACTAAGTTTTCATCCTCAGTAGAAAACTGGGGAGTTCAGTATCACTAGCGCATCCGGCTAATGCGCAAGAGTGTCGACAGTGTTTTGGTGTGTTTCGCGCGTTCATTGTGTGATTTCATTGTGCAGTGTTTTGATGCTGAATTATGGATAAAGGTGATTGCAAGGACCGTGGTGTATACGTTTATACGGTTGTTGAAGATGCTTGCCTCGAGCTAGCGAAACACGTGTCACCGATTTTATTATAAACAATTGTGTGGTGAGGAGTTTACCGATGTGATATTTGTGTCAGTATCAATTATGGCTCGCACATAATATATACAATTGGCTGTAACCGTAGTTCTTTATAGTAAAAAATAATTTTGAAAGAATTGAGTGTAATAATGTGGAACCTGTTGAGTTAGCGGATAGAGATAATTCTGATGATAATGAAAAACTTTCCAAGTAGTTCAAAATCTATTTACTGACGCCCAATTATATTCTATACAAAATATACAATTAAGGTACGTAAAATAGTCAAATATATCTGAAATCGCCAACACAAGATGATGATATGCTATGCTATGTATATGATATGTAAAAGAAGGACTTGGTAACGTACTTTCGCTAATAATGAATTATAAAACACGTTGGAATGGTTTTTAACTATGTTAGAACGTTTTTCGAAGATTATAAAGTGTACTAAAACAAGCCTCAAATTTTTAAAGTCAGATATCAACTTTACTGAGCTACGGAATTTTTAGCAAGATCAACAAATCTACAGTCACAAAGATAATCGTAGAATTAGTTAGAAATTTTGCGGAAAATATGAGTTTCATACTCTGCCGTTGAAAATCTTCTGCTAGGTCTTTATCTAGTTTTTTCAAGTAGCTTTTTCTGCTAAGTGGTTCTGGGTTATTGGTTTTATAAGTAGGATAAGCACTGATTGAACAAAAATGCACCCAATGAGAAAATAGTACTACTGGCTATTTTTTGTCCTCTTACCCATGTTATATGTTGCGCACACCTTATCATTGGTGTCCGTCAATCCTTTTGTCATATTGTAGAAAATCACGAGTTCTCTGTCCCGTAGTTCTCCTGACAGGGGATCTACCACTGCCTCTGATATTTTGATTACTTACAACAGTAACGTTGTAGTTTTAGTATATCTAAGAAAGCACTACTCATTACTTTTGATTTTACTAATAAAACTTGTGAAGAGATTTCTCACTTGTTTTGTTTCAGGATTCCTACTAGAGTTAATTTATAATTTAGTAACTTTGTGATAGCTTGACACTAGTGTATCAATTGCCCGACGGTATATTTTTTTCGATTTTACTGATAGATGAAATTAACTTTATTAGTTGATTACAGGTGTTGAGGAACATCCGTAAATTTGCAATCGCTAACCATGACTATCCTACCAGCATGCCACGAGAAAAATTAATAACCGAGTTGTCATATGGAGAATTGAATTCAAGTGGATAATAAACTAGGTTTTTAGTCTAATTTGATGCTATAATTTGCTATGGCTTCGTTTCAACAAATTAAGATCATCTTTTTGGGGCTTTCATTATATGACAAAATTAGTTGTAGACAATATTGAGATAAATTAAATGGTGGGTATATAGTCAATTAAGAAAATATTAGGAAATCTGTACAAAATTTACCAAAATATGTAGTCTGATTGATTCTCTTCCGCATATATGGGCTTCACTACTTAGTATATTATTAAACACTCAATGCACATATTGCACAACTAGATAATTAATCAGCATTTGAATAATTATAACATTAAGGGTGACACCACTTCAATAATGACTCCTACTTTACTAAGAATAAGTTCCTCAGTTAGTATCCCAACTGTAACTCTAACTATTTACAAAAATATATTACAAAATCAAAGCTAACAATGACTAACAGATACCCTAAATATTTCAGAGTAGGATAATGTACACATATATATATCATTTTCAGCTGGCTTCCACCTCACGCGATACATATTAAAGACGCAAGAAATCCAAAGACCGTACGTGAAAGGTTTAAAGCCAGTGGATTGATACAGGAAATATATCGTTGGTCCTACTTCTTCTAATATAGAACCCCGGGAGTACTTCCCTTTTCTCGCAGTGTCATTCAGTTTACCTATTAATGTCATCATTGTTGGATGGAGGTTGCGTGAAATACGTAACACGTCTTAAATCCCTAAATATACGCAGTACGTTATTCTCTCCTATAAACGCGTATAAAGAAACATGTTAGGCGAAAATGATTCTTCACCAATTTCTTCCTTCATGCTTTATCCGCCTTCGCCTCAAACAGGTTTCGTAGGTAAGATTACTTTTAAAGTTATTACATAAGTTATGTCCTCTCTTTTCATTGCCAAGTAAAATATATGTAATTGAAAAATCTCTTTAATGATTAAAACGAGTCATGGTGCGTAATACTTCGACCTTCGCCTACTAAATTTATACAAAGTAACTCAAACCATGAAAACCTTCAAAATTAAACGACTTCGTAGCACATGAAGTCGTCTTTTGAATTAAATTCAACCAATTTACGAAATAATTTTAATAATAATCTTTATGTAATAATAGTAAGGCACTGATTATCTCCCGCTTTCAAAGTCGATTGCGAAAATATGCCCACATTCCCTCAAGAAATTAAAAAATTAAACACAAGAAACTCTTCAAAGATGAGACGGAGAAGAATTTCTTTCTGCCGCGGAAATGTTTGTGGAGACTTCATAAATAAAGAAGGTTTACCATCAAAGAACTTCACTTGTCTCGTCTGACTATTAGCAGACGTATTGAGATCATGAGCAAGGGTATGAAAACTAAAAAATAATATCATGGAGCGTACGTAGTTTTCTTTTGCAGTCCAAGTGTGTATTTATATTTGTATAGTATTTTCTGATATGTTAGCTACAGAAGAATTTGTAACAGTAATCTCTCTGAAAGAGAAAACTCGAGGCAAAGATATTTACGACGGTTTTTAATTTTGCAAAAACTATGAGCTTCCGGTTAACAAACTCGTGTGCATTACAACAGATCGAGCTCCAACCATGACTGGTGACCAAAATACGTTTGTTGCACTATGTCGAACTAGTGAAAACTTCCCGACGTTTTTCTCATTCTCTTGCATCATTCATTAACAAGTTCCATGTTCAAAAGTACTAATTATGATGAATGTCCTTAACGTTGCTATGAAAATTGTAAACTCCATCTATGCCCAAAGCCTATAACAACAGCGCTAGTACAACCGGAATCTAGAGGATCTGCTAGGCACACTGATTTACTTCTACATACAGACGTGAGGGGGTTTTGAAGAAAGTGTTTAGAAAGATTTCAAGAAATACTAACCCAAATAATTTATTTTCTAGATGAAAGAGGTGATTGCACTGAGATACCTTAACACAAAAAATGGCAGATTAACAGACGTGGCATGTCATTTAAATAGGACTATCTTGGAGCTACAAGGGAAAGATAACACCATTACGGATATGATTACCGCAATAAACGTTTTTAAAAGTAAATTGCAGCTGCTGATTAATCAAATGAATAGGAGTGATTTGAAAAATTTTGCGGCTTTGAAAACAAGGGCAAATCATATCTTAAATTATGATATAATTGCGAGACAGAAGGAATAAATATTCTGAGCAATTTGAAAGACGTTTATCAGATTTTATCAAATTTACGAATTATGTAACTTTCGTAAGTTATCTATTATCTTGTGCGATTGTTGATAAATCAGTTACTGATATATATATATATATATATATATATATATATATATAACAGCTTCAATTCGTCTTCTGTCGATAATGAGATATTGCAAATGATTTCAGATATACATAACAAATCCAGAGCAAGTGATGCAAAATGTTGGTCTTTTATATCTAAAGAAGAATATTGATGTTAAAAGCAAATGGCCCTTGAAATAACCGGATTGCTTGGGTCAACTTATCTATGCGAATCTGGATTTTTGAGAAGAAAATTATTAAATCCAAATATCGCAGTCGGCTAACTACTAGGGCTGGGAAAATATTCGGTATATCAATAAATATCGATGAATATCGAATATCGGTTCATCGATATGTCATGATATTGAAATCGATATAACCGATATTATATCGATATCACTGATATTTATCGATATAGTGAATATTTGATAATATAATCGATACAAATCGATATTATCGATATATATCAATATAATCGATATTCATATCGATATTATCGATATATATATATGTATATACATCTTTATGACTTCCTTATAAACTGCATCGTTATAGCAACCACCACAACGAAGCGAAATCTATAGATTTTTGTCACGTATATTAGATCATTTCAGTTATAGTATGTTACTACCACAGAAAAATGTTTGTGTTCGCCTTTGATTTATATTTTCATAATACTATCTTTGTGAACCCCGTACAATTTGCGATTCATCCGAGTTCCACTAGTATACCTGGTTGTTGATTCCGCAGCTATAGGGCTTCCAAATATATATTTTTCTAGTAAACTACAGTTGATACGACGTCTACATTGTTGCAAAATTTACATATTGGTTGAACTGAGAAGGATTGCTATTTCTACCTTCCTGCCGTGGAGTAGAAACTTGTTTTTCAGTTACAGTTGCAAAATAGGCGTAGCCTATAATAACAATTATACAATATACAATATAATATAACAATTTTGCAAAAAAAAAAAAATTATTAAACTTCCGCGTTTTATTACATTTTACCAAGCTTATGTGGAATTTTCTAATTTTATGTAATTTTAATAAACTTACTTGTTTATTAAAATTTTTTATTTCAATAGCATAGGTTTATAGTTAGGTAATTATGATGGAGATAAATACTTTTTGTTAGAGTGTTTTTAACACTATTAAGCGTTTTGATATTTTTGAATTTAAAATAAAATAACCACGGTTTTTTATTATGATGTACATTTTCTTAAACTCTTAATTGTTAGTACATATATGTATATGTACAAGTAGGAATATGGTTCTTCTGTTCTCTATTTTTATTTATCTGTATCCCCCGTTGATTTGGTGCTTCTTTAGAGTTAAAAAATTTGAACATTTGTGGAAACTTTTATTCAGTTAATATCATAAAATCAATACTGAGAAAGGATCAAGATAGATATACAGTTATAAATAATTCGGAGAAAGTAATATAGAATAACTACTAGTAATACAAATAATTTATTGGTATATTTATTTTGAACATATGTTTTTAATTTTTAACCAGTTCTTATTATTAAATACTTCCGGATGTAATTGAATTGAATTTTCACATTCTTCTTTTTTAGGAGGCTTTCAAAATTTAATATGGTTCTTGAAAAATACAATACAACTTCGGATTCACAGTTCAAAGCATCAAAATTATTTTCTTAGATTTGGTGATACTTTCTTCAGGTTTCCTTTCAGTGCTTTGGTTTTCGCTATAATTTTTATTTTCATCTGTATTCTCATCCAGATTTTCTCTTATTTCATCCATTCTCTCTTCAATTGTATCTTCTCAATTTTCCATTAAATCTTCATCTAAATTTAGTGAAATATCATTTATATATATCATTTTTTTTAATTTACCTGCATGCCCATTCTCTAGGAGTAGTAACAATTTCGATATTTTGGGGGCAGGCATGCGGCAAGTGGCTGGTAAGCGTTTTGGTGGCTGTGCATCTCGCCCTCCACACGCCCTGTCACTGCCAAGTCCAACACGTCATTTCTTGTTGAGCTGCAGTCACATCTCTATTGATTCTTCCGCGAAGTGTTACTCGTCTCTTGCGGGCAGGTTACCGAGAGCTATTGAAAACAAAAGAAGAGGCATGCTGACTTCTGGATTTGTGCTGATCCATGGCAATGCCCGTCCTCGTGTAACCCAACGGCTTCTTGAGCAATTTCAATGGGACATTTTCGAGCACCCACCATTTAGTCCCGACCTAGCGCCGAGTGACTACCATCTTTTTCTTGAACTGAAGAAGTTAGTTGGGGGACAGCGCTACCAAACTGACGAGGAGCTCAAAGAAACCGTTATGGATTCAATAATGGTTGCAACTTCTTGAACATATCAGCGACCGTCATTGCAGCGTATTTAACTGCTTGGCGTTACAACTGTCTGATCCACAGATACAGCTCCCGTAGAGAAATAATTTTCAGATGGTAATTATGGCGCTAGTTAACATCGAATCGGACGTTTGTTATAGAAATATTTTCTAAATAATTGTACGCATTGAAATTGTCAAATGTAAAAAGAAAACGTGGTATAAAAAATATATTTACAAAAACAAGAAAAGACCGTTATATAATATGGAACAAAATAACATAATTCTAATATAAATAAATAAAAATAAAACTCAGCCTATAATATGAATTAATCTTCAGAAACGACAATGTTATCGTGTAGACCTGTTGACTACGAAATAACGATAACCTGTTATTTTGCAACCGTTATTTTAAAGTAATAATAACGCCTAAAACTGTTATTTTAAAATAACGATTTTTCCCATCACTAGGAAAATCTGTTTCTTTTAACTGAAGATTTATTTTTAAATTGCGAAATAATCAATTTTGTGTAAGTTTTCGAACTTATTGTTGAACAGCCTGCATTTGGTTGCTAAAGGTTTCGTGACAAATAGAACTCTAAACAGTGTATATAAGGCATGTAATTAGTTTTCTCAAAGCCGGTTCGAATAGGCTTTCCTTCTTCAAAATTACCAAGAAAATTGCCTTTCTTTCTTAAAAGCGTTAGTAATTCTTTTGCCTCTTTCTAATTCTGAACTATGGTTTAGAGCTAAATGTCTTGCGAAATTAAGCACTGAGGATTCGCAGAAGCACCATGACTGCTGATGTTATACAGGAACCTCATAACTCTGCAGTGGACGAATAACCACCACGCAGAATTATTTACAATGTAAACGTGCGATGTTGTCGGGTCATCGGATGTCATTTCCACCGTGAAATAAAAGTTGCAAATTTTGTGTATACGAATTGTACGATATACGCGAATACAACGCCATGTACGTACATGGAGATTTTGGGAACTAAAATATACGATTCTTTGCAAACTACTTATTTATGACTTCCAAAAACTTTTGGGACTCAAGTTTAAATGCATAACTAAACCATCAAAAATTATTTGAACATGGCTTGCAATATGACGTCCATATATGGACGTTGTATAGTAATCGGATGCCACATAGCATGAAAAGAGGAAGTTGTCGGACGCTGTATCAACCGCGGTCTGAATATATATCAATATAATCGATATTCATATCGATATATTCGATATATATTGATATTGATATATAATATATAATACAGGGTGTAACTGTCAAAATGGTAAAAAATTTTGTCCAAAAGTTGATAGTTATATAATATTTGCTTAATGAACGTAGGCTGCCAAATGTATCGTTCGTAAGATATTGATAATTACAGTTTTGAGTCCGACCCTGTTATACAATTATAGCGAGTTTCCAATACGACCAACGATCTGATCATTGATAGAGTAAGCATAAATCATTATGAATAAGCGGTCTACTTCAAATTTGCGAATTGATGAATACGCTATTGATTCTAACAACTGCAAATGAACTCCGTATCTTTATGCAACGTCATAGGAAAATAATAGGCGAACACCTGACTTAATGATTAGATAGACGATAAATTTGTTACAACGATTCTTATTACGTTAATCCAATAAGTGTTATTCGTATCTCCTTTAATGCCAGCTTACCACAAACTCCTGACAATATTAACGAATATTTTCAGAATCTATCGAATATTCTCCGAGCCCTAAATCATGACTATTCGGACAGCCGAACGTCTATTATCTCCATCCACCAATAATAGTTAATATTGATATTGGTATATCCATATACCATTATTAATACCTATGTCGATATATCGATAATTATCAATATATTTATAAGTAATATCGAATATATCGATATATCGATAGAGTCGATAATGAACCGATACTAAAAAGACTATCGAATATATCGATATATATCGATAGAGTCGATAATGAACCGATACTAAAAGACTATCGAATATATCGATTCATCGATAAATATCGATATGTATCGATATATTCCATATTACTTATCGATATATATCGCCCAGCCCTACTAACTGCCATAGTCAGCTCAATAAACTAACTTGCATATTTCTTTGTTAATTTGTCTGCGCCTCTGTTATTTTGTTCGCGCAGGTTAAAATGACGTAATATGTACTTCTAAAAATCTGGTTGCTATACATCTGTATAATGTGCAATTGAAATTGTTTCTTTGTTAACAGAGGAAATTATGTCCTCCCTTATGTTGAATATGTAGATAATATACATAGTGTTTCATTCATCGCGAACTATTTATTGTTTTATGTGTGCTTTTTGTTAGTTATATCCGATATTCCTGTAGTGTAAGAGCGTATTTAGTTTTATTATCATTTTCTATTTATACCTAAGCATTGATACTTTATTAGCCAAAGATATGATTCTCGCTTTCGAAATTATACGTGATGTTAGATACCCGGTCTTATCAATAACGTATGTGTTCAAGCCGGATGGCCGTCACCTATAATATGCTATATATTCGCCATACATCTTTGCACGAATAAATATAATTGGTCCACTTACGTGCAAGGCGCGACATTTAAATTCGGAGAAGTAAGGTCGTCAGTCTGGTTTACACTACTTAATGATAACACGTCATCCTCTCTTTTATCAAACCTTAGTCAACACACCTTTGCGTATCTGAAAGCGATTGGCTCCTGATCTATTTTACTACAAAACCAATTCAAGTAATATTTGTAGTATTTCTAAGTATAACTATTAAAATAGATAAGAGTACAACATAGCTTTTGTTTTATCTGTGCTTTATTGATGACACGAATTTTAAATAATTAAAAAACTAGTCCTGAGGCAATTATAAGACACAGTCCAAGAAGGGGTTCGCTTTTCGCTCCACACAATTACGCCAAACACATAGTTAAATGTATAATTTTGTAGAAGGAACAGTGTAGACTGAAAACTTATATCTTGTTCAGTTGTAGATGAAATAAAAGCTCGTTCTCAATTTAATATTGTGTTTTATATAAAATGGTGGCTCATTACATTAATAATCACGACGGGAATTATTACAAGGCATAGAAAATATTTACAAAAAAAAGTAGTTATTTTTCAAACTGTAAATTAGGTAACTGCAATAGAAAAGAATCAGAACCACGTATCACTACCAATCATTTTTTACAGTAATGATAATTAGAGCCCGACTAAAGGGTATTTTTCGGTCAAAACCAAAGCAAAGTCCAATACCAAAAAACAATTTGTATGATATCTTACAATTAGTGAAAATTGAGAAGTAAATTAAAATCTACAGATCAGCAATCCAATTGTCTTCATTTGGACTTGCATAGATGCTAAAAATAAAACAATATTTATACTACAAAAGAATTAAACTTTTTAATGACATCAACAACTGAAATTGTATAATTTAATATTGTAGGTTACATAAATAAGCTTGCTTCTGAATATTCGCGCGGAGTCACCATTCCATCTGCGCATAGTTATCCATTAGCAGAGAAAGAAAAAGGATGATTCGTTGAATTTAAATCCACATTTTTTATTTCAAGTTCACAAATCGCTTATTCACGTACCATATTCGTTTGGTATATTAGTCGTATTTCCTTTATTCGGAGATTTATAGTGTAGGAAGGTAATAATTTTCTTACAAAATGTTACTCTTTGTTTGTCAACTATTTGGCGGAGGCGTCGGTCAAAAATCTTTGCGATAGGTGATCGTTAATATTTGTTCATAAAATAAAATTTGGAAAGATTAACGCAAGTATTATTTTATCGTACGCAACTCTTTCAAACATTTCGATTTAAGTAGTTCTGTGTTCTACATTTATTAACGGTATGATAAGTGATAGGGCCATAAAACGCCATATCCATCAATAAACTAAGAAGTACATAAAATAATAATAATAATAATAATAATAATACCCCAATGGTGACCGAATCGTAAAGAAGAAATTAGATAACTAATGCAAAATGTGTAATAACCTTATTCATACTTTATCGAATTGATCTTTAAAGGCTCTTACTTTTGGAAATATGTAATACTTGTTTTATTTATTTACACAACTGGTTTTTAATCGTAGCAGCATATATAATCCTCTTATTGATACCTACAGCTTACAACATTCTTCAACTCTCTACTTTTTATATATCTTACGCCATTTATCTTTTAGTTTGTGTAGCCTAATTTAGAAATTACATTTTAAATATAATGGAACTTACCCTTTTTTAACATACAACAATGTATTCTTAACAAAATATAGACACTTGCTTCACATGGTGATAGCTAGTTTTGCAAATCACGTATTTTCATGTTTCTTGTATGCCGGGGATTTATTATTTTAGGAAGGGAGCGATCCATATAAAAATGGGCTAATTCTCCCTCATCTTTTTCCAGAAATAGTCATGCTTCAAGATCTCTTCTACTTTCAGGGACCCTTTTGTGAATACCCACACAGCAAGTAAACACTTTATCCTGTTCCTTGTATCCCAAATAAGAGTAAGAAGACTGTGACTAAAAGCATATATAAAATAAATAAAATTACCCTTACCAGACCTTTCTGAAGAATCCAGATACGAATTTCGGCAACTAAGTTTTCATCCTCAGTAGAAAACTGGGGAATTCAGTATCACTAGCGCATCCGGCTAATGCCCAAGAGTGTCGACAGTGTCTTGGTGTGTTTCGCGCGTTCATTGTGCAGTGTTTTGGTGCTGTACAGTGTTCGTTGTATGATGTTCGTCTTGGGCATTGGCCGAAATCGTTAGTGATACTGAATTCCCCAGTTTTCCACTAAGGACGGCAACTTAGTTGCCGAAATACGTATCTGGATTCTTCAGAAAGGTTTGGTAAGGTAAGGTAATTTGGTAGTACGCGAAAGTTATTATATATCTTCCGCCAGAACTTAATCTTTTATTGTCAATTGCTAATGGAATTGACATTTTGAAGCCACTACATGGACAATTGACCTCGATTAGTGTGTAATCTTCGATAAGACTATCAAGTGACTTCGCCAAGAAAGGAAACTATTAATCTTCTGAATTTTTTTCCCTACTTGCATTTTTGCTAAATGTTCATCGTGTCTGCCACGCTTTAAAGAAGGTACATGGAGCAGTTTTTCGGCATATTATAAATTTGTAGCCAAATTTACAAAGCTAGTTGCGGCTCCCATGCAACACTCTATTCAAATTTGACGCAGTTAGCAATTTGTGTCGCTCCTCTTACTCTCTAAAACAAAATTCGAAAGTCGATTTTTTTCTCATTTTAAAATTCACTCAGATCGTTTTTGCGTATACTTTCCTTCTTTCTGGGCAGCTTACTTCCTTTTGCAAACAAAATCGCGAACAATATTGTGGTTGTACTTTATCACCCATACAAGATAGATAAGTTCATTGCTGATAGACATTGTTTCATATTATAGAATCCACAATCCTATGCCCATAATACCCTCAACAACAGCGACGTCAAGATTTAAACTGTCCTCCGTATCTTCATTCAGAGCAATGCGAAATTGTACATCACAGATATTGCAATTCGAAAGAATTATCGAATTTAGAAATTAGCATTTGCAAATACTTTTTAGCAGCTTATTTGAGTAATAGGAAGGTCTCCGCTGAAGGTAGGAAGTTGTGAAGAGAAATTAAGAAACCGCAAACATCTTAGGTTCGTAGGTGGTAATTATTACGTAACTAGGGGTTTCGTAACTCGCATGTTCCGTTATTCGGGTGATGAGTATCTCAAATTAATGTGAGTATTATGTAGACTATGTAGAGCTAACTTTTAGTTCTGTATAATTTTAGGATATGCAACGCTAGAACGAGAAAATTTTAAGACCAAAGTTTGCTATTACCAACATCGGCATATATTTAATTTGTGTAATAATACATTGTTTAAAATGGATAATTAATGTGCTTCATATATGTACATGTTTACTTATATAGTGTTATTGCTTTCAACAATGCCCTAAATTATAATTTTGTTAGATGGGGTAACGCAACCGAACCGAAGTAATTACATTTTTTAATAACATTTGAGATTCCTTTCCAATTATACAGTTATTGTACTTTTTAAAATATATACAAATTTTACGGGGAACAGTTAAAAGGTTTTGTTTTAGAATGTTTGCGAGGCATATTTAGGAAGAGCTGTTTACTACTGTTAACGCTTGAACTGACAAGTAAATAAAATGTACGACAAATAAATTTCTCAGAATTCTCTTATTTGCGTCGATCCCCTACAGTTATAGCGTATCTGTAACTGTGCATATCTGTTTAGCCAGGTAGATAATTCACTCGTTGTTACCTTACTTTTGATTTTGACTATACCTAATACCCACGTTATCTGAGTTGGGATGGCTTTCAATATTCTCCCGATTGTCAATTTATAGTTTTCGTTTTCCTTACGGTATTATTCAGAAAGAATTAGACTATGCTTGTCTAGTCCGGATATATATATGCGAATGGTGGGAAGTAATTTTCTAATCATTTTTACTTATATATATATATGTATATATATGATAATGCAGATTCTTGACCGATGAGAAATGTGCAAAAAAATTCTGAATGAACAGTCGATATATTTTTTATTTAGTCCAGGGATAAAACATATGACAGACATTTCTAGGCTATGTTCTCCTCATTTTCAATGTCGAAAAGCCATTAATTTCGATGACACGTCACTATTCCAACTTCCCAATGAACATGTTGATTTTCTTTTAATTCATCACAATAAACTTCTTTTTGAAATCCCTTTTGAATTACATTTTTTGAAACTTAAAACCCCAAGTCTCCCAAATACAAAAACATGTTGGCCGCTGACATGTTAACTCTCCTTAAATCGAATTATTTCTGTTGCACTTCTAAAGGCATGTAACTTATTCTCTTCAAGGGTAACATCAATCGTGTTTCGCTAAAATCTGTTTTGCGGCTGACAAACAATCTGCCAAATTAAGAACGTTGTCCTTGTCCCATAGCTCCTAGATTCGTATAATGGTCCTATCCGTTTCCAGAATCTAGTGTTATTATTCTTTCAAAAGAAAAGCTGTAGATGGATAATAGTCAAAAAACATTGAAGTTTAAATTAAAATTTCAGGGCAAATCAACCTAATTAATTACGTGCAACTTCAAATTTAATTTTGGATCTCCATCAACATTAAAATATAACTGTTTCTATTTTGACAAATATAAATGCATTCATAACTGTCTAACATCCTATTATTTTGCAATGATCTGGTACGAATAGGAATGTCAACCTTCTACATTTTGAAAGTCCCGTTTGCTTGGCGATGCTCAGTTACATATGCACAAGCATCTATAAACCTCTGCTTCTAAATATCAATATAAAAATTAAAGTATTGTCAATTTCTTATAGATACAAAATGCATGCAAAGTTTTGTGCGCCTATTGCTTCGCGAACTAACTCCTGAAGTTATCAGTCTTTTCAGAAATATCATAATAGCGCAAGAAACTTTTCCACTAAATAAGATCCACAAACACCTTCTAATCCACTTACTGCCTGTGGTGTATACAAAATAACACTTAAAGTGCCGCCATCTCGACAACAACCGCGAGAAGCTGCTTTTTATTCCATTTCGTTCGTTTTTCTCATTGTGTCTTTGGTCTCAATACCTCCTTGCACTTTAAATTCTCTCAACTTCTTCATTTAGCAGTTTCCCGTAACTTTTATTCTGCTCCATTTTATTATATTTTGCCACACATTCTACTTAATTATGCCGGATAGAGGGAATTATTAATCGTCCAATTGAAATTAAAGAAACAGTTTTTACCTCTTCATTTCTTATTAAGTTTTTTACTTCTGAACAAACGATAGGATGGCACAATTGAATAGATCATAAATTCTCATGTTTAAAAAGTTCTTCGGAAACTTTTCACTTGCACGGCTGCCTAGAAATTTTCAAATCATTTATTTGAAGTTTGTTTCTCATAACACATACTACTACTACTTTTCTCACTGGTAGTATATCGAACTTCATACATAGGTATATATGTATATAGTACGGAATAGTGTGAAAGTTCCGAACGACATTCTTGTGGAGACGTACATAGATGGATACATAAGTACATACGTACATATATGTATACATCTAAGCATGCATCGATATCTTAAAAAATAAGCATCTAAGAAATTTGCAAGTCAGTAAGCTATCTCTTGGCATTAATAAAGTAACTAAACGAAGAGCACTAAATTAAATATTTAGAACACTACCATTTGTACATACAAAATAAAATTATAATGACCAGCAAAAGTTGTGTCGCCTTTAATTATTTCCACTATTTATACCTCTGATGTAGAGGCTATGCATTATTCATGCCATTTGCTCATCACGTGAAGCAGAAATATCCCTTTATACATATATTCGAGGTTGTAGGATGTACATTTAGATTTTCCTCGACTGGAAATGTATTCAGAAGTTCCACCCTCATCTGTATGGATACAGATCTGAACTAAGGCAGAAAAACTAAAAATATACGTATAACCGACCTTTCGTACCTCTCTGTTATAAAACAATAAACAAAAACCGGATTACAACGCCACTACAACACAGTATGTGCCACTTTATAATATAGTTTCATAGCTGCTTGGTGGTTGGTAAATTAAAATTTTCATTGATTTAGTGCTGGTATATTTAACAGGAATACAAAATGAAACTAATTAAAGCCCAAATTAAAAGGGATTTATTGGCTGGTTTAATAAGCGTTGAATATGCAAACTTTAATATGAGTACCTATTTATTTTCAATTTTATTAATAAAAGTTGTGAAATGATTATGGTTTAAAAAGTGCAAAAAGCACAATGAAAGTTACTTAAAGTATTGGTTTGTATAGCACTTACCATAGCGTTTCCAATGCACGAAAGTAAAATGTTTATCGTAACTTGTTTTGCTAATAATTCCCCATGCGTATCAAAGGATTTTATGGCCATCACCGTTATTATAATGTCAAAAAGTTTTCACATTTCAAATGCGTAAATAAAATTAAAATTAAATATTAACAAAGTAATCGTGATCAGGAATACGATTCCTTCCCAAATATCGTTTCAGATGACATATGTTTGGATGTAGAGTGAGCCTCAAACTAGTAATGGTAAAGACTTTGTCGCCAATAAAATAAGTAAGATGTATCTTTAGTCGGGAAAATAAAACAGCGTTCTATTTCGTACACGCACTTTTAATTTTAATTGATAAAAGATTGGTTACATGTAAACGCGACGTACACAGGGAAATAAATGATGGTTTGAATACAAAAGGTGACTCTTTAGATATTGTAAACAGTACATATGTAGTTATGATAATTATGATAAGGTAATTAGGGGCATAAGGTGAAAGATTGCTAGAGTGAATGCAAAACAGTTGTAACTTATATAACTGTATTATATCGAAAACAACTTAAGAGACATATAATTATTTATTGATTTTCATAGGCATGTCTTAAACCAAAGGTGGTTCATCTGAATAAGAATAAGATTTAGATAGGTACACTACTTTTTCGAGCCCTACGTTGATAAGATATCCTGGATTATACAGGCTATTCACTGTAAGTTCCAACATCAAGTAATTGAGTCACACAATTTAACAAGCAGAAAATTGCTACTTTATGTTATGTTTAAATTATATTCAAAAATCATAAAATACCCGTTCCCATATATATTGTAGTCGTTATCAGTTTTTAATTTTTGACAATGGCAATATCGTATAATAATTTTCGATTTTAACCTTTTGTATCTTGCAATATTTATCATTATATAAATTATTCTTATCAGAACAAAACTAGCGTTAGATACGCTAGCGAAAGAGGTACATCTTTAATCGTATAGGAAATATATGCGACATTACAGAATAGTGGAACAATGACTATATTGAAAGGGGATACCAGTGGGAATGCGAATGGAGTAATAATGTGGCAAGAAACATTCGACTAGGAAACTCTTCAAATTTGGAGTAATTGCATAAACCGTGCTTAACAAAATATTGATGAGTGGTGAGAACGAGAAGTAGGATTTCACCGGGAGGATATAGCATCTTTTATAATAAATTTAAATAACTCGTCTGAGAGTGAATCATTTGGCTTAAGCGAAGATTCTGAAGAGGAAGATCTAGCGGTTCTTTAAATACAAAATGTGCAGCGATTATGTCCTTCTTACTTTAGTTCAGAGAGTGCTTATTTAACTAAATGCAAAAATTCGATCCACTTGTGATTCGGATGATTATCTTTAAATATATTCAAATTTGCTTAGCACTCATCTTAGTTATTATATTCGAAATTGTTCATATTTGAATCTGTATTTAGTAACAAGTTTTTAAGTCTTTTAACTAATACATCGCCATCATCTTCGTAATTAGACGTTACTGATACAGATGGCTGGATTTGAATGTCCTTCTCGATGTCATCATACCTCAGGAGAGCTTGGAAAATGTGGCTGTTTTCTGTTTTCCTATCTGGAGTCGGATGAACGATTTACGAAGTTTTTGATCATAGGCGAGAAGCCTCTCCTATTACGTGTAAGTGTGGTAAAACAACAATTTTCTAAAAAGGTCTAAACGTCCAAAAGGATTATATAATTATTAAAAATTTAAAGCAATTATCAAGAGGAGTGTGTAGCTCCAACTACTGAATGGAATATTTTAAATATTATATACTTAAAAATTCTAAATTCCTTAATACCTATGGAATACCATGGAGTTCTTACAACACACAAAAATAATATTCCTTTACGCTCGACTCTAAATTGTATTAATTCCCCAATTCATTATCATTCTAAATTTGTGCAAAAATGTTTAAGCAATATTGTAGGTAAAACCACATATAATGCAAAAGCAACATTGCACTGTTTAAATTCTATACATTTTAATTATATCAACAAAATTTATAAACAAATTTACGGTGCTACCAAGAATTTCAAACCTGCTAATGGAGGAGCAAGAACAGAACGACTAGTGTGAGTTTTTACAGGTGTTATATGGACGAGTTTTATGCCATCAAAAGGATACTATTGAAGAAATACTAAATTGCTTTAACGGCTATCATAATATTAAAATTTACAATAATAAGCAATCCGATAATTCATTAAATTTCCTATACGTGACAGTAAAGCATGATAATGGCATAGTAAAAATAAATTGGCATATAAAATCTACGAATACTAGGTGACATTTAAATTATTTTGAGTAACCTTTAACTTACACAACATTAATTTAGTTTCTGGATTAATTGATCCGGCTTATAGATTAATTAATCTAGAGTTCAGAGAAAAGAACTTAAACAAAGCTAGAAAATTTTTAAATAAAATTAATCATCCAAAAAAGTTCATGAAGAAATAGTAAAAAGTATAATTCATAAACTTTCTAACCGATGCAATAAAGATTAAAGTGGGTATAGAAGTTAATTCTATTCCTTGTACAAAAAAAAAACAAATAAAAAAGAATTTAATAGAATGATGTAAGGTCTCAACAAGATTTTTTTGATATACCGAAAAATTATTACTGTTTCATATTCCCTACACAAAATTAATAGATGTATAAGTTTATTGTAGAAGCTATATATTATGAAAGCTGCGTTGTTAGCTATTATGTTGCTATCTACCAAATTAAAATCTAATGATTTGGTTACACAGCATTATATTTCACTGACGAGGTCTTTCGGAAAAAGGTTTACTTATAATTATGAAACATAGGCTTTAAATTTGAAATTTGTCTTTTATTTGACCTTGAAAGCGATGGGACGTAATCCAGAAGATAAGTATTTAAATAGCTCATAATATATATATATGTATATATATATAATATATATATATGTATTTATGTATATACATTTAATTAACATTTACATGAAGACATGTAGGCAAGTTACAATTTGCAAAGATGAAAGCCTTACTTGTTCTCGTTAACTGAAGTTAGAAACAATCGATCACCATTTTCTAGGCAGCTTCTTTTAATAAGTGTTAATTTTAAGACAAATTGATACGAACCACTCTTTTGTACGTTTCGCTAGGATGCCTACGCCTATCAAAGTTTCCTTTTGTTAAACTAAAACTATTCATATTAAATTTACTTCAAATTTCTCGACCCATAATTTCTCTGCTCCAAAATTCTCTACCTGTAGATAATTAGAATTAGAATAACCTAGCAAATTATTTCATTAGATTTCATTCTTTCGTATTCGAAATTTCCTAATGAATGTTTAAGAATTTTATTTTCTTATTTAGCGATGGCAAATTGTAGAAATAATCGATAACGCCCGGGTTTCATACGTCATCTTAGCTGTTTTTGAAGAAAATTATCCCATTTCGGATTAATTTCCACTTGATAAATGAGATTGCGGTTACCGCAGAAGCGATTGCCAAACTTTATCCACGTAACTGGTGTAGTCCACCGACATTTTACAAATGTCAATGAACAAAAAATAATTATCGATTTTCAACATTTTCCACTCGGTGGACGCTTGACCGAGCTTATCAAACACTTTTACTGTAGCATTTGCAGCGAATGAAGCGGTGCTCTACCGATCAGAAGTTGTCTGCGAAATCTCATTTCCACTTAGCAGAAATAACAGATTCCAGACAGATTAAACAGATTAAATGAACCAAATCATTTCGAATTTCATGTTTAATAATTACCCAAATGCATTATGAATTCAGATTATGATTTTGTTCAAATGTTTCCATATACGGTAGTAAAATCATCTTCCGTAAAATCGTACCTTCTTATAATTTAAAATAAGATCCAACTCCATATGTCAAAAGAAATTGTATATACAGTACATATACATATATATATATATATATATATATTCAATAAACCTTTCTACTCTTTCGGGTGTAGGAATGTATATTTCATTACGTCCATTTCTTGTGCATTTTAATAAAGTAGGAAAAGTTTGAAACTATATTAAATCCTTTGCCAAATTTAAGGCTATGACAACGTTGTACAGGTGCATAGTCCATAACTATTACATATATATAAATACATATACGTATATGTATATATGTAAATAGCTAGAACATTATTATCAATAACAGTTACTAACCTAAATCTTAAATAAATGATTTATTAGCATAAGCTTTACTATCATGTTAGTACAAACCCTATACTATACAAGACTGTAACAACAAATCTTGTGAAGATACAACGTATTTCGTAGAACCTCCCCGAAATGTTCATTGCGTGTTAAAAAAGATGTCCCCATTAATGTTACGTAGGAATACATATATGAAGCAATTTTTTATTTCCACTACGTTGATTTAATATTGCTCCCTCAAAACTCAAGGTAGAATTCCTTCCACGAACCGATTTCCTCTTCCCTTTTTCGCCTTCAAGTCTAACACATTTATAAATTCCTGCTTTCAATAAGGTAGAATGGGGTAAAATAGAAATCACACATTTTTCGGATACAAACGGATTGTTCAACCTGCTTTTAGCATAGACATATTTCGTCTGTCGACGATTGGATTTAAATGGGCTTCAGAAACTGCACCAGCAAGTGTGCTTGTAGCTTGAGGCGTTGCAAATGTACATATCTAAGTTATCGTTGGATCAAGATGCACATATCTTGTAAATGACACAGCGTTGCAACTTATATTCATGTTCACATTAACTTTGCAAGATTGCACAATAACATTAAAACAACTTTGTTGTTTACGTGCAGCACGTCTGCCATAAGAATGATATATTATATTGTGTCTGAGCACTACACACAATACAGTTCAAACTGTTACCATAATTCTACTAACTACGTAAGTACTACCTTATTCATTAAGGTAATTTCTACAGCACAATGAACTGGATGTACTTCACACAGTATACGATGCAGGATGCTTAAAATTTAATGGCGAAATTACCAACATTGTAGTATTCGATGTTACGTTATTAAATTTTATACCAACACGAGAATAGTGATTAAATTCGATAAGGGAAAGTGTTGTACAATATTTGTAATTATGAGAACAAGGTATGTATTATTATTAATCGTTAGAAAATAACACAAAGGAGCTAGAAACCAAGACTACACTTCTCAAATATTGAGGGTGCTAAATTTATACCAGTCAGAGTTTAATTATTGCAGCTACAATGCAATCTATGAATTTCATCAAGGCTATCGTCACCAGGCACATCTAACAGGCTTGTTAAAAATCCCTTAAACTCGGAATTTCAAGAACAGCAGTATAGAATTTTTATGTGACAATAACAACCAAAAATAATGTTTGTTTCGAAATTCTAATTGGTTATAGTCGTCGACAGATAAAATTGTACTTACCTTGAACGTAGTATTATTCCAAATAATCTTTGGCTCCTATTTAATCCTATTCTACTTTATCAACAGCAGAAATTTATAAATGTGTTAGACTTGAAGACCAAAATGAAGAAATCGGTTTTTCATTATCTTGAATTTTGAGATAACAATGTTAAATCAACATAGTGGAGTGGAAAGAAAAAATTGGAAATTGCAATTTGCAACGATCAAATCGCAGCAGTAATCATAACAATGTAAGACTGCATACATTTTTAATCACTCGACAGAAATGATCAAAACTGCATGTGAAATGTACCCCACGTTCACCATATACTCTTCGACCGTCTACCAACACATCATCTTTTTTGATTCTGTAATAAAACCTGTGAATGGAAAAAATTCAATAATGATGACGATGTAATATCGACTGGATACGGTTTTTGTTGACGAAAAAATAGTGTTATCTGAAACATTATAAATTATCTTTGATAATAATGCACAATGCGTTAATACCTAAAGTTATTTTGTGTCATGACCAAATTATCATCGATTCCTGTAAACAGCTGTGCGATCACCTAGTGGCCAAATCAATATTTCTTTTGAAATATGAAAAGCTTTGGTCATTCCTAAACAAAAATATGTAAATAAATTCCTCCCTTTTTAATTTTAAATCAAAAATTCGCCAAAGATCTCAGGAACACGGAAAACCAGTTTTAAATATTATTGATTTACGGTGTTTGAGTTTTGCCATTTCTTATTCATGCGCATGCATATTTTATCGAAACGTTTTTGCACCGACGTACATACATGCGAATATTCGGAGCGTTTTTCAAGATTGGAATTTGCAAACTTCCTACGAAATATCAGTTCGCATTTTTGAGAAGCAAATACCTCCGTGTCCTATAAGGCATAGAATAATAGGGGTCTGTCTATTCGGAGCTATAAGAATTGCCCAGATATGCTTTCCATGTGTGAGAAATAAGTACCTATAACTTACAATTAGTGTAGCAAATTTACATTATATACATATTGTAAAACATATTGCGTATTATAAAGATTTTAAAGGATTGTCCTGATCCTACCCTACTTTCCCCAATTCTTACATCACTATTTAGTACCATTTCTCATCCATTCATCTGAAGTTAACCCCTTAGTAACTTTTAGAAGATTTCCCTACATCTGCAGTAATGGCTGCCACTCTTCATTGAAGAAATTTACGCCTTTATTTCAAGCTTAATATTCATATTTGTTTACGTCTGCTAGTCTCTCCAAATCTTTGTCTAGGCTAAACGTATTTGGCGGTTTTTGATCCGTTCAAAATACGTAAAAATTCGATCTTCATTGAAATAGATTCTATGGTAATGGTATCAGAAGAGATTCTATATGGGTGGTTGTGTACGCCAAGTTCACACTTTATCTAGAACTCTAAAAATGAAGGTAATATTGACATGAGGACTGCGGAAAATAATGTAGGACCAGGATGTTCATTAAAATCTCGCTATACCTCTGGCATGTTGGATATAAATGTCTACTGTAGTTTCCAATGACAAATACGCTTGAACAGCCTCTTCCTCACTTGAAAGTCTCTAAAAGATTTAAATTGAATTCGTTATTACTTAACAGTCGTAGTGCCATATTTATAAAACTATATAAATATAAAAGTTAAAAAATTAACCTGGTAAAATTTGTGAAAAGAGGTGTTGAACTAGAAGTATATACATATTTGGAAACATTGAGAAGATAAATACAATTAAACATTTTTTGAATTGAATAGATTTATGTAATTCTGAAGAAGTTTAAAACCGAGTGATCATTTCATATTTGAAATATCCTGAATGTGAAGTGCGGAAGATAAAACTTGACAAAGCCAATCAAAATTTAAATCAAAATTCAAAGTCGAAGAAAACAGAAAGAAAGAGTTTGGCATGCTTATCGCCTTGCAGATCGAAAGGAAAAATAGGTTACTAAGAACAGGAAATTGGTAGATGTAAATATGTTAAAATAAGGCGAGAAAAACTTTGCAATGAAAAATAAGCAATAATATCCTTGTGTGGAAAAAAATAGATTGTGGCTGCCATGTGAGAGCTAATTTCAATTTCAATAAACGAGACGAAACTCGCTTTTAGTAAAACAGCAAAGTGATATCACTTATTCAGTATTCATCAGGCAAAGCGATAAATCGACATAGACATAAACATAGATTGCAACCAACTAGCATTCAATTTATGTACGATTTGTATACCATTTTTTGTCTTGCAGAGGTTCCAGGAGACCTTTGCCTCTTAGGAATAACTAATACACGATTAGTTTATCTTTGGATTTGATAATTAGCAACTATGTAAAATGCAGTGTACATAATGATGTAGAAAAATGCTAATTTATAGGATGCAAATCTCCAAAAACAAATACTCTTATTGCAATCTGAATGTCGTATATTGACTGTTCTGAAACGCGTTCCGAACAGTGAAAATTAAAAAAATTTATCAAACAAATATATAGCAACATCAAAACCTGTAATGTTTGGAACATATTTTCTAAGAATATACGACATATTTCAAGTTAAAAAAGTATTTATTTTTGAACATTTGTATCCCATAAGTTAGTGCCATTGTTATGACAGCAAATAACTGTTTCTAGCGATTTTATTTTGCAGAATAGTAACAAGCCGCACTTATGTAATATAAGCAACTAAATTATTAAACGCATTTATTGACTCCGACATTGCTCAGAAGGTTCTAATATAGTGTATTACAATAATTCAAATTGTAAGTAAGTACAGAAATAACTTACGTAAAAGCTAATTTAAATGTTTCTAGTCTTAATTATCTTAAATCTCTGTAAATTTTAAACCGCACTTTATTTTAAGAGCTCAATAACAGTATTAATCAAAGAGATAAATCAAATGATTAATCGGTGGATAATTAAAATCTACAATTAGCTATTCTCATGTAATAACAATAATAACAACAATAGTTATATGTTAATCAAATTTGAGTTCGTCGGATTCAACTACAGCACAGTCACGATATTGTAAACAGGCGTTAATGTAAACAATGCGCTAATGGAACACGAGATTTTTCATTATGTAGTCGATAATGTTTACACAGTGGTACTATGTATTATGTACTATGTAGTAATTTTTTTAAATATAGACTTCTAGTGAATAAAAGCTCCCTTTTTGTATTTCATTTGCCATACGAT